>JAHRHZ010000020.1:1661622-1706252 GCA_024137785.1 Ginglymostoma cirratum
CTACCTACACTCACCTTTACTGGCTCCATCCCCGCCTCTTCGACTTGTCTGCCTCCTCTCCACCTATCCTCTCCTCTATCCATCCTCTATCCGCCTCCCCCTCTCTCCCTATTTATTTCAGAACCCTCTTCCCCTCCCCCATTTCTGATGAAGGGTTTAGGCCCGAAACGTCAAGTTTTCCTGCTCCTATGATGCTGCTTGACCTGCTGTGTTCATCCAGCCCCATGCTTGTTATCTTGCAGTCATCATCTTTAAGCCAGCTGAGAAGAGATGTGACTAATGGCACTGTCATACCCCAAGGGCCTGTAGGATTGAAATGACAACACAGCAGTGCTTTACCTGGCCTGCAGGAATTCTACTTCTCTGGCCTTACAATAGTAAAAGGACAGGTCATTAGCACTTACCTCGGAGCCAGAAAATTCCTGGAATCAAATCACATTCTACAGACTGAACCCAGAAACCAGACTGAGTACTGCACTGACAGGGAAGGGCGCTGCCTTTTGGACGAGGTATTAAACTGAGGCAAAAACAGAAATTGCTGGAGAAACTCAGAGGTCTGGCAGCATCTGTGGAGAGAGAAACAGAGTTAACATTTCAAGCCCATTGACCTGGATTAAACTGAGGTGCCACCTACCCTCTAAGGTGGATGTAAAATATTCTGTGGTTATTCTTTAAAGAAGCGCAGGGGAGTTCTCCCCGGTGTCCTGGGTCCAATATTTGTGCTTCAATCAGTATCATTAAAAACAGATTATCTAGTCTTTATCTCATTACTGTTTGCAGAATCTTGCTGTGAACAAATTAGCTGCTGCTTTCCTCGATTAGAACAATGACAAGACTTCACAAGGCACTGGGGTTTTGTGGGCCAGAGAGAGAGAGAGAGACTGGAAATCACAACCTTCTCAACTACTGAGGTGAGAGGGTTACCTGGGAATGCGGGGTTGGTTAGTTCAGTTAGCTGGCCAGCTGGTTTGTAACGCTGATCAATGCTAACAGCCTGGGCTCAATTCCCACATCAGCTGAAGTTACCTTAAAGGATTCACCTTCTCAACCTCTCCCTTTGCCTGAGACATAGTGACCCTCAAGTTAAACCCCGGCTGGTCATCTCTCTCTCTCTAATGAGAGAACAGCCCTATAGTTTGGTAGCTTGATGGTGATTCTACCCTGTTAGGCATGAAACCACAGCGAACACTGAACGAGACTGGTTGGATGGTTATTAGTGCCAGCATGACTGAGAAGTGGAAATATGTGAAGAAAACACAGAATGCTGGAGAAATTGATTGGGTCTGACAATAGCTGTGTAAGAGAGTAAAACAGAATTAATATTTCGAGTTCAGTGTGACTGTTTGGAGTATTGAGGAGGTACAGATCCATTGATAGCTCTGAGAATAATCTCTCTGAGTTTGAAACCCTGCAGCCTCAGGTGCTGAGGTTCAAGGGTTATCTTTCTTCAAGAAATATTTCAAACTGAGTTCAGATTCTCTAGCTACCACAGTGATATTTGAAGTCATGCTGTCTGGATTATCAGTCTCCACAGGGACTGCACTATCACATCTGATCTCCATACTTCTTTTTGTTCAATCCCGACTCATTTCATTGGCTTCTGTTATCATTCCATTGTGTGTGAGAAAAGATAAATGGCAAAATTCAGAGATCTCAGGAGAAAATCTTTTGCAGTAACAATTCATTTTTTAAAAAAAATAGCCCTTGTTGATGACCAGGTTCAAGTGTTTTCGAGACATCAGGATTTGACACGTGACTGGATGGAATTCAAAAGAAATCTGTTTCAATGTATTAACTCACGTCGGTTTATCTCAAACCTAGAACCACAGCAGCTCAGTGCGGAGCTGCACTGGTGGTCTCGGTGCAGAGCTGCTGTCGTGGTCTCAGTGTAGAGCCGCTCCTGTACTCTCAGTACAGAACTACTCCCAAAGTCTCAGCCTGGAGCATCTCCAGGGGTCTTAATGCAGGGACGTTAATGGGGTTTCAATGTGGAGCAATACCTGTGGTCTCAGCATGGAGCTGGGTCTCAGTGCAGAGATGTGAATGGGGTTTCAGTGCGGTCTCACTGTGGAGCTGTTCCTGTGGTCTCGGTGTGGAGCTGCTCTTGGTGTCTCTGTACAAAGTTGCTCCTAAGACTTAGTGCTCCTCCTAATTCTGGCCTCTTGAGCATTTCAATTTGAATTCTGTATATATGAAGGTCATGACTTCAGCTGCCTGGTTCCCAAGATCTGAAAAACATTCTCAAACTTCTCCACCTCTTGCTCTTTTTTTAAGACACCTTTAAAGTATATGTCTTTGTCTAGAGTGGATTGGATGCTTTGGGGGACATTGAGTAATTTTAATGGAGGAGGTAGACAGATATTGAAGGGTTGAAGGTTTATGGAGAGCTGGCAGGAAAGTGGGGATAAGGCTGAGATGAAATCAGCCAGGATTGTATGGAATAATGGAGCAGGCTTGAACAACTGAATGGACTCCTCCTGCTCCTAGTTCTTATGTTTATTGAGCCTAGTGTATTTATAATCACCTTCTCAATCTGTTTGAACATCTTCGATGATTAATGCCCATCCACCCTCAACTCCTTCTGCTCCCAAACTTCTTTGTGCAGGACCCAATGGAGTCAGTTAGGGTCCATAATTCCAGGCTTGAAAACAAATTTCAAAGTTCTGTCTTGGGTGGAAGTTTATTAACCTTCATAACATTCTCCTGTGCTCTCTAGCATATGATAGCTGCTCACTATGGATCAGCCATGATCTTATTGAATGGTGGAACAGGCTTCAGGGGATGAATGACCTACGCTTGCTCCTATTTCTGAATGTCTTATGGTCCCTTGGGCAGCGCTGAGCTGTTTGGAGAAAACTGGTCCACTGCGTTTGACAAGTTCCTTCAGTTTAAGATGGCCATTGGAATTGGGACTGTGTGGAATACGACTGCCCGATAGTCAAGAATCATCCCATAGGACAATGAAGAACCAGTGCACTTTCTAATTGGTTGTGGAAGCTGGACACCGTAAGATCCAGGCACAGAATTAGGCCATTCAGCCCAATGGAAAGCTGTTCTGCCATTCAATGACATCTTGGCTGAACTGATCATTCTCAACTCCATTTTTTTCTGTCTTTTCCCTGTAACCCTTAATAACCTTCATGATTAAAAATCTGTCTATTTCAGCCTTGGAAATAATTAATCAACCAGCTTTTATAGCTAGTTTCTAAAGAATTGCACAGATTCACCACTCTCTGAGAGAAGACATTCCTCATCACCTCTGTCCTAAATGGGGTAATCTCTTAACCTAGAATTGCACCCTCTGGTATAGACTCTCCACAAGAGGAAACAATCTTTCTCAGGATCTAGAGTCCTAAGAATTTTGCATATTTCAATAAGGCTATCTCTCTTTCTTCTAAACTCCATTGAGTACAGGTCCGAAATACTCAACTTCTCCTCATAAGACAGTCCGTCCATTCCTGGGATCAGCTGAGTGAACCTTCTCTGGACTGCCTTCACATCCACAATATTTTTTCCTTCGATAAGTGGACCAAAACTATTGACAGTATTCCAGCTGTAGTCTGACTAGTGCCTTGCAAAGCTTCCCCATTCTTATACTCCATTCTCTCTGAAAAACAGTCACATAGTGACATATTGATTGATTAACTGATTGATCCATTTATTGTTGTCACATGTACCGAGATACAGTGAAAAGTGTTGTTTTCCGAGCGATACAGGCAGATCACACCACACAAAGTACATCAGGGTAGCAGAACAGAGTACAGAATATAGTGTTACAGCCGCAGAGAAGATGCAGAGAGACAGATTAGATTTAACATTTGAGAAGTCCATTCATGAGTCCGATAACAGCGGGGAAGAAGCTGTTCTTGAATCTGTTGGTACGTGTTTTCAGACTTTTAAATCTTCTGCCCGATGGAAGGGAGTAGAAGAGAGTATAGCCAGGGTGGGAGGGACACAGTGACAATGGATGGGTGAAGCAAACAAGGCAATCTGAGGTGGGAGGATAATGTGATAACTCCAAGAACATCTTGTATAAACACAGATAATGCTGGAGAAACTTAATAGGTCTGGCAGCCACTGTGGAGAGAGAAACAGAGTTTCAAGTCCAGTATGACTCTTCTTCAGAAGTCCTCTCTTTTCCCAACTGAAGGAACACTCAACCCAGTCGGTTCTGGACATTGACCCTTCAGGCAGCCTTGTTCAAGCAAGTGAACACTGTGGGAAGCTGTGACAATGTAATCGGCTCAAATGAAAAGGAACTGGCCAGGTGGCTGATGTGAAGTGGTACTGAGTTTGGTGAATTAGGGAATAATCAAGAACAGAAGTGGAAAGAAAGAGAGGGAAAGAAAGATCAGATAGAGAGAAAATATGCTCACCACTAGTTACTTCCGATTTTATGTCCCTGCCCTAATTCTAATCAGCAGTAAGTGTGCAAAGCCAGCAATTTCATAAAAACAATGCAACAGTTGAGGGTGAGATGCGTTTTTACAAAGCAATTGTCAAAGATGGGTGGATTCACCAGCAGGTTCCAGGGATTTGGACTTTTCATTATCCCCTGAGGCTCAGTGGCTGATCTGCACATTAATCACAGTGAGCCAGTGTGTGTCTGTATGTGTGTATCACTGTGTGTGTGTGTGTGTGTGTGTGTGTGTGTGTGTATCTGTGTGTGTGTGCATCTGTATTTGTATCTTTGATTGTGTGTGAATGTGTGTCTGAGTGTGTGTGTGTGTCTGTGTATCTGTGTGTGTGCATCTGTATGTGCATCTGTGTGTGCATCTGTGTGTGTGTGTGTATGTGTCTGTGTGTATCTGTATGTGTTGTGTGTGTGTATATGTGTCTGTGTCTGTGAGGTATGTGTGTGTGGATGTGGGTGTGTGTGTGGTTTGTGTGTGTGTGTGTTGTGTGTGTGTATGTCTATGTATGTGTGCGTGTGTGTCTGTCTGAATGTGTATTTGTCTGTACGTGTGCGTGTGTGTGTCTGCATGTATCTATCTGTCTGACTGTGTGTGTGTATGTGTGTGTGTATCTGTGTGTTTGTGTGTGTGTGTGTGTGTGTGTGTATCTGTGTGTGTGTTTGTGAACACAAGAACTAGGAGCAGGAGTGGGCCATTTAGCCCCTTGAGTCTGCCGCATCATTCAATACTATCATGGCTGATCTCATCTCAGCCTCAACTCCACTTTCCTGCCCACTTCCATAACTCTTCAACCCATTACTAATCAAAAATCTACTATCCCCTCCTTAAATTCCCTCCCAAAGGGCATTGTGGGTCAATCTACAGCAGGAGGACTGCAGCAGTTCAAGAAGGCAGCTCACCCCCACCTTCTCAAGGGGCAACCATGGATGGCAATAGATGCTGGGCCCAACCAACAACACCCATATCCCATAATTAAAAATTCGAGTAAGAAAATTTTACTCAATGTCCCAGTATCCACCACACTTTGGGGGAGTAGTGTGTGTGTGTGTGTGTGTGTGTGTGTGTTTGCGCGCGCGCGCGTGTGTGTTCTGTCAGTGTGATTGCAGGATTTGGCCCATTCCCCACCCATTTTGCAGCTTAGTGTGGTACTATCTGTGGAGTCCTGCACCAATACACTCTTTCCTTAGCTCTGCTACTTACTCCTCCAAACTTCATCAAGGATTTTATTTTCTGAATATTTCCCTCTCCCCCAAAGTCCCGCCTGTTGCTTTTTACACCCCACCATCTCTCCCAAAACTTTTAATAATTTTCTTCTCCAAACTCTTTCAACTTTTGTTTCCTTTTCTCGCTGTCTCTCTGTCTCTGTCTTCTTCTGTTTCCACCTGTTTCTCCTTCTCCCTCTCTTTCTCCTTCTCCTTCTCTCCCAATCTATTACCATCTCCCTAACAAGTCCGCTGTCTGGCTGTTCTTTTCTCTTCCTCTCTCTCTGTCTCTCTCTCTCTCTCTCTGGTTCTTTCTGTATCTCCCGTTATCTCATTTTCTTCCATTGATCCGTTCCTGTCCCTCGTCGTTTCTCCACCTCCTGGTATTTCGAGGCTGGCTAATGGCTCGAGGGGGTTGTCAGGATGGTGAAGGTATTGATAATTTCCATTATTGTTCTGGAGATTGATACAATAGGGCCCTCGCTGCTCTTGATTTTAATTATCCTGGTGTAATGTGGCTCATAACGAGGATTAATAACCTGAATGAAAGCCCAAAGAGCAGCTAATTGGAAGCCTGTCACATTGATGCATACAAATGGTTATAATTCATACAATTGATGTATCCACTCCACTCAATATTCATACACTGGCAGCTGTTAAACACCTTTAGAAGCAAAGGCTTTCTTTAAATATATTTTATACAAATCTTCTTTATTGCTGGATAATGTAGACATCTCTCTTTGACTTTATCATTTCCATTTCAAGTGGATGCCCTGGACTTTAATTGTGTATCAGCCTGATTAGCTGCTGCAATTATAGGGCAATCAGGAAGCTGTGAATAGTCTCTCTGAATCTCTCTGCATCTCTTCTTTCTTTAAAAAAAAACGGTACTAATCACATACAACAGGAAGAGATTGCAGCATTCAGAAAGGCACAAAGAAACTGAAGAAGTAAGTGGAAAATGCCAGAAAGCACAGCAGGTCAGTGAGTACTTGAAAGAAAAAGACTTGTTAATATTTCAGATCGTTTTCGATTTGTCAATCTCTTTCCAAGAGACAGACTGACTAAGAATTTTAGATTTTTCTTTGAAACTTCTCACGTTAGCCATTTTTCTTATCTCCATCACAAGAGAGATCTAACCTCAAACAACTGGTCATATATCCCCTTCTCTCCTTTTTATTTTCCTGTTCTTCTTTCTTTTTCACATTTCTCTTTCTCCCTCTACCCAGCCACCTTTCTGGTAATTTGTGAAAACAGGGGTTCGTGGCTGAGGACTGGCAGATACACTTGAGAAAAGGGATAAATTATGTTGAGGGTTCAATGGACAAGTTAGTATGGCCTCATTGGCAGGAAAAGTAATGGAATTCCTACCTTGCTACTGGCAATCCCTCGCTAACAAAAGTGATTCTCCACCGAGAAAATTCTGTAATTCTTACAAGAGGAAAACACAGAAAAACTCATATGAATAGAGGAGTAGGAAGGGTTTATAGGGATGTGGGCCAAGTGCTGGCAAACGGAACTAGATTTATCTGGGATATCTGGTCAGCATTGACGTGGTGGACCGAAGGGTCTGTTTCTGTTCTGTACACCTCTATGACTCTATGACACCACAAGATCATATTAATAAGCTAGTGAAACATATTGCTCGCAACTGAATATCACAGAAGTGTGACCTTTTATATTGTATTGAGAAAATTAAGGACTCCTTGGGTTTCTTGGAAAATTGGAATCTAGAGTGGACAGAGGAACAAAGGGATCAGGGAGTTCAAATGCTCACATCAGTAGTACTCAAACAGATCGGTAAAGAGGGCTGAATGAAATAAGGAGCAGACCGAGAACAAAGTTTGATATTGAGTGAAATGGAATTGAAATGTAGAGGAGTTATGCCAAACCTGTTTTGAAAATTTGTCCCATTCAACAGAAAAGGTATATCCATTCCCAGTCACCATCCTAAGAACGATCTAGAGACAGGGAGAGAGCTCAAGGAAAGATTTATTTATTCCTTCATGGCATGTGAGAATCACTGGCAAGTTTCAGTCTCTGACAACATTAATCCAAAGTTATATTTTTCAGGAAATAAAGACCAGACTGGGTGTGTTTCCTCTGGGACAGTGGGCTAATCTAATAGAGGTCCTGAAGAGATGGAGATGTTCGACACAGAGAGTGTGTTTTGAGGGGAGAGGCTGTCAGTCTAGGCAGTCATCAAGAAATCCCATTAGGAATTCAGAACAAGATCAGAAATTGCTGGTGAAACTCAACAAGTCTGTCAGCATCTGAGGAGGGAAAACAGAGTTAATGTTTCAGGTCCAATGACTCTTTATCAGAGGCTGTCAAACCTACTGAGTTTCACCAGCAATTTCAGTTTTTGTTTCAGGTTTCTAGCATCCACAGTTCTTTCCTTTATTTTTGGAAATGCAGAACAGTTCTTTTTACCCAGAGAGTGGGCAGAATGTGGAGCTCCCACAGGGAGCAGTTGAATTGAACGTAGTTGATACATTTAAGGAAGAGTTCAATGAACACATGAGGAAGAAACGGGTGAAGGATTTACAGCTTGAGTGACATGGAGAGAGTGTAGGAGGAGGCGCGAGTGTAGCATCAACACTAATGCACATGGTTGGGCTCAATGGTCTGTATCTGTGCTGTAAACTCTGTATTGTACAACATTCTGTCTCTTGCTGAAAAAGGAGTCATGTTGTCAAAACTTTCTTATCAAGACCAATGCAAGAATCTGAAATTTCAGACAATGACAACAATTTCTGTTACAGGCAAAAACAATGCTGATTGGTTGGCAATAATCTTGTGTGGTTCCATATATGTTTCAATTTCCCAGTTTTTATCTGCTTATTGACTGAGCTATCTCTCTCTCTCTCTCTGTTTGTTTATCTGTTTTCCATTTGTCGTATCTATCATACGTTGTCTCTTCTCATTAATTAAATGTAAGTATTCAATTAGGTCGAGCCTGCACTATTTCTTTTTGTTCTTCCACCTATTGTTCGCTGAAACAGACACTTTTAAGATCTATACGCACATTACTAGATCATACCATCAAGGTCAATTTTCTTTGTAAAATGGACTCTGCTTACCAACAACTTCCATTTATGTAGCACCTTTTAACATCATGATGAACATTCCAATCTGCTTCACAGGAGCATCATCAAACGAGATTTGATATCGGGCCACGTGAGATATTCAGACCGTGTGATAGGTTTGCAGGAATACCTTTAAAGGAGGAGAGAGGTGTAGAGGTTTATGGAGGGAGTCCCAGAGCTTGGGACCCAGGCAGCTGAAGGCAGTGTTGCCAAATGTGGAACAATGGAAATGTAAGGATGCTGAAGTAGCCAGGAAAGCAGAGAACTCGGAGGGTTGTGGAACTGGGGGAGGTTACAAAAACAGATAATGTGTGAAGTCAGTTAGCCTGCTCTCTGAAGCTTCTCTCATAACTCTTGTTGTTTCCCTGAGATTGATTCAAATACAAGCTGTTCATCATTCTCAGTGAAGTAAACATATACCATTTCAGTCAAGCTTGGATTTTACATTAACCACCCATGTCCACTCGATGCTATTATGAATAAATGTGGTATTGATTCCAGTCAGTGAATGAAAGGGAGACACTGTTCCACCTAATACCAGCCAAACTGGTGCTGTGTTTACAGCATCAACAGTGAGCAATCGATATCTGCCTCACTGGACAAACTCTCACCACCTCCTACTTGCAACATAGCCACTGCTCCAGACAGATCGATGCACAATCTCAATGAGGGAAACTGTAGAGGATAGACTCCACATCTTACAGATTGAAATATTATCACTGAGCACAAAGGAGGCAGGGGTGTAGTGCTCATGTCACTACGCTAGTTATTGAGAACCCCTGTTCCTTTGGGTCTGGGTTTGGATCCCACTTTGGCAGATAATGAAATTTGAATTTAGACAAAAAATAAAGAGCTAGTTTAATGGTGACCAGGCAACCAATGTCAATTGTTGTAAAAACCCATCTGGCTCACTCACGTCCTTTAGGGAAGGAAATCTGCCATCGTCACCTGGTCTGGCCTACATGTGACTCCAGCCCCACAGCCCCTGGGCATTAAACACTGAACCAGCTAGTGATGCCCACATTCTGTGAACTGTTAAATACTCTCCGGTGAACACCAGCTGCTCAACAACAACTTGAGTTTGTATGGTGCCTGTAAACATAAGAAAACACCCCATGGCACTTCGCAGGAGCAATTATCAAACAAAATCTGAGCCACAAACAGAGATAGTAAGTCAATTGACCTCAACCTCAGTCAAAGAGGTAGATTTTAAGAAGTGCCTTAAAGGAGGATTTAAAAAAAAAAGAGGTGGAGGGATTCAAGTCGATCTTAACTGTTTGAGGCACAGCTGCCACTTGTTGGTGAGGTGGGGGTGGGAGGATCTGATACCGGGGCGGGGGCATGCAGAATCAGCCAGTACTGGAGGAACACAGAGATTTCTGACTGTTGTAGAGGGAGGTAGTAAAACTGAGGAGGTATGAGGCCACAGAGGGATTTAGTAATAAGGATGAGAATTTAAGTAGGAGAATAAGGGGCTGAGGTGGACACAGTGCTGGGTGAATGGTATTTGTGCAGAGCAGAAGGGGCGTAGCGCACTGATCTCTGGTTTTGAAAGAGTTGGAGGTGGTTGGTCAGCTAGCAGTGGAGTAGTTGAGTCTGGAAGTGGTGTACTTGTGGATATGAAGAATGAATGATATTAGGGAGGTGTAAGTAGGAGGGAACATCCATGACAGAATGGGGAATGAAACAGAGTTTCACTATCAAACCTGGTGGCTAGTCACCATCTTAACTTGGCCTCTGAATTCTGCCTTTATAACTGGACCCAGCACCCATTCAACGTGCTGGAGTGCACATGCTTTTCCTCTTTAAACATTTACTGGATATGGACATCACCGGGCATTTATTACATAGTTAAGAGTAAACCACATTGCTGTGGGTTTGGAGTCACATGTAGGCCAAACCAGATAAGGATGGAAGTTTCCTTCCCTAAATTGGACCAGATGGGTTTCTCCCCCAGCAATCAGTAGCAGTTTCATGGTCATCATTAGACCCTCAATTCCAGGTTCTGAATCAAATTCAAATTCTATGATCTGCCATCAAACCTGGGTCCTCACAACATTACTTAGGTCTCTGGATAAATAGTCTCGTAAGAATATCACTAGGCCTTTACCCTTTATTATGTAAACCGTCTCCCAGTGAGTCATAAACTGGGACACTCTGCTTGGGAGTGTGCTAGAAACATTTTTAACACAAACACGCAAAAATAAAACATATAAATAAAGGGATAAAAGGAACAATTTGCAGGACAATGGAGAAAGCAAGGGTGGGGAAGCAGACTAATTGGGTAGCTCTCTCAAGAAGCTAATAGGGCCAAATGAATTATTTCCATTCTATGAATTTACATTAATGTAACATCTTTCAGAACCTAGCAAAGTCCTGCTGTACTTTCCAGTCAGTGATGCGTAATCATGGGTGTATTGTGGGCAACGGTGCAGTTTTCATTATAACATTTTGTTCATACAGCAACTCTTTTAACACAGCAAGATGTAAACCATTTGTCTAAACTCCTTGGGGATCTTTATCTAATGTCGACAAATAGATACTAATCTGTTTGGTTCTTACACACTGTACAGCACACTGAACAGAACCTGCTACTCTCTAATAAGCAAGTAGTTGCTTCATTTAACAAAAAACATTAAAATCTGGAAAAAACTGGCTTGCATTAAAGGAGAAATCAGCTCAAGATAAAGTTTCTATTTCATACAAGGGGACGAATCAGAAATGGGTTGCTTCCTGCTCCTCTGATGCTGCTTGGCCTGCTGTGTTCATCCAGCTCCACACCTTGTTATCTCGGATTCTCCAGCATCTGCAGTTCCTACTATCTCTGCTCCCAGTTTCTTTAGGGTCAGTGTTACAGGAGTAATGTAACAGTTTGGAGTCTTCATCTCTGTGCTTTACCCACTGAGATCTCATTTCAGGAGAATAATGGGGACTAGTAAACCTGGTGACAGAGCAAATACATTACTGGACTAATAACTTAGCAGCCTCACACACCACGGTATAATTCCAAATCTCACCGCAGCACCACAATTTGAATTCAGTTAATTAAATAAACCTGGAGGACCCCCCTTGTGAGGCAGGGGTAATGTCCCTACCCCTGCACTGGGAGGCCCACCTGCTCCGGAGGTATATAATAACATCTCTGAACAGGTTGATTAGAAAAATAGGTTAGACAAAAATTAAATAAACATGGAAGAGAAATCTGCTGTCAGTCATGGCACCTGTGAAACTACGAGATTGTTATTTAAATAAAGTCCTGGATTTACTAATATTCTTTCGGGACAGAAACCTACCATCATTATTCATTCTGGCCTACATGTGACTCATGCCCCATTGTAATGTGGTTGGCTCATAATTGCCTTAGTAAACCAATCAGTTGCAGCAACTAGGGTTCAGGTTATTAAATGATGGCCATTCATGTTGAGTCAGAAACACATTACTCACTGGTCACATTTACTCTGCACATATTTTCAAATCAGAACCTTAAATAGCAGAAACCTGAATGACAAATACAGCCCTGGGAAATGATTAATATCTGAGAGAGAAAGAACATTGCTTTGAGTGACCATTTAACAAAACACATCTTTAGGAATGAAAAGTCATGCATGTTTTGGCAGCTTGTCACTAGTGGGGTACCGCAAGGATCAGTACTGGGACCCCTGATGTTCACAATATTTATCAATGATTTGGACTTGGGGACCCAAATGCCATATTTCCAAATCTGCTGATGAATATGTGTTGTGAGGAAGATGGAAAACATTTTCAGAAAGATTGGGACAAGCTTAGTAAGTGGGCAAGGTCATGACAGATGGAATATAATGTGGAAATGTATGAGGTTATCCACTTTGATTAAGAGGAATGCATGTGCAGACATTTTCTTAAATGGTAAGAGGTTGGGAGATGTAAATGTACAGAGGGATCTGGGTGCCCTCATTGAAAAGTCACTGAAGACTAACATGTAGGAGCAGTAAGCTGTTAGGGAGGCGAACAGAATGTTAGAATAGAAAGGAGTAGGATGCCTTAAAGTTGTTTGAGGCGTTTGAAATGTTGATGACGTTAGTTTGGATGGCGTTTTGCCTTTGAGCTTTTGAATCTAGTGTGATCCTCCAGAGCACAGCTGCTAGCTATTGGATGAGATGTTAACTTGAAATCCATGTTTGCCAATCAGTGGGGAATTAGTGATCCCATAGTAGGGTTGAGAAGTGGGGGTGGTGTGGACAGATTTGGGAAACCTTCTCCTATCACTGAGGATAAGCTTTGTCCTTGCACAAACCCTGCCCAATACCCATGGTCAGCTGCTTGTGCAATCAAGCCCTGGGAGATTTCATGGCTGCCATTCCCCACACGACAGTAACTAGGCTCCATTGCTACACTGCTTTGGGAAATGGAGCACGTGGTGAGGCACTGGACCAGAAGCTGGTTCACCCAGTGCCTTGTTAGGGATGGCCTCAGAGGATACTGAAGATCCAAAGGGTATTGTCTACCATATTGGATTAGAGCAGGAAAGATATTATATTTTATCTAGTATCTAAACTCATTTAAACAATACAGGGAGAGGAATGGAGCACTTGCAGGCCTCAGTGTTTGGGAGGTTAGAATAAAGCAGGAATCATACTGTTCTTTGGAACAAAAAAAACAAAGATTTGCATTCATAAAGCACCTTACATGACTTTAGGAAATCCCAAAGTACGTTATCCAATGAAACACTTCTCTTCTGAAGTGTAAGCATGTATTATTCAGCAAATTCAATTGCTAATTTATGCACAGCAAGATCCCACAAACAACAGCCTGATCGTGGCCAGATAACCTGCTCTTTCATTTATCGTTGGTTGCTGGGATGAGTATTACTGAGGAGCAGGAAGAAACTCTCCTGCTGTTTGTTTTGGGTGGTGCTTTGGAAACACAGCTGAGTGGGAAGATTGGGCCTTAGTTTAACATCTCACAGGAACCGCAGCATCACTGATTGATACACCCCCTCAGGGCTGGCACTGGAAATACCAGGTTGGGTTTTGTGGTTAAGTCTCCAGATTTCAATCCATGGCCTTCTCGCTCCAAGGTGAGAGAGTGCCAAGCAGTTGGATTAGGTCTGGAGCAGAGTGGATTTACTTCCCAATGTAGAAAGTTCTTTGGGAAAGGAATGGGTGACCAGCAACATGCCTGAAAATTGCTGAGGCCCTTCCCTCCATTACCCTCAACGCTCTGATTAATGGGCCTTAGAGGTGATCAAAATCTGACTGGTTCTTGGTAAACATATGACACATGGAGCAATGCAGAATATTGAAGGATTATTGTGATTTTGTAATTCATAAAATATACCTGAAGCACCAGTCAGCACATTTTTGAACTGAAATTTGGTCAATTGTGTCACATCTGCTGATCCTTGGGATCAGTTTGGCAGAATAAATGTTGGAAAGTAAAATTGGCTTGTGAGAAGGGACAGATGTGCCTAATTTGTTGCTTGAATATTTAGCAATTAAAGAATGATTGTAAGCTTAAACAATGAATACTTATATCCACATTTCTGTTGCCTCCATCAATCAACTAATTCCTTTTAATCATTTTTTTAAGATCAGTACAGATGAGGGAGGATGTTCAGAGTAATTTAGTCGAGGGATTGAGAATTCTGAGGAACTTTGACAGATGGAGAGAGAGAGACAGAGACAGAGAGACAGAGAGACAGAAATGCTTTCTTCTGTTTGCAGAGCTGTTAATCAGAGGATTCAGATTGACGCTAATTGACAAAAGGCCCAAGGGAAATGTGAACATTTTAATGCAGCAAGTTGTTACGCTCTGGAACATGCTGCTTGAAAGGGCAACGGAAGCAGATTCAATAATAACTTCCAAAAGAAAATTGGAAGACTACATTAAGATGGATAAATATGTAGGTTTGTTGGAAGTGAGCAGGGGAATGTAATTTAGGGATAGCTCTTTAGAAGAGCCAGGGCAGGCTTGATAGGAAGAATGACACCCTTGTAATGAGCTAAAGACTTGTGATGATACAGTGCCATTCACAACACTGGGACACCCCAAAGCATTTTATGGCCAGTGAAGTATATTTGAAGTGTTATGACTAGCATTGTGTAGGAAACACTGCAACAATTTGCATACAGAACAGGAAATGGCATCAACGGCCAGATAATCTGTAACAGTCGGGACAATGGAGGGATCAGCATTTGCTGGAATTAAATCCCCTGATCTTTGAAACAGCACTATAGGATATTTTGTGTTTAATCTGAGAGTGGTCAGAACATTAGTTTAATAACTCATCTGAAAGAGTGAATCTCTGACAGCACAGCACTCCCTCAGTACTTCGCTTGACAGCTTTGCCACATTTTACTAGCCTATTTAAGATTATTGTATTACCAGTTTAGTGTCATCCATTAATAGCCTCAGTTAGCCTCTCAGTCAGAAGGCTGTGGGTTCAGCATCCTGAGAAGCTTGAGTGTAAAATCCAGTCTAAAACTTCCACAGTGGGTTACAGAGTGCTGCACCGTCAGAGATGCTGTAACAGTGTGGAAGGAGTACTAGCTCTTGGAATGAGTCATACTCCCAACATCTACCCATAACAAGCCACATTCTTCCCTTTCAGGTAACGCAGTAATTCCCTTTTCGATGCCTTGATGAAATCTGTTTCCACCACATTCTCAGGCAGTGCATTCTAGATCTGCATTACAGATGTGTGAAAATCTATTTCCTCATGTCACTTTTGCTTCTTTTCCCAGTTACTTCTTTTCTGTTCCCTCTTGTTTTAGATCCTGCCAACAATGGGGACATTTTTTCTCCATCTACTCTGTACAGACCCCTCATTATTTTAAACACCTCCATTAAATCTCCTCTCAACTTTCTCAGAGGAGAACAATCCCAATCTCTCCATTCTATTCTCAAAACTGAAGTTCCTCATCTCCAACACCATTCTTATGAATCTTGTTGCACAATTTCCTGGGCTTTCACATTCTTCCCACGGTGTAGTATATAGAACTATTTACAATAATCCAGCTGACGTCTTGCATAAATTCAACATAACCTTTTGTTTTAATAGCTTGATGGCCTTATAAAGAAAGCCTAATATACTGTCTTAGTTATCAACTGCTCTCAAACTGTCCTGACACTTCAATGGCTTATAGGCAGGTCCCTCAGCTCTTTAAACCCCTTTGGAATTCTGCGTTTCATGTCATATTGGCTCTCCTTGTTTCTCCTACCAGAGTCAATCACTATACGTTTTTCACACTGATCTTTATCTGCCAATTGTCCATTCTTTCCACCACTCTGTCAATGTACTTTAATAGTTCAGTAGTTCGATGCTATCTTCATGGTTCACATTGTATCCAAGTTTTGTAGCATCTGCAAACTTTCAACCTTTGCCCTATACACTAAGTTCTGGGCACTTAATACATTATCAGGAAGAGTAGGAGACCTTAACCATGACCCTGGGGAATACAATTAGAAACCCTTCCTCAGCCTCAGAAAAATCTATTAACTGTTACCTTTTGTTTCCTGTCTTTCAGCCAATTCTGGGATATAACTATCCCTTTTGTTCTATGAATACTAACTTTGCTCACACATCTGTTAAGTGGTATGATATCAAACACCTTTTGGAACTCTATATACATCACATCAACTGCACTGCCTTCTTTACCACCTCTTCAAACAATTAATTATTTTTTAATTCATTCAAGGGATGAGGGTGTCACTGGCTAGGCAGCACTTATTGCCCGTCCCTAATTGCCCAGAAGGCAGTTCAGAGTCTGGAGTCACATGTAGGCCAGACCAGGTAAGGATGGCAGTTTCCTTCCCTAAAGGACATTAGTGAACCAGATGGGTTTTTCTGACAATTGACAATGGATTCATGGTCAGCATTAGATTCTTAATTCCAGACTTTTTAAAACTGAATTCACGTTCCACCATCTGCTATCGTGGGATTTGAACCTGGATTCCAGGAATGTTATCTGGGTCTCTGGATTAACAGTCCAGCAATAATACCACTAGGCCCTCACCTCCCCTGATGTACATAGTTAATTAAGCACACACTTTCCCTAAAAATCCACTCTTTAATTAGCTTGCATTTGTCTATGGTTATTGGTTTGTTTCTAAAATTTTCCCAATGCCAAAGTTAAACTGATTGTCCCACAGTTTCTTGATCAAAGGGAGTAATTGTTTGCAATTCTTTAATAAAGGCAAAATTCTACAGGTACTGGAAATCTGAAACAGACACAGAGAATGCTGGAGAAACTCATTAGGCCTAGCAGTATCTGAGAAACAGAGTTAATGTTTCAAGACTTTTATGACTCTTCTATGGGTTCCATTGATTTGGCAGTTGGAGTCGGGTTAACAATTCCTTCCTTTGGTTAATTCCTTCCTTTCCCCATTTCAGTCTATAATCTAAAATATAGTGATACAGTTTTTACACCATTTCATCTGGTCCTGGTCTCTTGTCAACATTAAGAACAGACAGACAATTCAATATTTCCTCCTCATCTAGTTTAAACCCTCCCAGTGTCTGAATCTCCACTAATTTTACCATATACAGAGTGCTACTTCCTTGGTAAAGTATTCGTTTGATGCCTTATCCATGCCCTCTGCTCCCACGCATTGATCCCCTTTTTGGTCACTAATGGAATCTATTCATTTTTTGAAAACACCCTTCTATCATTGATGTACTGATAGAAGATTCTGGGATTTCCTTTCAAATTAGCTGCTAGTCCCTTCATAATCCCTCTTTTCTGCTCATATTCACTTTAATACCTTCTGGCTGAACCCTTTCTATTCAGCTTGAGTCTCAATTGTAATTTCCACCTGGTGTCTTTCATAAATACACTTTACCTAATGTTTGAGATAACAAAGTGTGGAGCTGGATGAACACAGCAGGCCAAGCAGCATCATAGGAGCAGGAAAGCTTGACGTTTCAGGTCGAGACCCTTCATCAGAAATGGGGGAAGGGAAGAGGGTTCTGACATAAATAGGGAGAGAGGGGGAGGTGGATAGAAGATGGATAGAGGAGAGGATAGGTGGAGAGGAGGCAGACAAGTAGAAGAGGCGGGGATGGAGCCAGTAAAGGTGAGTGTAGGAGGGGAGGTAGGGAAGAGATAGGTCAGTCCAGGAAGGACGGACAGGTCAAGGGGGCGGGATGAGGTACCCCCATCTCCTATCTACTAACCTCATCCCGCCCCCTTGACCTGTCCATCCTTCTTGGACTGACCTATCTCCTCCCTACCTCCCCACCTACACTCACCTTTACTGGCTCCATCCCCGCCTCTTTGACTTGTCTGTCTCCTCTCCACCTATCCTCTCCTCTATCTATCTTCTATCCACCTCCCCCTCTCTCCCTATTTATTTCAGAACCCCCTTCCCCTCCCCCATTTCTGAAGAAGGGCCTAGGCCCGAAACGTCAAGCTTTCCTGCTCCTATGATGCTGCTTGACCTGCTGTGTTCATCCAGCTCCACACCTTGTTATCTCGGATTCTCCAGCATCTGCAGTACCTATTATTTCTTTACCTAATGTTTATTGCTTTTGTAATCGTGGAAGTTCTAGATTTATTTGTCCTACATTTCTTTTTCAAGGGAGTGTACATTGACTACACTTGGACCATCTTACCTTTGAAGGTAGCCCCCTGCTCAGCTATTGTTTCTTCTGTCAGCCTTTGACTCCAATTTATTCACCAGTTCCATGTTTACCATATTGGAGTTGGTTTTTCCCTAGTTAATTACTTTTACTTTGGATTGTTCCTTGTGATTTTTCAGAGTCAATCTATACCTTATGATCACTGTTTCCAAAATATTCACCTACTGACATGGCCCCCCATTCCCAAATATTCACCTACTTACGTGGCGCCTCCCATTCCCAAATATTCACCTACTGACATGGCCCCCCATTCCCAAATATTCACCCATTGTCATGCCCCTCCTATTCGCAAATATATACCTGCTGGCATGGCACCCCCCATTCCCAAAATATTCACCTACTGACATGCCCCCCATTCCCAAATATTCACCTACTGACATGGCCCACCCATTCCCAAATATTTGCCTACTGTCATGCTCCCCCCCCATTTCCAAATATTCACCTGCTGACACGCACCCCCATTCCCAAATATTCATCTACCGACATGCTGCCCCATTCCCAAATATTCACCTACTGATATGCACCCCCATTCCCAAATATTCACCTACTGTTCTCCCCCCCATTCCCAAGTATTCTCCTACTGACATTGCTCACCCATTCCCAAATATTCACCCACTGTCATGCTCCCCCCCATTTCCAAATATTCACCTACTGACATGCCCCTGCCAATCCCAAATATTCTCCTACTGACATGCCCCCCAATTCCTAAATACTCACCTACAGTCATGCTCCCACCTATTCACAAATATTCACCTACCGACATGCTCCCCCTCCCATCCCCAAGAACCCATTCTAGCAATTCTCCTTCCCTTGTTGAACTAGAAACATCCTACTAAAGAAAGTTTTCCTTTACAAATCCATGGAATCCATACACTTCGCCATTAATAACATAAAGAGGGAAGTTAAGAGGAGTCTGCAAAGAGATGGCAAGAGGTTCACAGAATCACAGAATTCTTACAGCACCGAAGGAGGCTCTTCAGCCCATTACCTAGCTCCAATCTCCTGCCTTTACCCCCACACCCCTACACACCATTACTATCCAAATCATCATCCAATGGTCCTCTTGAGTCCCTCAATTGAATCTGTCTCCACCACATTTCCAGGCAGTACATTCCAGACCCTAACTACTCATTGATTGAATTTTTTTTTTCCTCACTTGCTTTACTTGCAGTCATTTTAAATCCATGCTCATCTCATTTTTGCTTCTTTTACAATTGGGAACCGCTTTTCCCCATCTGTTCTGTCCAGCCTGCTCATGATTTTGTTTGTGCCAGTCATTGTATGGTATTTTGTAAACTACGTTGTTTCTGCATGTTGTGGGAATGGGGTCTATAGTCCTTGTGAATGTTTGTTGTGTGCTTGCAACCATGCAACGACTGCCACAAACATTACACCAGACAGACAGGAAAGAAACTAGCCATCAGAATACACAAACATCAGCTAGCAGCTAAACGACACAATGAACTCTCCTTAATATCAGTATACTCAGACAATGAAGGCCATCCGTTTAACTGGGACAAGGTAACCATAGTAGCCCAAACCAAACATAGACACACATGGGAATTCCTACAGGCATGGTTCTCAGCCCATAATACAACCAACACACATATAGAAATGGAGTCCATACACAAACCCATAGAGATCAAAACCGGAAATGACAGTATTCCCCGTAACAGACCGGACAGTATAAATTCCAAGTGGAGTAGAATAACATCGCTTCATCAGAGGTCTCACTGAAGATGTCACCGAACATGGTGACAAATTGTCTGAATGAAAACAAGCCAGCTCGGCGAGCAAGTCAGCAACCTCAAATAGAATGTTGTTTATTACAAGGTGGGGTATGGATTATAAAAGTATGGATATTTTACTACTGTTGCGTAAAACATTAATAAGCTCACATCTGGAGTACTGTGAACAGTTTTGTTCTCCTTATTTCAGAAAGGATGCACAACAAAAGCTCATTAAAATGTAAACATTGAAGTCCAAAATGATCTACAGAATATAACCAGACCACATTATAGCTGGTTTTCAAAGAAGAGCAAACACTCCTCCTGGGTCTCTTCCAGTTTCACGTTGGCCTGTTTTATCTGGCCTGTGGAATTCTGGTCCTCATTCTGCTTCCATGATGCTGGAGTCTCCCAGCGACTGAGTATTTAAACCACAGAGGCTGAGACAATATCCAGCATTTGAACCCCAGACCCTCAGCCCTCAGAGAAAAATGGAAAGTTGTGTGGTGGCTCTTTGTTTGAGAAATTGAAATTCTGTAAGAAGTACAAATGAGAAAACATGACAGGGCAAGCCTGTTTGCCAAAGATATTTCCAATATATCTGAGCTTCTCCGACTGAGGATTGTGACATCTGGAATATTGATATGTCTGAAATATGGAGGATTACAATATCAATGTGTGTAACATCAAGTATTGTTGAGTCAGGAAATTGTACCAGGAGTAAATGGCAGCTTAAGACCATAGACAAGAAGCAGAAGTAGGCCATTCAGCCCATTAAGTCTGTTCTGCTATTCAATGAGATCATTGCTAATCTAATAATCCTCAACTCCACTTTCTTGCCTTTTTCCCAAACCTTTTGATTCCCTTCGTGAATAAAACACTGTCTGTCCAACCTTATATTTAATAAATATGTTTAATGACCCTACCTTTAAAGCTCTTTGTGGTAAAGAATACTACCCTCTGAGGAAGAGATTTTTCCGCATCTGTGCCCTAGCTGGTAATTGCTTACTCTGAGTTTATGGCTTTTGATCCTCGACTCTTCCACAACGCAGCCCAGTTTGGGTTCCACCTGGACCGCTCAGCTCCTGACCTTGTTACAGCCTTGGCTCAAGCATGAACAAAAGAGCTGAATTCCAGAGGGAGGGTGAGAGTGACAGCCCTTGATATCAAGGCAGCATTCAACCAAGTGTGGCATCAAGGACCCCTGGCAAAACTGGAATCAATGGGTATCAGGGGGCAAACTCACCGCTCATTAGAATGATACCTGACATATAGGAAGATGGTTGTGGGTGGTCAATCATCTCAGCTCCAGGACATCTCTGCAGGAGTTCCTCAGTGTAGTGCCCTAGGCACAACCATCTTCAGCTGCCTCATCAATGACCTTCCCTCCATCATAAGGTCAGAAGTGGGGATGTTCGCCGATGATTGCACAATGTTCAGCACCATTCGTGACTCCTCAGATACTGAATTGAACTGAATTCAATTGAATTGAATTACATTGAATTATTTATTGTCACATGTATTCAATGTAAAAATACAGTGAAAAGTGTGCACCCAAATGCAACAAGATCTGGACAATATCCCAGGCTTGAGCTGACAAGTGGCAAGTATCAATTATGCCACACAAATGCCAGGCTGTGACCATCACCAACAAGAGACAATCTAACCACCGTCCCCTTGACATTTAAAGAACAACAAAGAACAAAGAAAATTACAGCACAGGAACAGGCCCTTCGGCCCTCCAAGCCTGCGCCGATCCAGATCCTCTATCTAAACCTGTCGCCTACTTTCCAAGGATCTGCATCCCTCTGCTCCCTGCCCATTCATGTATCTGTCTAGATACAACTTAAATGACGCTATCGTGCCCGCCTCTACCACCTCCACTGGCAATGCGTTCCAGGCACCCACCACCCTCTGTGTAAAGAACTTTCCATGCATATCTCCCTTAAACATCTCCCCTCTCACCTTGAAATCGTGACCCCTAGTAATTGAGTCTCCCACTCTGGGAAAGAGCTTCTTGCTATCCACCCTGTCTATACCTCTCATGATTTTGTAAACCTCAATCAGGTCCCCCCTCAACCTCCGTCTTTCTAATGTAAATAATTCTTATCCTAATCAATGGTGTTATCATCACTGAAACTCTTCACAGTATTCCACCAGTGGTCTGACTAGTGCCTTGTATAGTTTCAGCAAGATTTCTATTCTTTTTTGCTCCATTCCCTTTGGAATAAAGGTCAACATTCCACTTACCTTTCCTATTACCCATTGAATTTGGAAGCTAGCTTTCTGTGATTCCTGGATGAGGACTCCAAATCCCTTTGTTCTGTGGCTTTTTACGGTCTTTCTCCATTTAAATAGCATGTGGCCCCTCTGCTTCCTGCCGAAGTGCATAATCTCACATTTTCACACATTATATTCCACCTGCCAAGTTTTTGCCCAATCGCTTAAGCTGTTTATATCCCCCTGCAGACTTTTTGTGTCAATCTCACCACTTGTTTTCCCACCTATTTTTGTGTCATCCACAAACTTGGCTGCAGCACATTCACTTTCCTCATTCAAATCATTAATATATTTGTAAGTAATCCTGGCCCCAGCTCTGATCCCTGTGGCACTCCATTATTTATGGGTTGCCATCTTGAAAATGTTCCCTTTATCGCAACTTTCAGTCCGATCCTCTATCCACGCTAATACATTGCCTCACACAACATGGGATCTTATTAAGTAGCCTAATGTGTGGTACATTATTAAACACCTTCTGAAAAATCCAAATATATTACATCCATTGGTTCCCCTTTGTCTATCCTGCCCATTACCTCCTCAAAGAATTTCAGTAAATGTATCAGGCACCATTTGTCCTGCAAAAAAACAATGCTGTCTCTGATTTATCACATAGTGTATTTCTAAATACTCTACTCTTACACCCTTTGTAATAGGTTCTTCCATTTTCCAAATGTTAACATCATTAAAGCCAGGCTTCCAAATATCTAAGAAATTTCCTTTTGTTTCAAGTGAAAACCAAACAATTATCATCTCAGCATTTGTTGCAAAATGGCTTTGCTCAGACTAGAATTTTCCAATGTTCCAATCTGCGATGTATCTCTTTTAGGAGTGATGAAATCAATGATCTATAAGCTAATTTACACTTTGGACTGCATTACGACAAAGTTTCACTGTAGTTGTTTTAGAAACAGTTCAGAAAATGTTCACAGCAGGCCAAGGAGCATCATAGGAGCAGGGAAGCTTGACGTTTCGGGCCTAGACCCTTTAACCCTAACCCTATCGCAGGCCCGAAATGTCAAGCTTTCCTGCTCCTCTGATGCTGCTTGGCCTGCTGTGTTCATCCAGCTCCACACCTTGTTATCTCGGATTCTCCAGCATCTGCAGTTCCAATTGTCTCAGAAAATGTTCACTTGACTGATTCCTGGGATACAGGGATTATCTTACTGGGAAAGGTTGGAAATGTTGGCCCTGTATGCATTGGATTTCAGAATGATGAGACATGATATTACTGAAACAGGGAAGATCCTA
Source organism: Ginglymostoma cirratum (assembly GCA_024137785.1). Lineage (NCBI taxonomy): Eukaryota > Metazoa > Chordata > Chondrichthyes > Orectolobiformes > Ginglymostomatidae > Ginglymostoma > Ginglymostoma cirratum. The sequence goes on from JAHRHZ010000020.1 coordinate 1,685,203, forward strand.
GGGAATTTACAGCATAAATGCTGTCAGGATGTTTATCTCAGGGGAAGACAAAAACTTGGGAAGACTGTTTACAAGTAAGAGGTCTCTCGTTTCTGGTGGAAATTAGAAGATTTTTCTTCTCTCTTTGAGAATCATTAGTCCATGAATTTTTTGACCATACAGAGCTGCAGATCAAGGTCATGTAATACTTTAATGGCTGAAGGAGACAGGTTCTTGATTGACAGGGAACTTAAAGTATGTACAGGACAGAAAGAAAAATAGAGTTGAAACTGTGATCTCGCCATGATCATATCAAATGGCAAGGCGGGATAGAGGGACAAAATGGCCTATTCCTGTTCTTAATTCGTACATTCAAATGTAGATTTATCTTTACACTATCGCAGTCTACAGATAGACAGTTGGAAGAGGTGATGGTGAGCTGGTATTAGAACTAGGCCTATTAATCCTGCAAACCATGCTCATGTTCTGGGTTCAAATCCCAACATGACCTTACCTGGTCTGGTATACATATGACTCCAGACCCACAGCAGTGTAGTTGACCCTTAATGCCATCTGAGCAATAAATGCTGACCTAGCCAGCATAAACCCACATCCCAAGGATGAATAAAAAGAAATTAGAATTCCCCATTGTAACTACTTGATAACTTAAGCACTTCTCTGTAAATTTCTTTCAAAATTGTCCCTCTATATCCTTGCCCTGTGGCGCATTGAGCAATGTAATTGCACCTTTTTTGTTTCTTCGCTCTAACCAATAGGATTCCATCCTTGACTCCTCAGGGACATCCTCATTCTGCAGCATTGCAATGTCCTTCTCAATCAAAAACAACAAATCTCCAACACCCTTAACACCTTGTATCCAAGAATATTTCACACCCAGTTGCCCCTTTCTCTAAGCTGTGTCTCTGTTGTTGCTGTAATGTTTTCCACACGTACCTGTCTGCCCACCTAGATGGATATAAAAGGTCTCATTGCATTATTTCAAAGGAGAGTAGGAGGGTTCTTGCCGGTATGCAGACCAGTCAACCAGCGGCATTAACAAAACCAGATTATCTGATCATGACTGCATTGCTGTTTATGGGGTCTTGCTGTGCTCAAATTAATGTTTCCTCTAACACCAGTTACTAGGCTTCAAAGGCAGCAGCATCAATAGAAGATGGCTGAACAAAGAGACATGAAGACAAAATCAGGACTGATGCAGGAATGCCAAACTTTGAAGGGACTAACATTAATGCATGAGAAAAGAGTATTGATTGGTTGCCAATTCAACTCTGGTTGAAGTAGTTGAGTAGGTTGAGTAGAGTAGAGAGGTTGAGTAGGTTAGGATTGTTTTCATTAGAAAAAAGGAGATTGACGGGGGACCTGATTGAGGTCTTCAAAATCATGAAGGGTATAGACAGGGTTGATAGAGATAAGCTTTTTCCCAGGGTGAGGGATTCAATAACGAGGGGTCACGCGTTCAAGGTGAGAGGAGAAAAGTTTAAGGGGGATACACGTGGAAAGTACTTTACACAGAGGGTGGTAGGTGCCTGGAACGCGTTGCCAGCAGAGGTAGTAGAGGCAGGCACGGTAGATTCATTTAAGGTGCATCTGGACAGATGCATGAGTAGGTGGGGAGCAGAGGGATACAGATCCTTAGGAATTGGGCGATAGGTTTAGACAGTGGATTTGGATCGGCACAGGCTTGGAGGGCCGAAGGGCCTGTTCCTGGGCTGTAAATTTTCTTTATTCTTTGTTCTTAGTTCCATGAAGAATGCAACAAGTAGTCATTGTTCCCCGGTTTCTGATTACATGTACAAAGACACATTGTCTTGTTCATGTCATGTTCATTTTCCTGTAGGGGACAGAGTCCTGCATGTGACTGTTTGTAAATTCCAGTAAGTGTAAATAAGCGACATTATAATCTCAGCCGATAAAATTGAATTGGCCGTTAGTGTAACTCTTAGCGCAATTGGGAACGATCATCATCAAAACATAGAAGCTAAGAGTAGGAGGAGGCCATTCGGCCCTTTGAGCCTGCTATATCATTCTTCACGATCAAGGCTGATCGTCCAACTCAATAGCCTAATCCTGCTTTCTTTCCATAAACTATGATCCCAAGTGCTATATCTAGCCGCCTCTTGAAAACATTCAATATTTTGGCATCAATTACTTCCTGCGGTAATGAACTCCACAGGCTTACCACTCGTTGGCTGAAGAAATGTCTCCTCATCTCCGTCCTAAATGGTCTACCCCGAATCCTCAGACTGTAACCCTGGTTCTGGACATACCCTCACCATCGGGAACATCCTCCCTGCATCTACCCTGATCAGTCCTGTTAGAATTTTACAAGTCTCTATGTGATCCCCCCTCATTCATCTGAACTCTACCGAAAACAATCCCAACCTAGTCAATGTCTCCTCATACATCAGACCCACCATCCCCAGAATCTGCTTGGTAAATCTTCGCTACACTCCCTTGAGAGCAAGAACATCCTTCCTCAGAAAAGGAGACCAAAACTGCACACAATGTTCATCAATCACTGACTGATCAGAATCACATCTAATGTTGTACATTGTATTCTGAGCTTTGCAAGAATGTGCTGGTAAATATTGTGTTGCTGTGTTCAGTCGATGGAATGTGTTGTTTGATATGATGATGCCAGTTGTACTCCATAGGTACCTGGCATCACACTGGAACTGAAATTCACATACACGTAATTGGTTTGTGAGATAGCCACAGTGTCTTTTTGACTCGAAGACGACATCTCGTTAGAGGAAAGCGCCACCACTCATATTGCATAAATCAACTAGCTTCATCCATTGCTCAAATGTTTGTGATACCTTACACTTCCAGATGGCCCTTCCCAAGACCTGTAAAATACCACGGCAGCAGGATGCTTGTGGCTTGCTTCCCAGCACATTCTGCCACTATTTACCAACTGTTTCACCTCTCAGACCGTTGGAAAAAATCAGGGAAGACTGAGCTCATACTCTCAAGGTCAGGGTGCTCTCCGATCAGGAGGAGACTTTCCTTTGCTTGGAAGAGCCGTGAATTTCGGAATATATTGTCTGAGAAGACTGCAAAGCTGAGATGTTACATTAGTTGTAGACTGGCCTTGATAGATGTTTGAGCAGCAGGGTAATGGAGCACTAAGACAGGAAAATGGGATTCCGGTCAGGGATCAGTGCGTTTTTATTGACCAGAGGAGTAGGTTTCAGGAGATGTAAGGTTTTATTTGCTTTTGATCTTTAAGTTGCTAATTATAAGATCTTCACTAAACATAGGAGCATAGGAATTTGGAGCAGGAATGGGCCATTCAGCCCTTTGAGCTCGCTTCACCATTTAACATGATCATGGTTGATCTTACCCTGGTCTCAGCTCCACTCTCCAGCCTGTTCCCCATAGCCCTTTATCCTGCTTTTCATCAGAAACATATCCATTTCTTTCTTGAATCTGTTGATCGCTTCTGCCTCCACTGCGCAATGGGGCTGTGAGTTCCACAGATTCACAACAGTCTGAGGGAAGTAGTTTCTCCTCACTTCAGGTTCGAACCTGCCTCCTCCCTTTCTACATCTATGCCTACTTGTTCAAGAGTCTCCCAGAAGGGGGAGATCTGATTAAGTCCACCTTATCAATCCCTTTTTGCATTTTCTATACCTCAACCAGATCCCCCTCATTCTTCTGAACTCCAGTGGGTACAGGTCCAAGGTATTCAACTGCTCCTCATCCAATGGCCCATTCATCTCTCAAATCAATTTGGTGAACCTCCTCTGAACTGCCTCCAGTGTCACACATTCTTCCTCACGTACAGAGACTTATTCTGTACACATTCTGTTCTTCATTCAGAAGTTTTCTTAATGAATTACCTGAATAGTGAGTGAACAGAGAAATTGAAGTGTCTGAATTAATTCTCAATTGATGGATCACGTTTATATACTTTACAGAGAGGAGCCCTTATGATTAATTACTTCTGCAGCCACCAGTAATGTTGAGATTCAATTAAGTTAAATTGATTGTTACTGTACACAGATGTTTCAATCTGTTTAAAAGCTGTGGGTATCTCACTAAATGGAGGGCTGGGAGAAAGGTGTATTCTTTGCACTAGAGGTTATCAATTATTTTATCACCAGTTCCCTGCCTTTTTGTTATGAATGCGTAACCTAGGATTGAGAAATGAAGAGGTGAAATTCAACTTTGGCAAAACTTAAAATGAGAGGGAACAGGCCAGCAGTCCATTTTATATTGGTTCACTAATGCCCTTTAGGGAAGAAAACTGCCATCCTTGCCTGGTCTAGCCTACATGTGACTCCAGACCCACAGCAATGTGGTTGAGTTATAACTGCCCTCTGGGCAATTAGGGATGGGCAATAAATGCTCCCTGGCCAGTGATGCCCTTATCCTGTGAATGAATAAAGAAAAATATACCTATCAGACAGGGCACTCAAACCATTGTACATTTTTGCAGCATGAAATCTTGCATGAGTCAAGAACCATGGCTGTGAGTCTAAAAGATAATTTAAAGCAGAATTGATTTGCTGTGCTGTTAAGATGACATGGTAATATTGTCATTGGATATAGTGCGCATTCTAATAGCAGCCGTAACACAATAAAACATCTCAAAGTAAAAACCGAAGGAACTGCGGATGCTGAAAATCCAATATAAAAACAGAAATTGCTGGAAAAGCTCAGCAGGTCTGGCAGCATCTGTGGAGAGAAATCAGAGTTAACGGTTTGGGTTGAGTGACCCTTCCATTGTTTCCCCAGACCGGGTTTCCAACAAGTGCTGGTCACAAGCCAAGTTTCACCAGATAACCAAGTTAAAAATGTCGATTTAAACTCTACAACTTGCACCTTTACATCAACAGTGCAAGGCTACGTGAATGCTACATTTGTCTCGATGCTTTAACGAGTGCCAGTTTTACAGTTTATATCATGTGATTGTGGAAGGTTTACTGAACAGATGGATTCCATTTCTCTCCACAGTTGATGGCTCCTTGGCTATCTTCTTATTTGTACCATTTGAATTTTGTTGTGTCATTATTATGTCATTATGGTGTTATCATTAGGCAATTAACCCAGAAACCCAACTAATGTTCTGAGGACCCAGGGTTGAATCCCGCCATGGCCAATGGTGGAATTTGAATTCAATTTAAAAAATCTGGAATTTAGGGTCTAATGATGACAGTGGATTTGGAAAAAACCCATCTGGTTCACTAATGTCCTTCAGTGAAGAAAATCTGTCATCCTCACCTGGTCTGGCCTACATGTGACTCCAGACCCATAGCAATGTGGTTGACTCTCAGTTGCCTCTTGGGCAATAAATGCTGACCCAATGAGTGGTGGTGGTGTTGTGGTAATGTCATTGGACTGGTAATAGCGAGCTAGGTTGATGAAGTATGGGCTCAGATCCCAACATGGCAAATCATGTGAGAAGAAATCTGGAAGAAATTTCAGAAAACTAGCCTATGGTGACTATGTAAGCCCAGTTGAACATTGTAAAGAAACATTTGCCACATTAATGTCCCTTAAGAAAGAAAATCTGCCATCCATATCTAGTCTGGAGAGTTTGGGCTTCTACAGAAGATTGGCCTGTACACCTACATTAGTTTCATAACTGTATGAATCAGCACCTGTGGATAAAATGTGGAGTGTAAAGGATTGGTAAACCAGTTTGGACTTGTGGGGCAGAATAGCCTCCTTCTGTGCTGTAATCATCCAATGATTCTCTGTACAATCTGTTAATTGTGTGTCAGCATTGCCTGTGTTTTGTAAATCAGAACTGGAGATGATCTAGATTCATGCTACAGTCAGCAAGAATAACAGGGTGCATATGTTTGAGGAAAACAGACAGCTTGTTTATAACACAAGGGAGAATAATTGTTTCACTTTCTGGACCCCACTACAATGATAGTAGGGAATGGAAAGGTTATATTCAGCGCATCCACACTCTTTCCACCACCAATGCTCAGTAGCAGCACTGTGTGCTATCTACAGGATGCGCTGCAGAAATTGACCATGGACAGCACCTTCTAAACCCATGACCACTTCCATCTAGAAGGACATGAGCAGCAGATACATAGCAAAGCCATCACCTGAAAGTCCCCTCCAAACCACTCACCATCCTGACTTAGAAATGTATTGCCATCCCTTTACTGTTGCAGGGTCAAAATCCTGGAATTTCCTCCCTCAGGGCATTGTGGGTCTACCTACAGCACATGGACTACAGAGGTTCAAGAAGGCAGCTCACTACCACCTTCTCAAGGGCAACTAGGGATAGACAAGAAATGCTGGGCTTAGCCAGTGATACCCACATCACACAAATGAATAAAAAAAGGTCTGGCTGGGGCTCATTTCTCTAGAAAAAAGGTCAATGGTCTCTGAAACAAGATCACTGAGATTATGAAATAGTTTGATAAGGTGGGTGTAATGAAGATGCTTCCTCTTTCGAGGAAATTAAATCTAGAGGCTAACTGATTCAGATACTCAACAAGAAATCCCAACAGCAAATTTAAAGAAAATTTTGCACCACAAAGAATGGTTGCGGTGACCACTCATTGATGCATGAATGCATTTAAGGGAAAGCTGGATAAACAAGGGAGATGAGGCAGGAAGGAATAGGAGGAGAGAGTGAAATGATCAATGTAGGTGAAGTAGGGCAATAACAGCCAATTTCCAGAAGAAATACCTATTTGAGAGAGTAACCGAACAGATGTAATTACCTGTAGAAAACTCAAAGGTGAGATACATACCCATGAAGTTCAGGTCTGCTCTAGTTCCCGTTTAGTGATGATATCACTGAATTAGTAATCTGTGAACCTTAGGCTTTTGTCCTGTTGATGTGTTCAAATCCCACTGAGGCATATGGTGAAATTGGAGCTTTATAAAAATCTAGCCTAGTGGTGACCATGTAACCACTGCTAATTAATGTAAAAATCCATCTGTTTCACTGATGCCCTTTAGGGAAGGAAATCTTACCATAGTCTGGACTATAGGTGATTCCAGTACAGTAGGCTCTTAACTGTCCTTGTTCAATTAAGGCTGGCCTGGGCATAAATGCTTGCACCCCATGAATGAATTAAAAAATAAAACCCTGCTCAGGGTAAATTAACAGTGAAAGGATTAGTGTCCTCAACAAGGCTGGATTTGTGAACAATGAACTTTCCTAAGTGGAATAACTAGTCCCTTACTAAGCTAAGTGCACCCAGTCCTACCTGGCACTCTGGTACGTTTCCTAAGATGCACCAGTTCTAAATCTGATGGCTCTAATGTGCCAACAAAAATGGAAAGTGCTGGAGAAACTCAGCAGGTCTGGTAGTATCTGTGTAGGACAAATTCTGAAGAAGGATCATTGGCTCATGACATTAACTCTGATTCTTTCTTCACAGGTACTTCTTCACAATTTGTCCCACACAGAGGCTGCCAGGCCTGCTGAGTTTCTCAAGCAATTTCAGTTTTTTGCTTGTTTCAGAGCTCCAACATCCACAGTTCTTTGTTTTATTTTGGCTCTTTCTGGTGATTGATGAAAACCACCCCGATTCTCAGACTATACCCCTAGTTCTAAAATCCCCAATCAGAAATAGTTTCTCTTTATCTCCCTGTATTTTCTGTTAATATCTTGAAGTCTTCAATCAAATCATCCCTTAACTCTCTGAATCCCAGAGAAAACAGACTTTATTTAGTAAAATCTTTGTCCTCTCTTCTCCAGAGCCATGGTAATTCAGTCTGTAATTTTTAATGGATTTATTTTCCAGCAATGCATGTATTTACATTGGTCCTATGAACGAAACTGTAAAGTGTGACTTACAGCCAAAAGCATAAGACCATAGGAAAGAAGAATGGGCCATTCTGCCCATTTGTCCTGCTCCACCATGAGATGAAACCATGGGTGATTTCTCACTCCTCACAGACACATTTCTGCCCCTTTCCCATAACACTTGATCAGAAATTTATTCAGAACTTGTTTATCAAGAAATACTGATCAAGTATCTAACCATCTCAGCTTTATTTATACATAAGGACTCTGCACTGCGTCAAGGAGTTTCAAGAACACTTGCAGTGTCTGTACTAATGCCTTTACGAAGACACTATTAACAGTTGCATTATTACATTGCAGAAGCCTAGTCATGGTTTCTAGCAATATTAATGAACAAACACTCCGTGCGTTCCTTTCATATTATTTTAATTAACATCTGGCATGTTTATTCCAAATGAATTACCACCTCTATCCAAACAGCACTTTGAAAAATATCATTGGAAATATTAAGTATACATCCACTAATAACTACTAATTGGTAGTAATTTCCAGTCCTTAGTTAATAAAGTGCTTTCGTTTGTGTCTCAGTAAATCTGAACAAAAGTCAGAAATGTTGTTAGGATGGCCTTTCACTGAGCTACCACTTCCACAATGTCCCAAAGTGTTTTACAGCCAGTAGCTCATTGCAGAAATTTGATGACTGGAAACACCCATTGAGGTCAAATTGAGCACTGCAAAGGCTGATCTCTTCAAACAGCAAAGACATCAGCATCCAAATAATCTGCCTTTGGTTCTGCTGGTTGGAGAATGAATGTTGGTCAGGAAACTGGGGGAAGCTGATCCACACTAATTGAAGGGTTGCTGTGCAATCATTAATATCCACCAGATCAAGGAAACTAAAGACACCTGATCTCTTATCTGAATGATGTATTCTCCTGACAGTGTGGCACTGCACTGAGGAGTCAACCCAGATTATATATTCAGTAGGTGCTGCCCAATTACAGAATCACATGCAACAATAGACATTTGTCATGGCTTCCTGTTGAACAATACTGAGTGCGCTAATGTCCACTAACAACCAATTTAACATAATCAGACAAGCTCATAACATGAGATAGTAGGAACTGCAGACGCTGGAGAATCTGAGATAACAAGGTATAGAGCTGGATGAACACTGCAGGCCAAACAGAATCAGAGGAGCAAGAAGGCTGACGTTTTGGGCCTAGACCCTTTTTCAGAAAACTGGGTCTAGTCCCGAAACGTCAGCCTTCCTGCTCCTCTGATGCTGCTTGGCCTGCTGTGTTCATCCAGCTCTACACCTTGTTATCTCATGAGCTCATAACATGACTCATTTGATAAACACTCCAGATATGAATTAAAACAATATTGAAGGAACACACTGAGTATTTGTTCATTCATTACCGGGGACCAATTCTCTGCAAACAAAAGGAACCTGTTCAAGCCCTGTGTTCTTTTTTGAGCTTAAGGATCCCAAAGATCCCCATTTCTTTCTCTGTGACCAATCAGTCAGCATTACTTTCAGTAGGAGTATAAATTATTGTAATGATATAAAATTTGCCATTCTTGTGTTTGTCCTGATGAGTGCATGATGAACACCTTTGGTAATGTGTTTTTCATAAAGATTCAGGTCTTGAACTATGTAAAACATTTTCTTTAATACAATCAATGATCAGGATTTAGTATGTTTCCACACTATTCTTTTGTAGGTCAAGGGCATTGATGCCAAAGTCAGTCTAGGTTGACAATTCCTCATTGCCCTGGAGAAGATGATGGTCAGTCACCTTCGTGAACCATTGTAATCGACCAGACAACAGTGCTAGTGGAAATGCACTGCCCCATTGTGTGGAGGATACAGAGTCAATAGGAACCTTCAGAAGGGAATTGGATAAATAATTTAAAAGAGAAAATTAATTACAGGATTGCGAGGGAAGGGGGTAGTACAGCGGTACTGTCACTGGGCTAGCGATCCAGATCCTCGGGTTTCTGAGGACCCGAGTTCAAATCTATAATGGCAAGTGAATTCAATAACAATCTGGAATTAAAAGCTAGTCTAATGATGACCGTGGAACTGTCATCAATTTTTGTCAACAGTCATCTGATTCAATTATGCCCCTCAGGAAGGGAAATCTGCCATCCTTACTTGGTCTGGCCTACATGTGACTCCAGACCAACAGCATTGTGGTTGTCTCTTAACTGCCCTCTGCAATGACCCTAGCAAGTCACTCAGATCAAGGAGCAAATGGGATGGAAGATATGTTGGCCCTGCCAACAAAGTCTACAAACATTGGAGCAGAATTAGGCTATTCAGCCCCTCGAGCCTGTTGCATCATTGAATGAGTTCAATGATCTGTGGATTAACTCCATACCCCTGCCTTAGGCCCATATCCCTTAGTACCTTTGCTTAACAAAACATTATCTATCTGATTGAGCGCCCACTGCCATTTGTGAAAGAGAGTTCCAAACCTCTCCCACCCTTTGTGTGTCAAAGTGCTTCCTAACATCTTCCTTGAACAGCCTGGCCAAAATTCTCAGACTATACCCCTAGTTCAAGAATCCACAATCAGTGGAAAAGCTTTAACTTTATCTACACTGTCTTTTCCTGTTAAAATCTTGAAGACTTTGATCAGATCACCACTTAACTCCCAGAATTCTAGGGAAAACAGGCCTAATTTGTATGAAGTCGATACAGTGTGGAGTTAGTGAAACACAGCAGGTCAGGCAGCATCAGAGGAGCAGGAAACTCAATGTTTCGGGGGTCCTGATGAAGGGTCCCAACCCAAAACGTCAACTTCCCTGCTCCTCTGTTGCTGCCTGACCTGCTGTGTTCCTCCAGTTTCACACTATAATGACTTCCAGCATCTGCAGTTCTTGCTATCTCCTAATTTGTATGAACTCTCCTCATAACTCAACCCCTGAAGTGCAAGTAACATTCTTGTAAACCCACATTGTACTCTCTCCAAGGCCAATCTATCCTTCCTAAGGCGTGGTGCCCCAAATCTGCTCACAGTGCTCCAAGTGGGATATAACCAGGGTTTGTATAACCGCAGCATAATGTCTGCATCCTCATCCTTCAGCCCTTTTGATATAAATGTCAGCATTCCATTAACTTTCTGGATTATTTTCTGTACCTCATTGTGACATTTTAAACATCTATGCAACTGAACTCCCAAGTCCCTTTGGAAATCCACTGTATTAAAATTCATACCATCCAGAAAGTACCCTGATCTATCCATTTCCAGGTTCAAAATGGATAACCTCACATTTGCTTACATTGAGTTTCATCTAACACAGTTTTGCCCATTCACTTGATCTATCAACATCCCTGTGTAATTTTACACTATCGTCTACGTTGTATACAATGCTGCCTAACTTTGTGTCATCCGCAAATTTGAATATATCACTTTCTAAGCTATTATCCGAGGCATTAATAAATAAGGTGAATAATTGAGGTCCTGACGCAGATCCTTTGGGACACCACTGGTCACACGCTTCCAATATGAGTACCTACCCATTATCCCTACTTTCTGTCACATGCCACTCAACTAAGTTCCCAGCCACGTCAATAAGTTGCCCTTGTTTCCTTGGGCTTCTACATTAGTTAACAGTCTCTCATGCAGTATCAAATGCCTTCTGAAAGTCCATACAAACAACAGCCATAGACATTCCCCTGTCCACTACCTTAGTCACCTCTTCAAAAAGAAACTCCCACGAACAAATAAGAAATATGTGAAAAAGAGCTGAGGAGTGGAATTGATTAGGTTGCAAGTACAGGTTCAATGGGCTGAATGGTCTAATTCCATGTGATGATTCTGAAATGGCCCTTTCTCACTCCACTGTTCTTCCCGACATTCCCCTGCTGAATAGCCAAATCTTGGCCAAGACCTTCAGTGGGACACTTAGCCCAAGCTCCAGGTTCTTTAATGCCACTTCCTACACCATCTATTGTGTTGAGTTCCAGTGAGCTGGAGTAATTCCCAGTCTGGTACCGAATGATCCCAGACCCAGCAAAGTCACTTAAAGTCACAGTGAGACCGTGATGGTACAGTTCAACTGGAGTGTACTACCTTTGAGAGAAACGCCAACTTTAAAGTCTTTCTATTGCAAACCTGTTACCCCAGTGGCATCTTGAAGTTGCCAGGGGGCCATTGTGTCCCCTCAATGTAGTGAACGTTTTGACTGGGCAGTGAAGAAGTTTCCTCTAGTAAGGGAGTTGAGATCATAGGTCAGCGCCAAGGGGCAGGGGTAGAAACCACAAGCTCATGGCATGGGCCTTCAGCCCCCAACCTACAAAGAGCAAGCCCCAACTGGAGCCCCAGAGCCCGGACCCTGGTTATTGAGTCCTGATGTACCCCCCAGCCCACCCTCCATTGAGGACAATGGCAGAGCCTTAAAATCTGACCTGGTCATGGGTGATGCCAGGAAGCACTTTGAAGGAAATGTGAAACTTTCCCCAAAAAGTCGGCAGAACATTATCAGTCATTTTCTAGCTTTTTAATTGGAATCAGGATGGTACAAGGAGTTAGGATGCAGATCAGCTACAATCTACTTGAACAACGGCATAGTCTCAAAGGGATGAACAGCCTCCTTCTCCAGTCAGGCACCAGCTAGGCATCATCACCAAGTTTTTAACAAAAGAAACTTCTGTTTTTTGTTAGTGTTTCTGTGTTTTCTTATGACGGAGGCCAAGATGCAGAAAGAAAGTAGAAACAGGACAGTGAGCTGACAGGAGGCGAGAGAATCTGGCTGCAGGGAAAAGGAAGATAATGTTCAGGAATTCATGGAACAAACAAAATATTTATAGACTGTGTTTTGGTGCAGAGATATGAGCAGCGTGTGAATGGAACAACATATGCTGCAGTTATTTTAAATGTGAACTGTGAAACCTTAGCAACACACAGGCTCATCTGGACGTGAGCCAGATCTGCAGATTATAAACTGCATCCAGGAACATTCTGTGGGATCATGGCATTGAAATCATTCTCTTTGGCACCTTGTCTGATCAGTTATTTGCTAAACTGGTACTTGTATCTTGTGGACATTCGATGTTGAAGTTGGAGTGTTTGCTGGTGTAATGAAACCCAATGACTTTGAGTCCTCCCATATCTTTGTAAAGTCAGGATCTTCACTGTTTTACTTGGGCTCCCAATACCCTGGCCAACCCCCTGTCTCCTCTTCTTCCTGGAGTTGACCTCATCCTATCCTAGTCTGCAGCTAAGAGATGATGGGTCCAGATGAATATTCAATCTTTTACCACATCAGTAAAGAAGGCATTGTTAGGGAGAGCTTGCTGTAAGCAAATTGGCTCCTCCACATTATAAAAACAACATCCATGCTTCAGAAAGACCTCATAGGCTGTTAAGTGACATCCTTAAGATGTGAAAAGCACTTCAGAAATACAGCTCCGACTTTCTTTATGGCACAGATAACCGATAAATATTATCGTGGAATTTTACAGTACAGAAGGAGGTCATTTGGGCCATCATGTCTGTAACAGCTCCCAAATGAGGCACCCAGCTAGTCCCACTCTTCAGCCCTATCTCCATAGCCCTCTAAATTCATCCCTTTCAAATATATATCCAGTTCTCCATTTGAAACCTCCTATGGAATCCACCTCCACCTCTCTCCCAGGTAGCATATTCCAAATCCTAACAATTCACTGAGGAAAGGAGTTTCTCCTCATCTCACTCCAAGCTCTCTTACTGATATTGAAATTGTGACCCCTACACAATGGCATATCAACTACAGGAAACAGAATATCCTTCCTTACTCGGTCAAAATTGTTCATTTTCTTCAGGTTTTATTTTCGAAATGCTGTTTGCTGAATGTCAAAAGAGATCCTTGCAAGTAATTATTCAAACTGAAAATACATAAAGATAGATCTGTCTTTAACATTGAAATGAATGAAATCTACCACAGTAATCTGTTTTTTTCACATTCTGTTCAGGAATAGGAGATTTCAGAGACAGATTGGACTAAAATATGTGTACAAGCTGCGCAGGAAGTGTAGCAATGGACAGGATTCGTGGAACAGATGCTCTCGTTGTTTGGTGTTCCATTTACGTTGCTGTTCGACAGAAAGAGACGAAAGGAGTTAGCTGATCGAAAGATCTTGCTGTTCCTGAGATGAGTTGATTTATGCAAAATTTTGTGCTGACACTGTAGTCGTCGATGTGTGACATTCTGAACAAAAAACTGCTTTTTGTGTGTAGTATCTTTCAGGAAAGGACTGATCGGGAGGAGGCGACTGTAGGCTTGCCAAAGAAAGCTGGAGATTAAGGAGATTGTTGAAGATGTAGTGAGAAAGGTAGAGAAACAACAAATTTGAATCAGGACCCAGCAAGTTGAGGGCGATGAGGGTTTTGGTTTGAGTCGAATGTACAAACTGCTTAATTCATGAAGCTTCTTCCTGATGTTATAAGAAGGCTTTAAATGATCACAACTCGGCCATTGGAGAGTTTGGGTCCTATAATTCTGAACAGTAAGACAAAAACAGAACATGCTGGGAAAGCTCAGCAGGTCAGGGAGAGACTGAGTTCACATTTCAACCCAGATAGAGAGGGACGAGGTCAGGGGAGATTTGAAAACAAGGATGAGAATTCTCACAGACTTCTCCATCCAAGAAACATCTCATATTCAATTTCTCATCAGAAAACAGGGAGTCAGGGTTAATAGATCCTTTTAGACTGGAGAGGTGTAACTAGTGGAGGGCCACAGGGATCTGTGTTAGGGCATCAGTTATTTCGTACCATTCCAGGAACAAGTCTGGTGAACCTTTGTTGTGCTCCCTTTCTGTCAATACTATCTTTCCTGAGAAAGAAATCACACACAGTATTCCTGTGCATTCTAATCAGGTACCTATATACTTGAAAGAAGACTTCACTGTTCCTGTATTTAAATCCTCTTGTAATAAAGGCTAACATCCCATTAGCCTTCCTAACAGCTTACTGCACCTGCGTGTTAGCCTTTGCTGACTTGTCGACAGGGACACCTAGGTTCCTTCATATATTTACACTTTCCAACTCCCACCATTTAAAAAAATTCTGTGCATCTGTTCCTTCTCACAAAGTGGATAACCTCACACTGATCCCCACGATATTCCATCAGCCATGTTTTTACCCTCTCATTAATGTGATTTTTTTTTTCCTTTGTCCATTTTATTGGATGAGGGCATTACTGGCTTGGCCAGGATTTATTGCCCACCCCTAATTGCCCAGAGGGCAGTTCAGAGTCAACTACATTGCTGTGGGTCTGGAGTCACTTGTAGGCCAGACCAGATGAGGATGGCAGTTTCCTTCTCTAAAGGTCATTAGTGAACCAGATGGGTTTTTCCCAACAATTGACAATGGATTCATGATCATCACTAGCCTTTTAATTCCAGATTTTTATTGAACAAAATTCTACCATCTGCCGTGGCAGGATTCAAACCCAAATGCCCAGAATGTTTCTGGGTCTCCTGTTTAACAGTCCAGTGATAATACCACTAGGCCATTGCCTACACTACCATTTTCTGAAGAAGGGTCCCGACCCAAAATGCCAGCTTTCCTGCTCCTCTGATGCTGCCTGGCCTGCTGTGTTTCTCCAGCTCCACAATGTGTTATCTATTACGGAAGATGATGGAATTTGGATTCAATAAAAATCTCGAATTAAGGGTCTAATGATGATCATAAATCTATTGTTGATTGCTGGAAATTCCATTGGGTTCACTAATGTCCTTTTGGGAAGGAAACTACTATCCCTCCCTGGTCTGACCTACATGTGACTCCAGACCAACATCAACGTGGTTGACTCTTAAACTACCTCTGGGCAATTAGAGATGAAGAATAGATGCTGGCCTAGCCAGCGATGCCCTCATCCCTGAATAAAAAACTTAATATTAGTTGGTATATGCTTGGATTTCTGGTTGTGAGCTAGTAATTGGCCCTGACATTTATATATTTTTCAGTTTGGTGAGGTGCCCTTGATTAAGAAAGGGAAATATTTAGCTTCACTTTTAACTTTGAGCAGTGTATTAGCCCAGTGAAGACCTTGGAAAAGAAAGGCTGTATGGAGACATGCTTTCAAGAGAAAAATATTAAATTTTATGAATTAGATTACCTTGGAATGAAAATTTAGTGTTAGTCCCAGATCAGAAGTGTTGGGCTAAAACCCTGATGAGATTACTTAAAAGCTGAGTACATTGAAGCACAGATGTATGTTAGGTCCAGGAAGGAGAAAGCTGCAGTTCCAGTTTAAAAGTTGAAGTCCCAAGTGACTTAAACCTTCCAAGGTGTTAGAAACAAATGCTCTGGTGTGAGTATTGTATGAGTGATAGATGAAGGGTTTAGGCCCGAAACGTCAAGTTTTCCTGCTCCTATGATGCTGCTTGACCTGCTGTGTTCATCCAGCCCCACGCCTTGTTATCTAGTATTGTATGAGTGTTGCTTTTGGGAACTATTCCAGGTGCTCTGGGGGCAATACAAACACTGTTTTGTTTCTTTGTAATTTATAAAGGTGTGTCCTTGGAGAAGTGAGATAAAACTTTTACTGTGTGTTTAAAATCTTTGAATTTATAAGGCAGCTTGGATTTTTCTATTTTATCTTTCTTCTTCTGTAATAAACTTGTGTTTAGTTGTAAAAGGAAAACCTGCAGCATTGTGTACTTATGTTTCAGTGAAAGATTGCTTCCTTAAAGGCAAAACTAATCAGAATATGATATATCAAGCCAGGCTCCTGCTGGGATATCACTTTCCCAATAATACTATCAGCTAGGATCATAACGCCAGGCCTGTCCAAACCCTCCTGCAGCTGCTTCACACCTTTCTCACAATATACACTGTCACTCAGCTTTGTGTTTGGAAATATTACGTTTGGTCCCATATCAAAATTATTGATGCGTATTGTGAACAACTGGGTCTTAAGTACTAATCCCTGTGGGTAATCCACTAGTCAGAGCCGACCAATGTGAGAATGACCCCTTTATTCCTACTCTCTTTCCGGTCTGTTAACCAGCCATTAATCCACACCCGTCCATTAGTTCATGGAATTCGATTACACTAATCAACCTCCTGTGGGGGGCTTCATCAAATGTTTCTGAAAATCTGAGTATATGACTATGTTTACTATGACAAATTTACTATGGCTTGTGCCTTGGAGATGGTGGACAGGTTTTGGGGAGCCAGGAAGCTAGTTATTCACTGCAGTATTCCTAGCCTCTGACCTGCTTTTGTAGCCACTGTGTTTATCAGGGGCTGGTCCAGTTCAGTTTCTGGTCTATGGTAAAAACTCAGGGTGTTGATTCCACGATGAGGTGCTCCTGAATGTCAAGGTGATGTTTAGAATCTCTCTTGTTGGAGATGGTAATTACCTACCATTTGTGTGGTGTGAATGTTGCCTGCAAGTTGGCAAACTCTCCGCTGGTTGGAGTCACACCTGGCATTTAGGAAGTTGGTTCTGGTTGTTGGAGGTCAGCTCTCTCAGCTCAGGACATCTCTGCAGGTGTTTCTCAGGCCCAATCATCTTCAGCTGCTTCATCAATGACCTTCCCTCCATTGTAAGGTCAGAAGAGGGGATGTTCACAGATAATTACACAATTTTCATTGCTTTCTTTTCCCCACCGACGCTCAGTAGCAGCAGTGTGTACCATCTACAAGATGCACTGCAGAAATCCACCAAAGATCCTCAGTCAGCACCTTCCGAACCCATGACCACTTTCATCTAGAAGGACAATGGCAGCAGATACATGGGAACACCATCCCCTTCAAGTTCACCTCTAAGCCACTCACCTTAGAAATAAATTGCTGTTCCTTCACTGTTGCTGGTTCAATATCCTGGAATTCCCTCCCTAAAGACATTGTGGGTCTACCCACAGCAGGTGGAATGCAGTGGTTCAAGAAGACAGCTCACCACCACCTTCTCAAGGGCAACTAGGGATGGGCAATAAATGTTGGCCCAGCCTGCGACACCCACATCCCACAAAAATGAATGAAAATAAACTTGTCAGCCCAAGCCTGGACATTGTCCAGATCTTATGGCATTTGAACGCAGACTGCTTCAGTATCTGAGGAGTCATGAATGGGGCTGAACATTGTGCAATCATCAGTGAACATCCCCATTTCTGACCTTATGATGGAGGGAAGGTCATTGATGAAGCAGCTGAAGATGGTTGGGCCAAAGACACTACCCTGAGGAATTCCTGCAGAGATGTCCCGGAGCTGAGATGATTGACCTCCAATAACCATAATCGTTTATGCCAGGTAAGACTCTAACCAGCAGAGAGTTGGCCGCATGGTACCCATTGATTTCAGTTTTTCCAAGGCTCTTTGATGCCATACCTAGTTGAATCTGGCCTTGAATGGGGCTGTCACTCTCACCTCACCTCTGGAATTCAGCATTTTTGTCCATGTTTGAACCAAGGCTGTAATGAGGTCAGGAGCTGAGTGGCCCTGGCAGAACCCAAACTGGGCGTCACTGAGCAGGTTATTGCTGAGCAGGTGCTGCTTGATAGCACTGTTACTGACACCTTCCATCACTTTACTGATGAGCGAGAGGAGACTGATGGGATGGGAATTGGCCAGGTTGGATTTGCCCTGTGTTTTATGTACAGGACATACCCTGGACAATTTTTCACATTGTCAGTGGATGCCAAATTTGAAGCTTGAGTGGAAAAGCTTGGCTAGGGGAGTGGAAAGTTCTGGAGGACAAGTCTTCAGTCTTGTTGCTGGAATGTTGTCAGGGCCCGTAGCCTTTGCAGTATCCAGTGTCTCCAGCCTCTTGTTGATAAAACATGTACTGAATTGATTTGGCTGAAGACTGGTATCTGTGATGTGGGGGCCTCCAGTGGAGGTAATTCTCTTGCATAATCAGAGGTAATCTTCCAGGCAATGTGAGGCCAAGTGGTCTCCTTTTTGGACTTCACTGAAAAAGAGGTGATTAGGCCATTCATAAATATACAGTGTGAGATTATCTGGACATCTGTCCGTGCCCTCTTCAATAATATCCAGATTTAGTACCACCAAACATATCTCAATGGCTATCGTTATCCCTAAGGTCAGAAACATGAGTGTTCATAAATATTTCATTCTCACTGCTGAGAGCTTATCTTCTACCTGAATGTTGGCAAAGTCAGTGAGCTCACAGCCCGAAGTGATCATTTAACAAAATGGGGTTTTTTCAATTAACAAGGGAACTTTTCGCCAACATAAAATAATTTCAGAATGTTTTTGACAGTGTTGTGCAAGGAGGTTTTGATGGGCTATTGAAGTAAAGTAGAGGGGGAGAAGCTGTTCCTGCTCATTAAAGGTATGAGAATCAGATGGCTTAGGTTTAAAGTACATGTGAAAGCAGGAAGAGTGAAGTGAGAAAAAATATTTCACCCAGCAAGTAGTTAGGGTCTGGACCACACTGCCTGGAAATGTGGTTGAGGCAGGTTCAATTGAGGGAGTCGTTGATTGGTTATTTGGATAGAAGTAGTGTGTAAGGAAATGGAGAAAAGGCAGGAAAATGGCATTAGATGATATAAATCGTGCAGGTTCGATGGGCTGAATGGCATCGTTCTGCATTGTAATAATTCTGAGATTCTGTGAAATGAGGAACTCTGTCCCCAGGCGTGCTGTGTATCGATGAATCAAACAACTTCCTCATGATCTAAGTGAGTGACTATCTTAACCATGAGAAAGGGACCCCCACCTGAACCATGTGTTAAACTGATGAAGATGAAGGTGAAGTAGGTGGAAGGTCACAGCAAAGAGATTTTAAGTGATTGTTCAACCATTCCTGTTTGAATTAATTAACTACAGCACCTTCCAATGAAAGACAATTAATCAAGTAGTGTTTAAAACTGTGAAAAGTGATTCAGCGGTTCAGAGAAAAGGCATCACAGAGCAACAGAGTGAGATGATTAAGGTCATGTCAAGGTCACCCTGATATTCCCAATGATTCAGCATGCTAAATCACTAGATGATCCGTGATGGTGGAGCAGAAAAGAAACAGCTTAATGATAATAGTTGCTGAACTCTGTGTGAACTCTGAGCAATATCCTATTGATAAGAAGGTGCCAGCGGTTCCATTTTACATTACTTTTCTGTTGTGGTTTTGAAATGATTATCCTCAATCTTAAAGCTCTCTGTTATTTTGATCTTCCTGCCCACTATTCCTTCTATCTCTGTAGCCTCCTCTAGCCTTAAAACTGTCACCCACAAGGACCAACTACCTCCATGAATATCTCAACATAGTCCTGTTGTTCCTTGCTCCACTTTTGAAGGTCATGCCTTCAGCAGCCTAGGCCCTGAGCTCTGAAATTCCATCCACAACCTGAAATAGGATGCAAGGCATGGTTCTCAAGATATGAGAGTCACACAGCGTAGAAACAGACCCTTCGGTCCAACTCATCCATGCCAACGAGGTATCCTAAATTAATCTAGTCACATTTGTTAGCATTTGGCCCATATCCCTCTAAACCCTTCCTATTCATGTACCCATCCGGATGCCTTTCAAATGTTCTAACTGTACCAGCCTCCACCACTTCCTCTGGCAGCTCATTCCATACATACACCACCCTCTGAGTGAAAAAGGTACCCCTTAGGTCCCTTTTATAACTTTCCCATCTCATTTTAAATCTACACTTTCTAGTTTTGGACACCCCTACCCTGTGAAAAAGATATAAGGTTTACTTGTGCACAGATCTTGAAAGTGGTAGGACATACTACATGCAGTTGTTGACTTGCTCACCGAACTGGCTTGCTCTCGTTCAGACATTTTGTCACCATGCTCGGTAACATCATTAGTGAGGCGTCCGATGAAGCGATGTTATTCTACTCCGCTTGGAATCTATACTGTCTGGTCCATTATAGTGAGTAGTGTCATTTCCAGTTTTGTTCTGGAGGGGTTTGTACATGGGGTCCAATTCTATATGTTTGTTGATTGCATTATGGGCTGAGAACCATGCCTCTACGAATTCCCGTGTGTGTCTATCTTTGGCTTGGCCTACTATGGTTACCTTGTCCCAGTCAAACTGATGGCCCTCATTGTCTCAGTGTACAGCATTAAGGAGAGTTCCTCGTGCCATTTTGCTGCTAGCTGATGTTCGTGTATTCTGATGGCTAGTTTCTTTCCTGTCTGTCCGATGTAATGTTTGTGGCAGTCGTTGCATGGTATTTTGTAAACTCTGTTGGTTCTACATGTTGTGGGAATGAGGTCTTTAATCTTGGTCAGTGTTTGTCACAGTGTGGCCCTAGGTTTGTGTTCTCAACCCATAATGCAATCAACAAAGATATGGAACAAAAACAAAGTTGCTGGAAAAACTCAGCAGGTCTGGCAGCAT
>JAHRHZ010000020.1:1711252-1741681 GCA_024137785.1 Ginglymostoma cirratum
AAGTTGCGGTCCTTGAAGAATGAGGACATTTGAGATGTGCGGGATTGGAATGTCTCATCCTGGGAGCAGATGCGGTGGAGGCGAAGGAATTGGGAATAGGGGATGGCATTTCTGCAGGAGGGTGGGTGGGAGGAGGTGTATTCCAGGTAGCTGTGGGAGTCAGTGGGCTTGAAATGGACATCTGTCTCTAGGTGGTTGCCCGAGATGGAGACAGAGAGGTCCAGGAAGGAGAGAGAAGTGTTGGAGATGGTCCAGGTGAACTTCAGGTTGGGGTGGAAGGTGTTGGTGAATTGGATGAACTGTTCGAGCTCCTCGTGGGAGCACAAGGCGGCGCCGATGCAGTCATCAATGTAACGGAGGAAGAGGTGGGGTTTAGGGCCAGTGTAGGTACGGAAGAGGGATTGTTCCACATAACCTACAAAGAGGCAGGCATAGCTTGGGCCCATGCGGGTACCCATGGCCACCCCCTTTGTCTGTCGGAAGTGGGAGGAATTGAAAGAAAAGTTGTTGAGGGTGAGGACGAGTTCGGCTAGGGGGATGAGGGTGTCGGTGGAGGGGGATTGGTCCGTTCTGCGGGACAGGAAGAAGCGGAGGGCCTTTAGGCCATCTGCATGGGGAATACAGGTGTATAGGGACTGGACGTCCATAGTAAAAATAAGGTGTTGGGGACCTGGGAATTGGAAGTTCTGGAGGAGGTGGAGGGCGTGGGTGGTGTCACGGACGTAGGTAAGGAGTTCCTGGACCAAGGGGGTGAAAATGGAGTCTAAGTAGGTGGAGATGAGTTCGGTGGGGCAGGAGCAGGCGGAGACAATGGGTCGACCAGGGCATTCAGGTTTGTGGATTTTGGGGAGGAGATAGAAGCGGGTGGTGCGGGGTTGGGGAACGATGAGGTTGGAGGCGGTGGGTGGGTGGTCACCTGAGGTGATGAGGTTGTGGATGGTTTGGGAGATGATGGTTTGGTGCTCGGGGGTGGGGTCATGATCCAGGGGGGCGGTAGGAGGAGGTGTCGGAGAGCTGGCGCCTGGCCTCAGCAATGTAGAGGTCAGTGCGCCATACTACGACTGCCCCTCCCTTGTCCGCGGGTTTTGTGGTGAGGTTGGGATTGGAGCGGAGGGAGCGGAGGGCTGCACGTTCTGCGGGGGAGAGGTTGGAGTGTTTGAGAGGGGTAGAGAGGTTGAGGCGATTGATGTCTCAACGGCAGTTGGAGATGAAGAGGTCGAGGGAGGGTAAGAGGCCTTGGGGTGGTGTCCAGGAGGAGGGCTTGTGTTGGAGGCAGGAGAAGGGGTCAGTAGAGGGAGGGTTAGATTCGCGGTTGGAGAAGTAAGCGTGGAGGCGGAGGTGGCGGAAAAACTGCTCAATATCCAAGTGTGAGCGGTATTCGTTGATATGTGGGTGGAGGGGGACAAAGGTGAGCCCTTTACTGAGGACTGACCGTTCGTCCTCAGTGAGGGGGAGGTCTGGGGGGATGGTGCACAAGCTTCAAAATCTCCCCTCCCCCAACCGCATCCCAAAACCAGCCCAGCTCATCTCCACCTCCCTAACCTGTTTTTCCTCTCACCCCAAGCCCCACCCCCATCTCCTATCTACTAACATCATCCCGCCCCCTTGACCTATCCATCCTCCCTGGACTGACCTCCCTACCTACACTCACCTTTACTGGCTCCATCCCCGCCTCTTCGACTTGTCTGCCTCCTCTCCACCTATCCTCTCCTCTATCCATCCTCTATCCGCCTCCCCCTCTCTCCCTATTTATTTCAGAACCCTCTTCCCCTCCCCCATTTCTGATGAAGGGTTTAGGCCCGAAACGTCAAGTTTTCCTGCTCCTATGATGCTGCTTGACCTGCTGTGTTCATCCAGCCCCATGCTTGTTATCTAGGAAACGTTTAAGTTCCTGCAAGCACAACCAAAACTGTGGATAAGATTATGAGGGGCGTGGACAGGGTGGGGAGAAAACAGCTGTTCCCCTTAGTTGAAGGGTCAATAACAAGAGCCACACTTTCAGGTGAAAAGCAAGAGGTTCAGAGGGGACTTGAGGAACATTAAATTTTCACCCAGAGACTCAGAGAGGTCTGGAATGCACTGCCTGAGAGTGTAGTTGAGGCAAGAAACCTCAAGGCTATGGGCGTGGTGCTGGAAAGTGAGACCAGTGTAGATTTAGCATATTTTTGGCATTACAGTTATTCTTCTGTACTGTATGATTCTTTGAAAATTTGAGGAAGAGGATATGGAGACATTCTTCATGTCATTGCCAATGCAGAGCAGGTTGACAGGTGAAGCACAGGTAATGTATGCTTCAGTTTCACTGCAGGGTTCTAGACATAATGACACTGTTAGAACAAAAGCTACATCCATATGAGTTAGTCCCTGCAGCACATTGGCAACCATTTATAAATTTCAGGAAACAGTCTGTGCAAAACCTACATTCAATTTTGAAGCAATTCTGACAAGTGGGTATGAGCACTAGGAGTTCAAACCATGTATAAAGCTCCCAGAAATATTTAGAAACTCATTATCTTTTGTAATATGAACCCATGTTGAAAATCAAAGGGTTGCAGCTGCTCAACAGGCGGTAGTAATGGCAAATAATCATGAAATGATTCATGAAACTAAACTTTTTGTTGACGCCCCGTAAACTGAGAAAGATCAGGGATGGGAGAGTGAAAGGGATAGCTGGGAGTCCCCCAAGGTCCCCTCATCAGATGAGAGAAGAAAAAAGGAAGGAAGGTGAATCAAAGACCAAAGTATTTCCATTGTAATAAAGGGGGCCACCTTTGTTCAGATGCTGCAAGTTGCCAGGGAAGCTCCCTATGGGATTTACCAGGGTTCATAAGGAATAATCCCTATGGTATGGAAACAGGCCATTTGGCCCAACAAGTCCACATCGACTCTCCAAAGAGTATCCCTCCCAGACACAACTCCCTTGCCAACCTGTCCCTGTAACCCTGTATCCCCCATGGCTAATCCACTTAACCCACACATTCCTGAACACTCTGGGCAATTTCCCACGGCCAATCCATCTAACCTGCCCATCTTTGGACTGTAGGAGGAAACTGGGGCACACGGAGGAAACCCACGCAGACTCAGAGAGAATGTGCAAACTCCACACAGAGTGTCACCCGAGGGTGGAATTGAACCTGGATTCCTGGCACTGTGAGGGAGGAGTGCTAACCACTGAGCCACTGTAGAGGAAAGCTCAGCATCATATAATCCCTACAGTATGGGAAGAGGTCATTTGTCCCACTGAGTCTATGCAGACCATCTGAAGAGCATTCCACCCTGACCCACACTATAAGCCCACATTTACCGTGGCCAATCCACCTAACTTGCACATACTTGGACTGTGGGAGGAAACCAGAGCCCCTGGAGGAAACCCTCACAGACCACCCAAGTTTGGAATCGAACTTGGGTTCCTGGTGCTGTGAGGCAGCAGACCTAACCACTGAGCCACTGTGCCACCCTTACATGAGTGAATCTGAAACAGGAACTTAAAAGGAAAATGCTTCAGATCAAACTATGGCTTTAATTACAATCAGGAAAGTGAAGGTAAACATCACTGTGGGTGCAGGAGAGGTGCACAAGGTGGCTGAGAGATATAAAGGGTTTTTGCCAATGGGAGGAGTACTCAATTCGTCTCAAATGATGCTGCTAAACACATGACTATTGTAAAGGATCTACTCACTTCTGCTGGGAAAGGTTTTAGGCTCCCTCAGAAGAGAGTTGATGGAAGTTGAAGTGTTGTGAAACAGGATAGGTAGAGAATATGTACTGGTTCCACTGTATAAAATGCAATTGGGATGTGATTTAACGTACGGATCATAGGCAGTGCAAACAATTAAGAAATTCCCCATGGCTGGAGTGCTCCTGGGAAATGTTTTAGCTGGAGTGAAGGTCATAGCTTCACCCATAATTGGAGAAAGTCTGATTGAGGTTAAAGAGATGGAACAGTGACAGGAACAAGTTCTAGGCTATTTTCCATTGTGTGCAGTGACCAGAGCAATGGCTAAACAATGTCCATCACCAGAGGGTACAGTAATATCATGGAGAGAGATAAGAGTAGATTAAACTATCCTTCATGGCTAGAATAATTCAAAGGAGCTATTTGGAATGTCTTCACTAATGAGGCTTAGGAAGCAGATTCAGAATGAAATAACTTGATACAGACAGCTCCTCACACTGGAGCTGAGGCTGAGGGGCTTCTGGAGTGTTATTTTATTATAAATGGGACTCTGATGAGGAAGTAAGACACCCTTACAGAACTGCCAATGAAAATGGACAATTGTTCATCAGATAGTTGGAACAGCCCAGATATCATAAGGTGACAAAAGCAGAAATAGATGAAGAAACTCAGCAGCTGTGGCAGTATCTGTGCAGAGGGAAACAGAGGCTTTAAAAACAAAGACAGAGTTTCTCCTGCAATTGTTTCTCAGGTTTCCAACATCCACAGTTCTTTGTTTTATCATTAGGAGATATTACAAGTAGCACATGAAGTTCTCATGGCAGTGTATGTAGGAATCCACACTGTAGGGATTCTATGATTCTATGAATACACAAAATGCAGACAGGTATTTGACATGGCCAAGAGTTGATAAAGTTGGAGAGCAGTGCTATAAAACATGTCCTATGATGCTGCTTGGCCTGCTGTGTTCATCCAGCCCCATGCTTGTTATCACCGATGTCCAGTGATGGGAATCAGAGCAGTACCTTTAACAGCCATCCCGGTTTTTGAAGAACGATTCAGTAGGATGTTGATAAATGCAGAGAAAAACTCTAATTGTGATAAAGAAAATGCTGTTTAGTTTGAAACCAAGAGATAAAAGTATGCACCACAACCAGGAATGTGGGATGTATTACCATGTCCTACAAAAATTGGACAACAAAAATTTGTTCAGTTAGAAGAATATGAACTGTTGTTTGCCCCGCAGCGGATAAATTAATACTATCAAATTCAAATCTTGTTTGTTGTGACAGTATCATTGAATGTCTTTTAATAGTTTCCACAGCAGGATTATGTTTAAGTGATTCAGAGTGTGCTCTGATAACTTTACCCAGTGAACGAGATATAGTCAACTTTTGTACAACTGAATGAATGTAAAATGGTTGTTGAACCACCTGCTATAAATTCTCATCTGGAATCTGATGTGGATCTGTCAAACTATAGCCAGGAAATAGCAATAATACCCAGAATATTTAATGTGGGCTTTGAAATGGGGAAAGTCCCTGGTGACTCTGATGAAGAGGAACAGATTCTACATGTAGAGAAAGTGTGAAATGCATTGAGTTTGAGGTGCAGTAAATTGACATTCAAACAGAACCATCAAACTTGAATGTGGAATCTGAAGCTACTGAGATGCAAATTCCTCCCATCAGTAATTGCTCTGATATTCATTTGATAAACTGAAAGAGTTGGAGAGACTTTAAATGTTATTGCTTCAAACAATGGACATGTCTAGCTCAAAATAACAGTTAGAAAGGGACCTGTTGAAATAGATTTTGACTGTAATGTGATGGCCCAAAATGACAGCTGCTACAGTGAACATAAATACTGACCAGCTGCTTGAAGAAATAAGGTTTCTCTTCGAATCTGACTAGGGCCTGAATGATATGGGCTATGGTGAGAAACGTGACAGAATCCAGCGAGATCTACCTCAATATCGGGAGCAACTCACTGCATCTTTTAACTAAGTTCCAGCTGTGGAGATGAGTTTTTCATTAGGCAGTAATGAGTTCCCTATTAAGGGGCATTAATGCTCATTCATGATCTCATTAACTGCCTTTCTACCCTCATTAATACAGGCAGTCCCTGGGTTGTGAATGCGTTCCAATCTGGAGGCTGTCTGCAAGTTGATTTGCCCACAAGTCAGACCATAGTTCAGGACAATGGACAGCAGCTGTTCGTAACTACAGAAAACATTCATGCGTTGCATCTTTAAAGTTATAACCATCTCCGGGATTGTGTTCATACATGCTGTGATTGACCAGACTAAATCCTCTCAAAAATATTAAGATAGCCTGAGCCCCAACTTTTTCTCGTTTTTAAAGGCAAGTGTAAGGCATTGTGTTCCAGATGAAATTTAATATGTCAAACCACCAGGCTTGAAGCAAAACGCACTCTATTCTAACATTATAGTTAGAACACAAACAAAAGAAAGATCAATTTAAATAACAACTCTTTAAAACAATTATAGATTATTTAGCAAGTAAACAGTAACTGTTCCAATAAACTAACATCCTGTATACACACCCTAAGCAAAAGTGAAATAGATCATCTCACTTGCAATTCTCCAGTCCAGGAGGATAGACAATGAAAACTCTGAGAGAGAGAGGGAGAGAGAACTCAAGTGTTTTGCTATAGCAGGGAGGTATGTTTAGCAGCTTCCAAACCCCAACTGCTCCAGAAAGTTAAATTAAATTCCTGATTTTGTGGGAACTTGATACCACCCCTTCATGTTGCTTCTTTTGTTCCAAATTTAAAAACCCCTCACAGCCTCATACACTCCCCCTTTGAAATAACTGCACAGAGTCCAGTATCCCATCGCCAAGTCACCCTTTATTTACTTGGGCACAGTACAGTGGCTGTGGCCAGACAGCTCAGAGCCAATCTCTTGAACTGAGGAGATTCTGAATCCTCTGTTTGTATATACCAGCCAGGGCTTCCTGGTTGGAAGTGCTCTGAGGAAGGATCACTGGACCCGTAATATTAACTCTGATTTTTTCTTCACAGATGCTGCCAGGCCTGCTGAGCTTTTCCAGCAATTTCTGTTTTTCTTCCTGGTTGGCCCAGGTTGACAACCTCAATCCAGAATCTCATAGCCAATGAGATCCACCTGGTTCCAATCACTAAACGGCACCCTCGCCACCACCCACCACCACCCCCCCCCCACTCCCAACTTCTAACCGAGCCTCTCGGTGCTTCCCTCTCCTGAACCTGTTCTCCTGCTCAATATCCAAGTCTGAAATCGGATCTCCAGGTTTGTGGGAATATGAATCACAGTGTCCTAATGTTCCAAGCTAGAGCAGTTACAGTCCATGATTTTTTAGATGCTCCCACTAACCACTTTCTTGTCTTAAATCTTCCTAAAGTGACTGCACTATCATATTTGTTCATTGTCTATTAAGCACTTTGTGATACCTCCCCCCCAACCCCTATGTTTGTGAAAAGCACAATATAAAAGACATTCATTTAGAAAGCATTCTGCCCCCGTGCAAAGCCAATTTATCTATTGTAAAAATATTGGAACTGCTCAATTGGAAAAATGTGACCTTTCTGATACCTGCAGAATCCCAGAGCCAGAGACAAGACGGTAGAAGCTACAAATCATGTAATAATGTAGAAAAGCTTCCTTCTTGGTCCTTCTTTAACTGGGGAATTTTAAATGGGGTTACTGACTGATAGAAAGGCATTTCAGAAGATGCTGCTAAGCAGCTGTACCTGGTACTGCTCATAATTGTTGCTCTAGCCTGAAGAACAAAACATTTTTATGTTCTTTCCCAGCTAACAGAAATATTAGTGGAAATCTGGAACTATGTCCCCATGAGACTGTCGAGGCAGGGGAGGCCTGCTGAAAGTTTCAAAACTGTAATGTTCAGGTTTTTCTGAGGGAAGCATGTTCAGGTTTGCAGAACTCGAAATGTTTGGACGGAATTAAGACACAGATCACAGTGACTCAGTAGTTAGCACTGCTGTCTCACATCACCAGGAACCAAGGTTCGATTCCACCTTTGGGCTCCTGTCTGTGTGGAGTTTGTACATTCTCCCCATGTCTGTGTGGGTTTCCTCTGGGTGCTCCAGTTTCCTCCCACAGTTCAAGACTGTGTAGGCTCGGTAAGTTAGCCATGGGAAATGCAGTGTTACAGGAACAGGGAGGGCATGTGCGTCTGGGTTGGATGCTCTTTAGAGGGTTGGTGTGGATATAGTGGGCCAAACAGCCTGCTTCCACGCTGTAGGAATTCTATGATCAGGCATAATTTAATCAAACAGAGGCCAGACTTGAGGAAACAAATAGCTAGCTGCCGATGTCTACAATGTAAAGGACACAGAATCACAGAAGTGTAACATGTAGAAGGAGGCCATTTGGCCATCATGGCACCATGTGTTCAAAATTAGCATCATTGTGCAGTACCAGTCTCCTGCCACTTCCCCATATCCTTGCACACTATTTCTCTCCGAATAATCATCCCTGATGAATGCCTCTAAGGCATCACATCCAGCTCATAATTCAAAGAAAACCACAACATTAGGGGCAGCATGGTGGCTCAGTGGTTAGCACTGCAGCCTGCCAGCACCAGGGACCCAGGTTTGATTCCACCCTCAGGCGAATGTCTGTGTGGAGTTTGCGCATTCTCCCTGTGCCTGCATGGGTTTCCTCTGGGTGCTCTAGTTTCCACAGGCCAAAGATGTCCAGGCTAGGTGGATTGGCTGTGCTAAATTGCCAGTGTCCAGGGGTGTGTAAATTAGGTGGATTAGACATGGGAAATGCTGGGTTACAGGGTAGGGGAAATGGGTCTGGGTGGGATGATCTTTGGAGGGGCAGTGTGGACTTGTTGGGCTGAATGGCCTGTTTCCACACTGTAGGGATTCTATGATTCTAACATTGTCATTCACTGAAAAGTTGTTAATTAATTGAATTTTGAGACAGAGTTGTTTGGTAACAGGTTGGATTCAAAGGCAGGTGGCAGGTTAGAGGGGCAACATGAGCCTATCTCACTCAGCTCCAAGTCTTCAGTCAAAAGCTAGCAGCTTTCAGATTTTCATTAGGAACAGCTATCAGAGGCAGATCACTCTGATAAGGGGAGGAGGACTGCTCTGTAACACTGACTGCTACATTCCCCACGACCTCACCCCGAACTCCCTCCGGACCCCTGATAAACACACTCATGTTTAATTGGCCTTGTGTTGTAATTGCCACAACTGAGTTATCTGAAGGAAGCGCAAGTCTTTATTTGAAGGATAACTTCACTCTTTTGGAAGTTGTTGTACCTAAAGTGGCTCAAGGGATTTTGTAATGATATTGTCACTCTGTAGTCAGTAGGGGAAAAGAATCATCCTGATGTGTTCTATACTGATACCAAAGTAAGAAAGGTGAAGTTTTATCATCATGTACAAGTTCTGAAGCCAGATACTAATGGATGCCCTACAATCTGATTGCAGGAAATGCTGTTTTCTGATGACAGGAATATTACACTTTGAAATGCACGAGCTGCTGATATTACTTACCTCCCACAACATTTTGTCTTTCACCCAAATGCATTACCGAGAAAATGCTGCATCATTTGTGTTGGTGTCATTTTCTTCAGGGCCTGGTGCTCTCCTCTGAAAGTGATGGCTTCAAATCTTCAAG
Organism: Ginglymostoma cirratum; assembly: GCA_024137785.1. NCBI lineage: Eukaryota > Metazoa > Chordata > Chondrichthyes > Orectolobiformes > Ginglymostomatidae > Ginglymostoma > Ginglymostoma cirratum. Next base: position 1,720,591 of record JAHRHZ010000020.1, read on the forward strand.
TCTCAAAATGTGAGCATAAAACCCAGGCTGGGTGACTCCTTCAGGACATTGCTGCATTGCCCAATGAAACAGTGATCATAACATTCACTGTTTAGTCTGAGGTTTGGTGGATTTCTTTTATTCAATGATGGGATGAGAGCGTCGCTGACCTGGCAGCATTTATTGCTCATCCCTAATTGCCCAGAGGGCAGTTAAGCGTCAACCATATTGCTGTGGGTCTGGAGTCAAATGTAGGCCAGACCAGGTAAGGATGGCAGTTTCCTTCCCTAAAGGACATTAGTGAACCAGATGGGCTTTTTCCCGACAATCAACAATGGATTCATGGCCATCAATAGACCGTTAATTTAAATTCCACAATCTACTGTGGCGGGATTCAAACCCAGGTTCCCAGAATATTATCTGGGTCTCTGGATTAACCAGTCCACCAATAATACCACTAGGCCATTGCCTAGTTTGCAAGGATCTAAGATTAGTGACTTAAACTTTGATAAAGTTGGTTACAAGGGTATTAGGACAGAGCTGGCAAAAATGAACACGGAAATTAAGTCAAGAGTAGGTGAGTAGAGATGCAGTGACAGGTACTTAAGGAACAATTTCATACACTCAACAATGATATGGTCCAGTGAGAAAGAGAGATTCTAGGAGAAGGATCATCCATGGCAAATGAGGGAAGTGAATGACAGAAACAAATTAAGAGAGAATTATATAATTCTGCGAAGATTGGCAGTGGGTTGGAAGATTCGAGACAATTTCTAAACCAGCAAGAAATAGCTTTAAAAAAAAATCAGAAACTCAGCAGGTCTGGCAACACCTGTGGAGAGGGAATTAATATTTCAAGTCCAACATGAGTCTTCTTCGAAGGAGGTAGAAGATGAGTTCTGAAGATGAGTCATATCAGACTTGAAATGTTGGCTCTGTTTCTCTCTCCATAGAGTTTCTCCAGCATTCTCTATTCTGTTACAATGTCCAACATCTGTAGCATTTTGTTTTTATGACAATTAAAAAAATCAATTTGTGTTATCATCTAACATAGTCTGAAGAAATGCTTGAGACCACATGGAATACGGGAAAAGGAGGTGGATATATTGATGGAAGATTTAGTTGGGTGTGAGTTGGTTGTGTGAATAGGAGAGCTAGTAACCAGTGGCTGTGAGTTGTATGGAGTATGGATACAGCTGAAAGAAAGCTCTCACATAAAAAGGTGGGCTTGAACTCTGTTTAGATATGGTTGTCAATTGGAGATTAGCAATTCCTTCAGTTTGCTAATAACCTGGCTGTTCTCTATTGCTCAGTTTAATAGTTCCACTGGCCTCTGTAATTCCACTTCAGCTGGTTTAAAGCCACCCAATTGCAGTTCACAAAGAAAAAAAAAGAGAATAAATTATTTTGCTACTTCCTTGTCTGGCCTGCTGCATTGGGAGACACAGCCCACATTTCAGCTCATATACTTAATGTTTATCTTTCTACTGAATGGAGACCAAGATTAACCCGCTGTTTGGGTAACAGATCAAACTGTGAGCAAATCTTTCTAGTCAGGAATATCTGACAGCAGAGCCTAGAGTATAAGAAGCCTCTTGATATCAGCATCATGGTAGGTAAGAGCAGACTTCAGTATTCCATGGTAACACCTCCCGTTAACAGATCTTGATTTCATAGATGACATAGTCTTGCTGAGTGAAGAATTGTCTTCCACTGCAACAGGACCACCAGTCTCCATGGTGACTGCATGGAAGATGGTCTATGCATTGTCTGTGAGAGACCAAGTTGCCAATGACTGGATAGCAACAACACTGCTGAAGACAGACGCAAATAATGTCTCAGAAATATCTAATAATCAAGGAGTGAATGGAAGGGATGATAATAAAACAATTACAATCATCAAGGAAAGGACAATTTGAAGGGCAGCATGTTGGCTCAGTGATTAGCACTGCTGCCTCGCAGTGCCAGGGACCCAGACTGGATTGCACCGTCGGATAACTGTTTGTGTGGAGCGTGTATGTTCTTCCTATGTCTGCAAGGGTATATTCCAGTTGCTCTGGTTTCCTCCAACAGTCCAAAGATGTGCAAGTGAGGTGGATTGGGCATGCTAAATTGCCCATAGCCTCCAGGCATGTATAGGCAAGGTGGGTTAGCCATAGGAAATACAGAGTTACAGGAATAGGGTAGGGGGGTGGGTCTGAGTGAGATACTCTTTGGAGAGTCAGTATGGGCAGAATGGCCTGCTTCCACACTGTAGGGATTCTATGATTTATGATATGGCAAGTCTTCAGGTCCTGATAGACTTTGTTCTTGAGTCATAAAAGAAGCAGGTAACACATTGTTTTGAATTTCCCAAAGATCCCCTAGAAAAGCCCCATCAGACTGGACGGTATCAAATATAACTTTTCTGGACAAACAGGAAAGGAGGCAGAAAGTGGGAATTGCTACATCTATTAGTCTGACTTTTATCATAGGGAAAGTCTCTCAAACTATAATTAAACTGATTATAACAGGGTACTTAGAAAATATTAATGTAATCAGGCTGAGTCAACATGGTTTTGTGAAAGGGAAAATGTGTCAGCCTAATTTCTCAGCCTTCTTTGAGGAAATAACAAGCAAGATGGAGAAGATGTTTAATTTGTATAAGACACTGGTTAAACCTCAGCTGGACCATTGAGTCCAGTTCTGGGTTCCATTTATTAGGGAGAGTTCAGAAGAAATTTAAAGAATGTTTGAGGGATGAAACACATGGAGATGGTGCTTACATCACTGGATTACTATCCCAGAAGCCCAGTTTGATGCTTTGGAATATGGGTTCAAATCCCAATATATTTGTTTACAATTTACATAGATGATTTGGAGTTGAGGACGAAGTGTGATGTATCAAAATTTGCAGATGACACTAAGGTGAGTGGTAGAGCAAAGTGTGCAGAAGACACTGAAAGTCTGCAGAAGGATATAGATAGTCTAAGTGAACGGGCAAAGGTCTGGCAGATGGAAACAATATTGATAAGTGTGAGGCCATCCATTTTGGTAGGAACAACAGCAACATGGACTATGTTTTAAATGGTAAAAGATTGCAGCATGCTGCTCTGCAGAGAGACTTTGGTGTCCCCTTGTGCATGAATCGCTGAAGGTGGGATTGCAGGTGCTGCAGGTAATTAAAAAGGCAAATGGAATTTTGTCTGTCATTGCTCGAGGGATGGAGTTTAAAAACAGGGAGGTTATGCTGCAGCTGGATAGGGTCCTGGTGAGGCCACACCTAGAGTACCGTATGAAGTTTTGGTCTCCTTACTTGAGAAGAGACATACTAGCACTGGAGGGGGTGCAGAGGAGAATCACTCGGTTGATTCCAGAGTCGAGAGGGTTGGATTATGAGGAGAGACTGAGTAGACTGGGATTATACTCATTGGAATTCAGAAGAATGAGGGGAGATCTTATAGAAACTTAGAAGATTATGAAGGGAATAGATAAGGTGGAGGCAGGGAGGTTGTTTCCGCTAGCAGGTGAAACTAGGACTAGAGGGCATCACCTCAAAATAAAGGGAAGCAGATGTAGGACTGATGTCAGGAGGAACTTCTTCACCCAAAGGGTTGTGAATCTGTGGAATTCCCTGCCCAGTGAAGCGGTTGAGGCTACCTCACTGAATATTTTTAAGGTAAGGCTAGATAAATTTTTGAACAGTAAAGGGATTAAGCATTATTGTGAGTGGGCGGGTAAGTGGAGCTGAGTCTTGAAAAGATCAGCCATGATCTTCTTAAATGGCAGGGCAGGCTCGAGGGGCCAGATGGCCTACTCCTGCTCCTAGTTCTTATGTTCTAACATATTTCAAATACTTACTGTGAGGATAGAAACTAACCATTAGTGATGATGGCTATGAAACTGTTACAGAGGAGATTCACCAGGATATAGCCTGGGCTATTTCTTCAGCTATGAAGAAAGACTGGATAGATTGTTTTCATTGGGTCAGAAAAGGTTGAGATATACAATCTGATAGAGGTCTAAAAGTTCTGAGGGGCATTGACAGGCTAGACAAACTTTTCTCCTTCGTAGAGAGGTCAATAACCAGAAGGCATAAATTCAAGATAAAGGGCAGGAGGTTTAGAGGATATTAAAGGAATAATCTTTCACCCAGAAGCTGATGGGTAACTAGGCTTGAAGGGTGGTGGAGGCAAGAACCATTGCAACATTGAAGAAGAATTTAGATGATTGCTTGAAATGTCAGCCCTTACAAGTTTTTTGGCCAAGTGCTGCAAAATGGGACTACAATGGATATGTGCTTAATGACTAGCATGGACCCAATGGGCCAAAACACCACTCTCCATGCTGTAAAACTCTTGGATTTCAGTGATGAGACAAGATTGAAGCCAAGTCTTAGCGTAAGCTCAAAGAACAACATCTCATTTTCCACTTGGGGACCCTGCAGCCCCTAAGACTCAACATCGAGTTCCATATCTTTAGAGCCTGGTTCCATCCTTCCATGGTTTACACCCATCCCACAGGCTGCTTTCAGTACAACTCGCCCATTCTCTCCTACTCTTGGCTTTTATTATCGCTTATTCAACATTTCTTCTGTCCTGGTTCGCTATCCATAATCTTTTTGTTTACCTACCCCTTTCATATCTCATCAATACGGTGTGGAGCAGGAGGAACAGAGCAGGTCAGGCAGCATCAGAGGAGCAGGAAAGTCAATGTTTCGGGTTTACAGCCTTCATTAGGATCCTTCTGTGCTGTAACCATTCACTGATTGTATTGCTCAATAAATTTGGAGTTCTGGGAAAGACTTAGTGGGACACCTTCAAGTCCTTGACATCCTTCCTGAAGCATCATGCCCAGATAAAGAGTGATGATGCTGCCACACCACTGAATCATAGAATGCCTACTGTGTGGAATCAGGACATTCGGCCCATTTAGTCCACTCCGATCCTCCAAAGAGCAACTCTATCACTGTAACCCTGTATTTTCCATGGCCGATCCACCTAACCTGCAATCTTTGGACTGTGGGAGGAAACTAGAGCACCCGGAGGAAACCCACGCAGACATGGGGAGAATGTGCAAACTCCACACAGACAGTCACCCAAAGCTGGAATCAAACCTGGTCCCTGGCGCTGTACGGCAGCAGTGCTGACCACTGAGCCACCATGCTGCCTCCTGGTTGTATTTTGGTGGGCAATGGGGCAAGAGCAGGGCAGTTGCTTAAAATCTAGTGTAATGCTGAGAGCCCAAATTCATTTTGACCAAAAAAAAAAATTTTGGTGCGTGGAAAAAGCTATCATTGATGCAATACCGGTATGACAGAACAGGCGCAGGATCTGATCACTGTGGGACATTGTATTGTTTATAGAATATAACTTAATGCTGTTTCCTTCTGTCAGCCCATTGCTGTTTCCACACTGACTCATTCAAACTGGGGTGAGATTGCTTCATTATGCTGCATGCAAACTCTCCAGATGACTCGGTTACATAACTGGAGGCTGGATGAGCCGACACTTCCACAGTTCTTTGTGTATCGTTTGGGTGCGAGAAAGTCAAATAGAAAATGTGTTACTGCCAGAACTAATGCTCATCTATCAGACAACGTCATCCTCTTTCACTTTTCACACCGTCTCGAGCAGCTGAAATCAAGTTGGGAGGGTGCATGTCTTTTCTGGGAGAACTGCACTGTCGGATCTGCAGTGAAACTTACATCGGTAATTAACAGCAGAAGGATAACTGAGTATTTAAAGCTAATATTGTACCTCTGGGACATTCTCAGGAGAAAGTTACTCTGTTCTTTACCATGTCTTTCTCAGTAGCTTAAAAGATCAAATGTGAAATCAAATTTCTTACCTTTTGACCAGGATAGGTGATAATTAGTTCATGTTGTTCCTTAATACAGATGAGCAGGAGGAAACCGTTCAGCCTCTTGAGTCTATCTCAGCATCTGCTTTGATCATGGCTGATCTGTGTCTTATCCCTCTTTATAGGCCTGGACTTCCTATTCTTTGATTACTGATCAAAAACAACTCCATCATTTGAGAGAAATCAAAGTTAACATTTCAGGTGCAGTGACCTTTCTTCGGTTCTGAGAAAGGGTCATTCAACCCAAAACGTTAACTCTGATCTCTCTCCGCAGACGCTGCCAGACCTGCTGAGCTTTTCCAGCAATTTCTGTTTTTGTTTCTGATTTACAGCGTCTGCAGTTCTTTGGGGTTTTTTTTAACTTAATCAGTTACTGTATTGAAAGGTCCAGTCGTTACCAATACTGAAAGTCCTTTGGGGATTGTCAGTCTTAGATTTCCTCTCTAATGAAGAAATCCTATTTGACCCTACACCGCATAGCCTGGCTTGAAATTTAACTTCCTGCTTCTCATTCTGCACTCCCACCCCACCACCAGATTAAATTGATTCCTTGCACCTAAAAAAAAACTCTGTTATTATTTTAATCTGCTCAAAAGAGTAGAGCTGTAGAATGATCTTCAACAGATCAGTCAATTGCTCCCATACTGTCTGTTTGAGTTATCTCATTATTTCCATTTTACTTACTGTGTTTTCCTCTTCAAGTATTTATCGAATTTTCTTTTGAAAAGTTACAATTGAACCTTCATTCTCTTCATAACTCTGACTGCTATGACATGTCCTTACAACACAATCCGCTCAAATAAGAACATTCCCAGCATCCCCAACCTCTCTATTTAACTCTGATCACTCTGTACTCACTGTTTGCGCCTTTGATCAACTTGTTCTGTACTTTGCCAGAAGGAATTTGACAGTGGATTTTCCAATATCTTTATCATCAGATAAGGTGATGGCTGCAGCTGAAATATAAACATGCACTTGCACTCTTGTGGCACAGTGGTAGTGTCCCTACATGGGACCAGGAGACCCAAGTTCAAATCCCACCTGCCCTAGAGATGTGCAATGGCATTCCTGAACAGGTTGATCAGAGAGTATCTCCACTTAAACATTGTAGAAGGAGCAGGATTAGGCCATTCAGCCCTTCGAGCCTGCTCCACCATTCACTGTGATCACAGCTGATCACCCAACTCAGTCCCCAGTTCCTGCTTTCTCCCCCATACCCTTTGATCCATTTTAGCTTTGAGAACTATATTTAACTCCTGTTTGAAAATATTCAAGGTTTATATCTCAACCACTTTCTGTGGCAGAGAATTCCACAGGGTCCCCACTTTTGCGTGAAGACATTTCTCCTCATCTCAGTCCTAAATGGCCCACCCTGTACCCTCAGACTATCACCACTGTTTCTGGGCTCCGCAGTCATCAGGAACACTCTTCCTGTGTTTGTCCTAACTAGTCCTGATAGAACATTATAAGTTTCAATGAGATTCCACTCTCACTCTTCTAAACTCACAAGAATATAATGCTAACCAATCCAGGTTTTCTTCAGAATTTCTGAAGAAGGGTCCAGATTCGAAACGTCAGCTTTTCTGATCCTCTGATGCTGCTTGGCCTGCTGTGTTCATCCAGCTCTATACCTTGTTATCTCAGATTCTCCAGCATCGGCAGTTCCTACTATCTCTCTCTCTCAGTCTTTCTTCAGTCCTGCCATCCCAGGAATCAGTCTGGTGAACCTTCGTTGCAGTCCCAGAGTGATCAGAGCCTTTTTCCTCAGGTAAGGAGGGAAATGAGCAAAGAAATGGCACCTAGAAGGAGATTGAGCCAAAAGTTCTGCTCACAGACCTGCCAGCTGCAAATCCCTGTGCAGTTTGGGCACACTGCCAAGTGTAGCACCATCTGTGTGGGTAACCCCAGCATCTTTTAACACTTTCCAACTCTGCCTCGGCTCTTTAATTGGCTTTTGTATTTTCTGTTCGCCTCCCTCGATAAATCCCCAGCAATACATCTCTTCAGCTGTTTTTGGCTGAAATTTAAAACAAAGCAGTTTCTGCCGTGCGAGAAATGGACTTGGGCAAAATTCAATTCAGTGAATTTTGAAGGATGTTTTTCCTCCAGCACACCATCAATTAACAACAGTTTAGATGTTCATCCTTTCTCACATCTGACAATTTTGTCTAAATCTAGAGCGTACGTGTGTCCTGACTGTCATTTCTCTGTAACTGACTGTTAAATATTCAAAGAAAAATTTAATCTGTCAGGCACAACATTTTTTTTCTCACAGTAAGGTTGAAACGAGCAAACAAAACTGTCCCCAGATTTTTCACCCCAGTATAGTTGAATTTTTTTTTCACACTGAGGCAATATATTCCTTAAATCCCTTTGCTAATTACTGGAATCTTGTATATAATTAACAAAAATTTCTATTTGTCAATTTATCAAGATGTAAGGGGCAATGAGTGCCTAATCAATTAGTTACTTTTCTCTGTTCCTGTATTGTTTGTGAGGCCAGTATTGGTTACTGTACCAAAGATAAAAACTATGTAAAATTTAAAATATTAGCCACGGGTGTGTTGAATGGTGGAGATGACTTGAAGGGCTGAGTGGCCTACTGCTGTGAATTATTGCAAGGGGCCAATTCAAATCTTTCCACCGGTTGAGGGTCCTGAGGGAAGGGATTACAGCTTGTATTTGCTTGCAGAAAAGCCTGCTCCACTGCTTCGCATAAAATAAATGCAAAATAGAACGTGATTTGGGACTCAGTGAGGCTCCTGTGCTCGGAGAATGGAATCAGCTCAGAAGAAATTCTTGTCCACAAACATTATGGTCCTCTGATTGGAATTATAAACTGATACATTCTGACCAAAGGATGCTCTCATGATTGAAGATAATAGAAAACATTATTCATATTAAAGTTAAAAATATGCTGATTTCACCATTACCACCCTGCAGTATCAGACTGATTTGTTTTGCAAAGTTTTGGTGCTGAACTTGAAAGAATAAGATAATTGTGTTCCACTCACCTGAGATCTACATGTAAGTGGATAAGGTAGCAAGAATTAATAATGACAAATACAGATCATCCCACTGTTCCCAACAACTGGTGCTTTATCAATGGATCTATTGCTCACTTCCAACAACACATGGATATTGATAATGGCTTGTGGAAAGATTGCCTATTCTCTCTCTACATCCCAATACTAGTTTGCTAATTGTCATTCAAACAACAGAAAAACTAAGGTACCCTGGTTCGTATTTAAAATATCCTTCCCTTGGGTGCAAATCAAATCAACTTTATTGGAAGCTAAATATGTGCTTTGAGAGATACCAGATCACTCTGGTGTACAATAAGATGTCAGTCACTGTGGGCAACTCCCTGGCCATTGAAAAGGTGCAAAAACAGAAGTTGCTCGAAAAGCTCAGCAGGTCTGGCAGCATCTGTGGAGAGAAATCAGAGCGAATGTTTCCGGTCCAGTGACTCTTCCTCAGGATACAGTAGAAGGTTGTTGGTTTTATTTGCAATCTAAAGTCTTGAGCACACAATTCAATCTCACTCTCCCGTGCAACGCTGCAGGACTGTTGCAATGTCAGTGGTGTCAGCTCTCGGTTGACATTTTGTATTGTCTCTCTATCGGCCCATACAGGTGGATGCTAAAGAGCAAAGTGAGAGCCCTCAATCAAGTCTGGGCCAATATTTATCTCCAACCAGCATCACTCCAGCCGATTATGTGGTTACTTGGTCATTTTTGGGCGTGTGGGAGTTTTGCAATTGGCAAATTAGCTGCAACAATTTAAAACATTTTAAATGGTGGTTAGATTTCAACATACATTTTCTTGGCTGTGAAGCACTTTGGGATGTCCTAAGGTTGTGAAAGCTAGGTGCTACATAAATGCAAACTCTTCCTTATCTGCTTGATTGAGACAACTCGTCAGAAGTCAGTTTTCAGAATCCAGCTTCAGGTCAGAGCAATTGGATTGGAAAAAAATAACTTTCTGCAGGAATGAATTTTACATTTGAATAGAGGCTCATCCCCACCATTCTTATTGTTTCAATGGAGTTTCCTTAATGGATGTGAAGATGGAGATGACCCAGAACACAATAGTGGATACCAGTCAGAGCTTCGCAGGGGCTTTTCTGAAATGTCAATGATTCATCACCTAATCTTTGTTCACTGGCAGTCAAATCTTTAGCCAAACTGGTGTTTATGTAATGTTAAAGCAGCTGGAACTGTGTGTTGCTGTCTGTCTCTTATTCTATTGTACAATAAATTACAGCTCTATGTCTTTCTTGACTCTGTGCTCTGTGCTCAATCACAGAACTAATGAGTCATCGTTCTATTCAATTATATACCCAGGCTGGCAAAGGTGATCTAAATTGTAGGTTTTTTCAGCAACATTTAGCAAAAAAAATTTGGAATTTGAGAGCACTTTTCAATGTGCTTCAGTCAATTAAATGCTTTTGAAGTATAGTCACTGCAGTAACATAAGAAACGCAGCAGGCAATTCACACACAGTAAACTCCCGCAAACAGCAGATACGTCTGAAGAGATAGACACTATCCCAGTTTAGCATCTCACCCAAAACTCTCCATCTCTGACAGCCCGGCATTCTCTCAGTTCCAACACTGCAGGAGTAGCAGTCCAGATTTTGTACTGTTATCTCTCACACGGGACTCGAATGCTAAGCCTCTGACTGTTCTGCCTACAGGTGCCCACAAATGATACTTGAAAAACAACAAGTTGGCTTCTGAAGGTAAGCTTTTAGACAGTGTCTTTCAAATCCTCAGGATGCCTCAAAGCCTTTCATTGCCAATGCTTTGGTCTTCCAATGTAGTTCCTGACATAATTGCTGCGGATCAGGGCACCACCTCAGCTGTAAGTTTCTAACTAAATAACTGATCACCTGATGATGTTTGATGGTGTTGGCTGGGTCGGGAGGGGGTGAATGCTGGCCAGGATAACATCATGATCAAATATTAGCCTGGAAACGTTTACACCAATCTGACCAAATGACCTGAAGACTCAATCAAATAATGGTCAATCTCTCTGGCCCACGATGGAAACTTTTAATTTGACAAGAACACCATCAGGAATCCAGTCCGCATCATGTACTTATTGTGGGGAGCTGGTGATATGCTGCTAAAGTCATTGGAGCAGGAATTCAAAGGCTATTTCTAGGGGAACACAGGTTCAAATCCCACCTCTGCAACTGGTGGAATTTGAAGTCAGTGAGTGAAATTTAAGTTGAAAGCTAGTCTTAGCAATAATGACCATGGCATTATTACTGATTGATGTAAAGCCAATCTGCCCCCTTGTAGGAAAGAAATTCTGGGTAACACCAGTGACTCCAGACCCACAGCAATGTGGTTGCCTCTTAACTGCCCCCAGGCCATTAGGGATGGGCGATAAATGCTGGCCTATCCTGCAATGCCCACGTCCCACACATGAATGGTATTGACTAAATATTTGAGAGATTTACACAGGCTCACTGATATACACTGAGAAAACACAGCCAAAAGATTTCACTGCTAACAATGTCACCTCATTTTGCAACCACCTTTCAAAGATAGATCAACATCTGGTAGAAAGTCCAAGATCTGTTTCCTTTGAACAAAACTTGTTCATTCTACAAGACAGATGAATATCTGTTTTTTAATTCCTTCATTGGATGTGGCTGGGCCAGAATTTATTGCCCATCCCTAGTTGCCCCTTGAGAAGGTGGTGGTGAGCTGCCTCCTTGAACTTCTGCAGTCTGTGTGCTGTGAGTTGACCCATAGTGCCCTTAGGGAGGGAATTCCAGGATTTTGACTTAGTGACACTGAAGGAACAGTTATATATTTCCAAGTCAGGATGGTGAGTGGCTTGGAGGGGAGCTTGCAGGGGTGGTGTTCCCATGTATCTGCTGCCCTTGTCCTTCTAGATGGAAGTGTTCGTGGGTTTGGAAGGTGCTGTCTGAGGATCTTTGGTGAATTTCTGCAGTGCATCTTTTAGATAGTACACACTGCTGCTACTGAGCGTTGATAATGGAGGGTTGGAGATTCAAGATGCTAGACATTTTCTTGTGTCAGAGTATTCCAGAATTGCATTCGAAGATTAAGCGATCAATTTGAATATTCTGGTCAATTCTTCCTCGACCAACTGTGATAAAACTAGATGAACTAAATATTTCAGCTCTGATGAAGAGTCATCTAGACTCAAAATGTTAGTTTGCTCTCTCTCCATGGATGCTGTCTGACCCACTGTGATCTCTAGCATTTGTTGTTTTCAGTACAGATTCCAGGATCTGCAGTAATTTGCTCCTAAATATTTCTCTTGTTGCTATCTCAGAGACCTTGCTGTGCTCAAAGTTGGTAATCAAATTGGTTTATACAGCAATGGCTATACATCCCGAGCATTCCATTGACTGAGAAGCATTTAGGGATGTCTTAGGGATTTAAAAGTTGTTGCATACATACAGGTCCTTCTGTCAAACACATTGCCTTGCTCTTAATAAGTTTATTCATCTGAATAATCTGCACCATTTCACTTTCAATAAAATCTCCACCATCCATTCAAATTGACCCGACTTTAGTCAATACCAAATTTGCCAATTCTAATTTCAATTCTCACATCCAGCTGTCAAATCAGAACTCAGGCTGATGAGGCCCAATTATTAATGTCTGTGCTACTCTGCTGGTTATTCATATTCACCTTGAACAATACTCATTCACACAATCCACTGTCTCAAAGCTTGCAGCCAATTCATTACGTCTCCCTAACTCCATCACCTCTCACATTCATTACAGTGTCCTGTTGTCTCCAATTTGAACAATAACTATCTATTATCCACTAGCTCAGTAATTACCTTGGGAAATTAATCATGACAAGAGCTATTCCACTTTGGCTTTTCCTATTACATGGAATGGATACAATGCTGGTTGATCACTCCTCCTGACCAATTGTTATTAGCAGTTTTACAGCCTGAAGCTTTCATGACCCTTGCCCAGGCTGGGCTCAGCACTCAAACCCCCAGATGGTTTGCATTGCTGACTGTGTTCTTTATTTCTCTGTCGCTGCCAATATCAGAATTTTGATCTGATAACCTTCAACTCCACTTCCCTGCCTTTTCCCCATAACCCTTGATTCCTTTACTGATTAAAAATCTGTCTCATGCTTGAAAATACATAAAAAGACCCAACCTTCACAGCTTTCTGCAGTAAGGAATTCCACAGATTCTCTACCCTCATACAAAGGAAATTCCTCCTCATGTCTGACTTAAATGTGTGACCCCTTATGCTAAGATAATGCCCTGTGGTCCTAGACTCTCCCATAAGGGAAACAACATTTCTGTATGCACCTTGTCAAGTCCCCTAAGAATCTTATATGTTTCTTTTTATCTCCATTGAGTACAGGCTCAACCTGCTCAACCTCTCTTCATAAGATAGTCTCTCCGTTCCTGGGATCAGTTGAGTGAATCTTCTCTGGACTGCTTCCAATACTGTTATATCTTTCCTTAGATAAGGGATCCAAAACTGTTAACAGCATTCCAGCTGTGGTCTGACCTGTACCTTGTATAGTTTTAGCAAAGCTTTCCAACTTTTATTCTCCATTCCCATTGAAACAAAGGCCCGCCTTCCCTATTACCTGATGGACTCAGATATTAGCCTTGTGTGAGGTCTGGTCTCCCTGTCATAGGAATGATGTTGTTAAACTTGAACAGATTCAGAAAATATTTACAAGGATGTTGTTGGGGTTGAATTGTTTGACCCTGGAGGATCAGAGGCTGAGGGGTGACCTTATAGAAATTTATAAAATCATGAGGGGCATGGATAGGGTGAATAGCCAAGGTCTTTTTTCCAGGGTAGGGGAGTCCAAAACTAGAGGGGCATAGGTTTAAGGTGAGAGGGGAATCATTTAAAAGGGAACCTGAAGGCAACTTTTTCATGCAGAGGGTGGTGCATTTAAGGAATGAGCTGCCAGAGGAGATGGTGGAGGCTGGTACAATTACTACATTTAAAAGGCATTTGGATAGATATATGGATAGGAAGGGTTGAGAGGGATATGGGCCAAATGCTGGCAAATGGGATGAGATCAGTTTAGGATAACTGGTCAGTGTGGAAGAATTGGATTGAAGGGTCTATTTCTGTGCTGTACAGCTCTATGACTATGAATCTATGACATGTACCGCACTGTAGAATTGCTTTTCAGTGATTACTGCCTCTGTGCTGGGGCTATTGGCTTGGGAGCAGACATTGCTTTTGGACCAGTTTCCTGCACTGGATTTAGAGAATTACAGGAATGATTACACTTCAAAGGTACAGTTCTCCACAGTGTCCCACTAATTATCCTTATTGGTGTTTCATCAAGAATCTTCAGTAGTCTTCAGAGACAATGTAATGTGGAGCTGGAGGAACACAGAAGGCCAGATAGCATCAAAGGAGCAGGAAAGTTGATGTTTTGGGTAGGGACTCTTCTTCAGAAAAGACGTCAACTTTCCTGCTCCTCTGATTCTGCCCGACCTGTTGTGTTCCGCCAACTCCACGCTGTGTTGTCTCTGACTCCAGCATCTGCAGTTCTTGCTATCTTTCAGTATTCTGCAGTTATGTTTCACAGTGTCCAGACTCTGTCTTTTTCCATTCAGTCTTATGCTCCCCTTCCTGGTCCTTAGTCTGAGGATGACACTCCCATCTAATTCACAGTCATATCCTCCCATCAAATGGGCCAGACATCTGTGTGCGCAACCCAAGGAACTTCAGATCCGAGATAGCGGAGGGAGTCTGAGCTGCTGAACATCACTCTACATTAGGGAAGGGAAAAGCTACTTGGGTACTTTCTCCAGACAAGCAGAGTCAGCATTGTTTCTTGCATGATTTATCATACCTGACACATCTGCTCAAATTCGTTGAGGAGGTAACAAGCAGGATAGATAAAGGGGAACCAGTGGATATAATATACTTGGATTTAAGAACGTGTTTGGTCAGGCCTAAAACATAAACCTACATGATATGATATGGTATCAGAAGCAGGATATTAGCATGTATGGAGGATTGGCTAACAAAATAGGAAACAGAGAGTTGGGATAAAGTGGGCATTTTCAGGATGGCAACCTGTAATTTGTGGAGTGTCACAGGGATCAGTGATGGGGCCACAATTATTTATATATACACATACACATACATTAATGACCTAGATGTAGAAAGTGAATGTACTGTAGCCAAGTTTGTGATTGACTCAATAACAGGTAGGATGGTAAGTGGTGAGGATAACACACAGAGTGTGCAGAGGGATTTAGGCAGGTTCAGTGAGTGGAAAAAATCTTGGCAGTAGGAATTTAACTCTTAATTGCCCCCTGAAATGGGCTAGACACACAGTTCAAAGGCAATTAGGGGTATACAGCAAATGCTGGCACTTCCTATGGAAGAATAATGACAGAGAAAACAATATGGTTAGGATACACACTAGCCATGACCTAGCTGAAAGACACAACTGGTTTGAGGGGCTGAATGGCCTCTTCCTTTCCTTATGTTCATATTTATTGAACCCTCTTTGCAGATGACACTAAAGTCGGTGGAGTGGTGGACAATGTGGAAGAATGTTGCAGGTTGCAGGGAGACTTGGATAAACTGCAGAATTGGGCTGAAAGGTGGCAAATGGAGTTCAATGCAGATAAATGTGAGGTGATGCACTTTGGGAAGAATAACAGGAAGGCAGAATACTGGGTCAATGGAAAGATTCTTGGTAGTGTGGATGTGCAGAGGGATCTTGGTGTCCAGGTACATAGATTGGTGAAAGTTGCCGCCCAGGTTGATAGTGCTGTTAAGAAGGCATACGGTGTGTTAGGTTTCATTGGTAGAGGGATTGAGTTGCGGAGCCGTGATGTCATGCTGCAACTGTACAAAACGCTAGTGCGGCCTCACTTGGAATATTGCGTACAGTTCTGGTCGCCCCATTACAGGAAGGATGTGGAAGCATTGGAAAAGGTGCAGAGGAGATTTACCAGGATGTTGCCTCGTCTGGAGCGAAGGTCTTATAAGGAAAGGCTGAGGGACTTGGGTCTGTTCTCATTGGAGAGAAGAAGGCTAAGAGGGGATTTAATAGAGACATACAAGATGATCAGAGGATTAGATAGGGTGGACAGTGAGAGTCTTTTTCCCAGGATGATGACGTCGGCTAGTACGAGGGGCCATAGCTGCAAATTGAGGGGTGATAGATTTAAGACAGATGTCAGAGGCAGGTTCTTTACTCAGAGAGTGGTAAGGGCGTGGAATGCCCTGCCTGCCAATGTAGTTAACTCAGCCACATTAGGGGCATTTAAACAGTCCTTGGATAAGCATATGGATGATGATGGGATAGTGTAGGGGGATGGGCTGAGATTAGTTCACAGGTCGGCGCAACATCGAGGACCGAAGGGCCTGTTCTGTGCTGTATTGTTCTATGTTCTATGTTCTATAGCTCATTACTTTCCAGACACCCAGCAACCTCAAATTGACCCAAATCTCAAAAGCCTTTTACCGGAACGAAACCACATTTGACACTTTGTTTGATATACTTCCCATCATTGTAATTTCTCCTTTTATCTCTGCAGTAGGTACCGCCAGTCGTTGTTTTCTTCAAATTAATTTAAAATGATTTTACTTACTTCTTGTAGTTTTCCAGTATTGCATTCCCACATTTAGCTTCATAAACTAACCCTAATTTGTGTGCATGTGTTTTTTGTGGCCAGGTTAGTCTAATTTATGATGCAAATTGCAGTTATTTGAAGTGATAATGTGAATGGAATAGCAACGAGCTCTTTAATTACGGTATCTAAGAACATGAATAGGGGCCATTAATAAACCTGTGCAGATATATTAAACACTTGCCTTTAACCTAAGCATTCTAATCCTCCCAGGCCCTTTTACATATCAATACATCTCATTTATAACACATTACATTGAGTTTGAAACACTCCATTATAGCCATCACATTTAAATTCATATTCTAATTATGGAGTTCATGTACATTACCTAGAATTATCTGGCAACTAAGTAAACTCCGTTTTGTGAAGGAATGGTGATGAGCAATGTTGGAGAACGATACTGACAGACCAAACATTGCACAGTCTTGTTCAACATGTGCAGATTAATCATTTCATTCTCTTAATAATTTACGTTGCTACATTTCTTTTCATTGCAATCTCAAGAGAAAGTCAAGTCGAATGGATAGATTGTGATTGATATACTCAGTAAGGTATTGGTTCATTTCTTGCTAGGGTAAGATATTTTACTGTGTTCCCCAACTTTTAGTCTTTTCACCCCTCACCCTTCAGCCCAAATAGTTTTAGTTATGTATCAGAGATAAAAGGTACTGCAGATGCTGGAGAATCCGAGATAACAAGCATGGGGCTGGATGAACACAGCAGGTCAAGCAGCATCATCATAGGAGCAGGAAAACTTTTGACCTGCTGTGTTCATCCAGCCCCATGCTAGTTTTAGTTATGTACTTTGCAGAAAAGTGAAACTAAAAACCTCGTGATGAGGCCATGGGTTTTTTGGGATCTGCTGAGCAAACAGGGCAAGAATGCATCTCCTTAACCAATGAGATTTAAGAATTCAAACAGAAGCAGAGAAGGGGCTCAGATCCAGAAAGAAAAAGTGAGAGGAAAGCAAGTCTGATGACAAAAAGAAAAAATGACAACAGTCAAATGAAAAAAAGTATTTCATTTTAAATGTTGAAATCTTAAACTGATGTGCAGTCCCTTAAGATTAAGACGTCCCATTTTAATTGTTCATGTCCTGGGTTAGCGAGGTTGGTTTGAGTGTCACTCACAGCCACCACATTGCTAGCAGGGCACTTCCAATGCCAACTCCTTCCCTAAATTTCCCGCAGTATGTTTAGTGGGAAATTAATGCACAACAGCTCCGACAATATGATCAGCTCTGGAATGGGCTGGAGGGGGCAGAGGATCCAGTCACATGAGACTTGCTATTTCCATAAAACCAACAATGGAGCATTGTGACCCCAACCTGGCAAATTGTAGAATGCATAGGGATCTCTTCCTCATGTTCTAATGGGGTATATTCTTCAAGTACTGGAAATAGGAGCACGAGTGGGCCATTCAGCCCTTCGAGCCTCCTCCACCATACAATATGATTATGGCTGATCATCCAACTCAGTCTGCTGTTCCCACTTTTTCTCTATATCCTTAGATCCCTTTAGCCCTAAGAATTTCACACACAATTGTTTGTTTTTTCTTAAATTGTTCACCATCTCTGAACATTCCAAAGTGTTGGACAGACAGTGAAATGTATTCACCGCTATTATGATAATGACACAACAGATGATTTATTCACAGCAAGATCCCATTAAAGCAATGTGATAATGAGCAGATATCTCTCTTTTGGTGGCGTTGACTCAGGTATCATCTAAGAGACAGTGAATGACTGTTCTTCTTCAAAATAAGGCTGTATGATCTCTTCGGTGCAGCTGAGAGGGCTCATGTTAAGGACTGCAGCATTCCCACAGTACAGCACTGGCAGTGTTTACGTGGATTTTCAACTCAAGTCTTTGGTGTGGAAATTGAATGACAATTTTCAGATTAGAAATGCAATTGAAATCAGAGCCTAATCTAGAAGGTTAGATGATGAGTCATAAAACAAAATCTTTGGCTTTTATAAAAGCAACCGATATTATTCCAGGGCTCAGATATGTTAGAAATTGATATAATATACTCGATATGGAGAAAAGAAATGAAATTGCTGGATCTAGTCTTGTGGTAGCTGGTCTGTTAATTAAATGAAATACACTGTCAGTCAATAACAGGGCTTGGATAAAATTGTTACTGGCTGGAACTTTCTTTATAATCAATTGTCTTTAAAGATCACAAGCTTTGAAATGACCCAGTGGAAGTGAAACTCTATTCATGAAGAACTTAAAGCACCAGTTTTGTTCTGCAGTCTCGGTAGATATTAGAGATTCGTTCTTGTGATGTTACATTTGTAATCCAAGAACTCTGATTAACAGCTAATGAAAAATTAAAATCCCAACAGGACAGGTTGAGAATTTCAATCAATGTTGAGGCAAATATTGTGAACTGTTCTGAAAATCTGATTGACTCACCAGATGATAAGGCACAGCCATCCCTACTAGCTCTGAATTATAGGTGACTCCAGGCCCTCAACCTCGGTCTCATGTGGCTGATAGTGGGAAAGCCCCACACCATCTTTCTCAGAGGATTTAGGGGTAGGTGATTAATACTAGCTTTGCCAGTGATCCTGACACTCCAGGAACAAATTAAAAAGACCAGTTTGCACATGAAGGGACCACCACCTGATTTTTGATGAAGTTTGACTGTGAATCAAGTCTGAGAGTCACACTGCTGTAAGTAACTGTATGTAAACTGTGTCACCATGAGGAGATTGTGTGTAGTGGTAATGCTCTAGAGTCATGAGTTCATATCCCTGGTGGCTGGTAAGGTCTGAATTCAGCAAATCAGTCATAGTGACCACAAATGATTGCTGTAAAAACTTGTCAGGTTCACAAAGCCTCTTGAGGGATGGAAATCTGATGTCCTTGTCTTGTCTGGACCAAATGTGACTCCAGACACCCCATAACACAGTGGCTGAGTTTTATTTGGCCAATTAGGGTTGGATAATAAATGCTGGCCTTGGCAGCAAAGTCCACACGCTGTGAAGAAATTATTTTTAATAAGCCTCCACCAACAGCTTTTCCCCTTGAGTCATCATCAACATAGGATGTGTTAAACAAACAACAAACAGAAAGTGCTAGACCAACCCAGCAGGTCTGGCAGCATGTGTGGAGAGAGAAACTGAGTTAAGGTTTTGGGTCCATTGACCCTTCTTCAGAACCCAATGTCAATCTGATGTCTGTACGTAATGGCTGAGTGATTCCTGAGATAGCGACGGAGTGAAATGAAATAGGGTGGGAGGAGGTCCATCTGGACATAGAGTCCCAGAAGTAGGTACTCTGGAGTGTTCCTGAGCTCTGGAATAAAATTTAACTTCACATGCAACTCAGTGAGGAAGACACTTTTTGACAGAGCACATCAGCCAGATGGCTGAAACACTACATCGACCACTGCGGGTCATTTCAGGCAGGAGTAACATAGCACATGGCTTTATCCCCAGTTTAGCTCCGTGGTTTGTGAGCATGAGTGGCATGGTGTCTCTGTGGCACAGTGAACAGTGTTGAGATGGGACTGTGTTGTGGCTGTGGGTTCAGTAGTTCAGGAAGGAGGTGAAATGACTGGTCTGCACATCACAAAGAATTGGAAAATAGTGATTAAAATTGTCTTTTTTAATTATAATGCTAATCAGCAAAAAAATTGGATGTGTGGAAAGATTAAATAATTGCAACTGGTTGAGAAGTGGAGTGGGTGGGAGGACAATTTAAGCAGCTGGCTTCCTTCACCATGTGCAAGTCACATTAGAAATCACACGCTATGAAGGAGCTAACCGTTATAGGGTAAAAAAAAAATCCCTTTCCACCCCCACAGCCGGGTGGGAACAGAGCGGCCCATTGATGGAGATTCAGTTACCTTCACCTTTCCAAAATGCAACTGTTCAAAAGAGTTGGAGAGATACTTACTGTACACACATTGGATTGTGCTGCATTTCACTTACCTCAGAGATCTCATGCAGTTTATACCCGGTTCACATCCTCCTTCATCTCTGGTCCCAGAAGAACAGGTGTTCATGACCCGTTCCAGAAACTTGAGAATATAATCAAGGCTTACATTCCCAGTGAACTATTGAGGGAGTGCTGCGCTGCCCGAGGGTCAGAGCTGAGGGAGTGCTGCGCTGTCGGAGGGTCAGTGCTGAGGGAGCGCTGCACTGTCGGAGGGTCAGTGCTGAGGGAGCGCTGCACTGCCCGAGGGTCAGAGCTGAGGGAGTGCTGTGCTGTCGGAGGGTCAGTGCTGAGGGAGCGCTGCACTGTCAGAGGACCAGTGCTGAGGGAGCGCCACACCGTCGGAGGGTCAGTGCTGAGGGAGCGCCGCACTGTCGGAGGGTCGGTGCTGAGGGAGTGCCACACTGTCGGAGGGTCAGTACTGAGGGAGTGCCGCACTGTCAGTAGGATCAGTGCTGAGGGAGTGCCACACTGTCAGAGGGTCGGTGCTGAGGGAGTGCTGCACTGTCAGCGGGTCAGTACTGAGGGAGGGCCGCACTGTCAGAGGGTCAGTGCTGAGGGAGTTCTGCTCTGTCGGAGGGTCAGTGCTGAGGGAGTGCCGCACTGTCGGAGTGTCAGTGCTGAGGGAGTGCCGCACTGTCGGAGTGTCAGTACTGAGGGAGCGCCGCACTGTCGGA
>JAHRHZ010000020.1:1741781-1752506 GCA_024137785.1 Ginglymostoma cirratum
GGGAGCGCCGCACTGTCGGAGTGTCAGTACTGAGGGAGCGCCGCACTGTCGGAGGGTCAGTACTGAGGGAGTGCCGCACTGTCGGAGGGTCAGTGCTGGGGGAGCGCCGCACTGTCAGAGTGTCAGTACTGAGGGAGCGCCGCACTGTCGGAGGGTCAATGCAGAGGGAGTACAGCGCTGTCGGAGGGTCAGTGCTGAGGGAGCGCTGCACTGTCGGAGGGTCAGTACTGAGGGAGTGCCGCACTATCAGAGGGTCAGTACTGAGGGAGTGGGCACTGTCGGAGGGTCAGTCCTGAGGGAGCGCCGCACTGTCGGAGGGTCAGTACTGAGGGAGCGCCGCACTGTCGGAGGGTCAGTACTGAGGGAGCGCCGCACTGTTGGAGAGTCAGTACTGAGGGAGCGCCGCACTGTCGGAGGGTCAGTACTGAGGGAGGGCCGCACTGTCGGAGGGTCAGTGCTGAGGGAACACTGCAGTGTTGGTGCTGCCACCTTTCTGATGTGATGTTAAACCAAGACACCTTCACAGATGTATGTACAAGACCTTATACCCTGATTGGAAGAACTGCAGGTGGCTTGAGGCTAATATTTAATCCTGAAATAAATGTTTCAGATTGATTCTCCTGTCATATGTCCCATTTTGTTTGTGTGGGAGCTGTATATAAATTGTCTGCTTTGTTCCCTACATTACACAAGTGAGTGCCCTTCACAAAGTATTACATTGGCAGTCAAACACTTTGGGACATCCGGAAACCAAGAACAATGCTTTATAAAGACAATTCGCTTTGTTTTCCAACTTCCTTTATCTTCCACATAAATTCATACCTCCATCTTTTAACTGAACACAAACTTTCAATTTTTTATCTTCCGAACAAACTCCTCATTTTATAAAATTGCTGTTAATGTTGAATTTTGATTGGTTTTGTTTTTCCAAACATGTCATTGTCCTTATTTCATGATGACAGATCTTTTTTTTCACAATTAATCGTCTGAACAACCCACCAATAATCTAGACACAATCTCCTCTGACTAGCTCTGAGTCCTCAGCTGATTTACAGCACACAGCTCCCAAGCCCCATAGGGCCCTATGCCCCATTATGCACCAATATTAATTTTGCAAGGCAGAAAATATGTTTGAGCAGCTGCTGTTGCTATCTATTGTGTGACGGCTGTTCAGCAATAACCATTGTGTTTAGAATTTGTTTCTCAAAGGAAACAATGATCTCGACTGTAAATAGAGGCTACGATTGTACTCAATTCAGTGATCTGATTAACAATCGGCTGGTTCGTTAATGGATTATAACATCATCCTTGTCAGCTCTTCAGCAAAGTACTCATTTGGAGCAAGAAACACATTTTTAGATCAGATATAAAAAGCCCAAAAGTTGTATTGTTCAGAATCTGGCTTAGAGTCATAAAGACTCATCGATGATCGCACAATGTTTAGCACTATTAGGGACTCCTCTGATAGTGAAGCAGTCTGTGTTCACATGCAGCAAGCTGTGGACAACATCTAGACTTGAGCTGAAAAGTGGCAAATAATATTCAAGCCACACAAGTCAAGTCATAAATGTTGGCCTAGCCAGCAATGCCTTCATCTCAAGAGCGAATTAAAAATGTCATAGGGTTTTTGACTGCATGGAAAGAGCTCCTTCAGCCCATTATGTATGTGCTAGCCACTAAACACATCTCTCATCACTTGTCCTGTCGCCTTGCGTGCCATGGTGCTTCAACTGATCATCTAAATATCTCTTAAATGCTGTGAGTGTTCTCTCCTGTCCTTTCAAGCAGTGAGTTCCAGACACACATCACTTTATGGGTGAGAAAAGGATTTCCTCAAATCCCCTCTAAACTTCCCGCTGTTTGCCTCCTGGCTACTAACTCCTCTATTAAGGGGGACAGTTTGTGCCTCTCTTCGCAATCTGTGCCCCTCATAATTTATACTACGTTATTATTGTACTTTGCTCTTTGAAAAGTTTGGTATTTTGTAATTGTTGCACGTTATTGCACAAGAGGGAGAGTTTTACCATAACACTATAAATAATTGTGCGCTCCTTGGATAGACTGCCAATGTACCTTCAACTCATAAAATACTTTCATCCGTTGTATGGAAGTTTGCATTGATAAAACACAAGAGGTATTTCTACATAAAGAAAGCTGAAGGATTGTGAAGTAAATGGCAAAGGACTGAGAGGGTAAATTACAGGGGATTGAACCGTGACAGTATTGCGATTACAAAGACTTGGCTGAAAGAGGGACAGGATGGCCGCTGAATGTCCCAAGATTTAAGTGTTTTAGGTGTGATGGAAGGAGACGTAAAAGGGGTGGGGGAGTCGCATTACTGGTAAAGGAGTATCTCACAGCTGTACTGAGGGAGGATACATCAGAGGACTTGTGCAGCGAAGAAGTACGGGTAGAACTCAGGAATAGAAAAGATGAAATCACAGTGCTGGGGGTATACTACAGGCCTCCTAACAGCCAGCGGGAGATAGAGAGGAGATTATGTAGACAGATTTTGGAAAGATGTAAAAGCAGCAGAGTTGTTGTGATCAGTGATTTTAACTTCCTCTGTATTGACTGGGACTCATTATGCGCATGGCGCTTGGATGGGGTAGAATTTATAAGGACCATTCAGGAAGGTTTATTGACACAGTATGTAAACTGTCCAACCAGGGAATGGGTTATTACTGGACCTGATTTTGGGAAATGAGCCTGGCCAGGCGAGTGAAGTTTCTGTGGGGGAGCATTTTGGGAGGAGCGACCATAATACCTTGAGTTTTAAGTAACTCATGGATAGGGATAACAGCAATCCTCAGGTGAAGGTGTCAAATTGGGGGAACTACAACAATATTAGGCAGGAACTGGAGAATGTTGATTGGGGGCGGCTGTTTGAGGGTAAATCTACATCGGACATGTGGGAGTATTTTAAATGGCTTTTGATAAGAGGTCAGGAGCAGCACATTCCTGCGAGAACGAAGGATAGGTACGACAAGTTTTGTGAACCCTAGATGACCAGCGATGTTATGACATTGGTCAGAAAGAAAGGGGAAGCATTTGTAAGGTCTAGGAAGTATATAAGGAAACTAGGAAAGAACTTAAACAAAGAATTAGATGGGCTAAAAGGGATCATGGCAAGTTATTAGCAAACAGGATTAAGAAGAATCCCAAGGCTTTTTATACAGATATAATAAGCAAGAGGTTAGCCAGGGAAAGGGTTGGCCCACTCAAGGACAAAGGAGGGAATCTATGTGTGCAGCCTGAAGAGGTAGGTGAGGTCCTAAACAAATACTTTGTGTCGGTATTCACCAAAGAGAAGGAATTGCTGGAGGATGATCTCAGGGAAGGGAGTGTCGAGTTTCTCAGACAAGTTGCTATTAAAAAGGAAGAGGTGTTGTGCGTCTTAGAAAGTATTAAGGTAGATAAGTCCCTGGGTCCTGATGGGATCTATCCCAGAATATTAAGGGAGGCAAAAGAACAAATTGCTGGAGCATTGACAGACATCTTTGTATCCTCTTTGACCACAGGTGAGGTCCCAGAGGATTGTTGTCCCATTGTTTAAAAACGGTAACAGGGATAATCCTGGAAATGACAGGCCTGTGAGCCTCACGCCGGTGGTAGAGAAATTATTGGAAAAAATTCTCAGGAACAAGATCTATAAGCATTTAGAAACAAATTAACATATTAGTGACTGACAGCATGGTTTTGTATCAGAGAGGTTGTGCCTCACCACCTTGATCAGGTTTTTTGCGGAGGTGATGGAGATGATTGATGGGAGAAAAGTAGTTGATGTTGTCTACATGAACTTCAGTAAAGCCTTTGACAGGGTTCTTATTGCAGACTGGCACAAAAGATGAAGTCAAATGATATCAGTGGTGAGATGGCAGAATGGTTACAGAACGAGCTTAGTCATAGGAGACATATGGTAGCATTGGAATAATGTTTTTTAGATTGGAGAGTTGTGACTAGTGGTATTCCACAGGGATCAGTGCTGGGACCTCTGCTGTTCGTGGTCTACGTAAGTGATTTGGAGGAAAGCGTGCCTGGTCTAATTAGTAAGTTTGCGGACAATACAATGATTGGTGGAGTTGCGCAGAATGAGGAGGATTGTCAGAGGATACTGCAGGATATAGATCAGTTAGAGGCAGAGGCAGAAAAATGGCAGATGGAGTTTAATCCAGACAAATGTGAAGACACTTCAGAAGGTCAAGTATAGCTGGAAATTATACAGTGAATGGCAGAATCCTTAGGGGTATTGATATGCAGGGGGATCTGGGTGTGCGGGTCTACAGATCACTGAAGGTGGCAGCGCAGGTAGATAAGGTAGTGTAACAGGCATATGGCATGCTTGCTTTCATTGGGATGGGCTTTGAGTATAAGGATAGACAAGTGATGCTGCAGCTTTATAGAACTTCAGTTAGACCACACTTGGAATATAGCATACAGTCCTGGTCACCACACTACCAAAAGGATGTGGATGCTTTGGAGACGTATAGAAAAGGTTTACTAGAATTTTGCCTGGTATGGGGGATTTTGGCTATGAAGAAAGTTTGGATAGACTGGGAGATAACAAGCATGGGGCTGGATGAACACAGCAGGTCAAGCAGCATCATAGGAGCAGGAAAACTTGACGTTTCGGGCCTAAACCCTTCATCAGAAAATCCTTTTTCATTCAGGTTTGTGGATTTTGGGGAGGATTTTCACTGGAATGCAGCAGGTTGAGGGGCGACCTAACAGAAGTTTATAAGATTGTGAATGGCATGGATAGAGTGCAAAGGAAGGGGCTTTTTCCCAGGGTGGAGGGGTCAATTCCTAGGGGACACAGGTTCAAGGTGCGATCGGGGATGTTTAAAAGAGATGGGTGAGGCAAGTTTTTCACACAAAGGGTGGTGAATGCCTGGAACGTGCTGCCAGGGGAGGTGGTGGAAGCAGACACAAAGCAGTATTCAAGAAGCACCTGGACGAATACGTGAACAGGAAGGGAACAGAGGGATACAGATCCTGTAAGTGAAGGCAGTTTTAATATGGAGGGGCAAAATGTGTCAGCGCAGGCTTGGAGGGCTGAAGGGCCTGTTCCTGTGCTGTTCTGTTCTTTGTTCTTGAATTCAACGTCAAACAATTGTTTAGTGGTACAATTGCTGAATATTGCTGAGTAGAGATATTTTCCAAAGATTTTCCTGTTGCATTTAGTCAGGACAAACACAAGGATGCCAAATTTCAAACAGTCACAACAAACAAAGGGATTGGTTTGTTAACAAGGAGACATTGATTCGACCAAGTGTCTCTCTTTTCCACAGTATTCAATGGCAAATCTGGTGCAGAAAGAGAACTAAAAGGAGGAAATGACCAGAAGAAATAGGAACAGGAGTAGGCCATTCAGCCCCTTGAGTCTGCTCTGCCATTCAATAGGATCATAGCTGATCAAACATTCCTCACATCCACTTTCCTGCCCTTTCCCCGTAACCCTTGATTCCCCAACTGATCAAGATACAATCAATCTCAGCTTTAAATACACACAAGGACTCTGCTCCCAGAGCTATCTGCGGCAAGGAGATCTAAAGACTCTCAACCCTGTGAGAGAAGAAAATTAAATCCTCCCCATCTCAGTCTTAAATTGGTGCCCCTTTAAGTACTTTGGGTAGTGCTGAGTTTACGACAGGCACTACGTAAATGCATAATTTTATTTCAACAGTCCTCACATGAAACAAACAAAAACAGATATTGCTGGAGAAACTCAGCGGGCCTGGCAATATTGGTGGAGAAAGAAACAGAGTTAACATTTTGAGGTCACAGAACTGTTCTTCTGAGGTAGAGTCATATCAGACTCAAAACGTTAACTCTATTTCGTTCTCTACAGATGCTGCATGGCCTATTGAGTTTCTACAGAAATTTCTATTTCCATTTGTTTCAGATCTCGAGCATCTGCTTTGTTTTATTTTCGCAAATAAAATACTTCTGTTTTTGAGATACACTTTTAATCTTATCAACCTACTAATTTCTTTGTGTAAACAAAGACATAAAAGAATTGGTTAAATGATCAGTAAATGTACAGGAGACATACAGCCCAGAATCAGGCCAGTTGGTGCATCTATCCATGCTATCCTTTGCACAGGACTTCTGCTCCAGGCTTGTGTCTGGACAGTTTCTGCAGTGCTGAAAGCCATGGCAAAGATTAGAGTCGGAGCTCTTGCACGAAGTAGTGTTTGAAAAGATCACGACAGACATATTTGAATTGGATGTGAGCTGAGACACAAATGATAATAAGATTCTGCATTCTGATTGAGGAATGACATAAATGAACTGCAAGGGATGATT
This sequence comes from Ginglymostoma cirratum, assembly GCA_024137785.1. Taxonomy (NCBI): domain Eukaryota; kingdom Metazoa; phylum Chordata; class Chondrichthyes; order Orectolobiformes; family Ginglymostomatidae; genus Ginglymostoma; species Ginglymostoma cirratum. Next base: position 1,748,091 of record JAHRHZ010000020.1, read on the forward strand.
GGAAACAAAATGTGGCTTGGAAAAACATTATCATGTTGATTAGTGCTCAGTCCCTTGAAAGACTGACTCATTGTTAGAAAGTAATTATCTATCGTGGATAATAAGCGCTTTCCATCTCTGCAGTTGTAAACATTATACTGGAACTGAATTGGTTATCAGGTGCTAATCAAATATCTAGAGTTCGTGGGAGACAACCCTGATGTTGGAGATATTATCCACTGCCTAATAAGAAGAAACACATTGAAACTGAGGCTCCTGGATTCGTTGATTCACTTCATTACCTGCTTTTGTGTTCCAAACAAGGCAATGAAAAGCAAACTCATTTGTGCTACCCAGGGAAGCTGGGTGCTGGGTCACTCTGTTACAAATGAGAAGCAGCTTGCATTTCTATCAGAATTTTTCACAACCTCAGGGACTTTCTGAGCACTTTACAATAATCTTTTGAAAGCTTAGAAACACGTCAACCAATTTGCACACAGCAATGCCTGAGCAATAGCAATGGCTTAGTGATGTTCATTTTAACATTGGATATTAAACCAGGGGCATCATGGAGAACTGCCCTGATCTTTGTCAAGATAGTGCTACAAAACCTTCTATAATGACCTGACAGAGCAGATGAGCACCTGTATTTAAGTTTGGCTGTGGGACAGTACAATCCTCCCACACAGACGTAAGTGCAGACGTTTTTGAGAGGGTGGATAGGCTGGGGCTTTTTTCCCTGCAGTGTAGGAGGCTGTGGGGGTGACCTTATGGAGGTTTATGAAATAATGAGAGGCACAGGGGAAGGGTTTAAAAAGGGATCTGAGAGGCAACTTTTTCACACAGGGTGTGGTTTGTATGTGGAATGAGCTGCCAGAGGAGGTAGTAGAGGTAGGTACAATTACAACATTTAAAAGACATTCAGACAGATAGGTGGATAGGATAGGTTTAGAAGAATGTGGGCTAAACACAGGCAAATGGGACTAGTTTGGTTCAGGAAACCTGGTCGACGTGAACGAGTTGGGCCAAAGAGCCTGTTTGTGCTGTATGACTCTATAAGTTGGACTTGAACCTCCAACATTAAAAATGCAAGGGGGTAGGTCTATCCCTGAGACACAGCTGACACAGTGCTGGGTCATGTGGCAGATTAATCTGTGGATGGCAGGTTCCCATCAAAGGCAGCATCACACGACTGACTCCCTCAATCTTGCTGTCTGTAAAGCCTTGGCAATTAAGCCTCATTTCAGTTTACTTCAAAAGTCAATGATCTGAGCAGCTCAATGGGTTTCAGACCCTTTTATTTCGGTGCCGTGATTGACATTTTAATTTACATGGAATGTATGGTGTAAGTACCAACTTTCAATAATCCACCCATTGTTATTGTTTGATGAAACCATTTCATTAGTCACAAACTCCCTATCTTAGTTGATTTTAATTAAAAGGAAATTATTGGTCTTGGAATAAGTCCTAAGTATCTTGAAAAAAGATCAATTGTTTGCAACAATGCACAAAAAAACTGATATGTTATATTTCAGATAATTAAGCCATCAGTATGAGATAAATTCTAATGACTCCAATTAGGAATTCAGAACTTTTCTTCAGCAAGAGTGTAGTGAGGATGTGGAAATATATATTAATGGCTTGGATGAGGGAATAAAATGTAACATCTCCAAGTTTGCAGACGATGCCACGTTGGGTGGGAAGGTGAACTGTGACGAGGATGCAGAGATCCTTCAGCATGATCTCGACAGGTTGGGTGAGCGGGTAAATCAATGGCAGATGCAGTATAATTTGGATAAATATGAGGTTATTCACTTTGGAAGCAAAAACAAGAAGACAGATTCCTACATGAATGGCTGTAAATAGGGAGAGGGGAGTGTACAGTGGGACCTGGGTGTCCTTGTGTACCAGTCGCTGAAGGTAAACATGCAGGTGCAGCAGGTGGTAAAGAAGGCAAATGGTATGTTGGCCTTCATTGCGAGAGGTTTCGAGTTCAGGAGCAGGGATGTGTTGTTGCAGTTGTACAGGGCCTTGGTGAGGCCACACCGAGAATATTGTGCGCAGTTTTGGTCTCCTGTTCTGAAGAAGGATGCTCTTGCTCTCGAGGGAGTATAGCGAAGGTTTACCAGGCTGACTGCGGGGATGGCGGGTCTGACGTATGAGGAGAGATTGACTCGTTTGGGATTGTTTTCACTGGAGTTCAGACAAATGAGGGGGGATCTCATAGAGACTTGTAAAATTCTAACAGATCTGGATAAGGTAGATGCAGGCAGGATGTTCCTGATGGTGGGAGTGTCTAGAACCAGGGGTCACTGTATGAGGATTCGGGGTAGGCCATCTAGGACAGAGATGAGGAGACATTTCTTCACCCAAAGAGCGGTGAGCCTGTGGAATTCATTACCACAGGAAGTAGTTGAAGACAAAACATTGAATATATTCAATAGGTGACAAGATATAGCACTTCAGGTGAATAGGATCAAAGGTTATGGGGAGAAAGCAGGATTAGGCTATTGAGTTGGATGATCAGCCACGATCGCGAAGAATGGCAGAGCAAGCTCGAAGGGCTGAATGGCCTCCTCCTGCTCCAAGTTTCTATGTTTCTGTGTATATTTCTATGTATCTGTGAAATTGTTAGCTCATGGAGAGGTTGAGTTGAACAATTGATGTCTTTGAGGTAAGTGAAAGGGAAGAAAGGAACAGAAAATGATGTCGATAAAGGGAAGCAGACATGGAGAAAGAACATTGATAAAGACCTTTTGGGCTGCATTGTGAAACATAACAGTAAGTAATATCTTTAAAGAAACTCTGGAATATATAGTTTGTGCCTCCCAATTTGCCATTTTTAAATTTATCCTCGAGTCTTCAGAAATTAAAGATTAGTCTCCCCAACACCCAAGACAAACATAATCAGGATATTAGTTAACTGCAGAGTTCTTTTCCCAATTTAACTTGATTATTTTTATTTAATTGTAAAAATCGTTATTGAATGTGGAACTGAGACTGAATGCATTTGCTGGTTTATAGGTGGGAGGTTATGTAATCAAACCTCCAGAAGCATGTTCCTTGCTTTTAAGTCCTTCCATGGTCTCCCCCCACCCTCCATATTGCTGTCGCCTCCTCCAGCCCCATATCTCTCCAAGACCTCCTCCCCTTCTGGGCTCTCGAGCATTGAGGTGAGCTCACTGGACTGTTAATCCAGAGACCCAGATAACATTCTGGGGACCTGGGTTCAAATCCGGCCATGGCAGAGTGCAGAATTTGAATTCAATAAAATAACTTGAATTAAGAATCTAATGATGACCATGAACCCATTGTTGGCAGGAAAACCCATCTGGCTCACTAATGTCCTTTAGGGAAGGAAGCTGCCATCTTTACCTTGTCTGGCCTACATGTGATTCCAGACCCACAGCAACATGGTTGACTCTTAACTGACCTATGGGCAATAAATGCTGCCTAGCCAGTGATGACCTCATCCTGTGAATGAATGAAAAAGGAAAAAAAATTTAATTATTCCATCATTGGTTTTGAGCTTATGGACTGTAAGCTCCAGAAATCACTGTAAAGTGAGAAATGGAATTGCATACGAGATAACCACTGGGCACTTAACCTCTCCCACTGCCAACCCCACACCGCCCACCCCCACCCACCCTCTGTCTGCGTTGTTTAAGATGTAGCCATTGTTGGAATGTAAACATCTCTGTCCCTAACCTTACACCTCCTTAAAATTTGCTCCTTAATTTCTTCAGCCAAGTCTTTGGTCGTCTGCCATAATATCTCTCTACGTACCTCAGAGTCGAATATTGTTCTTGTGAATCAGATGTTGGAGTGTGTTAAAGATGCTAAATAAATGCAATTGTATGTTGGCAATCTTACAGCGTGTCGGTATTTTGTCATATCTAGTGAGGTCATTTGAGCACAGCTCAGATCCATCCAGATTTCCTCAGCATTACCCACAGCTTTTAGTTTAAATGCCACAGCTACTGGAGCATGTAGTCTTCGCTCTCACTTGGAGAAACTCCCTGCTGGGCTCTGCCATTCAGGAAATCTCCCTTTGCAACTCCACTGCACTGTATTAGACAAACAGTGATGTTTCACAGCCAATGTACCATGATGCTGGGCCAGATAACAAGGAGCTCTGCTCCAGTAGAATTAGTAGATGATCTCAGTTTTTCAGTGCTTTCAGCTCATATAAAGCTTATTACAGCTAATCTGCCGTTGCTGTTTCAATGGGAGGTGCTTAACAATGAGAATTAGAGCTTGTCAATGCCATTTGATGTTGTTTTCCAATAGTGCCCAAGAACCTGTATTAGCTTTCTTGATGCCTCAAGCTACTTAATCCTGATAGAACTCTCTCTTCTTTTAAGGTGTATTTATGCAACACATTTCTTGATTCCAAAGTGTCTTTTTTTTAATTCATGGGACTTGCGCTTCACTGCC
>JAHRHZ010000020.1:1764945-1816165 GCA_024137785.1 Ginglymostoma cirratum
ACCCTCTTCCCCTCCCCCATTTCTGATGAAGGGTTTAGGCCCGAAACATCAAGTTTTCCTGCTCCTATGATGCTGCTTGACCTGCTGTGTTCATCCAGCCCCATGCTTGTTATCTCGGATTCTCCAGCATCTGCAGTACCTTTTATCTCAGCTCCACACCTTGTTGTCTCAGTTAAGTTTGGGGACAGGTTGCACATTTTAGGTTGGTATTTTCCTTGAGTTTAGAAGATTATGGGATGATCTAACTGAGGCATTTAAAATGATTAAAGGATTTGATAAGTCAAGGGAGAGAGAGAGAGACTATTTCATCTGGTACAGGAATGGAGATGGGGATCACCCGCTTAGAATTTGAAGCTTTCATCACATATAGACAGGATGGTTAAAAAGGTGTTTGGCACACTTGCCTTCATTGCTCAGTCCTTTGAGTTTAGTAGTTGGGAAGTCATATTGAGTTTGTATAGGACATTGGTGAGGCCTCTTCTGAAGTACTGTGTCCAATTCTGGCTGCCCAATGATAGGAAGGATATTATTAAACTGGAAACAGTTGAGGAGAGGTTTACCAGGATGTTACCAGGTACGGAAGGCTTGAGCTATAAAGAAAGGCTGGATAGGCTGGGAATTTTTTTTTCGCTAGAATGTAGGAGGTTGAGAGGTGACCTGATAGAAGTTTATAAAATGATGAGATGTGCAGATCGGGTTAATGGCAGGTGTCTTTTCCCTAGGATGTGGGATTTCAAAACTAAGGGACACATTTTTAAGATGAGAGGAGAGAGATTTAAAAAAGACATGAGGAGCAATTTTTTTTACATGAGGGTGGAGTGAACTTCCTGAAGAAGTGGTAGATGTGGCTATAATTGCAACATTTAAAAGACATTTGGATAAGCACATTGTTAAGAAAGGTCTGGAGGGATATGGGCCAGGAGCAGGCAGATGGGACTAGTTTAGCTTGGGACTATGTTCGGTGTGGTCTGGTTGGACTGAAAGTTCTGTCTCCATGCTGCGTGACTCTATGACTCGATGACTAGTACTGGCCTATTCAGGGGTGATGTCAGGAAAGACTTGTTCACATTAGCTCTCGTGGAAATCTAGAGTGCTGCCTCTGATAACTGTTGTCAATAGAAAATGTCGGAATTGAACCTGCTAGATTTTTATTGTTCGAGGATATCAAGGAATATGAGAACAGCCTGCATAAAGGCAAGTGATGGGGAGATCAGCCATGATCTAATTGGAGGTTGGAACATGCTCAAGGGTCTTCATAGCCTTTTCTTCTTCATAAATTCTTAGAAATTCAGGAAGACATACCACTGGAGTGTGTTTAATGGTAAACGATGAGCCTTGTGTGATTTTCGAGGGTTGTGAGAGAAGGAGAGAAGCTAAAAATTTTACGATGCAGGTATAATTAATTGAGAAGCCTCAGGTGATTCTCATGTTCCATTTTGTTGATTTTCATCAGCTGCCACTGTTGTCGTTGGCCAAGGTTTTAGGCACACTTTATATTGAAATGTCAGGGGCTTTCGATTAGATTAGACTAGATTTTGCTGCCTTTGGCACCACTTCACATTTAGAACAATGTTCCTGTTGTTTTACTCCTTCAGAAAAATCCCTGATTTGTGTCATTGAAACATCAGGATACAGCAGGCCAGACTCCACATTACTCATTGTGGATGAGTAAGTCACATATTTGTTAAGGCTTACCCAGGACAGAAGGGAGATTATGATCCATTGTATGGGATGTTAAAGCAAGGACCCGCAGTCATAAGTGGCCTAGTTTTGAATAAGAGTCTAGGAATTCTCCTTGGGGAACTGGCCAATGTTTATCTCTCAATAAATATCATCAGAATACTGATTGGATGGTCATTGACACAGCCACATTAGTGACAACTTGCTAAGTCTTAATTCAAAACATAGACATGGACACACAGGAGCTAGAGTAGGCCATTCTGCTCCTCAAACCTGCTCTGCCATTCAATATGTTGATTGCTGACATCCAACTTACCCTTGTACCATTTGATCTCTTTAGCCCTAAGAATTATATCTAACTCCTTCCGGAAAACATTCTATGTTTTCTGTGGCAGAGAATGCCACAGGCTTACCACTCTCTGGGTGAAGAAATTTCTCCTCATCTCAGTCCTAAATGGCCTCAGACTGTTAGTCCTGGTTCTGGACTCCCTGGTCATCAGGAACATCCTTCCTGCATTTACCCAGTCTAGTCCTGTTAGAATTTTATAGGTTTCTATGAGATCCTCCCATTCCTGTAAACTCTGGTGACTATAGTCCTAACTGATCTGGTCTCTCTTCACACATCAGTCCCGCCATCCCAGGAATCAGACTGGTTGCCCTCTGCCTGCCTGTTACATGTAGTTGAAGAATAATTCCAAATGCTCATGTTGCTTCCATGGGAGAAGTGTTGGATTGAAATGAAATGCCTGATGTAGAAGATACTACAGCTATTACAGATTAATAACCGTTTGCCACACACGGACAAAATCTTGTTTAATATTGAATTATTTGTTTGTCAGTAAACAAGGATGTAATATGATTCAGTTGCACCATGGGTTACCATTATATTAAAACAGAGCGTGTTGACACATTTTTGAATCTTATTGCTTGCACATTCCAATTAATAGCTGCCTACTAAGCTTCCTACTCCAATTTTATGAGTCAGTTAATTTATGTTCATTTTGTTCAACAACTCCTGTTAGTGCAAAGATCTAGGATTTTATGAGAGAAGACAGTGTTAACATTTACTTAAAAGTGTGTATGACATTGGTCTATAAATCACATTTATTGACTGCCAGTGGTATTAATGTTAATGATTGGACACCTCACTGATATCCCATATCCTGCTCCTGCTGAGTACAGACTGATTAACATATGTTAACCTTCCAGTGCAATTGAATGGTTCTGTCTGGGAGCTAGGCTTTCAAAGGCATACTCTCTTCTGCTACAGTTAAGCTGTCAATGGTGGATTTATTTAATTACCGGAAATCAGTTCAAATAATATATTGGACAAATAATATGCAGACTTCAAAAGCCAAGGTGGGTTAGAATCCTACACTTGCATAGAACATATCAATAACTATGGAGGGAATGCAACAAAGGTTTCCTGGTCTGATCCCTGGGATGGCAGGAATGATATATGAAGAGACACTGGGTCGGTTAGGATTATAGTCACAGGAATTTGGTTAGAATGATGTGAGATGCCATAAAAACCTATAACATTCTAACAATCCTAGACAGGGTAAACACGGGAATGATTGTCCCAGTTTTGGAGTAGATTTGTAGCTCGGGTTGTGGGTGTTGAGGTAGATGAGGTTGGTTGGCTCGCTGAGCTGGTTTGTTATTCCGCAGACATTTCGTTACCATGCTTGGTAACATCCTCAGTGCAGCCTCTGATGAAGCTTCGGTGTGTTTTCCCGCCTGGCTTTTAAACTCTGGGGTCTGTTGAGATGGATTGCCTCACTTCCGGGTTTCCTTTGTAGTGAAGTGTATATGGGGTCGAGTTCAATGTGTTTATTAATAGCATGCTTCGTGGACTGCCATACCTCTCGGAATTCTGCCTAGCCTGTCCCAGGATCTTGGTGTTGTCCCAGTCGAAGTGGTGGTTCTCCTTGTCCATGTGGATTGAGATGAGTGAGTATTGGTCGTGTCTTTTTGTAGCCAGTTGGTGTTCATGTACTCGTGTTAGTTTCCTTCCTGTTTGTCCGATGTAGTGTTTCTCACAGTCTCTGCAGGGAATCTTGTGGATGACACTGGTCCTGTCCATGGTGGGGAGTGGGTCTTTAGTTTGGGTGAGCAGTTATCGTAGGGGTGACTTGGGCTTGTGTGCCACTCTGATGCCCAGCGGTCGTAGGAGTCTTGTGGTGAGTTCCGACGTGTTCCTGATGTAGGCGAGTGTGATGACTGTGTCGGGGTGTGTAGTATCTTTCTGATGCTGTTCATGTAGGCATCTCCTGACTCAGTTCTTTGGATATCCATTATCCTTGAACACTTGAAAGAGGTATTCCTCCTCCTCTTGGCGTAGTTCCATGTTGCTGCAGTGTGTTGTTGCCCTTTTAAATAGTGTTTGCAGGCAGCTTCGTTTGTGTGTGCTGGGATGGTTACTGTTGCAGTTCAGTACCTGCCCTGTGTGTGGGGCTTTTCTGTGTACTTTCATTTGGAGATCCCCATTTGTCTTGCGCTCTACCATGATGTCCAGGAATGGGAGTTGTTTGTTCTTCTCCTCCTCTCTGGTGAATTTTATTCCAGTGAGGGTGTAGTTTATAAGTTTGTGTGTCCAGTGACCAGTAGAGTACAGAACCAGGGGTTCACAGTCTAATGATACAGGATGGGCCATTTAGGACTTAGATAAGGAGAATTTTTTTTCACGTAGACTGTGGGAACCTACGGAAATCTCTGCCACCGAAAGTAGTTGAATGTTTTCAACAAGGAGTTAGGTATAGTTCTTACAGCTAAAGGGATCAATGGGCTTGGGAAGAAAGCAGGAACTGGGGACTGAGTTGGATGATCAGCTATGATCAAATTGAATGGTGGAGTTGGTTGGAGAATAGTGAATTGTTTGCTTATCAATATAATAATTTGCACACTCAGGATTATCCAGCAAATGCTGTCCAGTTGCACAATTTGGCCACTGTGTTCCATGTTTTGCAAGCATGAACTGATTGGCTATGCTGAGTACCTCGCCTCTTGCAGATAACTGAAGGGACAGGCTGTTTGGTGTGACCGAACATTCTTAGGGGTGTATTGTCTAGATACTTGGCATCACACCAGCATTAAAGTTCACATGTCACTTTACTTATTTGGATGATACGCAGAAGTTCTTTTAGGCTTGATGGCAGTGTTCCGCAGCAGCGAATGCCACTCATTGAAGCAGCATGTTACAACTAGTTTTACCAAGTCTTCTTTAAGCAAAATAAAACCTCTTCTTGTTAGACCACCAGGTGGTTTTCCTCTGGCACACTAAACCAAGCAGGCCCTGTAATTGTCAGCCAGGAAAGAAAATCATGGCTGATACAGCGTGGACCTGGAGGAACACAGCAGGTCAGGCAGCATCAGAGACGTAGGAAAGTCGACATTTCGAGTCAGGATCCTTCATCAGCAGCAAATTTAGCTTACAGTGAGCAACAGTGCCAAGAGCTGATATACGGCAGTGAACAGCAGGCCTGAGCACTCATATGACACTGAGAGGCGCATGTGGGGAGTGGGTGATTATCCGCGAGCTCAGATTCACAGAGTAAATGACAGAATTCCAGCTTATCATGAGCCTATGTTTCCTGACTATGATGCTGGACATTTCAGCTCCCATGTCCATTTAGCCTGGAGAACAGATGTCAGCCATCAAATCTTTAAGGTGATGAATTTTTATGTTTCACATTAAAAATTGTGACTATCTAAATCAAGCTGTTGTCTCTTGGAGACTGGCAAAGGGAGCAGCACAGCTTCACACCTGAACCTGATTCAAGCCAATGGGATAAAAGGCTTGTGTAATAAACAGAGAATTTCTGGAGAAACTCAGCAGGTCTGGCAGCATCTGTGGTGAGAGAAACAGAGTTAACTTCTCAGGTGCGATATGACAACTCTTCAGAATGTTCTAAAGATTATGTACTCGAAACAAGAACTCTGTTTCTTTCTCCAAGGATGCTGCCAGACCTGCTGAGTTTCTCCAGAAATTCTCTGAGTTTGTTTCTGATTTCCAGCCTCCACAGTATTTGATTTTTATAAAAGGCTTGTGTTATACCATGTGTCTAGTGTAAACTCAGCTGTTGACATGCCAATCTGCTTCAGCTCAGTGAAGGGAAAACTTTTACAAATGATGACCGAGGTCAAGAATCATCACTTGGGCAATCGTGAATTAATGAAAGAAACCAGCAAAGATTTGTTCAAGGTAACTTGATTGGGACTTTTCATGAGGCAATATAGAGTGTTGATGAGAATATTGCAGCTGTAGTCATGTATATGGACTTCCAAATATTTAAGGAAGCCCTATTAATAAGCTTACTAGCAAAGTTATTGCCCATGGAATAAAAGGGACAGTTGCAACTTCAGAATAAAGCTGGCTTAGTGGCAGCAAACAGAGAACAATGGTAAGAATTTGTTTTTATTCCGTTACTGGGAAAAGGCAGTAGAATGAGACGAGATAAAATTTTCTTCTGGAGAACAGGGGTTCTTGACAGGCCGAATGGCCTCAGTGCCGTAACCATTCCATTACTCTATGATTCTACATATGGTATGTATTTGCAGAGTTTTAATCGTGACTCTCGTCATACAGCTCCACAATGGCAAGGGCAAAATGAATACGCAATTGACAGGAGAGCATTCAGAGGGGTAGAGGATGTGAGGGTCCTTGAAGTACACGCCCAATGTCTCTGAAGGTGGCAGGACTGATCAATAAGATGAGAAAGAAGGAATTAGGCATCTCATTGGGCGAGACATTGAGTACAAGAGCAGCAATGCAGTGCTGGGAGAATATCAGACATGGGCTGGGCCACAGCTGGAGTTTTGTGGACAGTTCTGGTCATTACATTACAGGAAGGACATCATTGGTCCAGACAGAGTACAGAGGAGGTTTGCAAGAATGGTGCTAGGGTTTGAAATGGAAGATAGATTGGATTGAGGGATGACGTAATCGATGCGCACAAAGTACTGAGGATTTGGGGAGAGTGGACAAAGAGATCTGTTTCCTCTAGGACAGGGGTCAATTACCATGGGCGCAGATTTAAAGTGATTGGTAGAATGATTAGAGGGTTCATAAAGTCAATCTTTCACCCAGATGGTGGTTGGTGTCTAGAATTCGCTGCCCATTCGATGATTGGGATGGAAACCATCAACCCACTTAACAGGAACCTGGACATGAAACTGATAGAGCTGGAACCTGAAAGGCTATGGAACGGGAGCAGGGAAGTGCTGGGTGTCTTGTTTATTCAGCTAGCACAGACATGATAGACAGAATGGCCCTGTTCTGTGCTGAAACCTTTCTCCAGTTCTGTTGCTGCCAGTGGCTTATAACGCAATGATAATCCCAATGAAAGAAAGGTGGAACTCCAAGAGAATTCACACAGCTGGAGAAAGGGGAAGGAGAGTTATTCAGAGCTCAGGCTCACTGACGGGGGACTTTGTTTAGCTGCTGCATGTTAAACGCAGAACATTGATAAAACAACCGGCCTCAATATCAGGAGGAATTATTTTGTGCAGTGAGTTGATGTGACCTGGAAACAGATTAGAGAGAAACTTTCTGAAGAAAGTTGGATAAATATTGGAACGGAAAGGAAATGCAGGCCCATGGACAACCAGCAAGTGAGTGAGGCAAATTGAATAGCTACGTCAAAGAGCCAGCACAGGCTCAATGGGCTGAATGGCCACCTTATGTGCTGCATAAAGGGCCTAGATTCAAAGAGATATGCAAAAGAGGCAGGGGTGGAGTGGAGAAAACCTTTTTAATACAGCGAGTATTTGGGGTCTGGATTATACTGCCAGGAAATATGGTGAAGGCAAGTTTAATTGAGGTATTCAAGAGGGGGATGGTTATTTTATAAAAAGTAATGTGCGGGGGCATGGGGAAGAGGCAGGAGATTGGCTCCAGGTAAAGATGCTTATTTGAAGAGCTGTACAGGCTCGAAGGAGCGACTGCCTTCTTGCTGCACTGTAAAATATATGTGAAGGTGCCTTAGTTTTATGGATTCTGGCAGTTGACATCCTTCACATTTGATAGGGATATAAACATTAGGAAGTATCAAAGTCATGTGACACATATCCTGAGAAACCTTTAACTCCTCTTTGACAGGGTGTTCGATAGCTGACCACACAGTGGGACAGAGTGAAGCCAGCATTGCTGGTTTAATCCCTGCTATTCATTTATGGAGGTCCTGCCTCTTCACCTCACCCCACATTTATAGAATGGTTAAGCTCAGGCTCTTCTTTATGGCGCATGGGCATTGCTAGCTAGGCCAGCATTTATTGCCCATCCCTAGCTGCCCCTTGAGAAGGTGGTAATGAGCTGCCTTCTTGAACCACTGCAGTCCATGTGCTGTGGGTTGATCCACAATGCCCTTAGGGAGGGAATTCCAGGATTCTGACCCAGGGACAGTGAAGGAACAGCGATAAATTTCCAAGTCATGATGGTGAGTGGCTTGGAGGGGAACTTGCAGGGGGTGGTGTTCCCATGTATCTTCTGCCCTTGTCCTTCCAGATGGAAGTGGTTCTGGGTTTGGAAAGTGCTGTCTAAGAGCCTTGGTGAAATTTATAACCAGTGGTGTCTTTCTAATTGAAAGTGATGACAATGGTCTTTTGTAGACTATATCATCGTACCATCTGTGACAAGCTAGAAATGGAATCCTCATTGAAAGTGAATAATGTCGCACAGAGTTGGATCAGCATTGAGGATGTGATGTGAATGTGATGTTGTACTGAGCAACTCTCTACATGTTTGAATCAATCAGTAAGGAATCACCCCCCTACCCTGTGGTCCAATCCGAAGCTCTACCTCAATAGTTGAAACCATTTCCCCTCATGGGCTACGAATAAAATTAGCTGTTGCTTTGTGTAAGGAAAGGAGTGATTGTGATTCAGAATAAAAGGTCTTGGGGTAAATCTGAAATTATAAGGCGAAGGAAAAAATTGTTTCCTTTCTGAGATAGTGACAGGTCATTTATTGACAACATGAACCCCAAATCACTCCACTGTCTCTCTCTGTCAGCCAAATCAATGATCCCCCACCCCCGATCAGTCCTAACTAGCCCTACCTGATGACCCAAATATCCCCAACCCTACTAACCAGGATCCCCCCAAAAGATTATACCCCCAACCCAACATTGCTGTATCCCAACATTGGGATTGTCATTGCTATTGCCAAGACCCATCTATACCTCAGACTCACCTACTACACAAATTTCTTCCTCAACCACCCAACTAAAGGGATGACCCAACCTGACCAGCACCACCATGCAGTCCCAACTACCCCTCAACTAACTAACCACTCTCGCCAGCTAACCCAACTATCCCCAACCCAACTACACCCAGACCACCTGACCCAGCCCCCTGACTCTACCTGACTATCCCTACCAACTGACCTGACTACCTGACCACCCAACTATTCTCGAATAAAAGCAATGTACTGGGAATGCTGGAGATCTGAAACAAACACAGAAATTGCTGAAGAAACTCAACAAGTCTGGCATCCACATAGTGAGAGAAACAGATTTAACATTTTGAGTCCAGTATGACTCTTCAGAACTGAACTGAAGAACCATATAAATCAGTGTATGGGCCTTAGCTGTTTATAGTTTACAGAGATGATATGGATGAAGGGGACTGAAATAGTGGGGGATTTATTTCACGATAACATTAACACAGATAAAAAGTAATTTGTGAAGCGCATAGAAGGAGGCTACAAAGGGATATAGCTATGTTCAGTGAATGGGCAACAATCTGACAAATGGAGAACATTGTGGGGAATTGCAAAATTGTCCATTTTGACAGCATACCACCTAAATGGTGAGAGTACACAGAGCTCTGAGATACAGTGGGATCTGGGTGTCCTAGGTAAGGATGGCCAATTTCCCTTCTTCAAAGGAAGGATATTGCTGAACCAGATAGGTTTTGTTCCCTGGTAATCAACAATGGCTTCATGGTCATCATTAGACTACTAATTCCATGCATATTTACTAAATTCAAATTCCACCATCTGCCCTGGCAGGATTTGAACCCAGGTCCCTGGATTAATTGTCTAACAGTAACACTACTAGGCCATTGCCTCCCCAACACATTCTCTTGACACACCTAATGGTAGTCAGTAAGAGTGTGTGAGTCTCCTGGTCAGCCACCCTTCAGGGGGCAACAATAAAATGTTGTTGCATTTCAGCCATCAACTTGGGCCAAAGGAAGTCCATGGCTGTCCGTCATCTGGAAACAAGGACTGGAGAAAAGATAAACATTGATACCTCCTCAGTTTTTGCAAAAGTTATGTTTCTTCATGAGAACCTTCTAAAATGAAAGCATTGTGAACTTTAACTTCCATTTTTGCTCGTCATTACCAAGATTTTCTGTTTAACCATGGTTACAAGTAACACCATGTGAGTACTGACTATGAGTCATTGAACTTGACAGTGCACAGAAACCACATTAAAATTCCCAGTTGAAATGACAAGTTCACTGATGCGCAGTGGGCTAATGACGATATCCTGCTGAAGTTATTTCATTTCTTTTATTGTCAGACCCAGTAATGCACTCTATACTCAGTCCCTCCAATTATATCATCAGCAGCCATTGTTTAAGCAGGATCAGAACAAAAAATAGCATCTCTCTGTTTAACCTTTTTGTTTTTTGCTTGCTACAGAGGATCTTTTGTTCCTGATATTTCCTCGGAGTAGATTTAAACACCAACCGAACCGTACACGTAGCCATTCAAAAAACAGAAATTGCTGGTGAAATTCAGCAGGTCTGGCAGTGTCTGTGGAGAGAGAAACAGTTAACCTTTCAAGTCCAATATGACTTTTCAACCATACCCATTCTATTGTCTTTGCAACCCAAAGGAGTCAGTCAAGGCATCCGGAGATTTTAAGGATTGTGAAAGTAACTGAAGGGATAGATTGACACTTTTTTAGGGGAGCACCAGTCATAACTTTAGAATCTTTTAAAACTTTGAAAGGCCTGAGAGACTGAATGGTTTCCTCCTCTTGCTGTGTTCCTGAGTTCCCAGGTTTTGGGACAATTTCGATTAGTAAATTTTGGCAAATGAAATTAATAACTCTTCTTTATTCGAGGCTTTGTTTGAAGCAAGAAAGCCAGTCAGCACTCTTAGAGAGGTCTCCACTCTCTTCCAAAGAGAATCGATGGGATGTTTATCTGTTCCCACAAACAGGCAGACTGAATCTTGGTTTAATGTCTCATGTGAAAGTCACCACTGATGATGTAACAGTCCTTCAACACTGTCCCTAGTCCCAACAGATTTACATTCCTGTCTCAAACAAAGTTCGGAATGAAGGATAGTCCTTTATCTCATTTGCTGTTTGTGGGATCTTACTTTCCTTACGATTTGCCCACACAAATGCAGTGACTGCAATGGAATGGGCCTGTTGTGACAACAATTTGTGGCACTACGTGATTTATTTCAATCCCCAGGCAGACTAATGACATTGTTAATGTATTCATTTGCATAATGGGATTATCCTGTGCTCAGAAACAGGTGAATTCTGGTCCAATGATGAGCAGTCCCTGGGGGGAATTAGGGGCAGGTGGGATATGGTGCGGTAATTGTACTGTCCCCAACACCATATCCCCTGACCCCTACCTGGCCCTAACCCCCCCAATATGTGGAGAAGGTGAAATTAATGTATTGTTTCCTTTTTCTTTCTGACATGCATTCATTGCCTCATCATCTCATAGATATTTACAACATAGGAGAAGACCATTCCACCTGTCGTGTCTGCACCTGTCAACAAAGACCTGCGGCCATTAATCCCATTCTCCAGCTCATGGCCCTTAGCCCTGGAGGCTGTGGCAATGCAAGTAAATATCTGCTTAAATGTTACAAGAGTTTCTGACTCAAACACCCTTTCATGCAGTGAGTTCCAGACTCCTACCACCCTCTGTGTGAAAAGATTTCCTGTCAACTTTCCTCTTAACTTTGTACCCCTAACCTTTAAATCTATGTCCTTGATTATTGATCCCTGTACCAAGGGAAAAACTGTCTTCCTATCCACCCTTCTACGTGCTTCATAATCTAATATACCTTTATCATGTTTCCCCTTAAACTTGGCTCCAAGGGGAACAACATCAGTCTATCCAATCATTCCTCATAACTCAGACCCTCCAGCCCAGGCAGCATCCTGGTAAATCATCTTTGCTCCATCCCTGGTGCAATCGCATCCTTCCTATAATGTGGTGAGAGAACTGCTCACAGCACCCCAGCTGTGGCCTAACTAGTGTTAATTACAGTTCATACATAATCTCCCTGCTCTTGTATTCTGTGCTTCAGCGAAGAAAAACAAGTATCCCACATGCCTTTTCAACCACCTTGTCGACCTGGGCTGCTATCTTCAGAGGCTCATGGATGTGCAGCACCAACGTCCCTCCGATCTTCACGATGACGTGCGATTGTGGTTTCTGGCCTCGTTCTGCTTTTTGATAGCCATCACTATTATTGTTCTTCGTTAGGTTACCAGCTTTATAACCAGGTAGAAGCACATTTGTCGTTTATAACATTGCTGAGTTACTGGGTCTTTCACACTTGTAGAATGGATCTTCCGACCCACTTTACAACCAAAGAAACATGTTTGAAGTGTTGTCACTGCTGTAAGAAATGCGGCAGCCAACTTTCACTCTGTAAGTTCCACAAATGACTATGAATTAACTAACCAGGCAATTTAATATTAAGCTACCTATCGAAGGATAAATATTGGTCAGGACAGCAGCGACACCTCCCCGCTTTTTCTTAAAACAATGATCTGTTTACATTGCCACCGAAGGGCAGATAGACCCCATTTTAATGTTTCCTCTGAATGATGGCTCTTGATACAGTGCAGCAGACCAACAGTACCACACGATCAGAGTCAGGAGGTAGGGCTTGTGACTCCACGGACATTGAGGGCGGTTTGGGGAGCTGGAACCCCGACAATCCTGTTGAACTGAATCAGAACCAAGACTCTTCTGGGGAGTGCTTTAGGAAAGATTTAAATTAACTTGGCAGAAATTTATGTAACAGAATATATCATCAGAAAGGAAAAAAAAGCAAGATGCTCAAAAGAGAGAAAGATAGTGATGGAGTCAGAAACACTAAGGTACATGAAGGAATGTATTAAAATCTAAATTGGGTTCTCAGTGAACATTTGTGAAGGAGCAAAGCATAGGAACTGCAGCAACAGACTGATAAAGGGGAATGAAATCTTGTGATAACCCAGTGCTGTCTCACAATAGGGCAGTATTATGTACTAAATATTCCAAGGTACAAGATGCACAGGAATGATAGAAAAGGAAAGAAAGGAGGGAGGAAAGGCGTCAGCGTTAAGGAGAACATCACTAAATGTAACAGAGGATACCTTCAAAAATTTGAGGACTAAATTTATTTCCTTAGGTGCTAAGAGAAATAGAGGTACGACTACAGTGCTGCTGTATTTTATAGACCAGTAGTGGGAACGATATGGAGAACAAAATTTGCAAGGAAATTACCAAGAGGTGCTAAAACTGTAAGAGTAATTATGATGGAGATATTAATTACCTTCACATAAACTGGGATAGTAACCAAGGGGCATAATCTCAGAATAAGGGATTACATATTTAAGGCAGAGATAAGGATGATTGTGAATCTGTGGAATTCTTTACCACAGAGGACTGTCAAGGCTGGGTCATTAAGTGTATTCAAGGCTGAGATAGAGTTTTAATCAGCAAGGGAATCAAGGGTTATGGGGAAAATGCAGGAACGTGGCATTGAGGATGATTATATTAGCCATGATTTCATTGAATGGCAGAACAGACTTAATGGGCTGAATGGCCTACTTCTGCTCCTACGTTGTATGGGCAGAAAAGGATAAGATTTTCTGAAGTGTGTTCAGGTGGGTTTTCTAACTTTGTATCTCTTTGAACCAAAGAGGAAGGAGATTTTGCTGGATCTGGTTCTGGTGAATGAGGTAGGTCAAGTTGATGAAGTGGTAGTGGAGGAACCATTTAGGGAACAGTGGTCATCATATCATAAAGCTTAGGTTGGCTATGAAAAACAGCAAGGAGCAATCAAAAATAAAAACAATTAGCTGGCAGAAAATCCATTTCATTGCAATGAGAATCGATTTGGCCTCTGTAAATTCAGAGGGGAAATGAGAAAACTTAACAACAGAAGCAAAGTGAGAGTATGAGAAGAGATTAGCAGTAATAGAAAAGACAATCAAAAAGTCATCTCTGGCATTTAAATCTTAAAAAGGACAGGTAGGATCAAAGTTGGGATTTACACATCAAGGTAAAGGGTATGGCCCAGGTGTCAAATGCTATTTTACATCTGTCTTGATGAAGAAAGACAATGATGTGATTGGGAATGATGTTGAAATGCTGGAAGAGTAAACATTGATAAAGAAGATACATTTGGAAAGTCAGTTATACTTGAGTCATCAGGACTTGATCAAAACCTTCAGAGGATGCTCAGAGAAATGTGGCTCATAATGGCAGAGGTATTGAACATAATGTTCTGAATTTTTTGATGCAGAGGACTGTAGAATTGTGGATGTTGCAACTTTGTTAAAAAATCTTCACTGTTAAGACCATAAGACAGTGGAGCAGAAGTATGCCATTCAGTCCATCCAGTTTGCTCTGACCAGGTGAGATCTGGCAATGTACAACTCCACTTTCCTGCTTTTCTCCATAACCCTTGATTCCATTCCTGGTTAAAAATGTGTCTGTCTCAGCCTTGAATATGCTTAATGACCCAGCCTCAAAAGCTGTCTGTGATAAAGAATTCCACAGATCCACTACTCTCTGAGAGAAGAAATTGTTCCTATTCTCTCCCTTAAATGGGTAGACCAAGTCAGAAGTCACACAGCACCAGGCTATAGCTCAACAAGTGTATTTGAAATCACAGGCTTTCATAGCTCTGGCCAATTGTCAGGTGAAGTGGAGGGAAGTGCACAGGCACATAATATATATAGGCAGAAAGATAATGGCATGATAATTCCAGGTAATTAAGAATATCGAAAGATAAGTGCAGGCTGAATAACAAGTCTTTGCAGGTGATCAAAAGTGTCAAATGGTGTGAGTAGAGTGTCAACAGCTGAATAGCAAGTGAAGGATGACCTATGACCTATGAACCGATTAATTAAGGCAGAAAGATAATTACAAATAATCAAAACTAAGGTGGTGCTAGAGACAAACTAAATAGCTGGAATAACATGAGTAGGAATCAGAGATATATGCTGAGTGTCCACGCAAAGTAACAAGTAATAAAAAGTTGTGCAAACTGATTACAGTAGAGAGAGGGGAGGCAATGACCTAGGGGTATTATCACTGGACTGTTGATCCAAAGACCCAGATAACATTCTGGGGACCCAGGTTCAAATCCTGCCATGGCAAATATCTGGGCTTAAGAATCTAATGATGACCATTGTCAATTGTTGGGAAAATCCCATCTAGTTCACTAACATCCTTCTCTCAGAGGGTAGTGGATCTGTGGAATTCTTGACCACAGAGGGCTGTTGAGGCTGGGTCATTAAGCATGTTCAAGGCTGAGACAGACACATTTTTAACCAGGAATAGAAGCTGCCTGCCTGGCCTGGCCTGGCCCAGCCGACATGTGACTCCAGACCCACAGCCAATGTGATTGATGCTGAACTGCCCTCTGGGCAATTAGGGATGGACAATAAATGCTGCCTGGCCAGCCATCCCATGTATGAATATAGGGGGGGAAAAAAAATAAGAAGTAGTCAAGGTAAAGGCATCACAACAGGACAATAAGGATGATTTTTCAAATACAGAACAGTGTGGTGGTGTCACATATCGTGTGACATGAACCTGAGACCATGGTTGAGGTTGTCCTCCCCTGTACGGACTAGGCTATCAGTTTCTGCTCAGTGACTGTGCATTGTTGTGTCCGCCTTGAGGACACATACCCAAAGATCAGAGGCTGAATGTCCTTGACCACTGAAGTGTTCCCCGACTGGGAGGGAACATCCCTGTCTGGCAATTGTTTTGCAGTGTCCATTCATCCATTGTCATAGCATCTGCATGGTTTAGCCAATATTCCATGGCTCAGGGCATCCTTGCCTGCAGTGTATGAGGTAGACAATGTTGACTGAGTCACATGAGTACGTACCATGTACCTAGTGGGTAGTGTCCCCATATGTGATGGGTAACCCCTAATTCTGAGATTATGCCCTCTGATTCTAGACTGTCCCACAAGGGGGACCAACTTTCTGCATCTAGCCTGTCATGTTCCCTAATCATTTTTTTATTCTTCAGTAAGGTCTCCTTTCATTCATTTGAACTCCAATGAACACAGGCTCAACCTACGCAATCTCTCCTCATAAAACAATCCCTCCATACCCGGGAGTAGCTGAGTGAACCTTCTCTTGACTGCGTCTAATGCCGGTATATCTTTGTTTAGGGCAGGTAGGGGCCTAAAACTATTCACAGTACTCCAGCTTTTAATGTGTTGCTGGAAAAGGCTTATGAAACAGTAAGCTGAGCAAAATGAATAGTCTTCTCAACAAATGTGAATGAATTAAATGAAATCAGCTCAAGGTATATCATGTTTGATAAGTCAGGTTGAGTTTTTTCAGCTAACAGAGAAGGTTTTGCAGTTGTTGGAATGTACATGGACCTACAAAAGGCTTTTAATAAAATGTTATACAACAGACTTGTCAGCAAAGTCAGAGCTCATGGAACTAAATGGACAGTGGCAACATGGGTGTGAAATTGACTGGTTAATAGGGAACAGGTTTGTGGTGGTGAACAAGTGGACTGGGGGTAGAGATCCCTCCTGGATCAACTCTAGGATGATTACTTTTCTTAATCCATGTAAATGGTCTAAACTCGAGTCTGCAGGACACAGTTTGGTAATTAGTTAATGTCACCAAACTTGGAGGCATTGTGATCAACAAGGAGGATATTGGCAGACTTGGAAAGGACAGGGACAGGGATAAACAGACACAAGACAAATGACAAATAATGAAGCAATCTATGAAGTGATTCATTTTGGAGAAGCAACACAAAATGAAGCTAATGATTCCTTAATACCTACAGTAGTGGAACCTGGAGGTATATGTTGCATAAATCAGCAGGACATATCGAGAAAACAATGAATAAAGTGCATAGTGTCTTAGGTTTCATAGTCGGAGGCATAGAGAACTAAGCAGGAACTTCCTAATAACTTGTATAAATCACTCTTCCAGCCTCTGCTGAGTAAATAGCATCCAGTTCCAGGCCCTCACACTCAGGAAGAATATGAAGACATTGGATAGAGTGTGGAAAGGATTCATGAGGAATGGTTCCACATTTCAGGGACATCTTGAGAGCAAGATTGGAGAAGTTAAGGCAGTTTTTCTTGTAGAGGAGATGCTTGACAGGGCGTTTGGTAGAGGGGTGCAGACTTATGAAGGATACAGAGCAGACAGGGCAAAACTGTTCTGGTTGGCAAAGGGTCAAGAGCTGGAGGTTGAGATTGGAGAAAGGGCAACATGAGGAATCTATTTAGTACAGCGAGTGGCTGGGATCTGGAATACACTGATTGGGAATCAGGTGGATGCAGACTCAATTGTGTCTTCCCAAAAGCAACTGGAAAATTATCTGAGGAAAAATATTTTGCAAGGCCACGTGGAGATGGTAAGTGAACTAGTGGGTACTCCCTGCAGACACCCAGCATGGACATAAAGGGCTAAGTGGCCTCCAGTGCAGGAACCATTTATGATCCTATAATAAAAGATTAGATAAAGGGGTTCAATATTAGAAAAGATTCTGATACAGAAAATTAGGAACATAAGAACAGAAGTAGACATTTTAGCCTCTTGAGCCTTTGCAATGATGTCATGGTTGATCAGAAATTAAGAAAAATTATTTTTCCTTCTGGATGTACAAATCACCAGGGATCTAAATTTAAAGTCTAGGCCCAAAAAAAACAAAGGGAGAAGAGATTGTTGTTTGCGTTATGCAGATTTTTACATTGACAATTCCCTATCAATGGCTTAATTTACAATGATACATCTCGGGCGGATTAAAAATAAATCTAAGCTCAGAAAATATTTTACTTCCGGGATGCAGACACTTTTAAGTTGGTAAAAGCTGTTCTCCTCTCCCCACCCGTCCTTCCTTCTCCTCATTTAAGAAGAGTTACATTTCCATCATTATTTTTGTAAATCTTGTCATTTGATATTCCCAGCCAATGAATGGGGAAAAACCTTGATTCCTGATGGCGTTTCTCTTCAATCACTGTTTCATATCACAGTCAGGAGATCAATGTTCCACCATCTGATGTCTGACAAATGTGCACAGAGTACGAGTCAAAGGAATATTTTGTTTCTAAAGAAAAGGATATATGAAAGCATATGATGCTTAATCTGATTTTATTGGTTGCA
The DNA here is from genome assembly GCA_024137785.1 of Ginglymostoma cirratum. Classification (NCBI taxonomy): domain Eukaryota; kingdom Metazoa; phylum Chordata; class Chondrichthyes; order Orectolobiformes; family Ginglymostomatidae; genus Ginglymostoma; species Ginglymostoma cirratum. The sequence continues at coordinate 1,782,987 of JAHRHZ010000020.1, forward strand.
ATAAAGCCAGGACTAGAATAGATTACTTTCTTTCAAACTAATTTCCTTTTTTAATCTGATAAAATATTTAATTTTTCTTTTGTATCTTCCATCTTTTAATTACTCCATTCTGAGACCACTAAAGCATTCTCCTATGTATAACAGAGTTAACACTTACAACAGCCTACTGAGGGAAGCATGTTAGGATACCACTCTGCCCATAATGCTAGTCCTCTGAAGGAGCTATCCCATTAAGCCCACTTCCCTGCCCTACAGATCTGCTCACTTGCAAGTATTTATTTTGATAGTTACTATTGAGTCTGTTTCCACAACTCGCTGTCCCACTGTGTATTCTAGATCAAAACAACTTTCCATGCCAAATAGGGAGGCATGGGCAGTGGTAATGTTCTGGGGACCTGGGTTTGAATCCTGTCATGGCATATGGTGAAATTTGAATTCAATAAAATATCTGGAATTAAGAGTCTAATGACGACCATGAATCCATTACTGATTGTTGGAAAAACTCATCTTCTTTATTAATATCCTTCAGGGAAGGAAACTGTCATCCTTATCCTGTCTGGCCTACATGTGACTCCAGACCGATATCAATGTGGTTGACTCTTAATTATGCTCTGGGCAATTAGGGATGGGCAATAAATTCTGGCCAGAGATGTCCTCATCCCATGAATGAACAAAAATAAGTAAATTCTCCCCATCTCACTCTGGGCGGTCAATGTAATGCAGTAGCGTTAGCCATGGCATTTCAGGACTGAAACCCAGTCAGAGTGAAGGCTTGGTGACATGATTCCATGTCAAGATGGTATGTGCCTTCAGGGAAGCAGTGGTATCTCCTTTGTACCTGCTGCACTTGAGGTGTCTGTGGGCTTGGACGGTGCTGTCAAAGAAAGTTTAATGATTTGCTGCAGTACATCTTGTAAATACTGCAGGATAAATACTGTAGCCATAAGTGGAGAGAGAAGGTGTTTGAGCTGATGAAGAAACATCAGATCAAATGGATTGGTTTGTCCTTGGATGGCATGGAGTACCTTGAATGCTTCGCACTTTCCCAGGAATATGCGGAATATTCCATCAAGCTCCTGATCTGGAAAACACTGTTCTCTGCAATAGCAGCATCTGAGCAGGTAGTGACCATGGATACTGGGTTCAGTGTTACATAGTCAATGTCCAAAACCAATTTTGGTCCTTCTTGCAAACTTCCTATAAAGGTAAAGAGCACAGTAGAATTTGTGACTCGAATGAGTTGGATTATCAATAATTGACTAATATGATATTTTTAACCTATTTCTATAAAACATTGTATCAGAGATACCCTCGACCATGTCTCCCACACTTCCCGCAACTCATCCTTCACACCCCGTTCCCGCAATAATAACCAAAAAAGAATCCCCCTCATCCTCACGTATCACCCCACCAACCTCCGGATCCAACGCATCATCCTCCTACACTTCCGCCATCTGCAATCCGACCCCACCACCAAAGACATTTTTCCCTCCCCACCCTTGTCTGCTTTCCAGAGGGACCACTCCCTCCGTGACTCCCTTGTCCGCTCCACACTCCCCTCCAGCCCCACCACCCCCGGCACTTTTCCCTGCAACCACAGGAAGTGCTACACCTGCCCCCACACCTCTCCCTTCACCCCAATCCCAGGCCCCAAGAAGACTTTCCACATCAAGCAGATGTTCACCAGCACATCTGCCAATGTGGTATACTGCATCCGCTGTACCCGTTGTGGCTTCCTCTACATCGGAGAAACCAAGCGGAGGCTTGGGGACCGCTTTGCAGAACACCTGCGCTCAGTTCGCAACAAACAACTGCACCTCCCAGTCGCAAACCATTTCAACTCCCCCTCCCATTCCTCAGACAACATGTCCATCCTGGGCCTCCTGCAATGCCACAGTGATGCCACCTGAAGGCTGCAGGAACAGCAAATCATATTCAGCCTGGGAACCCTGCAGCCCAATGGCATCAATGTGGATTTCACAAGCTTCAAAATCTCCCCTCCCCCAACTGCATCCCAAAACCTGCCCAGCTCATCTCCACCTCCCTAACCTGTTCTTCCTCTCACCTATCCCCTCCTCCCACCTCATATCCTATCCACCCCCATCTCCTATCTCCTAACCTCATCCCGCCCCCTTGACCTGTCCATCCTCCCTGGACTGACCTATCTCCTCCCTACACCCCCACCTACACTCACCTTTACTGGCTCCATCCCCACCTCTTTGACTTGTCCTCCTCCTCTCCACCTATCCTCTCCTCTATCCATCTTCTATCTGCGTCCCCCTCTCTCCCTATTTATTTCAGAACCCTCTTCCCCTCCCCCATTTCTGATGAAGGGTCTAGGCCCGAAACGTCAAGCTTTCCTGTTCCTATGATGCTGCTTGGCCTGCTGTGTTCATCCAGCCCCACACCTTGTTATTTCTATAAAACATTGGTGGCTTTTGAATCAAAATAGAGTCATAGAGCCCTACAGCACGGAGACAGGCCCTTCAGCCCAAACTGGTCTGTGCCGGCCAAAATGTCCATCCACACTCACCCCATTTCCCTGCACTTGGCCGATATCCTTCTATACATTTCCCACCCATGTGTTCATCCAAATGCCTTTTAAATGGTGTTAATGTACCCATATCAACCACTTCCGCTGGCAACTCATTCCATATGCGTACCACCCTCCATGTAAAAATGTTGCCCCTCAGGTTCCCATGTGTAATTTCCCCTCTTATCCTTAGCTGATACCCTCTAGTCCTTAATTCCTAAACCTGGGGAAAAGACTGAGTGCATTCACCTTATCCATGCCTCTTATGATCTTATACATTTTGATAAGGTTCCCCCTCAGTCTCCTACACTCTAAAGAAAAACATCCTAGCTTGTCCAAATTCTCCCTACAACTCAGTCCCTTAAGTCCTGGAAACATCCTTGTAAATTCCTTCTGCACTCTTTCCATCCTTCCTACAGCAAGGTGACCAAAACTGAACACAATGTTCCAAGTGCAGCCTCACCAACGTCCTGTACAACTGCTACATAACTTCCCAACTTCTGTACTCCATGCCCTGACTGATGAAGGCCAGTGTGCCAAATGCCTTCTTCACTGCCCTGTCTACCTGTAAAATGTGACATTAATCAGACAATGACAAATTATTTTTGACCAGACAATAGTATTAAAATAATTTTTAAGAGAGTTTTTTTTGTGACAGTCCTTTTCAAAGTATTGACAGTGTCCTTGACTTAACTGGAATAAAATTCAGACAAGATTTACAACATGCTGACAGTCAACGTGACCACATTACTGCCAGACTCTCAGAACTTCCTAAACTGAGTGTGACTACTCCAAGGGAAAGGGCATCACTCCTGAAGAAAGCAAAGTTATTTATGACACAGCAGCAGCATGCTTCTTCATGTAGTCTCCCTGATTAAACAAGTGTGGTTCTGGTCTGAGATTTTTTTAAAAATCACAGATAGGGACATGGAAGCAGCTCCCAGTCCATTTACATATGATCATATGAACAAGAGTTAGACCACTCAGCCTTTCGAGTCTGCCCCACCCCACCCCACCCCCATTCAGTCAGATCACAATTGATCTGATTTTAACCTCAACTCTACATTCCTGTATATCGCTCAATAATCTTTCATCCCATTGGTCATCAAGAATCTCCTTAAAAATATTTAAAGATTCTGCATCCACTGCCTGTTGAGGAGACACCCCCTATGAAGAGAAACAAAACCTCATTTCTGTCTGAAATAGGTGACCCTTTATTTTTAAACAGTGATCCCTAGTTCTAGATTCTCCCACCAGAGGAAACATTCTTTCAACATCCACCTGGTCAAGTCCCTTCAGATATCTTCTATACTTCAATGAAGTCACCTCTGACCGTCCCAAACTCCAGAGGATACACGCTGAGCTTGTCTAACCTTTCCTCATAAGGCAATCCACTCATTCCAGGGATTGGTCAGGTAAAACTTCTCTGAACTACTTTGCATTAACATCCTTCCATCAGTACAGTGACCAGGCCGGTACTCTCCCTGGGTGAGTTAGCTTAATTGTCTAGGCAGCCAGCCTTCAACACAGAGTGATGCTAGCAGCATGCGTTCAATTCTCACATCAGCTATGTTGCTGTGGAGTTACTATGAAGAATTCTCATGTTCAGTGTCACCTGAGGTGTGGTCACCCTCAGGTTAAACCACCTCCAGTCTCTCTGTAATGAGAGAATAGCCTTCTGGGACTATGCTGGCTTTACTCAGCAGTCTCACCAATGTCATGTGCTTCAGCTGGACACGGGGACTGAACCCCACATTATTGGGTATTCTTTTGAACCAAGAGCAGAGTAGGAAGTCAATAAATATAACAAAAAAAGTAACTTTTTGGAATGGGGTATGTGAGACTCGATGTGTAGTTTGGGAGGCACAGCTGGGCTGAGATCTCTAGCTCACATCCCCAGCCTGGAATTTCCTCACCCAGTGCCTCATTGATTGAGAGTGGTCGCTGTGATTGGCCGATTCCTCTGTTATCATTGTACCATATCACTGTCAAATGAGGAAGAGGTCATGGTTCATTCTGACACTGTGGAGGTCATTCAGCTCTATAAGGTGAAGGAGACAGACCTTGGTCATTTAGTTGAGGATCCCTTTGTCCCTAAAATAATGACTAAAGAGAAAACTGTTGACTGTCTGGACCCCTGGTCACTCCTACATCAGCAGACTCCAGTTTTGAAATCTACAGTCCAGCAGCATTTAATCATTCAAAGCAAAGATTGTTAATAATCAAAACTGCACTAGTCTCCCATACCATCCCTCCCCTCGTTTCTAATCAGGATTTCAGGTGAGCTCATCTTCTTCAATTCTCAACCTTTCAGAGTTTTATGCAGGTGAAACAATAAAATAGAAACTACTTCAGTATTTCTCTAGATAACACTGTGTGGAGCTGGAGGAACACAGCAGGCCAGGCAGCATCAGAAGAACAGGAAAGTTGACATTTCGGGTCAGGACCCTTCTTCAGAAATTGAAGAAAGGTCTCGACCCGAAACGTCAACTTTCCTGCTCCTCTATTGCTGCCTGGCGTGCTGTGTTCCGCCAGTTCCACACAGTGTTATCTCTGACTCCAGCATCGGCAGTTCTTACTATCTCTCAGTATTTCTCTAAATCTGTTTCTGACATAAATCCCACTTAGCTACTTCCTCAAGCGCCCAATGCAAATAGCATGGTGCCTCATTTATCCCCATCTCAGCCTCATAACCCAAACTTAATAGGGAAGGAAAAAACAGAAGCAGCCCAAAACCACAGGGAGGCAGTGGAGGGGTGGTAATATCGCTGGGTTAGAAATCCAGAGGCACATGAGCTCAAATACCACCAGGGTGGAAAATAAAATTTAAATCCAATAAAACCTAGAATAAAATCTCATCTACTGGTTACCATGTAACCATGTCAACTGTTCTGAAAACCCGTCTGGCTCACTAATATCAACTGTTCCTTCCCAGTTTGGCCTACTCACATATTAACATGTGACTCCAGGCCCATAGCAATGTGGTTGACTCTCAACTGCCCTCTGAAATGGCCTAACAAGCCATTCTGTTCAAAGGCAGTTAGGGATGGGCGACAAATGCTGCCTAAAGTTTCCTTATCTTGATTAATAATGGGATCAAAAGTTAGGGGAAGAAGGAAGGAGAATGAAGTTATATCAGCCATGATCCAATTTTGGAGCAGGCTAAATGGGCTGAATGGCCTGATTTTGCATCTTATTGCTTCACAGGATGTGGACATTACTGGCAAAGCCAGTATTTATTGCTCATCATTCATTAACCTCGAGACGATGATGGTGAGCCATCTGCTTGATCACAAATGGATGGTTTGGTGGGCTATTTCAGAGTCACCAAAATGCTGGGGGTCTGGAGTCACATGGAGACCAGACTGGGTAAGGATGGCAGCTGTCCTTCCCGAACGGCATTACCCTTTTTCCTTCAAGACCATTTATTAGTTTCATGGTTGCCATTAGTGATATTAGCTGTTTATTTCAGGTTTAATTTAATTTAATACCAGATGGTAAAAATTAGCACAAAGAAATTTGAATTGGCCAATCAACACCTTTCCATCACGAGGCTAGTAACATAACCGCTGTGTTGCTATATCACACAATCTAACCACCGAAAGACAGGATATCAAAATGGGGATGTCTAGAAAAATTAATGACATATGTTTAGCAAAATTTCCAGGAGCAGAAAAAACTTCATAAATATTTAATTAATATACTAATTACGACTTAATTTACCTTATGTTGTGCAAAATGGTTTGACTAAGTAGGTATCTGTCATAAAGGTAAATGGAATCTAAACAGTTGGAACAAGGCAGATGCATATCGAATATATTTTTCTCTCACGAGTAAATTTGCAAGGTATAAACATAAATTATTTTCTCAGGTTTGTTGTGTTGTACCTTTATGGGTTATGGGCAGTGTAAATTGCCTTGGTTTAACGGGTTTTTATTAATGTGTTTTGCAAATTGCAGCAGAACTTAATAAAATTGCCACACACATCAACAGCGACAGAATAAATGGTCTTTACCTGACTAGTTTTAAAGGCTCACTTGATGATCAACCAGCAGTATTTACTGATCAAGCTATCCAGATTGGTTCTGAAATGGGGAGTCTGTGTGATGGCAAAAATCATCAATTTGCAGAGACTGACCTGTGTTAGTGGAAAAAAACACTCAGAATTGTGAAAGAGTTTATTGTGTCTCTCAATCTCCCTGAAATGCTTCAGCAATGAATTGGCTTTGAACACTCACTCGCTGACAGATAATACAACTACAGACATTTTGTGCCTCTCAAGTAATAATGAGATGCCGAGTTAACTGTTGGTGGTCTTGTTTGAAAGAGGCTTCTTGAAGAGAAATAAAATTAAGAGCCCTCATTTCTGCAGCTGACCTCTGAACCTCAAAGCCAATGACGTACTTTGTTTTTTTTGGAGTGTGAAGTCATCATGGTCTTACCATGCTGTAGGGCTGCTCTCTCATGAGAGAGGTTACCTGAGGGTAACCACACCCCAGGCAAGGGGAGAGAGGTTGAGAGATAGAGTCCTTCGTGGTCACCTCATCTGGTGCTGGAATTAAACCAATCCTGTTTGCTATCACTCTGCATCACAAACCAGCCATCCAGCCAACTGAACTAACTGACCCCAGTTTTATCATTACCTTTTGAAGTGTAGCAGGTGGAAAAACACATCAGTTCATTTGCGCACAGCTAGCTCCCACAGGCAGCATTAAGGTAACAATCATTTGTTTTCAGTGATGTTGGGTTAGGGATTTGGTCAGGACTACAAAACTCATCTGCTCTTTGAAATAGTGTCATTGAATCTTTAGCAACCTCCTGAGAGGGCAGTTACAATCTTGGTTTAATGTCTCAGCTAAAAGGAAGCATCTGTGAGAGTGCTGCACCTTCTCTGCTCAGTCCAGAACTGACAGAGTCAGCCTGGGTGTAGTGCTCCAGTCATGATTGGGACTCAGCATCTCTGTGGATATAAAGAGAGTGAGAGAGAGAGAGAGTGTTACCAACTGGGCGATAGCTAACACCTTTGGCTAGAACACAGGTAGCACTTGCTCAGCAATACGCAAATGTTGCCATTCAGTCTTTATCAGGATGATCTGACCAACCAGATAAGAGCTGACACGAACGATCTCATAACAGTCCTAACCTTATCTCGAACACAATCCAGTTCAATAGGCTCCAGGTCGGAGCGATAGTGACAACAGGAGAAACATACAAGTTTTACCACAATGTATGACAAGGCATGGAAACACAGGCTGTTTTTAAATTTGCTACCCTTTCATGATCCATCTTCCTCAATAAATCCTTTGCACCTAATGTTTCTACATAGACAGACACTCAGGCTTAGGACATAAGCAATAACCTGGTGCAGAATTCTCTCCTGGAACGCTTATTATTCTGCGTCCCATCATTGATCTAGCTGAAGCAGTTTGTATACACTGATGACAATGCCCTGGTCATAAAATATAGTAGGGTCAGTTGGCTACTGAGGAGACACTGAGTGATTTACAGCCTACGCCCACCACTGGTGATGTCAGCGATATCCGCAAAGGATTTTCACTCCTCAACACCCAGAAAACTATGTCCTGATAATATATTTCAATACTGCTCAGGTGCACCATAATAGAATCCCTTCCACGGAAGGGACACACCAGATCACATACCCTCATTCAGACAGCCCCAAAACTTCAAAAAAAAGCTAAGTATGAGGGACACTCTAATCCAGAAACACATTAAATCCACATGGAAAGCAGACCTCCAATCCTCCCTACAGAGCATGACACTTGGCACCTCTTGCCTTGTTGTACACTCCAGTGACATACTGCATTTTAGTATCATAAATACATCAATAAAACACAGAGAATACTGGAGAAACTCATCAGGTCTGGCAGCATCTGCAGAGAGAGGAACAGAGTTAACATTGGAAAACAAATGTAACCTCTTCAGAAATGGAGAACTGCAGGCTACTGAAGAACAGTCATACACCCACAGAAACGTTAACCCTGTTTCTCTCTCCACAGATGCTGTCAGACCTGCTGAGTATCTCCAGCAATTTCTGTGTTTGTTTCAGATCTCTAGCATCTGCAGTATTCAGCTTCTACATCCCAGGTAAAATGCAGTGTCCAGCTAAGGATTGCTATGAGAATTATCAACAGTCCACTTTCCATCAGTACACTAGTTAATTGAGCTTGCAAACATCTCATCACCACACTCCTGCCGTGAACATGCAGCCTTCACAGAACAGAAACACAGCAGGACCTGTCGATCTGGATAGATCTGACCAGCTGACCACTAACCTGGATCACACCCATCACTGAGTTCCTTCAGCAATCTCCCCTCAGCCCCAGTGACCAATGACACAACACTTGGAAAAACTGCAACATACCAACTGGGCAGAAGAGATCCCTGGATATCAAGGGGCATAAAAATAATAAGAAAGAAAAGAGATGTTTATGGCAGATACTGGGGGAGATACAGTTGAGACTGAGAGTTCCTAGAGGACCATGAAAAGTGCAGGGCGATCTGATATAGGAAGTTAGAAGAACTAAGGGTGCATGAGAAAGCATTGGTGAGAAGAATAAAGGAATACCTGAATGGGTTCTTTTAAATATATAAAGAAGAAGAAAGTGTTAAAGGAGAGACCACAGTCCATCAGGGATCATCAAGAGAATCTGTATGTGGACCCGAAAGATGTGGGCACAGTCCTCAATGAATACTCTACATCAGTCTTCACAACAGACACAGGTATGGAGATTAGGAAGGAGAACTGATAAAGATTGGAAGAAATTAATGTTGGCAGAGAGGATGTGCTAACTAGTTTGGCAGCCTTAACCGTGGATTAATCCTTAGGATCCCAGAGGTGATGTATTCCAGGCTGTTGAGGAAGGAAAGAGAGGATACACCAGGAGTATTGGCAATAATTTTCAAATCCTCTTTGGCCACAGATGAGGTGCCAGAGGACTGGAAGACTGCTAACATTGTCCCCTTATTAAAAAGAGAGGCAGGGATAAACCAGGAAAGTACAGGCCAGTCAGTCTAACCTTGGTAGTGGGGAAGTTATGAGAAAGAATTCTGAGAGACAGAATGTATCTGCACTTGGGGAGATGAGGATTATTCAGAGATAGTCAGTAGGGATTTGGTAAAGGGAAGCCATATTTGGCAAATTTGATCAAATGTTTTGAGGAGTATTGATGAAGATGCATTAATGTCCCCAGGAATATTTATGCCCCATTTCTGAAGAAGGGTCCCAACCCGAAACATCAACTTCCCTGCTCCTCTGATGCTGCCTGGCCTGCTGTGTTCCTCCAGCCCCACACTGTGTTATCTCTGACTCCAGCATCGGCAGGTCTTGCTATCTCTATTGATGAGGGGTTTTTTTTTGTTATTCATTCATGGGATGTGGGTGTCACTGCCTAGGCCAGCATTGTGTTAATGCATTTAATGTGATCTACATGGGATTCAGTCAGGCTTTTGATAAGATCCCTTATGGCAAGCTGGTCAAACAAGTACAAGCCAATCAGATCCAAGGCAAGGTCAATATTTGGGTCTAAAATTGGCTGAAGCGCAAGAAGCAGAGGGTGGTGGTGCACGGATGTTTCTGTGACTGGGCGTCTGTATCGAGTGAGGTTCGCTGCTGAGGACATTGTACGTTAATGGTTTGGATTTAAATGTAGGAGATATAGTCAAGAAATTCATGGGAATCATGAAAATTGTTAGTGTAGAAAAAGTGAGTAGAGTACCATAAACTGCAGGAGGATATCAACGGACAGGTCAGGTGGGCAGAGCAATGGCAAATGGAATTCAGTCCAGAAACATGTGAGGGAATGCACTTGGGGAGGGCCAACAAGGCAAGGGATTACACTGGGAATAGTAGGACCCTGGAAAGTACTGACGGTCAGAGGGATCTCAGAGTATAAATCTACAGATCCCTGCAGGTAGTGCTGGAGATAGGTAAAGTGGTTAGGAAGACTCATGTGGATTTAATAGTAGTCATGTAGTCACCAGTAGGTTAGCTCCTTATTCCAAATTTTATCGGGTTTAAAATATTACCTTAAGCTATGATGGGATTTGAACTTTCATGTCCCAAGAACATTAGTGTAGGGTCTAGATTAGCTAGTCCAGGGACATTACTACTACACCACAACCTCCATATTAACCTGTATATCAGATATCAGGAGTCCCGTGTCTCTTCCACCATGGTTAATGGATCTCCCCAGTCCATCTACAGACGTTAATGGAATCCTGCAAATGCTGGAAATCTGAAATAAATGCATACAATGTAGGAGAAGTACAGCAGGTCTGGCTGCTTGTGTGCACAGAGAGCAGTGAAAAACGACTTCTCACACATTTCCAGATTCACTGACCTTTGTTTTACATTTTTCCTCATTGTCCACAATCACTTGACAATTTATTTGCATTTCTCTGGAGTCCATCAGTTTCGAAAGCCGCTGACCTTTCATGCATTAGTGACCTGGCTAGCTTTATCATCAGCACTTTTCAAAACTAGATACAGATAATGACAATCTAACATTTATAGCAAATGTGAACATTAAAGGGGAACTTAGCAGAGTTATGTGCATCTCAAGCAGCACATTGTAATTATTGACACTTCCAGCTTCCCCATTGTTACGTCCGAAGGAAAGCAGAGAGCTTTAATCTTCTCTAAAATCGTAAATTCTGCACCAACTCATGTTTCTAGCTGGTTGACAGGAAGAAACATTCTGAAAACTTCTGGTTTGTTCCTGTCAGCTCCAGAATTTGTTTCCCCAAAAATTCTACCTAGAATACTTGTATCTATAAAACACCAATAATTTAGTTAAAACATCCCAACCTTGATCTGCACACATGGATAGTTTGATTGACACTGTCAGCTCTAAGGATGCCTTAAAGGGAGAGAAAGAGGCCAATGGATTTCGAGAGGGAATTCCAGAGTTTCTTAACCCCAAATCTGGGCCACTTCTACCTCCTTTTGATTGGTGTCAAAACATTAACTGAAATGCTATCCTGTCAAACCTGATGGGACAGTCCACAATAAAGGTGTTACATGAATGGAGGTTGGTAATTGTTGATGCACATTCACCTCCTGTCCCCAGTTTAACTCGCAAGGTCAACTGATCTAATCATCACTTTAGGGTCTTTGTAAATTGTACATCAGATGGTCAGTTGAAAATGCAGTCACTCAGAGAGGATTCTGTCCCTTCCTCACATCCAACATCAGATCTTTGGGAACGCAACTGCTCTTTGTTATATCCTACCATCTTCTTCCTTGGCTCAGTGTTGGGTGTCCCTCTCTTCCCCCAACAACCCCCTTCAACTACACATTGTGCAGGTCTCTCTGTCTCCCAGTGTCTGGGATTTCTGTCCCCAGTGTTTAGGTGTCTCTCTCTCTCTCTCTCTCTCTCTCTCTCTCCACCAGTGTTGAGGGATGATCCGTTCCCCAGTGTCTGGGGATCTCTGTCCTGGTAACAGATGATCCATTCCCCAGTGTTCCAGGAAATCCCTGGCAAGTATCTGGATGCTGTCTTTCCTATCAACCAATCCTTGTCCATCTGCAAAGTGATTGTGCCAGTCCTGAGTACAAACAGATGAGGATTTACACAATTTTCCCGTGAATTAAAATGAGTCAGGATCCACTTGACAAAAACATTGAAAGCAGCAGAAATTTAGTTTTCTGCAAAGACTTCAAAATCTTTGAGAGCAAATGTGGTCAAGCATTGAGCTGCTGAGTGACTGTTTGGTGGGTCATATACCCAAATCCGAGGTATGTTCATCAAATTGGTCAAGTTTACAACACGGGATCTGGCTGTTCAGCCCCTCCAACCATGTAATTACTGTACAACTGATGCCACTGCATGGTGCAGTTCCTTGTTGGTCGAAGAACAAATGTTACAGAAGGAAAAGGAAGACTTTGTAGTTGTGTAGCACTTTTCACAACCTCAGGATTTTCTTACGTATTACATCCAAAGAACTAACGTTTTTTTGAAGTGCAGCCACTCTGTTATGTAGCAAATGTGGCAGCGAAGGTGCACACAACAAGATTCCACAAACACAATGCATAATCTGCATTTATTGATGTTGGCTGAGAGATTTAACAATGGTCAGGACACAGAGGAGAATGACACTGTCTTTCTGTAACATGATCCCATGGCTTCATCCAGATCTACCTTCCAGGGTTTGGTGTAGCCTAGAGTTAATGTCTTGTCTGAAAGACAGCTTTTATCACAGCGCGGCATTCCTACAGAATCCTGCCAGAATTACAAAACTCACAATTCTTTGTGACTAAAAGCATCAGGTAAAATGGTAATGAAGTGCTTTGACAAGCTTGGTAAAGGTTAACATCTGGGCAGGAAAACTGCACTCATGAAGGAACATGGGGCCAAAGGGAAAGCAACAGCCCAGTGCCCCAGTGGTCTGCCCTATGGTCCTCACAAGCAAGATTGCTGGATTTATCTCCGTAAGTTCATGCATCAGGTTGTACTGATCAGTCATTAGCAATGGTTAATGATGCTTGAAGTGGGCTCTGATTTGGGTTTATCAAATATTAATGGAATGAATTCAATCAGAGCCACATGAGTATTATTGCAAGGGACAATTTATTCTTATTATTGATCCAGTTGCAACACAGCGATAAAACAACAGAGCTCCATTTGTTGTGATGCTTACACGTATCCATTTAACATTTCCTGATTTCTCGAGCTCACTGAGGAAGGGTCACCGGACCCCAAACGTTAACTTTGTTTTCTCCTCCACAGATGCTGCCAGACCTGCTGAGCTTTTCCAGCAACTTTGTTTTTGTTCCTGATTTACAGCATCCGCAGCTCTTTTGGTTTTTATCCAGAACTCACTTGTTTGTTGTCTATCTCTACAAACGTTGCCATCGTGTCAGGAATCTTATAGATCATGTTCAAGCACAGCTGCATTACACACATCTGTTGCTGTACTCAATAAAATTGCCACTGCTTTTCGTCTGCTTAGATAATTGCATGCAGTTATACAACACATGGACTTCCAGATATCATTTCCGCTACACAAGGAGCAGGAATGAGGGATTTTGTGCACCGTGGGACCTGCACTTGTCAATTGAAAGCTGCAGTCAATTCATTTGGAACAAGCTCACAGGCTGTCATGGCAAATCAGAATGTACAGCATAGGAGCAGGGAGTAGGCCACTCGTCCAATTAGACATGCTGTCCCACTCAGTGAGATCATGGTTGATCTTCTCCCTCTGCTCTGTTTTCCTGCATGCTCCCCAAACCTCTCCATTTGCTGGGAGATCAAAACAAAAGTCACAGTTGTGAACAGACTCATAGACAGGGAATCCCCAAATGCCAGGGCAGAGAATTCCAAAGATTCACTTCATGGTAAATGGAGAGTATTTTAGTGGATATTGTAGCTTGTCCCATTCCATTCCTTAAATGTGTGGCTTTGCCTGTTCAGCTGCCAATAAGCCAAGGGTTGGTTGAAATGATTCTGCATTGTGCTTACTGTAGAAGTTAGCACTGGGCAGGCTGGGGCAAATCTTCATTGGTGCTGAGCCAAGTGTGAAGTTCAGAGATGGTAGGAACTGCCGGTGCTGGAGAATCTGAGATAACAAGATGTAAAGCTGGATGAACACAGCAGGCCAAGCAACATCAGAGGAGCAGGAAAGCTGACATTTTGGGTCTAAACCCTTTCTGAAGAAGGGTCCAGACCCGAAACGTCAGCCTTCCTGCTCCTCTGATGCTGCTTGGCCTGCTGAGTTCATCCAGCTCCACACCTTGTTATCTCTGAAGTTCAGAGGGACTGTTTATAAAGTGTCTCAATTCTTTGATCCGTAACTAGGCTAATAAAGGAAGAAAGTTCATGTCATCATCCTTGAACAAATGTTGTAATCACATTGTTAATTGTGGGATCTTGTTGTTTGCATGTTGTTTACTGTGCTTTTCCCAGGTTACAACAGTAACAGTGACTTGAATAAAATAACTTTTCTCTGGTTGTAAAGCATCTTGGGATGACACAAAGATAGGTCAGAAAGTGAGGTGTGAAGCAGACATAAGGAGTCCACAGAGCGATATTGACGGGTTCAGTAAATGGGCAAAGATATGGCAGATGGAGTACAATGGGGAAAGATATGAAATTGTCCATTTTGGGAGGAAGAGTAAAAAAGCAGCATTATACCTAAATAGTGAGAGGTTGCAGTGCTCTGAGATACAGAGGGATCTGGGTGTCCCAGTGTGTGAACCACAGAAGGTTAGTCTGCAGGTACAGCAAGTAATCAGGGAAGCTCATAGGATGTTATGGTTTATTGTGAGGGGAATTGAATAAAAGAGTAAAGAGGTTATACATCAGTTATACAGGGCACTGGTGAGGCCATACTTGGAATATTGCATGCAATATCAGTGTCCTTATTGAAGGAAGGAAATTAATGCATTGGAAGCAATTCGGAGAAAGTTTACCTTACTAATCCCTGGAATGAGTGGGTTGTTTAATGAGGAAAGGTTGGACAGACTGGTCTCATTTCCACTGGAGTTTAGAGAGTGAGGGGTGATTTGGTT
Source organism: Ginglymostoma cirratum (assembly GCA_024137785.1). Lineage (NCBI taxonomy): Eukaryota > Metazoa > Chordata > Chondrichthyes > Orectolobiformes > Ginglymostomatidae > Ginglymostoma > Ginglymostoma cirratum. The sequence continues at coordinate 1,798,049 of JAHRHZ010000020.1, forward strand.
AAACTCACAAAATCCTGATGGGACTTGTGCAGATGGATGTGGACAGGATGTTTCCTCTTGAGGGACAACCTATAACCAGGGGTCATAGTTTAAAGCTAAGAGGCCACCCATTTAAATAGAGCTGAAGAGAATTGTTTTCTCGCCAAAAGTGGTAAGTCTTTGGAAATGGCTTCCACAATAAGTGTTGAATATTTGTTCTGAATATTTTGAATGTTTCTGTAGAAGATGTAGATAGATTCTTACAAAGTAAAAGGTTGGGAATGAGAAGTAATCAGATCAGCCATGATCCTATTGAATAGTGAAGCAAGCTCAAGGGGCTGAATGGCCTATGGTTATATGTGAAAGACGTTTTTAAAATTCTTTCAAGGCCTGTGGGCCTGACTTGCTGGGCCAGTGTTTATAGCAATGTGAAGTTTTGTTTGAATTTCTCAATGAAAATTCCAGATGTTTTGATTCACTCCTTGAATGAATTTTTTGCTGATTGCAGCTCTTTCTGATCAATTGGATTGAAGGGCATTATTTTCTTCCTCAGTTCTCAACAGAAAATAGTATCAGTCCTTCACTGAGCTTTGCATTTGCATAGATATTTCATCTACAAAGGACATGGGGTGTGGAGGTGCCTGAGTTCAAACCAGCACAATCCGGTCAGCCACCATCTTATCAAATGGGCTGAATGGCCTACTCCTGCTTCGAAATTTTGTGATTGTATCTGCTGTATGATTATACCTGTATTTTCAAAATACGGTGAAATCACTGAGTTGTTGTCTTACCATTTTGGAGATCTCTGTGTCTTGTTCAATGTAATAGTCTGTTAGAAAATTCGAAGATATGAATTCTTGACAGATCAGTGTGGGGCATTGTGATTGAAGGTAATTGTGAGTGATATCCAATCGAATTAAACTGGAAGTCTTTGTGTGAGATAAACATTTGCTACTAAGCGCAGGAAGCTGACAGGTTAATCCTAATTGGCTAAAATTCAATTGTGGGCAAAGAATGAACTTAAAAGAGAGTAATCACAGAATCTAGCCCTTCCTTTATTCTGGGGATTACTAGGGTAAACGACAACGCATTAACAGATAAGCTATCTACATAAGTCAGTCACCAATAAACCCAATGGGAGAGACTCCTGTGGTGCAGTGGTTGCGTTCCTATCCCTGAGCTAGGAGACCTGGGTTCAAGTCCCAGCTGCTCTGCAGGAGTGTGGTAACATCTCTGAATGGGTTATTTACAAAATATAAACCTAAGGGGGAATTCAGGAACATCTCTAGCCAGAAGGATAGCTGCTATATAAAAATCCACTGCCATTTTAGGCCATAAGGCCGTAAAGAATCAGAACAGGAAAAGGCTATTCAGCCCCTTGAGCCTGCTTTCCCATTCATTAGGATCATGCTTGATCCAACATTTCTCACATCCATTTTTCTGCCCTTTCCCTGTAACCTTTGATTCCCCGACTGATCAAGAATCTACTTCAGCCTTAAATATCCACAAAGACTCTGCCCCCACAGCTCTCTGTGGCAAGGAATTGCAAAGACTCACAACCATCTGAGAGAAGAAATTCCTCCCCATCTCTCAGTTTTAAATTGGCGCCCCTTTAGCCTGAGACTATGCCCTCTGATCCCAGGCTCACCCTGAGGAGAAACTTCCTCTTAGCATTTACCCTTATTCAAGGGAGTTCCAGAATGAGTAGGGAAGTCTTACTGTAACTTTACAAGGTGCTGGTGAGACTACATCTGGAATACTGTGAGCAATGGTGGTCCCCTTATTGAAGGAACGATATAATTTCATTGGAGGCAGATCAGAGAAAGTTCACGAGGATGATCCTTAGTACGAAGGGATTGTCTGATAGGCAAAGGCTAAACAGGCTGAGACTCGACTCACTGGAGCTTAGAAGATTGAGAGGTGATCTCAATGAAATTTGGGAGATATTTTCACTGGCCTGCTAATCCAGAGACCCAGGTTCAGATCCTGCTACAGCAAATGGTGGAACTTGAATTCAATAAAGATCTAGAATTCACAGTAATGATGACCTAAATCCGTTGTCAATTGTCAGGAAAAAACTCATCTGGTTGACTAATGTCCTTCAGGGAAGGAAACTGCCATCCTTACCTGGTCTGGCCGACATGTGACTCCAGACCCACAGCAATGCAGTTGACTCTTAACTGCCCTCTAGGCAATTAGGAACAGGCAATAAATGCTCACCCAGCCATCGACACCCTCATCCTAGGAATTTAAAAAAAAAACCCTGTCAAGCCCCTTAAGAATCCTACATGTTTCAATGAGATCACCTCTTATTCTTCTAAATCCCACTGAGTAGAATCATGAACTCCCTACTGTGTGAAAGCAGGCCATTCAGCCCATCAAGTCCACACTGACACTTCAAAGAACAGCCCACCCAGACCCACTCTTATTCCTATCCCTGTTTTGCTGCATTTCCCATGGCCAACCTGCCTAACGTGCACATGTTTGGATTGTGGGAGGAAGCTGGAGCACCCAGAGGAAACCCACACAGCAGTCGCCCAAGAGTGGAATTGAACCTGGGCCCCTGGTGCTTTGAGGCAAGTGCTAACCACTGAGCCAGCCCAAAGTCCCAACCTGTTTAACCTTTGCTCATAAACCAATCCCTGCATTCCAGGGATCGTCCTAGTGAACCTTCTTTAAACTGCCTCCAATGAAATAATATCTTTTCTAAATAAGGGGACAAAAACTGTTCACAGTACTCCAGGTGTGGTCTCCCCAGCACCTTGTTCAGTTGCTGTAAGACTTCTCCAGTCTTATACTCCAACCCCCAGAAAATAAGGGTCACCATTCCATTAGCCTTCCTGGTTACCTGCTGCCCCTGGTTGCTAGCTTTCTGTGTTTCCTGTACAAGTAACACTCAGTTCCCTTTGTGTTGCAACTCTCTCGTTGTGTTGCACTGGCCTAGTGGTATTATTGTTGGACTGTTAATCCAGAGACCCAGATAACATTCTGGGGACTGTGGTTCAAATCCTGCCACAGCAGATGGTGGAATTTGAATTCAATAAATATCTGGTATTAAGAGTCTAATGATGACCATGAATCGGTTGCCAATTGTTGGAAAAACCCATCTGGTTCATTTCTGAAGAAGGGCCTAGGCCTGAATCGTCAGCTTTCCTGCTCCTCTGATGATGCTTGGCCTGCTGTGTTCATCCAGCTCTACACCTTGTTATCTCAGATTCTCCAGCATCTGCAGTTCCTCCTATCTCTGGTTCATTAATGCCCTTTAGGGAAGGAAACTGCTTGTCTGGCCTACATGTGACTCCAGACCCACAGCAATGTGGTTGACTCTGAAGTGCCTCTGGGCAATTAGAGGTTGGCTAGAAATGCTGCCTGGTCAGTGACGTCCTCATCCTGTGAATGAATAAAAAACAAATTCTGCAGTCTTTTTCTAACTGGAAGCTAGACAAATACGCGAGAGAGAAAGGAGTGATCTAGTAATGGGGTTAGATTTAGAGAGAGTAGGAGGAGGCTGAAGTGAAGCATAAATGCTGACATGTTGGGGTGAATGTCCTCTATCTGTGCTGTGAATGCTGTATAATTCTATATAATTATCTGTCATTTCTAGTTCAGATGCTGCTTTTGCAGTGACAATGTAATTATGTGTGGGCACCTATTCACTTTAAACCGTTGAGTGCTGGAAATATCCTGGGGTGGGGCTGAGGAGTGTTTCTTCTGGACTTTACACCAAACCTGCTGCAGTTTGTCTGTGGGAGCACTGCCCCAGGCACAGTGAGGATTTGCTGCCTGTGGTTGGGTTTGATGTGAACAAAGCCAAGTCATTTATATTGATGCAGTCTGACGGATTCAGAAGAGGACCCAAACAGCAATCTGCTCAGGGTCTTTAAAATGCCCAAACTATTTATTAGTGTGGCTACCCAGAAACTATTTCTACTGGTGGGAGAGCCACAAAAGAAATGGAGAAATTACAAGTAGGAGCAAAATCAGAAAGATTTCCTTTCCCAAAAGTAGGCTGAGTGAGGCGTTATCCCCAAAGAGAGTCTGGGCTCTGAGGACTCTTTCAGTGCATAGATCAGTATATTTGTTTTGGATACGATATTGTGAAATATCAAGTAAAGGCAGGCAAAAGGAGTTAAAATAAAAGTCTACCATGGTCTAACTGAATAAATTAGAGGGACAGAATGTCCTTATGCTGTTTCTGTGAACAGAATAAATAGCTTGTCTTCAGGATTGCTTCAGAATTTTCATGGGCCTTCATACCTGACTTGCATTCATAGACTCCCCTATAGTGTGGAAGCAGGCCATTCTGCCCATCAGGTCCACACCTACCCTTCAAAGAGTATCCCACCCAGATGCACCCCTGTATTTCCCTTGGCTAACTCAGGACACTGTGGGCAATTTAGCCAATCTACCTAACCTGCACATCTTTAGACTATGGGAGGAAATCAGAGCACTCAGGGGAAAGCTATGCCTGCCTTTTTTTAGGTTACGTGGAACAATCCCTCTTCCATACCTACACTGGCCGTAAACCCCACCTCTTCCTCCATTACAGTGATGACTGTATTGGTGCTGCCTCATGCTCCTACAAGGAGCTCAAACAGTTCATCCACTTCACCAACACCTTCCACCCCAACCTGAAGTTCACCTGGACCATCTCCAACACCTCTCTCTCCTTCCTGGACCTCTCTGTCTCCATCTCGGGTAACCACCTAGAAACCGATGTCCATTTCAAGCCCACTGACTCCCACAGCTACCTGGAATACACCTCCTCCCACCTACCCTCCTGCAAAAATGCCATCCCCTATTCCCAATTCCTTCGCCTCTGCTGCATCTGCTCCCAGGATGAGGCATTCCACTCCCGTACATCTCAGATGTCCTCGTTTTTCAAGGACCGCAACTTCCCCCCCACAGTGGTCGAGAACGCCCTCAACTGTACGTCCCTCATTTCCCGCAACTCATCCCTCACACCCCCTCCCAGCAATAACAACCAAAACAGGATCCCCCTCATCCTCACGTACCACCCCACCAACCTCCAGATCCAAAGCATCATCCTCCAACACTTCCACCATCTGCAATCTGACCCCACCACCAAAGATGTTTTTCCCTCCCCACCCTTATCTGCTTTCCGGAGGGACCACTCTCTCCGTGACTCCCTTGTCCGCTCCACAGTCCCCTCCAGCCCCACCACACCCGGCACTTTTCCCTGCAACCGCAGGAAGTGCTACACCTGCCCCTACACCTCCTCCCTCACCCCAATCCCAGGCCCCAAGAAGACTTTCCACATAAGGCAGATGTTCACCTGCACATCTGCTAATGTGGTATACTGCATCCGCTGTACCCGTTGTGGACTCATCTACATTGGGGAAACCAAGCGGAGGCTTGGGGACTGCTTTGCAGAACACCTAAGCTCGATTCGCACTAAACAAATGCACCTCCCAGTCGCGAACCATTTCAACTCTTCCTTCCATTCCTCAAACGACATATCCATCCTGGGCCTCCTGCAATGCCACAACGATGCCACTGAAGGTTGGAGGAACAGCAAATCATATTCAGCCTGGGAACCCTGCAGCCCAATGGTATCAATGTGGACTTCACAAGCTTCAAAATCTCCCCTCCCCCAACCGCATCCCAAAACCAGCCCAGCTTGTCCCCGCCTCCCTAACCTGTCCTTCCTCCCACCTATCCCCTCCTCCCACCTCAAACCCCACCCCCATCTCCTATCTACTAACCTCACCCCACCCCCTTGACCTGTCCGTCCTCCCTGGACTGACCTATCTCCTCCCTACCCCACTACCTACACTCACCTCTACTGGCTCCATCCCCGCCTCTTTGACCTGTCTGCCTCCTCTCCACCTATCCTCCCCTCTATCCATCTTCTATCCGCCTTCCCCTCTCTCCCTATTTATTTCAGAACCCTCTTCCCCTCCCCCATTTCTGAAGAAGGGTCTAGTCCCAAAACGTTAGTTTTCCTGCTCCTCTGATGCTGCTCGGCCTGCTGTGTTCATCCAGCTCCACACCTTGTTATCTCGTTTAGCTCAGTTGGCTGGATGGCTGGTTTGTGATGTAGAGTCAAAAACAAAAACAGAAGTTGCTGGAAAAGTTCAGCAGGTCTGGCAGCATCTGTGAAGAAAATAATCAGAGTTAACATTTCGGATCTGGTGACCCTTCGAGGAACAGCAGCTATTGTTTTTGTTCCTGATTTACAGCATCTGCAGTCCTTTCGGTTTTTATTTGTGATGCAGAGTCCTCTTCCGAAATTCTGATCATTTCCTTTGCTTCAGTGGGTAGCACTCTCTCACCTCCACAACAGAAAGGCATCTTTGTAGAAATTGGAGGCTCCAGATCAATGTTAACCTGGATATCCTGGTATTCGGGGTGAGGGAGTGCAGTGCTGTCCAAGGTGCTATCTTTTGGATGCAATGTGAAACCAAGGGTCCTGGCTGCCCTGTGAGGTGGATCTTAAAGATTCTGGTTCATAGAACAGCTGGACACTTTCCCCACATTATAGACCGTATTGTCCTTCATTCAAAACTAAAAGCAGATGATGTGGTTTATTTTAGTTCAATTCAATAGGCCGCGATGTTTCCAACAGTGAACTGCTCTTTGAAGATACTTCATTATCAGCAAACATCGAGATCTGGGAGCATGAGTTGATCATTCAGATTCTGAACAGATTACAGTTCACCTGCATCCTAACTCATCCCATTCACCTTGATTCCGCATTCCATACCACCCTCATCCAGTAAAGGTGAATAGTATGATTTGAAGGTTAGTTGGACAAGGCTGGATTGTGGGGCTAACATGGATAGGCTGGGGTTATGTTTGGGGTTATGATTGTTTTACGGTTAGGGTTACGGTTACATGGACAGGGATGATGGGTTGAATGGCCCACAGCTCTCTAGTAAGTTTCTCTGATTCTCCATCAAGTTCAGATGATCAATTGAGTGACCAGTTTACATAACGTGGGAGCGGGTTTCATATGCTCCCAAGGTTTGTGTGATGCTCTGCTCCCTCACTTTGTCTCACATTTGCCTGTCTGTGGTTTGGAGAGTTTTGTCGGCTAACTGTGTTATCACCCCAATGTGACCAAAGAGTCTCCCTCCCTATTTCATGCTGGTATCAGCCTGGGCAATTGAGCTCCCAACTATAATTAGACAATTGTATTCCATAAAACAGCTGGGCACCTGTTCCTAAGCTTATCTTTGTAGCTTTCCATCTGATTCTTAAGTAGATACTCAAAATCCTTAAATGGGTTTGTAGAGATGCCTCACGGTTGAATGTGATCCTGTCTATGCAGCAGTTACCATCTGTATCATAGGACCCTCACCTGGGCAGAAAAGGTCACTGGCTCAACCAGCACGAGCCTAAGGGGATTATTGGCCTTTTTCATTGATTGCCAGTGACCTTACTTCCACTGATTGGGTCCAAAGAACTGAAATTCCCTCTTGAAACCTCTCTGTGTCTCTAACTCTCTCAATTTCTCTGTTTCTCTGTCTGTCTTCCTTCTTCTCTATCTGTCTGTCTCTTTCTCTGTCTCTTTATCTTTCTGCCTCCCTCTCTTTCTCTCTTTCTCTATACCTCTCAATTTCTCTTCCTCTTTGTCTGTCTCTCTCTCTCTCCGCCTGTCTCCCCCATCATGTCTGTTTCTTTCCCTTCCTCTCTATTTTCCTCTGCTGCTCTATCTCCCTTTTTCTCTATTCCTGTCTCCCTCTCTCTGCTCTTCCTTTTTGTGTCTTCTTTCAACATAACATTTTGATCAAACTTGATCTCCTGTCCAAACATGTCTCTATGTCTACCTGTCAAATCTTATTTGGTAATGGCCCTGTGAAGTGTCTTAGGACACATCAAAGATGCCATATAAATGTAAACTGTTTAAATTGTTAAAATGATAAATGGGTAGCACAGTGTCTCACTGCTTCCTCACAGCGCCAGGGTCTGGGTTTGATTCCACCCTCAGGTAACTGTCTATGTGGAGTTTGCACATTCTCCCTGTGTCTGTGTGGGTTTCCTCCGGGTGCTCCGGTTTCCCCCACAGTCCAAAGATGTGCAGGTTACGGTGGATTGGCCGTGCTAAATTGCCCATAGTGTCCAGGAATGTGCAAGCTAGGTGGATTAGCCATGGGAAAATACAGGGTTACAGGGATAGGGTGGGTCTGGGTGAGATGATCTTCGGACGGTCAGTGAGGACTTGATGGGCTGAATGGCCTCTTCCCGCACCATAGGGATTCTTAATTAATTTAGTTAATGTTTGGATCAATGAGATAAACTACATCACATCAGAACTAGCGAGAGTGAAGATTTCAATAGCTAGAAAGTGGTTTCAGGAGTTGAATCTCAGATTACGCCTTAATGCAAGATGCTCTGTCACACAGGGGACATTCCATTTTATATCAGTATGACAAATGGTATTTTCAAATAACAAATTCTTTCTAGGATCAAGTTTATATTTTCAATGGAATAATCTGACGTTCAATCAATTGGGTAAAATCTATCAGAGTGCGTAAGCAGTGAGAGGTGAGGGGCATATCAGAGTTAGTCTGTGTTAGGAAATGGACGCACGGGAGTTGAACCTGAGATTAAAGATACAGCCTGATATGCAACATTAATGCAGCATCATTACTGGATCAGTGAAATGTTTAAATTTCAAAGTGCAGAAAGAACAGCCGCTTGTCAGTGTTGTGTGTTTGAAAACAGAGGTACGGACCATGGAAAAACCTGTACAATTTGGTGTCGGGTAAAATCAGTTCTGTCTCAGTACAGTATCGTAACGGTGTCATGGATTAAGTTGGGGATGAAGTCATAACAAAGCCCATGGCCGAAACTGATCATGCTGTGACTTTGTAGTGAATCAGCAGGGTATGTGACACCCCCCGCTCATTTCAGCCTCAGGTTGGCTCATTTGCCCAAGTTGTGTGATCACCTTGAGGAAGCTCGTTTGATACTGTGGTGACTTGTGTTTTTAAAAGCCCCTACCATCTGGAAGATTTATTTTTAAAGGATTAAACCTATCAATAACATTGTAAATGGAACCAATGCCAGGATACTGATGAAAGGAGCTGTGCAGCGCTCATTAATCTCCTTCTGGGAAGGGAGCTGACCCTGATTTACATGTGACTCCACAGTCCCACACCGAATCCGTCAAGACTTTATTTTACTCATTCATTGGACGAGGCATAGCTGGCTAGGTCAGCATTTCTAGCCCATCCATAATTGCCCAGAGGGCAGTTAAGAGTCAATCACGTTACTGTGGGTCTGGAGTCACATGTAGGCCAGACCAGGTAAGGATGGAAGTTTCCTTCCCTCAAGGACATTAGTGAACCAGATGGGTTTTTACAACCTTCAGCCATGATTTCATGGTCATCATTAGACTCTTAATTCCAGATTTTTATTGAATTCAAATCCCTCTGCCGTGGTGGGTTTCAAACCCAAGTCTCTAGAACATTTCCTAGCTCTCTGGATGAATAGTCTAGCAATACTACCCCATGGTCATCACATCCCCATTAAACTGAGGCCCTGATTTCTCTCTCAGTTGAATGTAAGAGATTCCAGTGGCGCTATCTCAATGATTTCTCTGCAATGCCCTAACCCACATTGTTAAATCACATTGTCTAGACATTGTCACATCGCTGTTAGTGGCAGGGTGCTGTGTGAAAATTTCCTGCATTGATACATTGACAATGACACTGTGACAAGCAGGTGCAGTGAGAAGTTAGGAAGGGAAATAGTATATTAGCCTTCATTGTGCAAGGATTGGAGTTCAGAAGTAGGGTTGTCTTACTGCAGTGATTCAGGGGCTCAGGTGAGACTTCAACTGGAGTACTATGTCTGGTTTTGGTCTCACTAATTAAGGAAGGATAGACTCGCCATATAGAGGGTGCAGCAAGGGTTCACTCGGCTGATACCAGAGATGCCTGTTATGTTCCGGTAGGTAACAGCCGAATGATGTTGTCACTAGACAAGTAATCCAGAGACCCAGGAAATGTTCTGGTGACCAGGTGTGAAACCCAACACGGCAGATGGTAGAATTTGAACGCCACAAAAAACTGGAATAAAACGTCCAATGATGGCCAAGAAGTTACAAGGTCAATTGCCATAAAAACCCATCTGGTTTATTGATGCCCTTTGGGGAAGGAAATCTGCCATCCTCACCTGCAATTCTACATGTGACTCCAGACCCACAGCATGTGGTCGACTCTTAACAGATGCCAAATGACTGAGCGAGTGACTGAGTTGTATCAACTTTGTTGAAAAGGAAGAGGAAAGCAACTGGACGGAGCACCTGGTCTTAACCTCGACACTGGAAAGAACAACGGGTAGAAACAGCCCTGTCGACCCTGCAAAGCCCTCCTTACTATCACCTGGGGGCTAGTGCCAAAATTGGGAGAGCTGTCTCACAGACTAGTCAAACAACCGCATCACAGATACCAGTCTTCATTTAATTCGATTCTCTCCACATGATATCAAGAAATGTTGGAGACACTGGATACTGCAAAGGCTACGGGCCCTGACAACATTCCAGCAATAGTACTGAAGACCTGTTCTCCAGAACTTGCCGCTCCCTTAACCAGTCTGTTCCAGTACAGTTACAACACTGACTTCTACCTAACAATGTGGAAAATTGCCCAAGTATGTCCTGTACACAAAAAGCAGGACAAATCCAATCCGGCCAACTACCCCCCCAATCAGTCTCCTCTCGCTCATCAGTAAAGTGATGGAAGGTGTCAGTAACAGGGCTATCAAGCAGCACCTGCTCAGCAATAACCTGCTCAGTGACACCCAGTTTGGGTTCCACCAGGGCCACTCAGCTCCTGACCTCATTACAGCCTTGGTTCAAACATGGACAAAAGAGCTGAATTCCAGAGGTGAGGTGGGAGTGACAGCCCTTGATATCAAGGCTGCATTTGACCGAGTGTGGCATCAAGGAGCCCTGGCAAAACTGGAATCAATGGGTATCAGGGGGCAAAAGCTCCAGTTGTTGGTGTCATACCTGACACCTAAGAAGATGGTTGTGGTTGTGGGACATCAACCATCTCAGCTCTAGGACATCTTTGCAGGAGTTCCTCAGGATAGTGTCTTAGGACCAACCATCTTCAGCTGCTTCATCAATGACCTTCCCTCCATCGCAAGGTCAGAAGTGGGGATGGTTGCTGATGATTGCACAATGTTCAGCACCATTCGTGACTCCTCAGAAACTGAAGCAATCCAAATGCAGCAAGTCATGGACAATATCCAGGCTTGGACTGTCTAGTAGCAAGTAATATTCACATCACACAAATGTAAGGCGAAGGCTATCTTCAGTAAGAAACAATCTAACGATTGTCCCTTGCCATTCAATGGTGTTACCATCACTGAAACGCTCAATATCAACATTTTTGGAGTTACCATTGACCAGGGACGGAAGTGGGCCAGTCATATAAACACAATGTAGGAGCTAATTGCTGCAGAAGCTGGATCTGTACCAAAAACAAAAAAATGCTGGAAATCACAGCAGGTCAGGCAGCATCCATGGAGAGAGAGCAAACTAACATTTTGAGTCCTGATGACTTTTTATAAGAAACCATGATAAGAGTCATCTGAACTTGAAACTTTAGCTTGCTCTCTCTCCGTGGGTGCTGCCTGACCTGCTGTGATTTCCAGCATTTTTTTTTTCAGTCATAGAAACACTGTGGCTACAAGAGCAGGTCAGAGGCTGGGAATCCTGCTGTGAGTAACTCAACTCCTGATTTCTGAAAATCTGTCCACAAGGCGTAAATCAGGAATGTGATGGAGTGCAGCAAAGGTGCTATATAAATGCAATTTGCTTGTGTACTGCAAAATAACAAAGTTAGTTTTGAAACTATTGACTTAAATAAAATTTGGGACAAGTTAGTTTCTGGGCTAAACTATTGATATTACAGCTGCAATTCCCTGCACACTCATAGCTGTGTGAAGAACTTCAGTTTGCATAAATCAGTGCAGCTTGCTTATGCAAAAGAGATTTCCAATTGAATCTATGAGCTCTTAGTCAGTTTTTAATGCATGAACCAACTAGAATCCAATTTATTGCTCTGCATACAAGTAATTTGTGAATACCTGAAATTGCTGGAGAAACTCAAGCAGGTCTGGCAGCACCTGTGGAGAGAAATCATACTTAACATCTAGTGAACCTTCTTCAATGAGCTTTAGTTCTGAAGAAGAGTGGGGAAGAGGTGGCCTAGTGGTATCATCACCAGACTGTTAATCCAGAGACCTCGATAATGTTCTGGGGGACCTGGGTTTGAATCCTGCCATGGCAGATGGTGGAATTTAAATTTAATAAGTATATGGAATGAAGAGTCTAATGATGACTGTGAATCTATTGTTGATTTTTGGGAAAAACCCATCTGGTTCACTAAATTTCCTTTAGGGAGGGTAGCTGCCACCCTTACCTGGTCTGGCCTGCATGTGACTCCAGACCCACAGCAATGTGGTTGGCCCTTAACTGCCCTCTGGGCGATTAGGGATGGGCAATAAATGCTGCCTAACCAGCGACACCCTCAACCCCGTGAATGAATAAAGAAAAGAGTCATACTGGGTCTGAAACGTTAACTCTGTTTCTCTCTCCACAGATGCTGCGAGACCTGCTGAGTTTTATAGAGTCCCTACAGTGTGGAAACAGGCTATTTGGCTCATCAAGTCCACACCGAATGTCCAAAGAGCATTCCACCCAGACCCACCCCCTACCCTGTCACTGTAAACCTGCATTTCCTGTGGCAAACGCGCCTAGCCTGCACATCTTTCTCCAGTAATTTCTGTTTTTGTTTCAGATTTCCAGCACCCACAGTTCTTTATTTTATTTGAGAACGCCTGTGTGTTTTTGTGTCCGGATAGTTACAGTTGCTGTAGACTTGCATGGTACTGATTGCCTGAAATGTTAAAAATAAGTCAAAGCTTTGAGCTGCAGGTTTTGGTTTCGTCACACCAGCCATGTGGTGCTGCTCAGTAAATCAGTCTGAACTCATTCCCCACCTAGATAATACCTCATTAGATGCTGCTATTGTGAATCAAACTGATTGACGTGGCAACGCCTAAGGAACAAACTGAGTTTATAAGTATATATAAAAATAACGCACTAAATAGATGCTTCACTGTGCACTTGCCAGTTTGGACAGGTTGCTGTTTTGTATTGAGCCTTTGTGGATGAAAGGCTGATTTGCAATTTCCTCCCTGCATTTAGCTCTAATCCCTGAGCAATTTTTCTCCCATTCTCCAACCCCCCTTCAATCGCCCAGCTTTAAGTTTTCATTCAGAGTCAGCAGTTGGTAAGCCCTGATTGAGCCATTACCCCCTTTATCATAGCATGGAATTATGCCAAGTATAACCAGAAATATCCACTCGTAATGAGGAAAGTAAAACAGCAGCTTATATTTCAGTCCATGTCAAATGTTTATTAATTAGCTTCCGGTACACTAAATGGTGCAGCTATATAGAGACCTCAATATTCAATTTTCCTCTAATTGGGTTCCTGGTAGGTTTACAGCAGACAGAGATCCATTTGAAAATGCCCATCCCCTCAAAAGAGGTGACAACACCTTGGGGTAAGTGCATCTGAGCAAAACCATACTATCCAATAACAAGGCGTGGAGCTGGATGAGCACAGCAGGCCAGGCAGCATCAGAGGAGCAGGAAAGCCGATGTTTCAGATCTGGACCCTTCTTCTGAAGAAGAGCCCAGACCCGAAACGTCGGCTTCCACGCCGCTTGGTGTGCTGTGTTCCTCCACCTCCACACTGTGTTATCTCAGACTCCAGCATCAGCAGTTCTTACTATCTCATAGTATCCAAGATTCAGAAATAGGTGGATTGTCATTCTGTAGGAATCGCTGTCAAACAATCTGAGCATAAGGTGTTAGCTATCGTTGAATCATCCTCACTCAATGTGATCATCATATCTCTTACAGTCTATAATACCAAAACAGGCCTTTCAGTCCATCTGGTCCATGAGAGTATTTATGCGAGCATGGGCCTTCTTCAGCCAAACGTACTAGCATAACTTTCCATTTCTTTATTCATTGTTTATCAAGGAAAACTAGAACAAAACTATATAAAAGCCGAAAGAACAGCAGATGCTGTAAATCAGGAACAAATACAGAAGGTGCTGGAAAAGCTCAGCAGGTCTGGCAGCATCTGTGAAGAGAAAAATCAGAGTTAAAGTTTTGGGTCCAGTGACCCTTCCTCAGACTCCTATAGTCGACAGAACGATAGTCGTTGGGAATCAGAGGGGAAAGCTGTGCTGGCTGAAATCACACCTGGCACAAGATCAGCCATCTCAGCTCCAGGACATCTCTGCAGGAGTTCCTCAGGGTTGTGTCCTCGGCCCAACCATCTTCAGCTGCTTCATCAATGACCTTCCCTCTATCATAAGGTCAGAAGTGGGGATGTTCACCAATGCTTGCACAATGTTCAGCACGGCTCACAACTCCTCAGTGTCCATCTCAAGGACACTTCAGCACTTTCTGCTTTTATTTCAATGATATTTAGACAACATTGCAGGTTTGGGCTGAGAAATGGTAAGTAACATTTGCACCACATTGTCGAGCAATAGCCATTGGAACATAGAGGCAGAGGTAGACCACTCAGCCTCTCAAACCTGCTCCACCACCTCAAAATTGGGAATCCACCTCAACACCATTTTCCTGCAATTGCCCCATATCCTGTGATGTCTTTCATATCTAGGACCGTTCCCCAACAAGAGTGAATGTAACCATCTCCCCTTGATGTTCTAAAACATCACCATAACTAACTGTACAAGACTCCAACCAGCAGAAGAGATTTTTTTTTCCAATTTCCATTAATTTAAACATTTCTGGGGCTTCTTGATGCCATGTAAATAAAAACACAATGTTGCAAATGCTGGAGATCCGAGATTAAAGTAGAAAGTGCTGCAGAAACTGAGCAGTACTGGCAGCATATGTAAAGAGAGAAATAGAGTTAACGATTTCAGTCCAAAGACTCTTCTTTGGAAACTGGATGCTACCAGAAACACAGAGTTTCTCCAGCATTGACTGCTATTGTCCAAGATGCCATACATGGTCAAATGCTGCATTGATGTCAAAGGTATTGTATTCACATCACTTGATGAATCAGGGTGTTATTTGCAAGGACAGCATTTATTGCCCATCCCCAACTGCCCCTTGAGAAGCTTGTGTCTTCTTGAATGCCTGCAATCCCTGTGATATGGGAACACCCACAATGTTGTTAAGCAGGAGATTCCAGGATTTTGACCTAGTGACATTGAAGGAACAGCAATATATTTCCAAGTCAGGATGGTGAGTGGCTTGGAGGGGAACTTGCAGGGGATGGTGTTCCCATGTGTCTGCTGCCCGTGTCCTTCTGGGTGGAAGTGAGTTTGGAAAGTGCTGTTGGACGACCTGGGTTGAATTTCTGCAGTGCATCATGTAGACAATACACCATTCTGTGATGCTCACTGCTACTCTACATCAGGTCAGAATTCACACCATACCAGGTTAAAGTCCATCAGATGGGACCTGTTGGACTATAACCTGGTGTCGTGCGGTTCTGACCTTGTCCATCCCAGTCCAACACCGGCACCTCCACATCACTGTACATCAGTGATGAGACGTGAACGTTGAAGGTTGGGGAAGTGGTGCCAATCAAGCCGGTTGTTTACTTCTGGCTATATTTGAGTTTCTTGAGTGTTGTTGGGGCTGCCCCCATCCAGGCAAGTGGGGAGTATTCCATCGCACTCCTGACTTGTACCTTGTAGATGGTGGACAGGCTTCGGGGAGTCAGAAGGTGAGTTACTCGCTGCAGTATTCCCAGCTTCTGACCTGCTCTTGTAGCCACTGTGTTAATGTGGTGAGTCTAACTGAGTTTCAACTGAGAACTGAGGAAATTTGACTTTGTTGTCCAGGTGATTATTACAATACAGAATGTTTCACCTCACAGGCAATGAGGCAATGAGACGTTATTTGTAAAGGAGTTGGAAATGGAGAGAGAGTAAAACAGTTACCTCCAACCAAAGAGCTGACAAAGTCTTAGTGAGGCGAATGGCCTCCTTCTGTGCTGTGAATGTGTTTCAATCAAACTTTGTGTGAGGCCTCAGTTGATAATAACTGGTTAGTAGACACATTACATTCCTCCAGTTCAGTGAACATTGTTAATGGCGTCTGAAAGATCGTGACTGGATTAATCAGGTTAAATGGATTGGAATTGTTCTTTGCAAGTTAGAATACTAAATGTTGAGCTGCATGTGGTATTACACATCATTCACACTGTATAACTTAGGTCCTGCAAGAAATGCAGGGCCATTTTACATCTGATTGTAACTCCATCACTTTTAGGTGGAATGGATTTGAAGTGGATTCTGAACACACATTGAGTGATCCACTTTGTCAGATTACAGTCCCGAGGCTCTGAAGGAAAAGATCCACCCCCGGCATGCAGGGTGAAATTTAGTTGTGGTGTGATCCATATAGATGCCTCAACCAGCATCAATCTTGGCAGTACGCACATTGCTGCTGGTCAGAGCTTGCTGTGTGCACATGCCTACATTGTGCAACAGCTGCTGCACATTGAAGGAGATAGTAGGAACTGTAGATGCTGAAGTCAGAGATAACGCAGTGTGGAGCTGGGGGAACACAGCAGGCCAGGCAGCATCAGAGAAGCAGGAATGCTAACATTTCAGGTCATGACCTTTCTTCAGAAATCTTTGACATTTTGGGTTGGGACCTTTCTTCAGAAATCTGATTTCTGAAGAAGGGTCCCAACCCAAAATGTCAACTTTCCTGCTCCTCTGATGCTGCCTGGCCTGCTGTGTTCCTCCAGCTCCACACTGCGTTTGCTCCAGACTGAAAGCACTTTGTTGGTTGCAAAACACTTCAGGACTTCAAGCAGCACTATATAAATGCAATCTGTTCCATTCCTCCTTCTTTGTTAAAGTCACATTAATATAATCCAGGGCCATGAGATCAGAGTAAGGGATTGGGATGGGTTTGCTGTAAGAAGGACCCAACATGGACACAATGGACTGAATGGTCTTGTTCTGTACTCAAAGCATCTGAATCTGAAGAACAGCAAAGAAAATTTAATTTCTTTTCCTCTTGTTCTTTAATGTTTAAAAATAAATTGGTTCCACAGGGCCATTAAGACCATAAGAAATAGGAACAGGAGGCCATTCAACTCCTTGAGTCTGCTCTGCCATTCAGTAGGATCATAGTTGATCCAACATTCCTCACGTCCACTTTCCTGCATTTTCCCCGTAATCTCAGCCTTAAGTATATACATGGACTCTGCCCCTACAGCTTTCTGTGGCAAGAGTTCCAAAGACTCTCAACTCTCGGAGAGAAGAAATTCCTGCTTATCTCAGTCTTGAAGTGGTGCCCCTTTATTCTGAGACTGTGCCTTCTGGTCCTCGGCTCTCCCATGAGGAGAAACATCCTCTCAGCATTTACCCTGAGACGCTCCTTAAGAATCCAATATGTTTCAGTGAGATCATCTCTCATTCTTCTAAACTCCAGTGAGTAGAGTTCCAACCTATTTAGCCTTTGCATGTAAGACAATGCAGGCAACAGATGTTGTGAATACAATATTCACATTACTGTATTTACGAAGTTAAATAAACACAAGAGGGAAAAAAGATTTGAAGGAAATGTTGATAGGAAGAAAGGAGATGGCAGAAAGTTTATCTGCAGTATAAGCACCAGCACAGAACTAGACCGTACAATACAAGAGAAAAGGGAGGCCATTCAGCCCATCAACTCTGTTTCTGTGCTGTAACTGCACGTTCATCATTTCCATCCAATCCTCACAGCTGTGTGCAGATGCTGTCAACTTTAAGGAAGGTGGAACTGAATGGACACATTAGCCAGAGATAACAAGGCGTGGGGCTGGATGAACACAGCAGGCCAAGCAGCATCATAGGAGCAGGAAAACTTGATGTTTCGGGCCTAGACCCTTCATCAGAAATGAGGGAGGGGAAGAGGGTTCTGAAATAAATAGGGAGAGAGGGGGAGGCGGATAGAGGATGGATAGAGGAGAGGATAGTTGGAGAGGTGGCAGACGGGTCGAAGAGGCGGGGATGGAGCCAGTAAAGGTGAGTGTAGGTGGGGGGGTAGCGAGGTGATAGGTCAGTCCAGGGAGGACAGACAGGTCAAGGGGGCGGG
>JAHRHZ010000020.1:1817421-1830144 GCA_024137785.1 Ginglymostoma cirratum
AGGTGGGGTTTAGGGCCAGTGTAGGTACGGAAGAGGGATTGTTCCACGTAACCTACAAAGAGGCAGGCATAGCTTGGGCCCATGCGGGTACCCATGGCCACCCCCTTTGTCTGATTAGCCAGAGCTGCCTGACAATCCTTCCACCCTTTCTACATTAGACAAATTGCTCTTGAAATACAGTCCATGTTTTATGTGGTTTTCTGCAACCATGTTGTGGGGAACAAGGCATAACAGATGAGATGATGGGCCAGCTGTTTGGTTAAAGGTGGAATGCAATTTGATATTTAAGAACCTCCCTTCTCTTCAAATAGTGACTTTTCAACATCCAACCCAACCAGCAAATGGTGGCACCCACGAATGTTTGAGTTGCAACCCTCTTTCTGTAACAATGCAAAACTAGTAGGACTCTTGTTCTACATTGGTCATGTCCCTACCTCTGAGCTGAGGGGGTCTCCTGCTCCAGAGGTGTGTCATTAACATCTCTGAATAGATTGATCAGCAAATGCTGATAATCATTGGTGTAGGGTTGTTGTGGTTGAATTGTAGTGTCCCTTCCTCTGAGCCAGGGTGCATAGGTTTAAGTTCCACCCGCTCCAGAGCTGAGTCATAGTGTCTTAAAGCAGGTAGATTAGAAATCTAACAAGGCAAAACTTCTTCAGAAACATCAGCTTGAACTTTGAGGGACCCACTGAGTCAAGGGAAACATTTTCCCCTTTCATTCTTCTATTGCATCCTCCCTCCATCTCTGATTTTGCTGATTTCCATATGGCCATTGCAGCAGGAACTCAATCGAGCATCTTCTCATTATGACGTCTCTAATTGCTGTACACTCTTCAGAAGTGTTTCTGATTGACTGCTGAGATTTTCAATGATTTCTCCAGCATACAGTAGATAAGAAACGAGTGGCTGCAGGTGTCTGCTCTCTTCCATTTCAGGGCAGCAAGGCCAATATTGTTGCAATTAAGGACAAGTAAGGCAGGGACATTACAGAGACAGTGTGTGGATGGAATTAGAGAGCAGGGTCGGAAGAGGATTCCCTGCAGCAGTGAGCAGTTGTGAGGACTTGTCCAGTTGATCACAGAAGCAAAAATAGACCATTCTAATGATGTCACAGTTCCATATCCAGGCTTATCCCTTCATGGGAGAGTCTAGGAGCAGAGGGCATAGTCTCAGAATTAAGAGGTGACAATTTAAGACTGAGATGAGGCAGAATTTCTTCTCTCAGAGGGTTGTGAGTCTTTGGAACTCTTGCCACAGAGAGCTGTGGGTGCAGAGTCCTTATGTATTTAAAGCTGAGATTGATAGTATCTTGATCAGTCGGGGAATCAAGGGTTATGGGGAAAGGGCAGCAAGGTGGATGCAAAGAATGTCTGATCAGCCATGATCCTATTGTATGGCGGAGCAGGCTCAAGGGGCTAAATGGTCTACACCTGTTCCTATTTCCTCTGAGCTTATAGTCATCGAGCAACGTTACATGGTGTGACTGGGCCCTCAGCAAATCATCTTCCCTTAAATGTAGTGAATAATGAATCATAAAGCCTTTCCAGTTGTATAAACAGCATTTGAAATGCTCTTGTTTTTTTTTAATAGGTTAGAGTGGAAAGAAGATAGAAGAATTATTGAAAACATCACTGTAAGTCGAAAGTGAATGATGTTATATCAGTAAATTTTAAACGGAGGACTTGACTAATAACCATGGAATAATACTATGCCTTGTCTTGTTCAGGGTTGATAAAAGAGCTGTCTGATTTGTCCCACTCTCTGTTCCCACTCCTCCATTCAAAACTGTTCTTGCATCAGTGAATTGGGGTATTCAAGAGGATATTGGATGTTTTACTGAACAGTAATGTTGTGCAGGGATATGGGGAATTGCTGGAGATTGGCTGTCAGGATTAGAACAGCTGTAGGCATGATGGGCAGCATGGCCTACATCTGTACTGTAAGAATTCTGTGATTCTGTATTTGCATTCACAACAACTCGCTGTATCAAACAATTTCTTTTCCTCTTGTCTCTGGTTCTTGGACTGATGGGATCAATGTATCTGCCTTCTGACTGAGCCCTCGTGATTACCGTTGAGATTGATACATGATCTGAAGATTTCATGGGGAGTCATATGAGGGTAGAATCAAACCTGGGTCCTTGGTGCTGTGAGGTAGCAGTGTTAACCGCCAAGCCACTGTACCATCCATCAGCTTTTTGTGCTTCAAGTGGCCCAAGTTAAGACAGTTTCTGAGACAAGCAGAACAAATCCAATCCGGCCAATTACACCCCCCCATCAGTCTCCTCTCGATCATCAGTAAAGTGATGGAAGGTGTCAGTAACAGAGCTATCAAGCAGCACCTGCTCAGCAATAACCTGCTCAGTGACGCCCAGTTTGGGTTCTGCCAGGGTCACTCAGCTCCTGACCTCATTCCAGCCTTGGTTCAAACATGGACAAAAGAGCTGAAGTCCAGAGGTGAGGTACGAGAGACAGTGACAGCCTCTGACATCAAGTTTCTGTCCAAGCCTCACTGTTGTTAGTTGGAAATATATCGCTATTCCTTCACTGTCACTGGGTCAATATCCTGGAACTCCTGCCCTGAGGGCTACCCCAGAGTCTGCCTTGCAGCACATGGACTGCAGCTCACCACCACCTTCTCAAGGGCACCCAGGGATGGGCAATAAAGGCTGGACAATCCAGTGACACCCATATCGCATGCATGAATAATGAAAAGGTCACACGCTATGATACACTGTTTACATCATGAGAATGTCTCTTAAAGATAGAAAGGTGCAGTTGCCATAGCCTCAGGAGGCTGCTGTCTCATTAGAGAGGGATGGCTGGTGATAGTTTCAGCCAGGGGGCATGGTAGCTCAGGGGAGGGGAGAGACTGAGAAGAAGACACCCCACAGTGCCCTCAGCTGGTGCAGAAATTGAACTCACACTGTTGGCATCACTGTGCATGGTAACCCTAACAACTAAATTAATTGACCCCCATATTGACCATATATTGACCAGCAAGGCACAACTCCAGAGGTGTTGCCATTCACTTTATAGACACAATATGACACAGCATGGCGACAGGCCATTTGGCCCATTGTGTCTGTACTAGCTCTCAAGTTAGTCCCACTTCCCTGTTTTTTACCCCATAGCCCTGAGTAATGTTCCTACTTCACATACCTATCAACTTCTGTTTTGAAAGTTATGACTAAATCTGCTTTCAGTGCCCTCTCAGACAGCACAATGTAGATCTGACCAACTGCCTGTGCAGTAGAATACCTCCGCATTTCCCCGCCTCGCTGAGCAGCTGAAATCTGTGTCCTCCAACTGGCAGTGCAAATATCTCACCCAGCTTACTCAGTCAAAACCATTCGCAATTTCAAATGGGTCCCTCAAATCTCCTGTTAACCTTCTCCTTGTTCCCCTGTGGCCCTCATTAAAACCTGTGAAACAGCACAGTTCAGAGCGGACAATGGATTCCAGTCAAGCAATTGCTTCTTTGCATTTTGTCGGAGAAGACAGTGACCCATTCATCCCCTAATCCTCTTAGCTAAATCCTGTTGTAAATCTCAGCAATGCCCCCTCACTTTACAGAATGAAATGTCGCGCTATTCCCCCATTGTTCGGATTCCATTCACTGTAAGCTTCCTGAGATGCTGTTTAGACAGATGTAGACAGGCAAGCCTTGTATTAAAGTGATTACTGGAACTATCATAGCCTGATGTATCCAGAGTGGATCTGTGCTTGGCTTTATCTCTACTTAATCATTAGTGGGAAAAGATTAGGGGCTGGGGTGCAGCCCCCCACACGCACATTTGAGAATAATAGATCTTTGAGTTGTGCCGAATGGAAGTGATCTTTAATCATAGCGATAGTTTTGGTTCAGTGGGTGGTTCTTTCACCTTAAAGTCAAAAGATTTAGGAGCCATGCTAGAGACTTGAACAAACTCTGGACTGACAGTACATTGCAGTAATGATCAATCGAATGCTGTTGTTCAGATGAAGCAGTAAGCTTAGTCTGTCCTTTCTGGTGCATACAAATAATTACTCAACCAGCATCACTTAAAAATAATAGAATATGTGTTCGTTGTCGCCTTGCTGTTCTGTGGGAGGTTGCTGAGCACAAACCAGTTGTCATGTTCAATGTTATAACAGCAACGAAGAGGATTAATTATTCGGAAAGTGTCTTTGGAACCTTCCTACAGCTGCGTGCATCATATTGCATAAATCCAACTGATTTTCATAGAGTCATAAAGCATGGAAACAAAATCTTCAGTCCAACCAGCCTATGTTGATCTTAATCCCAAACTATTCTAGTCCTACCTGCCTGCTCCTGGCCCGCATCCCTCCAAATATTTCCTAATCATGTACTTTCACATGTTGTAACTGCACCTGAAAACACCACATCCTTTGAAAGTTCATTCCACACACGAACGACTCCCTGTGTAAAAACGTTGCCTCCTTTTCAAATCTTTCTCCTTTCACCTTAACATTATGCTCCCTGGTCTTGAAATCCTGCAGCTAGAGAAAACACCTGCCATTCATTTTATCTATACCCCTTCTGACTTTGAGAAACCAACTGCAAGGGTCAGTCGAATGCGACGCAGTTAAAATATGACAGCAGTTAGATTCCTTGTGTTGAAAGAGTTCATGTAAGAAACATAGAAATTAGGGACAGGAGGAGGCCATTCAGTCTTTCGAAACTGCTCTGCTATTCAGAGTCTGTAGGTATGAGACTGGAAAAGCACAACAGTGTCACACAGCATCAGAGAAGCTGGAAAGTCAACGTTTCAGGCCAAAACCCTTTGCCAGGACTGGGGAGCAGAAGGGGAGCCCAAAAATAATTAAAGGGAGGTGGGAGGGGCTGGGGAAGGGGAGGAGAGATGGTGAGAAGTGGATGCAGGTGGGGGGTTTTTGTGATTGGTCTGTGGGAAGGGTAGAGCAGATAGGTGTGTAGGAAGATGGACAGATTGTGTTAGGTCAGGGAGGTGAGGAGGAAGGTGAGGGATGGGCATGGGATAAGGTTGGGGGTGAAGGGGTAATAAAGCTGGTGAAGTCAATATCGAGGCCACTGGGGTGTAAGCTCCCAAGGCAAAATATGAGGTGTTGTTCTTTCAGTTTATGATTGGCCTCACACTAACAGTGGAGGAGACCAAGGGTGGATATGTCACCAGGGGAGTGGGAGGGGGAGTTAAAATGGATGACAACCGGTAGGTCGGGTTGGTTGAACAGTTGAGAACCGCGGAAGCTGAAGGTACAGTTGCTAAAATGGGAGAAATTAAATTTGGGATGTAGAAGAGGGCATGAGGCAAATGGACATATCTGAAGATTGTAACACTAACGGACGATTCAGAGGCAGATTTTAAAGCTGAGATGTGAATTCTAAAACACAGGGCTTGAAAATTTGGAAAAGGAGAAGTAATTGATGTAGCACATCGATTTCGAGAAAGTGCGCGATAACGTATGACATAAATGTCATGGGATAAGATAGAAGCTCATGCTGTTGGGAGTAATGTATTAATGTGGATTGAGGATTGGTTAACACAGAGAGTCAGGATTATTGGGTCTTTTTCAGGTCAGAAAGACTGGAGTTAGTGGGAAGAGTAAGTTAATGGAGTGTGGCAAGGATCAATCCCAGACCCTCAATTACTTACTACTCATATGATTGACTTGAGGAAGAGGCAGAGTTCAGTGTATCCAAATTTGCAAATGATACAAAAACAAGTGAGAGGGCATGTTATGATGAGGACATAAGGAATCTGAGAAGGGATATGGGTAGGTTGAATGAGCAGGCAAAAGCTTGATCTTTGGAAGTGAATGTAACAAGTATGAGCTCATGAACTTTGGTACGAAGAATCATAAATAGAACATAGAACAATACAGCGCAGAACAGGCCCTTCGGCCCTTGATGTTGTGCCGACCTGTGAACAAATCTAAGCCCATCCCCCTACACTATCCCACCATCATCCATATGCTTATCCAAGGACTGTTTAAATGCCCCTAATGTGGCTGAGTTAACTACATTGGCAGGCAGGGCATTCCACGCCCTTACCACTCTCTGAGTAAAGAACCTGCCTCTGACATCTGTCTTAAATCTATCACCCCTCAATTTGCAGCTATGCCCCCTCGTACTAGCCGACGTCATCATCCTGGGAAAAAGACTCTCACTGTCCACCCGATCTAATCCTCTGATCATTTTGTATGTCTCTATTAAATCCCCTCTTAGCCTTCTTCTCTCCAATGAGAACAGACCCAAGTCACTCAGCCTTTCCTCATAAGACCTTCGCTCCAGACCAGGCAACATCCTGGTAAATCTCCTCTGCACCTTTTCCAATGCTTCCACATCCTTCCTGTAATGGGGCGACCAGAACTGTACACAATATTCCAAGTGAGGCCGCACTAGCGTTTTGTACAGTTGCAGCATGACATCACGGCTCTGGAACTCAATCCCTCTACCAATGAAACCTAACACACCGTATGCCTTCTTAACAGCACGATCAACCTGGGTGGCAACTTTCAGGGATCTATGTACCGGGACACCAAGATCCCTCTGCACATCCACACTACCAAGAATCTTTCCATTGACCCAGTATTCTGCCTTCCTATTATTCTTCCCAAAGTGCATCACCTCACATTTATGTTATTAAATGTTATTTAAATGGAGAGACACTTTGAAAAGGTGCAGTGCAGAGGGATCTGAGTATTTTTGCGCATGAGGTACAGAATAGCATGCTGGTGCTATTAGGAAGGCAAATGGAATTTTGGCCTTTATTGCTCAGGCTTTTAAAAACAGGAAAGTCATGTTACATTAGGTTTAGGGTAAAAGTTTGGCACAACATCGTGTGGCCAAAGGGCCTTGTCTGTGCTGTACAGTTCTATGTTCTATGTTCTATCTGTACTGGGTGTTGTGTTCAGTGTAGGTCCCTGCATTTAGAAAAGGATATACTCGTATTGCAGGCTGTTCAAAAGAAATGCATTTCATTGATTCCTTGCATGAAAGGGTTCATTTATCAAGAACAGTTTTAAGAGGCTGGACCCTTGTTCATTAGAGTTTAGAAGAATTAGGGCTGATCTTATTAAATCATACAAGGTCCTGAGGGTCGATGTTGAGATGATGCTTCTACAAGTGGCAGAATGACAAACTAAGGGCCATAATTCCAGAAACAGGGGACACTCATTTGAAACTGAGATGTTAAGGAATTACTTCTCCCAGAATGTAATGGCTGTCTGGATTTCCCTACCCCAGACAGTTGTGGAGGCTGGACTGAAAGGAGGTAGATAGATTTTTGAAAAATCAGGGAGTTGAGGGCCATGAGGAAGTGGCACGAGAAAGGAGTTAAGACTTGGGGCAGATTGGCCATGATCTTATAAATCGACAAGGCGGATTTGTGGCGCTGAATGGCCCACCTTACATTCCAGACTGTAAGCCAGTGTCAGTCTGTAAGCACATATGTGAGTGGAGGTTCGTGCGAATGAGGACACAGACAGCAGAAGTTGTTGAGCCCAGGTTTTAAGATCAGTGAAGAGAACATGGGAAGGCACAACTTTTGTGATGATGACAAACTGTATGAGTGTTTCAGCAGCAGCAGATCTAAGGCAGGGACAGGAATAAACAATGCCACAGCTGGGGAAGTAAGCTGGTTTAATAATCGAGCTGTTAGACTGTAAATTGAGCTGTGAACCTACAGAAAAGTGAGACTCTGCAATGGAAGTTTGATCTGTAAAGTTGAGCGTTAACTATCAAAATTACAGAAACAGGATTGATTCTCTGAGCATTTGTGTACAATCGATCGCTGTGAGATTATAAAAGCGCTGTATAGATCCTGTTTTAAGTGGTCTCTTGCAGATATGGCACATTTTGAGGGAATTCCAGAAGCAAAATCAATATTCATTATGGATTAGATTTTCAATTGCTTTTCTGAGGAATTGAACGTGCTGAGATTACCTTTAGTCCCTGCTGAGCTCCCTACAGGAGCAGAAAGCATGGATCAGAGAGTCACTCCCCTCCGTGGTCCGTGCGCCTTCATTCCCAGTTCCTGTCAGGGAGGATGGAATTCCAGAATGTAATTTCATATTTTGTGTGTTTGTGGAAGTAGATTTTATGAATGAATGCTGTTGGAGCAGTTTCCCAGCAGGAGACTGTCTTCTTAAACCTGTCCCTATGTAGCTAGCAAAGGAACCCCCGCTAACTTTGTAATGTGCCCAGGCTCGCATTGTTCCTGACTGAACCTTACTGCTCTGTCCAGTTGTTTAGTAAACCCCAGTGCTTCAATGAGTCTGGTTTTGCTGTATCCTCTATTCTGAATCGATTTCCCTGTTACAGTGCCATTACTGAACCTGACAAACTTGCAATTGACTTTGAGGAACATCACTGCATCTTTACTAAACCTTTAGACAAAGGTACAGTGTTATCAGACCAGGGAATAGCTCATTTTTAACATTCTTTTATAGGATGTGGGCATTGCTGATTTATTGCCCATCCCGAATTGCCTAGAGGGCAGTTAAGAAACAACTACTTTTCTGTGGGTCTGGAGTCACATGTAGGCCAGCCCAGGTAAGGATGGTAGTTTCCTTCCCTGAAGAATAGTAGTGAACCAGATAGGTCTTTCCCCCTGGCAATCAACAATGATATCATATTAAAATGAAACAAAGAACTGTGGATGCTGGAAGTCTGAAATAGAAACCGAAATTGCTGGAGAAACTCAGCAGGTCTGGCAGCATTTATGGCGAAAGAAACAGTTAATGTTTTGAGTCCGGTGAGCTTTCTTCAGATCGAGCTAGGAAATGGTGGTATGTATATGGGGAAGATAGGGTTTGGGAAAAGGAATCAGTGGATTGGTGCAGACAGAGCCCAAAACAAAAGAAAGAAAGTTAGGCAGACAAGGAGATGGTTTATGGTAAATCAGGGTAGGAGAGAAGTGATAATGGGGACAATGCATAGGTGAAAATGGATTGTCTGTGCTGAAATCAGTCCCCATCATGAGAAGGCCCTTAGTGTGGAGCTTGTGGGGCTAGGACATGGGAGAATTGCACAGGCCCTAAAATTATTGAACTCTATATTAAGTCCAGAGGGCTGCAGTGTCCCCAAGTGGAAAATGAGGTGTTGCTCTTCCAGCTTGTGTTTACCTTTGCTGGAACACTACAGCAGGACAGAGACGGAGATGTTGGCCAGGGAACAGGGTGGGATGTTAAAGTGGCAGGCAACTGGAAGGTCAGGGTCATGTTTACAGACAGAATGCAGATGTTCTGTGAACTATCACCCAGTCTGTCCTTTGCTTCCCCAATATAGAGGAGGCCACATTGTGTGCAGCGAATGCTATAGATTAGATTGAGTGAAGTGTAGGTAAAGAGCTGCTTCACCTGGAAGGTATGTTTGGCCTCTTAGATAGTGAGGAGGGAGAAGGTAAATGGGCAGATGTTACACCTTCAACAGTCACTGGGGAAGGTGCCATAGGACTGTGGGGACATGTTGGAAGTAGATCACGACCCCACCATCGAACATCAGGCTGTTGTGTCCAAAACAGTCACTAATCTCATCTTATCTGGGAATTTCGCCCCACCCCACTCCCAGCAAAACCTCCAATCTTATTGTTCTCAAATCCCACACAGCACTCTTCTATCTTCTTCTGAGAATCCACAAACAGAACTGCCAGAGCAGACCCATTGTTCCAGACCCAGGGAACTTACTTCTTCTGACCTTGACTCAACCTTTTTCTCCCCTCATCCAGTCTGACCACAAAATGAGGTTTTTCTGGGGATTAAATGGATGGATTTGAGTTTTTGGCAGGAGAACATAGGAGCATGGCCATTCAGCCCATCAAGCCTGCCCTACCATTTCATGTCATCGTGGCTGAACACTTTGTACTCTCTCCCCCGGTCTGCCACCTTCATTGATCTGTGCACATACATCCCCAGCTCCCTCTGCTCCTGCACACCCTTTAGAATTTATATTGTTTTCCAATGTTGATTCATGCTTCACATCCATTCCATGCACAACTACTAAAGTGGGGAAGGAGTGAGAGCAATGCATTGAAGACCAGAAAAAGGCTTCATTTGTTTTACTTGATCTTCTCCTCGTTTTGAAATTAGTTCTCTCCCATGCAGCACAGTTTGGTGTAACTGTGTCACGATGTGCAACAGGATGATGCTCTAATTAGGTTTTTTGAACGAAGGGTCCTGCTGAGACCAGCTGTTCTCCAGCATCAAGTGGAAACAGCACTGGGAGAGAACAGCTCCCCTACCCCATCCACCAAGCCCCTTCTCAAAATCTGTCACCACATTGAAGAGTTGCCTCAGCTGAGGAATGCTTCATCAATATTTACTGGATTGCACAGGCTCCAGATTGCAAAGCGCTTTCATTATTTATCTCTCCTCATTTTAGCATCTTCTCAATATTTGTGCCATGCCTTGGCTGAGAGGGTTTCACTCATCAGGAAAAGATTACTTTTTAAAACATTTACTTGTGGGATGTGGATATTGCTGGCCGAGCCAGCATTTCTTGCCCATCCCTGGTTACCCCTTGAGAAGGTGGTGGTGAGCTGCTTTCTTGGACCGCTGCAGTCCTCCTGCTGTGGTTTGACCCACAATGTCACTGGGGCGGGGATTTCCAGGATTTTGACCCAGCAACAGTGAAGTAAAGGTAATATATTTCCAAGTCAGGATGGTGAATGTCTTGGCAGGGTGGTGTTCCCGTGTATCTGCTGCCCTTGTACTTTTCGATGGAGGTGGTCATTGTTCTGAGAAATGCTGTCTAAGGATCTTTGGTGAATTTCTGCAGTGAATCAGATAGGGGTAGATAGTGGGGAGCGCTGGGACCTAACTCTGGGTCCACCATGTAGGTGACACCTTTGTGATTATCAAATGCACAAGACAAGAAGAAACCCACTGACACATAAACAGCATCCTCACTGGAAGAAAATTTACAAAGAAGAAGAGAGCAATAACCCACTAACCTTCCTGTACATAATGGTGGAGCGTAAGAACAATGGGGAACTCCAGACCAACGTATGCAGAAAGACCACACATATGGACCAGATACTTCATTAGTCCAGCAACCAGCCCAACACCCATAACCGGAGCTGCATCAGGACATTATTTAAACGAGCCACATCACACTGCAGCAACTCGGAATTGTGCAAAGCAGAACTGGAGCACCTACACGGAGCTTTTAAAAGGAATGGATCCCCAAAAAGCACAATCTGCTGTTACCTCCGCGACAGACCACAACAAGAAGCCATAACACGGTCAGACACACTAGTCACCCTACCGTACATCAGAGACATATCAGAGGTGACCACAAGACCACTCATACCCCTAGGTATCAGAGTAGCTCACAAACCAACAACCACAATGCGACAGCTACTGACGAAGTAAAGGATCCCATACGCACAACCAATAAAACTAACCTAATATACAAAATACCACACAAGGACCGTGAGAAACATTACACCGGCCAAACTAGAAATAAACTGACGGTAAAGATACACAAACACCAACTAACCACTGAGAGACATGACCAGTTCTTCCTGGTCTCAATACACACGGACAAAGAAGGACACAAATTCAACTGGGACAACACATCCATAATAGCACAAGTGAAACAGAGACATGCCAGGGAATTCCTGGAGGTCGAGGCATTCCAACCGGAACTCCATCAACAAACATATTCAACTGGACCTGATATACAAACCACTGAGAAACAGAACTGGAAGTGATGCCAAACACCCAGCAAACTGAGGCATATTAATAACAAATGGGACAGAACACCAACGCTTCACCACAGGCACACGGACAATGTTACCTAGCTGGGTAACGAGACGTCGGCAATCAAACACACCGGCTCGGTGAGCAGGTCTACAACCTCATCCACAACCCGAGCTACAAATCTTCTCAAAAACTTTTGGTTAAGAAGGTGTTTAGCACACTTGCATTCTTTGTTCAGATCTTTGAGTATATGTGTTGGGACATCATGTTGAGTTTGTATAGGATGTTGGTGAGGCCTCTTCTGGTATACTGTGTCTCGTTCTGGTCATCCTGTTATATGAAGGATGTTATTAAGCTGGAGAGGGTTCAGAAAAGATTAACCAGGATGTTGCCTAGAAAGGAAGGTTTGAGTTATAAGGAGAGGCTGGATAGGCTGGGACTTTTTTCATTGGGGTGCAGGAGGTGGAGAGGTGACCTTGCTGAGGTTTATAAAATCATGAGGGGCATAGATAAAGTGAATGGCAGGTGTCTTTTCCTTAGGGTGGGGGATTGAAAGACAAGGGGCATATTTTTTCAAGTGAGAGTAGAAAAATTTAAAAAGGATTTGAGGGGCAAATTTTCACACAGTGTAGTATGTATGAGGAAGTGGTGGATGCAGGTACAGTTACAAAGTTTAGAAGACATTTGGATAAATATATGAATAAGAAAGATTTGGAGGGTTATAGGCCAAGCGCAAGCAGGTGGTATTACTTTACTTTGGGGTTATGGTCGGCACAGACTGGTTGGACCGAAGGATCTGTTTCTGTGATTTATCTTGTAGATAGTAGACACTGCTGCTACTGAGTGTTGGTGATGGAGGGAGTGGATGTTGTGGATGTGGTGCCGCTTAGTCTTGGATGGTCTCAAGCTTCCTGAATGTTGGCGCTGCATCCTGAAATAACTCCACAGAGATAGTAGAAACTGCAGATGCTGGAGAATCTGAGATAACATGTTGTAGAGCTGGATGAACACAGCAGGCCAAGCAGCATCAGAGGAGCAG
>JAHRHZ010000020.1:1832972-1899580 GCA_024137785.1 Ginglymostoma cirratum
AGGGTGAGTGAGGCCTGACCAAGGGGACAGGGCGAGTGAGGCCTGACCCGGGGGGACGGGGCGAGTGAGGCCTGACTCGGGGGGACAGGGCGAGTGAGGCCTGACCAATGGGATAGGGCGAGTGAGGCCTGACCTGGGGGGATGGGGTGAGCGAGGCCTGACCTGGGGGGACAGGGCAAGTGAGGCCTGACCCAGGGGACAGGGCAAGTGAGGAAAATGGTTACAAATGAAATGGACCTCCTCCTCAATCTGAAGGTGATAAATTGAAACATATAAGATCCTGAGGGGACATGATCAGGTGGACATGGACAGGATGTTTCCCCTTATGGGACTATCTAGAATCAGGGGTCACTATTTAAAAATACGAAGTCTCCCATTTAAGACAAAAATGGGGAAACTTCTTTTTCTTCTAGATGGTTGTAAATCTTTGGAATTCCCTTCCTCAAAAGGCAGTGGATGCAGAATCTTTAAACATTTTTAAAGCAGAGATAGATAGATTCTTGATGACCAAGGGGATGAAAGATTACCAGGGGATACACAGGATGTAGAGTTGAGGTTAAAATCAGATCAGCTGTGACCTTACTGAATGATAGAGCAGGCTCAAAGGGCTGAGTGGCCTACTCTTGTTCCTTATTTATAATCTCCCTAAAAAATATCAACTCTGATCCACTTTTAAAAAAACAGTCACCTCTAAATCTGCATATTTCTCCTTTGGAACCAGTAGCAGCTCATATTGAGAGAGATGTGCCTTTGACCCCCAATTGTGGCCTTTTTCCACAAAGTGATTCTCCACATGAAGATGGAGCCTAGCCTCAGGGAGAGGTCACTGTCAGTAGATGATGCAGCCAAACAGTTCATCAATTATCGGCTCACCTCCCTTCTTCACTGTCTGCAGGCGACAGCACAAATAGATATCCTCTAAATAAGCTCCAGGAGGCAAGCACCAACTGCTTCAAAGAAATGGTTCTACTTTCAAGAAAATACTTCAGTGCCGTATCTTTGTTCATCCCATGGCTCGGAGCATAGTGTGAAAGACTCTGTTTATTGCCCATCCCCAATAAGTCCAGAGACAGAGCTGTGGTCCCTCCTCTCGAATCACTGACAGTCTCACTAAGCTACTTCAAAAGACAGCAGAGAATCAAACAGAAGCAAAATATTCTACATGTTGGAAATGTGATTTGTGAAAGCAAAAATCCTGGCAATGATTGGTGCATGAGGAGTCTAAAGACTATGTTGTGTGAGCTGCCACCAGTACCTTCTGGGCATATATTTCTCCACATCCCTCATAAGACCAATTAGTCTACTAGAAAAGACTTTTGTAGTAAACAAGACATATTTTATTGCATTTTATTTATTCATTAGGAGAACATGAGTGTCACTGGTTGGACCAGCATTTCTTGTCTGTCCCTAGTTGCCCCTTGAGAAGGTGGTGGCGAGCTGCCTCTTGAACCACTGCAGTCCATGTGCTGTGGGTTGACCCACAATGTCCTTAAGGAGGGAATTCTTGAAAGAACGGTGAGTTATATGGAGGGGTGGATAGGCTGGGACTACTTTCACTGGAGCTTAGGTGGTTGAGGGGTGACATTATAAAGGTTTATGAAATCATGGGGAGGAGTAGATAAGGTGATTTGGCAGGTGTGTTTTCCCTAGAGTGGAGTATTTCAAGACTGGGGGCATAACTTTAAGGTGAGACGAGAATGATTTAAAAAAGACATGGGGGCAATTTTTTTTACGCAGTGCGGCTCATGTGTGGAATGAACTACAGGAGGAAGTGGTAGATGCAGAAACAGTTACAATGTTTAGAAGATATTTGGTTAAGTTCATGGATAGGAAATGTTTGAAGGGATATGGGCCAAGCGCAGGCAGGTGGGGCTCGGTTAGTTTGGGATTATGGTCAGCTGGTTGGACCAATAGTGTGTGGTAGTGATACCCTGGTAGTGTGTGGTTGGACTGAAGGATCTGATTCCCACTGTATGACTCTATGACTATAATTCAGGATGGTGAGTGGCTTGGAGGGGAACTTGCAGGGGGTGGTGTTCCCATGTATCTGCTGCCTTTGTCCTTCTAGATGGAAGTGTTCATGGGTTTGGAAGATGCTGTCTGAGGATCTTTGGTGAAGTTCTGCAGTGCATCTTGTAGATAGTACACACTGTTGATCCTCAGTGTCAATGGTGGAGGGAGTGAATGCTTGAGGATGTGGTGCCAATCAAGTGGGCTGCTTTGTCTTGGATGGTGTCGAGCTTCTTGAGTGTTGTTGGGGCTGCACCCATCCAGGCAAGTGGGAGTATTCCATCACACTCCTGACTTGTGCCTTGTAGATGGTGGACAGGCTTTGGAGGTTCAGGAGGTGAGTTACTCATCACAGTATTCCCAGCCTCTGACCTGCTGTTGTAGACACTGAGTTTTCATGGCAGGTTCATTTGAGTTTCTGGTCAATGGTAACCCCCAAGATGTTAAATGTCGGGGCATTAGTGATGGTAACATCATTGAATGTCAAGGAGCGATAATTAGATTCTCTCTTATTGGTGATGGTCATAGCCTGGCATTTGTGTGGCGTGAATGTCACTTACCACTTGTCAGCCCAGGCCTGGATATTGCCTACATCTTGTTGCATATGAACAAGGACTGCTTCAGTATCTGAGGAGCTGCAAATGCTTTTTTTTTGATTTTTTAAAATTGTAGTCATGTGTACCTAAGTACAGTGAAAAGCTTTGCTTGCACGCAGTACAAACAGATCATGGTAGGCAAGGACATACAGGTCCTAGGGTGCTTAGACAGAGTGAGGCATACAGCTAACACTGCACAGGAGGTGCTCCGGCTTCCTCCCACAGTACAAAAGTTGTGCAGGTTAGGTGGGTTGGACATAGTATCCAGGGATATGTGAGCTAGGTGGATTAGCAATGAGATACGTGGGGTTTCAGAGATAAGGTAGGGAGTTGGATCTGGGTGGGATGCTCTTTGGAGGGTCAGTGTGGACTCAATGGACCAAATGGCCTGCTTCCATGCTGTAGGAATTCTATGATCAGCATACCTTTTTGCCTCCTGAAGTTCCACTAGCGCTCCCTCAACATTTGTCCACTGCCCTGAGCCCTGTTTCCCCTTCTTTCCCCACACAATCCCACAATATCCATTTGTGGGACATCTTCTCTCTTGTGTCAGCTTGAAATAGAACAGGAAAAAACAACTTGCTTCTAATGAGGCTGACTTTTACTTGACTTGAAGTAGTTTGATGGGAAGCAATGTAAATGACTTGACGGTAATTATACTCTACTTGTTAGCAGCTATTTACAAAAATACTGAAAGCAATGTTATAAATAGACATCTCCAAAGACTTATTGTAAAGGCTTACCATCTCATTTGTATCACAACGCACCTTAACCACTTCGTAATCAAGGATTTTCACCTTAAAATGATCTCATCACATCAGTAAATGAGCTCCAACCTTAACAATGCCCAATAACATAAAGCGCACTGTAACTAAATCACAGTCCACAGCTCTGAGGAAGGGTCACCGGACCCGAAACGTTAACTCTGTTTTCTCCTTCACAGATGCTGCCAGACCTGCTGAGCTTTTCCAGCAACTTTGTTTTTGTTTCTGATTTACAGCATCCGCAGCTCTTTTGGTTTTTAAATCACAGTCCAGTAGGTTTCAGTTGAAATAAATTTTGGCAGAGATGTAAAACTGAACAGTTGACTCACCAATGTCCATTTTACGCTCCACATGCAATCTGTGTCACTGTGTTTGCCACTAATTCAGAAAATGGGCAACAAAGAGAGAGTCTTACATTCTTACAGCATCTTTCATGACAGCTAGATTTATCAAGCAGCATGACAGCCTGAAGCACTTTTGAACTGAAGCCACAATTTTAATGTGGGAAAGCCAGCAACCAATTTGTACAGAGTAAGCTCCTTGAAAAGGCAAAGCAATAAAGAGTTGGCAGTGCGTTTTTTGTAGAGTTACTTGAGGCATCAGTATAGACCAGGGCATTGCTATGATCCAAAATAAAGTCATTGGATAGTTTATATACTCGTCTGAGATATTGCCCTTCAATATAATGTCTGATCCACAGGACAGCACATCATCATTCCTGAACTGCTCTCTTAGTTCAGATTTTTGAGTTGTGGAATTCTGTGAGCTTTCCTGATAACCAGCTGTTCCTGCATGCTCACCTTCTGCGACTCATGCACGAGGACACCCAGATCCCTCTGCTTCTTAGAGCTCTATACCCTCTTACCTTTTAGACAACATGCTGCCTCTTAATTCTTCCTGCAAAATGGATAATTTGATGTTTTTCCAGGTTATACACATCATTGCTCATTCATTAAACCTATTCACATCTTTTCATATTCCCCTTATGTTCTCTTAATAACTTTCTTTCCTCCCTATCTTTGTATCATCAGCACATTTAGTTGCTAAACCTAGGTCACTTATATAGTTATAAGCAGTTCAGATTCCTGCACTTATCCAAACACTCTGCTATAACTTCTTTATAACAACTTGTAACACTTTGCCAATGACAGAATTTTGTTTTCTTTATTCATTCAGGGGATGAGGATGTAACTGGCTAGGCAGCATTTATTACCCATCCCTAAGAGGGCAGTTATGAGTCAACCACATTGTCATTGAATCCCTACAGTGTGAAAGTAGGCCATTTGGCCCATCGAGTCCACACCAACCCTCCGAAGAGCGTTCCACCCAGATCCATGCCCCACCCTACACCTGCATTTTGCACCTTAGACACTATGGGCAATTTAGCATGGCCAATGCGCCTAGCCTGCACATCTTAGGACTGTGGGAGGAAACCGGAGCACCTGGAGGAAACCCGCACAGACACGGGGAGAATGCGCAAACTGCACACAGACAGTCACCCGAGGGTGGAATCGAACCCAAGTCTTCAGTGCTGTGAGGATTGGACCCATTGCTATAGGAGTGGAGCCACATGTCAGCCAGACCAGGGAAGGATGGCAGCTTCCTTCCCTAAAGGACATTGGTGAACCATGATGTTAAGCTGACTGGTCCGTCGTTTCTTTCTTCCTGTCATCCACCCTTTTGTGAATAAATGAGTTACCTCCAAGTTTGCCCAATCCAGGAGTATTTGGTTTTACTCACAAATACTATCCACTCAGCTACAGCTACGACTGACAATCAGAGACTAGAAATGGCAGATGAGATAAAAGTGTTGAAGGCTGAGGACTGACCTTGTAGAGGCTTATAAAATCATTAGGAGCATGGAGACGATGACGATCCAAAGTCTTTTCCCTAGGGTAGGGGAGTCCAAAACTAGGGGCCATAAGTTTAAGGTGAGAGTGGAAAGAATTAAAAAGGACCTGATTGGCAACTTTTTCACGCAGAGGGTGGTGTGTGTATGGAATGAGCTGCCAGAGGAGGTGGTGGAGCCTGGTACAGGTACAACATTTAAAAGACATCTGGGTGGGAACATGAATAGGAAGGGTTTAGAGGGATATGGGCCAAATGCTGGCAAATGGGACTAAGATTAATTTAGGATATCTGATCAGAATGGACGAGTTGGCCAAAGGGTCTGTTTCCATGCTGTAGATCTTTATGACTGTGACGAGTTATGTAGAATTACAGAGAGTTTACTGCACACAAACTGCTTATTTGATCCAATTTGTTTTATCTCCAGCCTCGGGGGTTGACAAGGGGGCTCAGTCATTAGCACTGCTGCCTCTTCTCACCAGGGTTCACCAAAGTCCTTTAGGGAAGGAAACTGCCATCCTTACCTGGTCTGGCCTACATGTAACTCCAGACCTATAGCAATAGGTCCAATCCTCACAGCACCGAAGACCTGGGTTCGATTCCACCCTCAGGTGACTGTCTGTGTGCAGTTTGCACATTCTCCCCATGTCTGTATGGGTTTCCTCCGGGTGCTCCGGTTTCCTCCCACAGTCCAAAGATGTGCAGGCTAGGTGGATTGGCCGTGCTAAATTGCCCATAGTGTTCAGGGATGTGTAGGTTAGGTGGGTTATAGGGTGATGGGTCTGGGTGGGATGCTTTGAGGATCAGTGTGGACTTGTTGGGCCGAAGGGCCTGTTTCCACACTGTAGGGATTCTATGATCAAATCTCCTCTCGTCTCCTCTTCCTCTCTCCTGCATTTCCCCAGTTTCCCCTGAAATGTCTCTGGTCTATTTCATTTGCCTCAACCAGTCTGTCTGTGAGGAGAGAGTTTATCCCTGGATCTGCAGAGAGCCTGTTCTATAAACCCAAGAGGGAACATTGTACCAGGAATTATTCACAATCCTCCAGCTAATTTAGAAAGTTCCAGTCGGCTCTTCTTTGCCTTTCTGCTCTATTCATCTCTTTCTAAATCCAGGCATCATTTTTTAATCACCTTATCAATTTGCCTTCCAAGCTTTAAGGATTTGTATACATGAACACAAAGGTCCCCCAGCTTAGCTACACTTTTCAAAACCCTGCCCTTTATTGCACTGTCTTTCTGTCTGACTCATCCAAAAGTGTATCAGCGAGAAAGGGATAATGGAATGTTGAACACACTCACTACCTCCATCGCCTATCTAGTGGCTGCTGGGGTGGAATTTCCCTTGTGATATTTTTGTCCAAACCGTGAATGTGTTATTGTTAAATTTCTCTCTACGTCACATTATCAAGCCCCTCAAAAAGAAGAGTTCCTGCATCAGTTAAAAATGAACACAGAAGGCCAGATGGCATCGTTGACAGTGCGGCGCTCCCTCAGCACTGACCCTCCGACAGTGCCCACTCCCTCAGCACTGACCCTCTGACAGTGCCCACTCCCTCAGCACTGACCCTCCGACAGTGCCCACTCCCTCAGCACTGACCCTCCGACAGTGCGGCACTCCCTCAGTACTGACCCTCCGACAGTGCGGTGCTCCCTCAGCACTGACACTCCGACAGAGCGGCACTCCCTCAGCACTGACCCTCCGACAGTGCGGCACTCCCTCAGTACTGACCCTCCGACAGTGCGACGTTTCCTCAGTACTGACCCTCCCACAGTGCGGCACTCCCTCAGTTCTGACCCTCCAACAGTACGGCGCTCCCTCAGTGGGGGCTTTAGTCTGAATTTTGTGTTCAATTCTCTGGCGTGGCACTTAGAGCTTTAAATTCCAAAGTGAAGATGTAGTTTTGTGGAGCTGTGACTGGTTTGCAAGTTACAGTAACTTTTTCATTGGTTCAACGACTGAGATTGTTTGAAACCTGCAGTGCAGAATGGGACCATTTGGCCCATCGAGCCTGTGCAATGTCTTTGAAAGAACAATCCTACTAGCCCCATGGCTCTTCTGTTGCCCTGGAATACTACAAATTTTTTCCTTTCTCAGCCTTTTTAAAATCTATTTCTGGGATGCGGATGTCACTGGCTGGCCAGGATTTGTTGCTCGTCTCAAATTGCCCCATGAGAAGGTGGGAGTGAGCTGCCTTCTTAAACCACTGCAGTCCATGTGCTGTAGGTTGACCCACAATGCCCTTAGGGAGGGAATTCCAGGCTTTTGCCCCAGCAACACTGAAGGAACAGCAATATATTTCCAAGTCAGGATGTTGAGTGGTTTGGAGGGCAGCTGACTGTCCCCTTCTCAAGGGCAACCAGGAATGGGCAATAAATTCTATTCCAGCTAGCAATACACATTTATCTTGAAAAAAATCCAAAATAAACGTTAGCCCTGTCAGTTCACAAATTAACTTTTTCTGAGTAGGTGATATATTTTCTCCATGAAAGTTCTCTACTGTTAAATAAACCAGTGAACTGAATATATTCATAAATCTATCTAGGGCAGAGAAAGGTGCTAAAAAGGAAGTTGCAATAACATCATATAAACCATGAAGCAACTCTTTATCTAAATTAATTAAAACCCCATTTAATTTATTCAAGTATTTGCTTTTTTCATTGTGTCCTTGCTTCCCAATCACAAGAGACACAGAAGTTGAGATGAAGAGCCTTGTAGTTCACAGAGATAAATAAGTTCTTACTTCCACCATCGTCCCTAACTCACTCACTCAATGATATGCATAAACAAGAAGCAACATGCATATTCAATAGCAAAGACCTAAAAAAGAGCAGGCCAGAGCTTTCTTCTGCAATTCATTGTTTCCCTTCACCTAGACATTAGAGATTAATACTGAAATTACAAAACAAGTCTTGTAGTGCAGTTAAAAACAAAGAAACCCAGAGAGGGAGAGCATTAAGGGAGAAAATCATTCCAGATTATGTTTATTTAATGTACATTCCTATCA
Source organism: Ginglymostoma cirratum (assembly GCA_024137785.1). NCBI lineage: Eukaryota > Metazoa > Chordata > Chondrichthyes > Orectolobiformes > Ginglymostomatidae > Ginglymostoma > Ginglymostoma cirratum. The sequence goes on from JAHRHZ010000020.1 coordinate 1,841,198, forward strand.
CCCTGAACATAGGATATTTCTCACTTGTTGGAGTAGGAATCGTTCAGTGTTGGGCTTTATTTTCTAACACACTGGTAAATTCATCAGTGCCTCATCTTACACATCCACCTTTTTAAAATCTATTTCTGGGATGCGAATGTCACTGGCTGGCCAGCATTTGTGGCTCATCCTGACTGTTCTGTCAAATTAAAGAGCGTCATTACCACCTCGTCTATGTTTGCTCCCAGCGGACCTGACCTATTTTCTACTATTAACACCTATTCTACATCTCTATCTATGCTCTGCTGCCAGTCCCTTGGTATTTTTGCTTTGAGCTCACTCACAATCTGTTTCACTCACTCATCCTCCCCCTTTGCTAATAGCATTAAAAAAACCCACCATTTTCCAGCCCCCTTCATTTCCAAAGAAGAGTCTTCAGTCTCAAAACATTAACTCTGTTTCTTTTTCCCTCAGGTACCACCACACCTGCTGAGTTTTTCCAGCGATTTCAGTTTTTATTTTAGATCTCCAGCATCTGCAGTGTTTTTATTTTATTCGAAAGCTTGATAAATGGCTGCATTCTTTACTTACTGATTATCACAGCTTTACCCATCAGGTTCTTGAGCTCACCATATTGACTTGCACATTGCTCTGACCACTCAAGGTAACATGAACAAGGCATGGTCCAGTCTCCCCTGGCCTGGTGCTGCCAATGAGACTGATCGTCAGACAATGATACCATGGCTCAGGGAGTCGCCAGGAGAGGGACCAGGGTAACTGACATTGGTGACCAATTTTCATTGACTCATGACAGTCAACAGTATGATCACAAAGTCCTCACCGTGTGGGGACAGAGTGATAGACCAGCTGGCATTTCCCTGCCTGTTCAAGCTGCATTTGGTGTTAAAGGGACTCGCTCACACAGAATGAAAAATGGCTGAAAAATATCTGCGGCAACAGAATTCAATTTAAAACAGCAGATTACATGTAGATTTCACTCTGAAACTTTTCACTTCCTGATACAAAATACACATCACTTACATTACCTTTACCAAAATGGTATTTACTCCCAGGTTGCAAGCTTAGCACCATTATGTGATATTCTCAAATTGTTGCCACCCAATAGTTTTACTCCAAGTAGACTATTTTCTCCTTTAGGTAAATGACAATTCCATTCTCAAAAGTTTCACGCAGGACATAGCAGAGAAACAAGTGTGTGTCTCCTCCATGGCACCCTACCTCTGCAACCCTTTCTCATTCCTCATTTCAAGTTTCTACTTAAACTGCTTCTCCTGACAACAAGTTCCTCATTCGTATTGCACTCTTTGTGAAGAATTTCATCTTTAGTTCTTGTTCCATTTAATGGCACTGTGATAATAATGAAGGAAGTAGATGCTGAAGCTGGTGGCTGGGGGCATGGAACAAGCAGCTGCTTTGTCCTGGATAGTGTTGAGCCTCTTGAGTGTTGTTGGAGCTGCACCCATCCAGGCAAGTGGGGAGTATTCCATCACACTCCTGTCTTGTGTCTTGTAGATGGTGGGCAGGTGTTGAGGGAGTCAGGAGGTGAGTTACTCACCACATTATTCCTAGCCTCTGACCTGCTCTTATAGCTACTGTGTTTATAGGGCCAATCTAGTTTAATTTCTGGCCAATGTTACACACAGATTGAGAAGAACTGAAGAAATTTTATTTTGTTTTGCAGATAGTTATTAGAGTGCAGAATGATTCAGCTCAAGGGGCTATGGGGCAGTGACTGAGACATTATTTGAAACAAAACTCAAAGAGAGGCGAGGCCTCTTCTGGAGTACTGTGACCAATTCTGGTGGCCCTGTTATAGGGTAGTATTAAGCTGGAGAAGGTTCAGAAGAGATTTACCAGGATGTTAGCAGGAACTGAGGGTTTGAGTTGTAAGGAGAGGCTGGGACTTTCTTCACTAGAGCATAAAAGATTGAGTTTTATAAAATATTGAGGGATATAGATAGGATTAATGGCAGGTGTCTTTTCCCTCGGGTGGGCAATTTCAAGACTAGGGACCTTATTTTTAAAGTGAGAGGAAAAAGATTTAACAAGGATATGAGGGGCAATGAAGGCATATGGCAAGCTTTCATTCATCGGACGGGGTATTGAGCACAAGAGTTGGCAGGTCATGTTACAGTTATATAGGACTTTGGCTCGACCACGTTTGGAATACTGCGTACAGTTCTGGTCGCCGCATTACCAAAAGGATGTGGATGCTTTGGAGAGGGTGCAGAGGAGGTTCACCAGGATGTTGCCTGGTATGGAGGGTGCTAGCTATGAAGAGAGGTTGAGTAGATTAGCATTATTTACATTAGAAAGATAGAAGTTGCGGGGGCACCTGATTGAGGTCTATCAAATCATGAGAGGTATAGATAGGGTGGATAGCAAGAAGCTTTTTCCCAGAGTGGGGGACTCAATTACTAGGGGTCACGATTTCAAGGTGAGGGCAAAAGTTTAAGGGAGATATGCATGGAAAGTTCTTTACGCAGAGGGTGGTGGGTGCCTGGAACGCGTCACCAGTGGAGGTGGTAGAGGTGGGCACGATAGCATCATTTAAGATGTATCGAGGCAGATACATGAATGAGCAGGGAGCAGAGGGATACAGATCCTTGGAAAATAGGTGACAGGCTTAGACAAAGGATCTGGATCGGCGCGGGTTTGGAGGGCTGAAGGGCCTGTTCCTATGCTGTAATTTTCTTTGTTCTTTGTTCTTTGTTCTAAGACAGAGAGTTCTTTGTGTGTGAAATGAACTTCCAGAGGAAGTGGTGTGTGCAGGTACAGTTACAATTTAAAAGACATTTACATAAGCACATGAATAAGAGGGGTTCAGAGGGATATGGGCCAAGCACAGGCAGATGGGACTAATTTAGTTTGGGAATATGTTCAACATGGACTGGTTGGACCAAAGGGTCTGTTTCCATGCTGTATGACTCTACGAGAGGGTAAATAAACATCTGGAACTGATGAAGTAGCAGAGGCGCAATGAGATTAATAGCTATTTCTGTGTTACAACTACAGCATTGACTGTGAAGGGGCAGTAGCTTTGTCAAAAATGGTCATTGCCTAGCACATATGAAATGTGTATGCTGTTCACCACACCTCAATTCAAGCCTGGTTACTGTACAGGTCTTGCTGAATGGTGCTGAACGTTGTGCAATCATTGGTGAACATCCCCACTTCTGACCTTATGATGGAGGGAAGGTCATTGATGAAGCAGCTAAAGATGGTTGGGCTGAGGACACAACCCTGAGGAACTCCTGCAGAGGTGTGCTGGAGCTGAGGTGATTGACCTCCAACATATTATTAAGCTGGAGATGGTTCAGAGTAGATTTGCTAGGATGTTGTCGGGAATGGAGGGATTAAGTTATAAGGAGAGGTTGGATAAGCTGGAACATTTTTCACTGGAGCACAGGAGGTTGAAGGGTGACCAAATAGAGGATTATAAAATAATGAGGGGTATAGATGGTGTGAATGGGAGATGTTTTCTTTCCCTTGGGTGGGAGATTTTATGACAAGGGAATATATTTTTAAGGAGAGAGGAGAATGATTTAGAGACATGAGGGGCAACTTTTTAGACAGAGACTGGTTCGTGTGTGGAATGAACTTTGAGTAAAAGTTGTGGATTCTGGTACAGTTACAACATTTAAAAGACATTCAGATAAGTACATGAATAAAAAAAATGTTTGGATGGATATGGGCCAAGCACAGGGAGGTGAGACTAGTTTAGTTTTAGATATAGTTGGTATGGACTGGTTGGGACCGAAGAGTCTGTTTCCGTGCTGTGTGATTCTGAGTCACATGGTAACAGAGGCCTGCATAAAACACAGCTTTCTGAAGAAGAGTCTAGGCCCGAAACATCAGCCTTCCTGCTCCTCTGATGCTGCTTGGCCTGCTGTGTTCATCCAGCTCTACACCTTGTTATCTCAGGATGAAAGCTGTGTTTCACCTCAAAGTAGGGATTAATTTATAAGACCTCACCTTTGATGTATCCTAGTATCCAAACTGGAGATAATTTAAGGCAAATTATCTCTGGGATAGTAGTGCAACCTGATGGCAGCTCACATCTCAGGTTACATTTGAAATCCTTCAACTGCAGTTTATTCCAGCAATTATTTGCCACCTCCTGATGCAGAGAATACAGATTGAAACTCCCTGTGTCTCTCACTCCACATCCTGATTAAAACACTTGGTGTTTGTCCTAGCCCTGCTACATCATAGAATCATAGAATCTCTACACTGTGAAAGCAGGCCATTCGGTCCATCAAGCATACACCAACCCTCCGAAGACCATCTTACCCAGAACCACCCCCTACCCTATCCCTGTAACCCTGTATTTCCCATGGCCAATCCAACTATTCTAGACATCTTTGGAATTGTGTGTTCTCTTTTTCTTCAATTATCCATAATTCTTCCACAACTAGTAAACAGATATCACAAGAACAGTAGATATAAGATATCAATCTATTTACGAGTCTTGGGTTTACTCTGTTTATTATGGTAGATTTTTTTCAATGATGTTTACAGTTCAAAATGAAAGTTTTGAAATACTTTTCAAAGCATTGCTTGGGAACATTAATAGCTCTGCAAAGGCACAGTGTTATGGCCCCGGTCCCCATAACTTGCTCATCAATTGTCTGCAGCATCCTGTATTTTGGCATTCATTTCCCATTCACTTCCACTGTACTAAGTTGTTGAAATCATTGTGTTATAGGCTCATCTCGGGTTAAAAAAGGACATGCATTTGTTGAAAACAAAAAACATTTTTAACACCTTTCATAGCATTCCACAGCAAATAAACAGTTTTTTGCTTTGAAGTAATGTAGGAAGCTTTGTAGCAATTGGTGCACAGCAAGATCACATAAACAGAAATGTAATGCGGATCAGATATCCTTTTCACTGATTTTATTGGTGAAGGGGTGAATATTGGCCTGGATACCAAGGACAACATACGGCCATAGAGATATACAGCACAGAAACAGATCCTTCAGTCCAACTCACCCATGCTGACCAGTTATCCTAAATTAATCTAGACACATTTGCCAGAGTTTGGCCATATCTCTCTAAACCCATCCAGAAGCCTTTTAAATGTTGTAGCTGTACCAGCCTCTACCACTTCCTCTGGCAGCTCATTTCATGCATGCACTACCCTCGGATGAAAAATGTTGTACCTTAGGTCCCTTTAAAATCTTTCCCCTCTCACCTTAAACCTATACTGTCTAGTTTTGGACTCCCCTGTGCAAGGGAAAGACTTTGATTCTTCACCCTATCCATGCCCCTCATGATTTTATAAACCGCTATAAGGTCACCCCTCAGCCCCCAATGATCCAGGGGAAAAGGCCCTGTTGGAAGGGCATTGATTACACCTACCTGTGAACACAGCCACCCCATACTCCCTCAGTCCTGCAATGTGTCAGCCAAAATCAAGGCCCCATGTTGGTGGCTCAAACACAAAAACTTCTGACTCAGGCAGTGCTACCAACCCTGAGCCAAAGTAAACCCTCTCAGCGAACTGACCAATAGCAATCAACTGGAGGAACAACATCTCATCTTCAGGCTAGGCAGTTTACGGCCTTCTGGACTTGAGTTCAACACCTTCAAATTGTGAACCATCTCCCATTTCTTCCCTTTCGTTTAGCTTTACTTGTTACATTCTCAGTCATCATGCCCTCTCTCCCCTCCCCCCACGCTAGTGGGACTTCTGTTCTTTCAAGTCTGGCAGTTAGACGCACCATTGTTCTGGCATAGATAACACGGTGTGGAGCTGGAGGGACACAGCAGGCCAGGCAGCATCAGTTGTGGCCCTTGAAATACGAGGACATCTGGGATGTTCAGGAGTGGAATGCCCCATCTTGGGATCAGATGCGGTGGAGGTGGAGGAATTGGGAATAGGGGATCGCATTCTTGCCGGAAGGTGAGTGAGAGGAGGTGTAGTGCAGGTAGCTGTGGGAGTTGGTGGGCTTGAAATAGATGTTGGTTTCGATGCGGTCACCAGAGATGGATTCGGAGAGGTTCAGGAAGGAAAGAGAGGTATTAGAGATGGCCCAAATGAACTTGAGGTTGGGGTGAAAGGTGTTAATAAAGTTGATGAACTGTTGCCATTCTCACATTTCGATCACTTAATCTGAACCATCAACATCTTTTCTCCCTCAGCACTCTACACCCCACGACACCCACACCCTTCCCCAACTATAGCATAAATGCTGCCCCCTCCACACTTTTCTTCAGCTCTGATGAAGAGTCATTTAGACTCAAAATGTTAGCTTGATCTCTCCATGGATGCTGTCTGACCCATTGTGATTTCCAGCACATGTTGTTTTCAGCACAGATTCCAGCATCTGCAGTAATTTGCTCCGACTAACAGTAATCAATTCTGTGACTTCTCCTGAAACATGGGTCGCTGGTTTTGTTTAAAATTTGGCACTCTTGCATGGGTCCTGATGAGTGTAGGATGTAAAGTTGCAACAAGATGCCTCTCCCTGCAGCAATATCGATCAAATAGCTTTTGTGAGCTGATTTCACTGAGAGACCTGGTTTGGGAATAACATGGCCTTCATGATTGGTGTTTGGCCATGTCTTATATCACAAGCTGGTGGCCTGTGCCTGAAGTAGACCTCTGGGTGATCAGTACAAAGTGAAACGAGAATCACAGAATGGAGTGTTATTTAAGTATTGATTTTTTTTTTCCCTTCAGAGCCTTGTCATTGATGTACCAGGATAAATGAGGAAATGACTGCACAAATCACAACTTGATAGCAATTTTCTCAGCAATGGGGAAAAGACTAGTCCTTGCACATACTCAACAGTCACAGCAACGTAGCAAAGGCAGTCATTTATGAAAGATAAAAGAGAGAGAGATTTTGATCTGACCTTGGCAGTCTGACAGCTGTGAGACCGCAAATCATTAATGATGAGCTGAATGATGAGCGAAAAAGCCTTCTCATATCAACACATTGTGACAAGTGAAATGTAGGCAGTCAATCTTCAGAGAGCAAAGAAGAATATTAAAATGGCTGCTTCTCCTCAACATGTTGCCTCTCAGTCTAAAGAAGCCAGTTGTGACAGAGTTTCAATGCATGGTTTGAACCAGAGGGCAGAAGTCAGAGGCCGTGAGATCCAAATAGCATTGTAACCTCGACAACAGCTTGATCCTGATGGAACCAAATAAAAGAAACATGTCGCATTTATGTAGCACCTTTCACAATACTGCGCACCCCAGACCACTATCACAGCCAATGAAGCGCTTTTTAAGTTTCTTCACTGTGGTAACGTAAGAAACATTGACACAGTTTGCGCACGGCAAGATCCCACTGGAAGAAAGGACTGTGGGCGCTGGAGATCTGAAACAAATGCAGATATTGCTGGAGAAACTCAGCAGGCCTGGCAGCATTTGTGGAGAGAGAAACACGATTAATGTTTTGAGTCTGATACAATCCTTCTTCAGCTCTGACTTTTTACATCCACCAGATGGGGGCAGATAGACCCTTAGTGATGGGTAGGTAGCACCTCTACAGAACAGCACTCAATCAGCTGAGATTTGACTTAAACCTAGAACTTTCCCAGTTGGGGGTGAATATTCTCCCAACTGATCCACAGCCGACAACTGTGTATTATTCCTGGACAGATCAATCAAGTACTGGAATGTGGCTGGCAAGGAACACGTGGCATTAGGAATTCAGAGGGAGCTTATTTTAATGATACTGCATTCTTCTTTTGACCCTTTCTAAAATAAAAATTAAAGTTCGAGACAGCCCCTGATGGAACACGGTAACAAAAATAAAAAAATCCACGAAAACCTACAGACAGAAAGAGATCTCAATTAACTCAAAACATCCCTGACTTGGGGATAGGGAATGAGGCTGTACACCCACTCTGTCATAACTACAGACTCCTCATCGTAGAGTCATACAGCACCGTAACACGACCATTTGGTCCAGCCAGTCCATGCTGAACAAGTTTCTCAAAATAACCTAGTCCCACCTGCCTGCATTTGGCAAGGTGTGTTTCCTCTCATTGGGTACCCGATCACTATTGTAACATTGACAGAGGGGCAGGCAGACTGTTGGGAGGTTGCATCTGGACCTGGATCAGAGATATAAATGGGGAATTGTTGTATGATCAAAGGCTAAACAGGTTGGGACTCTACTTCCTGGAGTTTAGAGGAATGAGAGGTGACCTCAGTGAAACATAATGGATTCTTCCACAACTCTATTGTGTTCTGAGGAAGGGTTACTGGACCTGAAACATTAACTCTGTTTTCTCCTTCACAGATGCTGCCAGACCTGCTGAGCTTTTCCAGCAACTTTGTTTTTGCTCTGGATTCTTCAGGGGCTTGACAGGGTAAATGCTGAGAGGATGTTTCCCCTCATGGGAGAGTCTATGACCAGGGGACGCAGTCTCAGAATAAAGGGGCACCAATTTAAGATTGAGATGAGGAGGAATTTCTTCTCTCAGAGGGTTGTGAGTCTTTGGAGCTCCTTGCTACAGACAGCCATGGGGGCAGAGTCCTTGTGTATATTTAAAGCTGAGATGGATAGATTCTTGATCAGTTGGAGAATCAAGATTTATGGGAAAAGGGCAGGAAGGTGGACTTGAGGAATGTCAGATCAGCCATGATCCTATTGAATGGAGGAGCAGTCTGGAGGGGCCGAACAGCTTCCTCCTGTTCCTATTGCTATGGCTATGTTGTCTGAAGCCCAGCGCAGACCCCTGGCCTCAAGGTAAAGCCCAGTGTGGACCCATCTGCCGTAATTTTTCTTCTTTCTCTATGTCTGCTTTAGAAGGATTGTAATGCTGAACATTTAACCCTTATGCCGTTATTTTTCTAATTTATACCCACAATGTTGTACTTAGGCACGTTTGTACCTTAGGTGGCACCAGAAATGGCGACTATGCATACCTTTTACTGCACTCCTGTATCCCTGTACTTGAGTACAGGCGGCAATAAAAGTCCTGATGAAGGGTTTCAACCCAAAACATTAGCTTTCCTGCTCCTCTGATGCTGCCTGACCTGCTGTGTTCATCCAGCTCCACACTGTGTTATCTCTGACTCCAGCGTCGGCAGTTCCTGCTGTCTCTGAGACAATAAAACCTAATACTAATTCTAAATAATACTGCCTGAGAGGTGAAATCTCACTCCATTTCCCTGGTTGAGCAATACTGTCGAATAGGGACTGGCAGTGGAGAGTTCCTGGACCATCCAGATGCCCTGTCTAATGGTCTGAGGGAATGGTTTCAGATCCCACTGCAGCCTGTGAAGCAATTTCACTTCAACTCAAAATCTAGAATTGAAAGCTAGTCTCAGTGATAGTGACCGCTGTGGTGATCGTAACAAGATCAGTAGGTAGACCTCATAGAATATGAGTTCCCTGATTTGGGGCTGTTAATCTGGTCCAATCAGGGAGCCCTGGCTGACAGACAAGAACGGGAACGTCAGAGGTTCTACGCACTCTGAGAGCTCTGGGGGAGGCGATGGCCTAGTGGTATGATCGCTGGACTGTTAATCCAGAGACCCAGATCATGTTCTGGGGACCCATGTTCGAATCCTGCCATGGCAGATGGTGGAAGTTGAATTCAATAAATATCTGGAATTAAGAGTCTAATGAATCCATTGCTGATTGTCAGGAAAAAACCCATCTGGTTCACTAATGTCCTTTAGGGAAGGAAACTGCCATCCTTACCTCGTCTGGCCTATATGTGACTCCAGACCCACATCAATGTGGTTGACTCTTAACTGCCCTCTAGGCAATTAGGGATGGACAAAAACTGCTGCCTGGCCAGCAACACCCTTGTTGCGTGAATTATTAAAGAAAGCTGGCTCTGTGGGAGCAGGATCAGTGTCAAGGACTCTCCATGTGTAAATAAAGGGTGAGTTGCTGTTGGGATACCGGTCTCTGTGGAGTTATTTCAGACACCATAGATGAGAGTCATAAAAAATACATTGGATGACTAATCTCCTTTAAGGAGGGAAACCTGCCATCCTTACCTGGTCAGGCCTACGTGTAATTCCAGATCCATGACAATGTGCAGTTGGCTCTTAACAGCCTTCTGAAATGACCAAGCAATACACTCAGTTCAAAGGCAATCAGGGATGGACAACAAATGCTGGCTCAGCCAGTCACAACCACATCCTGTGAACAAATAAATATTTGAAAGGGCCAAATGATTACTGGGACGGACTGTTCAGTGGACCTGAAAGTAACAAAAATAACCTGCATTTATACCCCATCTTAAACCCAACCAAACATCGCAGAGTGTTTAACAACAGAGGACTCAAACAGTATTTGACACCAAATTGCATAGGAAGGCGGGTCATCAATAATCTGCGGATGGAAATAGGTTTTTATGAGTTACATAAAAGAGGAGTGAGAGATTGGAAGTAAGCGAGAGAACTCCCAAACTTGGGACCCAGGTTGTGGAGAGGTGGAGAAATTTGGGGATATGCAACAATTGTGAAACAGGTTTGCAAAGTTGGAGGGGTTTTCAGAGACAGAAGTTCGCGTTTGTGCCCTAAACGGTTTTGTAAGTATCTGTTCAGCTTGTCATTCCTGATGCATTGCTACACAAAACCCAAAGAGGACTTTGTATTTTGTTCTCGTGGCTGCTGTTGAGCGCGCAGTGCTGAGTATAAACTGCTGGGTGAGCGCTGAGTGCAGTGCACTCGCTGAGATAGCCTTAGGACGCTTTACATTTTCCCACATTTAGAGTGGTTAAAGGCCATCAGAAACCCATTTTAGCAACTCCATTATTCATTCAAATGATAGACTGTGTAAATTGATGCTGTTGGAACTGAGACAGCTATTAACTCCCAACATTGCCATGTTTCCAATAAAGTAAGCACCATATCACCCTGACTCATATCAGTCACTAGGACCAGTACCATCAGCTTTGTGCAGAAAGAAGCTCTTTCCTCAGACCCAAAGGGTTGTGGGCTCAAAGGTCATTAGCGGATTTGAGGTTGTAGTTTGCTCAAGGTAGGGGGTCTATAAACCACCTGTTACACAGCACGCTGGATTTCTCTTCTTGTCATCATTTATGGACAAAGGTTCATCCAGCCATAGGAAACCATTTCTGCCCATTTTCACACTTTTGATCAATTACGGTTATAGTCATACAGTCAGAGAGAGCCTCAGCCCATTGTGTCTGTGCCAGTCAAAAACCACCATCTAACTATTCTAATCCCATTTCCCAGCACTTGGCCCAGAGCCTTGTGTGCCTTAGCATCACAAATGTGCATCTAAATATTTCTTCAATGTGATGAGGGTTTCTGCCTCTCCCACCCTTACAGGCAGTGAGTTTCAGATTCCCATCACCCACTGGATGAAAAAGGTTTTTCCTCACATCTCCGCTAAACGTTTTGCCCCTTACCTTAAAACTTTGCCCCAGGTCATTTGATCCCTCCATTATGAGACAAAGTTTCTTCCTATCTGTCCTGTCCATGACCCTCATAAATTTATCCATCTCAATCATGTCTCCTCTCAATTTCCTCTGCTCTAAGGAAAACAAGCCCAGTCTGTCCAATTTCTCTCCATCACTGTAAGGCAACATCCTGGTGAACCTTCTGTGCACTCTCTCCAAAGTTTTCACATCCTTCTGGTAATGTGGTGACCAAAACCGCACACAATACTCCAAATGCGGCCTAACAAGGGTTTTATATTGCTGCAACATTTTTCGCCAACTGCCGTACTCCATGCCCCGGCCGATGAAGGCAAGCATGCCATATGCCTCCTTAATCACCTTGGCCACCTGTGTTTTCACATTTAGGGAACTGTGGACCTGCACACCCAGGTCCGTCTGTATGTTAATGTTCTTAAGGGTTCTGTCAATTACAGTATAGTTCACACCTAAATTTGATCCTCCAAAATGCATCACCTCGCATTTGTCTGGATTAAACTCCATCTGCCATTTCTGTGCCCAAGTCACCAATCTATCTATACCTTGTTGTATCCTTTCACAATCTTCGGCACTATCAGCAACTCCACCAATCTTCTGGTCATCTGTAAACTTACTAATCAGACCACCCACATTTTCCTCCAGATCATTTATATATACTACAAACAACAGAGGACCCAAGACTGATCTCTGTGGAACACCACTATTAACTGGTCTCTATTATGAAAAACACCCTCACACTACTACCCTCTGTCTCCTATGGCCAAGCCCGTTTTGTATCCATCCAGCCAGGCCACCCCGAATCCCTTATGATTTTAGTTTTTGTGCCAATCTGCCATGTGAGACTTTATCAAATGCCTTACTAAAATCCTTGTAAACTACATCCACAGCCCTTCCCTCATTAATGATCTTTGTCACCTCTTCAAAAAATTCTGTCAGATTGGTGAGACATGATCTTTCCTGCACAAAACCATGTTGCCTGTCACTAACTAACCATTTTCCTCTAAATGTGCATATATCTTGTCTCTCAGTATCTTCTCCAAGAGCTTCCCCACCACGGATGTCAGGCTCACCAGCCTATAATTTCCTAGATTATCCTTGCTTCCTTTCTTAAGGAAGGGAACAACATTGGCTAATCTCCAGCCCTCTGGAACAGTAGCTATGGTCAAATAGGACGTGAAGATATCTACTAATGCCCCAGCTATTTCCTCCCTTGCTTCTCGCAGTAACCTGGGATAGATCCCATCTGGCCATGGGAACTTGTCTACCTTAATACAATTTAGGATTCTCACAGCTTCCTCCTTCAGTATAATGACATTATCTAGAGTATTCACACACACTCATCCCTGACCTCAACATCAGTCGTGCCCTTCTCCTTGATGAATACTGATATAAACTACTCAGTAAGGATCTCTCCCACTTCCTGTGGCTCCACATATAATTTCCCTCCTTTGTCCTTGAGGGAGCCTACTCTTTCCCTTGCTCCCCTCTTTCTTCTATACATGTGTAAAAAGCCTGAGGATTCTCCCTGACCCTGTTTGGTCAAGACATTTCACGGTCCCTTTTAGCCTTCCTAATTCCGTGTTTAAGTTCCTTCCTAATTTCTCTTTACTCCTCAAGGGCTTCATCAGTTTGTAACTGCCTAGACCTATCGTATGCTTCCTTTTTCCTTAGCTTATAATTTCCCTTGTCACCCATGGCTCCTGAATCCTGCCATTCCTATCCTTTAGTTTTACAGGGACATGCATGTCCTGCACTTTAGTCAATTGATCTTCAAAAGCCCCCCACATGCCAAGTAGAGAGTTGCCCTCAAATAACTGCTCCTGCTCCACATTCCCCAGTTCCTGTCTAATTTGGATGTAATTGGCCCTTGCCCAATTAAACACCCTCACCCAAGGGCTACTCTTGTCCTTGGCCACGACTACTCGAAATCTTATGGAGTTATGGTCACTGAGCCCAAAATGTTCTCCTACTGAAACGTCAATCACCTGTCCTAGCTCATTCCCTAGGACCAAGTCTAGTATGGCCTCCTCTCTGGTTGGATTGTCAACATGCTGCCTCAAAAAGCCTTCTTGGACACATCTAAAATTGCTCTCCATCCATGCCCCTGGCTCTAAGGGAGTCACAGTCAATCAGAGGAAGGTTAAAGTCACCCACCACAACTACCCTGCTTTTTGCACATCCTTTCCAGCATGTGACGACGTTTCTGCTCCTCTGTCTCCTGTGGGCTGTTGGGAGGTCGATGGAAAACTCCCAACATAATGATTCCGATTCCTGGTCTCCATCGATAATGTCTCACTGCAAGAGCCCTCTGATATATCCTCACTCAACACAGCTGTGATGTGGTCCCTAATCAGCAATGCAACACACCCACCCCTTTCTGTCCCATCGAAAACAGCGATGTCCTGGAACGTGAAGCTACCAGTCCTGTCCCTCCTTTAACCAGGTCTCCGTAACGGCAATAACATCATAATTCCATGCAGTAATCCACGCTCTTCGTTCATCTGCCCTACCTGTTATATTTCTTGCATTGAAGTTAATGCACTCGGACCTCCAGTCCCTCTGACTCCTGTGACTCCCCTCTGCCTGCTCTTACTCTGCTCTACGCATATCTCAGGCTCACCTTTGCCACCAGTCCCCGCACTGACTGTTGCTCTGGTTCCCAGCCGCTGCCACACTAGTTTAGACCCTCCCAATGAGCTCCAGCAAACCTCCTGCTAGGATATTGGTGCCCTTCTAGGTCAGGTACAATTTGTTCTCCTGAGATTACTACCCTGGTAGTCCTGTGTTTATACTCCCTACCTAACTCCCCGAATTGTCCTCGCAGGACTTAGTCCTTTTTCCTACCTGCGTCATTTCTGCTGATGTGGACATTGACTTCTGTCTGGTTTCCCCACCATTTCAGGATGTCCTGTACCCACTCAGAGACATCCATGACCCTGGCGCCAGGGAGGCAACACACCATCCTGGAGTCTCATCACAGCCACAGAGATGCTGATCTGTGCCCCTGACTATTGAGTCACCTACTACTAACCCTCGCCTACACTTTGCCTCACCCTGCTCTACAGCAGAACCAGTTGTGGTACCACAGGCCTGGCTGCTGCTTGTACCGTCTCCTGAGAGGCTATGCACCCTGCCCCCCGCCCCCAAAAGGTATCCAAAATGGTATACTTGTTAGAGAGGGGAATAGCCACAAGAGCTCCTGTGCTACCTTCCTGCCTCTCCTGGCTGACCCATCTATCTGTCTGGAAATGTGGTGTGATCACGCCCCTAGAGCTCTTCAATACTTCTTTCCCACCTTTCCACCCCACCCTTGGCATTGACCAATCCCCGCTACCAATTACCTGCATCCACCTATCGCCATCCCACCTACCTTCCCCCAGCCCCACCCCCTCTCTTCCCCCTGTTCATTTCTCAGCTCCCTTCCCCCCTCGCCAGTCCAGATGAAGGGTGTAAACCCAAAACATCGACTTTCCTGCTCCTCTGATGTTCCTCCAGCTCCACACTGTATTTTGTCTCTGACTCCAGCATCTGCAGCTCTTGCTATCTCCCTAAAGCTGGTACCTATCACTGTCCCTGCCCCCTGTGTGCACTGCAGTGTGTCCAGCTGCTTCTCCAACCAAACAACACTGTCTGTGAGGAGCTGCAGCTGGTCACACTTCCTGCAGGCATAGTTGTCAGAGACACGAGACTGTTCCCTGATCTCCCATGCCTGGCAGGAGGAGCATACCACTGCCCAAACTGTCATCCCTGCCCTTGCACACTTTAAAAGCTAAGAGTCTTATGTTGCCTGCCTTCCTCGCTGTGCCTTTTCTTTTTGGTTAGAGGACGTGTTGGGGGGGTGGTGGGGAGCGTTGGTGGGGGAACTATATACCTGCCTTAGGCCCGTATCCCTTTGTACTTTTGCTGAACAAAAGATTATCAATCTCAGATTTAAAATTAACAACTGATCCAGCATTCAGGGATATAACAAGGTGTAGAGCTGGATGAACACAGCAGGCCAAGCAGCATCAGAGGAGCAGGAAGGCTGACATTTCGGGCCTAGACCCTTCTGAAGAAGGGTTATAGTATCTCTCTTGTTCAGAATATTATGCCCAACTGCATTATCTTTTTAAGGTTCATTGAATCGAACAGAATGTGACAGAACTTGCAAATTTTGGAAATTGAGTTTAAACTTGCAACAGAAACTGTCAATTCTGCAGCTCAGTTCCTTACATCAAAGAGTTTATTTTTTAAATTTCAGGGGATTCTGAATGCTTGAGCTACAGTAACTACAGGTTATATTCATATTGCACCTTCAGCATGTTATAAAATGGGGCTTCACGAGGCAGCGATCAAAAATTCTTTGGATACATAGTCACAGAACACAAGAGGAAAGGTGACCAAGAGCTTTGCTGAAGTGGTTGATTTTAAGACATGCCTTAAATTTGAGAGTGGGTTTGTTGGGTGATGTGTTTACAGAGGGAAGTTAGTGCTTCAGGCCTTAGTAGCTGACTCACAGTGAATTTGTCTGAATAAGATTGGTCTGTAAATAGAACCATTTTATTCGCTTCCGAGAAAAGAGCGAGGGGAGAAGAATTATGTTGTCCCCTAGAGGTAGCATCTTCAAACAGAATCTGTTTCTGCATATACCAGTCCTAAATTAACACATCTAATTGCACAGAGGGATTGAGTTCAACCACTTTACATAATTAAATATGGTTTTCCAATCGCTACTTGCGATCTTCTGCAATGGCAAGATTAATGAGCATGTTTTTTAATACTTCACAAATTCAAGTGCATCTACTTCATATATTGAAATGTGAGAACTGAACATTTAATTATACAACTCAGGCCAATGTCTTACATTTTCAGTCCTGTAATGCTCACTGCCTTCCAATCAACTCAATGAAGAAGAATAGTCAAAAAGGAGCAGGAGGTGTGTGAAACTCTTTATAACAGCTAGGATCAATATATTCATAAGAGAAGGTCTTAGATTGTAGGATCAAGATGCAGAATCAGTTTAGGTGGACCTAAGAAGTAGATGAGAACATAAAACTCTAGATGTATATAGACCAGCAAACAGTGGTGTTAAGTTTGGTCATGGCATAAATCAAGGAATTAGAGATGCATGTAACGTGGGTAGTACAGTAAGAATAGATGCCTTCAATTTACTTATGGATTGAGTTAACCAGATCAGCACAAACGCTGTAGGGGTTGAATTCCTGGAATGTGTACAAGATGGATTTCAGGAACAACATGTTGAGCCGATAAAGGATCTGGCTATTTGGGATTCAATGTTGTGCGATGAGAAAGGGCCCATTAATAACCTTGCTGCAAAGGAAACTTTGGGAAATAGTCACTATAATATGATTGAATTTCATATTAAGTTTGAATGCAATATAGAACATAGAACAATACAGCGCAGGAACAGGCCCTTCAGCCCGCAATGTTGTACTTAACATGATGCCAAATGAAAGTAATCCCTTCTGCCTGCCCTTGGTCCATATTCCTTCATTCCTTGCATTTTCATGTGCTTATCTAGAAGTCCCTTAAATACCCCTATTGTATCTGTCTCCACCAACACCCCTGGCAGTACATTCCAGACTCCTACCACTTGCTGTATAAAAACTTTGCCCCTCACATCTTCTTCAAACTTTCCCCCTCTAACCTTAAATACATGCCCCCTGGTATCAGACGTTTCAACTCTGGGAAAAAGATTCTGACCGTCAACCCTATCTGTGATTCTCATAATTTTATAGACTTCTATCAGATCTCTCCTCAGCCTCCACCACTCCAGAGAAAACAGAGCGAGGTCTTCTGGCATGATGTGGTTCATTCTGAAACTAGTATCTTAAGTCGAGAAAGTAAAACTTTGAAGGTTTAAGGAGTAAGTTAGCTTTGGTGAAATGGAAGGTCTAACTGAAATATTAGATGATGGGCAGGTGATGGCTTGGATGTTATGAAGGTTGTTAGAATGTCTACAACAGATATACATCCTTGTGAGGCACAAATTCCCAGAGGGAAAGGTAGGCCAACTCTGGTTAACAGTATAAGTTACATACTGTATCAGATCTAAAGAAGTGGTTTACAAGAATGCAAGTAAAAGTGACACAGTTGAGGATTGAAAGCAATTTAGAACCCAGCAAAGGAGGACCAAGGAATAAGTTAAGGCATTTTTACCAGCAGAGCACTTGGAAGCATGTGACAGGACTGGACAGAGTCAGCATGGATTTATAAAAGGGAAATCATGCTTGATAAATTTATTGGAATTTTTTTGAGAATGTAACTAATAGATTTGATAAGGGGGAGCTAGTGGATACAGTTTAGGCTTTTGACATAATCCCACATAAATGATTTGTATGTAAAATTAAAACACATGAGATTGTACTGATGTGGATAGGCAACTGGTTGGCGGACAGGAAGCAAAGAGTAAGAATAAATAATAATAATATGTTTTCTGAGTGGCAGGCAGTGACCAGTGAGGTGCCCTAGGGATCAGTGCCCAGCTATTCACAATCTATATTAATTATTTAGACAAGGGAAATAAATGTAATATCTCCAAGTTTGCAGATGAGACAAAGCTGGGTGGCAGCGTGAACTGTGAGGAGGATGCAGAGATGCTTCAGTGTGATTTGAACATGTTGAGTGAGTGTTAAAATGGCAGGTAGATGCAGGATAATGTGGGTAAATGTGAGGGTATCCACTTCGGGAGCACAAACAGGAAGGCTGACTATTATCTGAACGGTTGGGAAATGGGGAGGTGCAATGAGACTTGGGTGTTCTTATACCCCAGTTGCTGAAGGTAAGCATGCAGGTGCAGCAGGCAGTGAAGAAGGCAAATGGTACGTTGGCTTCACAGTGAGAGGTTTTGAGTACAGGAGCAGGGATTTCTTGCTACAACTATGCTGGGCCTCGGTGAGGCCACATCTGGAGTATTGTGTGCAGTTTTGGTCTCCTTTTCTGAGGAAGGATGTTCTGGCGACAGAGGCAGTGCAACGAAGGTTTACCATACTGATTTCCTGGGATGACAGAACTGACATATGAAGAGTGTCTGGATTAGTTAGGACTATATTCACTGGAGTTTAGAAGAATAAGGGGGAGACTCATAAAAATCTATAACATTCTAAAAGGGCTAGGCAGAGTAAGTGCATGAAGGATGTTCCCAGAACCAGGAGGTTACAGTCTAGGGATATGGGATAGGCCATTTAGAACTGAGATGAGGAGAAATGTCTTCCCCCAGAGAATAGTGAGAGTGTGGAATTCTCTGACACAGAAAATAGTTGAGGCCAAAACATTGAAGATTTCCAAGGGGGTGTGAGATATAGTTCTAAAGGGATCAAAGGGTATGGGGGAGAAAACAGGAATAGGGGACTGAGTTGGAGGATTAGTCATGATTATATTGAATGGTGAAGTAGGCTTGAAGGGCTACTCCTGTTCGTATTTTCTATGTTTCTATGACCTGGTTTAGAAAGGGAAAGGAGAATGTAAAAACAAAGTCGCAAGGAATGTAAATGTGAGCTGTAAAAGCTCCTTTTGGCATGTGACAGGGATAAGATTAGCAAAGACAAATATGGGCCCATTGTAAGTTGAGACAGTGAATTTATAATGGAGAACAGGGAAATGGCGAAGAAACTGAACAGTTATTTCACAAAAGATACTGAAAATCTCCTAGAAAACACAAGGCAACCAAGGGACTTTTCATACTGAGGAACTAAAATAAATTAAGATGACAGTGCTTGAAAAATTAACTGGGTCGAAGGTTGATAAATTCCTGACAAGATTTAGCAAGAGTGTTGAAGGAGGTGGCCAGAGACAGAGAGACAACTTTCAAGTTTCTAAAGTTTCTAGAAAACAGGAAACGTAAGCCAATGATTTCAGAAGCGAGGGAGAGGAAGAATGGCAAAATCAGGCCTGTTAGTTTAAAGTCAATACTAAGGAAAATGTTAGAATCTGGCATTAACGATGTAATATCTGAACATGAAAGAAGTGGCAAGATTGGGCAGATTCAACATGGAGTTAGGAAAGGGGAATTACATTTGACGGTTACGTTTTGGAATTTTAAGAGGATGTTACTGTAGCATTGATAAAGGAGAACCAGTGGCTGTAGTGTGTTTGGATTTTCAGAAAGATTTTGATAAAGTCCCACTTGAGAGGTTAGTAAATAAAATCCCAAAGCATGAGATTGGAGGAAATATGAATTGATAATCAGTTAACAGACAGAAAGCAGTGAGCAAGAAAAAAAAAAGGTCATTCACAGAATGTCAGGCTGTTACTATTGGGGTACCACAAGGGTCGGTGCATGGTCCACAACTGTTTACCATCTATAGAAATGATTTATATGTGAGGATCGATTGTAGTACTTCCAAATTTGCTAACGACACCAAACTGGGTGGAAATTAATTTGTGAAGAGCATGCAAAGAGTTTTCCAGAGGCAGTGGACAGGCAAAATGAATGTACGAGAACGTGGCAGATTGAATACAATGTAGATAACAGTCAGGTTATTCAACTTGATCGTAAAAACAGGTAGAATATTTCATTACTGGTGAGAAGCCGGAAAGTGTAGGTGTATAAGAGACCTGGGTGAATCACTTAAAGTTAGAAGCAGATGCAGCAAGCAATTAGGAAGGTAAATGGTATGTTGATCTTCATTGCAAGGAGATTTGAGATTTTATTATAGAATGTGGACAGTATCAGCTATGTCAAGATTTGTTG
Source organism: Ginglymostoma cirratum (assembly GCA_024137785.1). NCBI lineage: Eukaryota > Metazoa > Chordata > Chondrichthyes > Orectolobiformes > Ginglymostomatidae > Ginglymostoma > Ginglymostoma cirratum. The sequence goes on from JAHRHZ010000020.1 coordinate 1,861,278, forward strand.
CCTATCCCTAATTACCGTTGAGAAGGTGGTGGTGAGATGTTTTCTTGAACTATTGCAGTCCATGGGCTGTAGGTTGACCCACAATGCCCTCAGGGAGGGAATTCCAGGATTTTGACCCAGTGACACTGAAGGAACAGCAATATATTTCCAAGTCAGGATGGTGAGTAGTTTGGAGGGGAAGTTGCGGAGGGTGGTGTTCCCATGTATTTGCTGCCCTTGACCTTCTAGATGGAAGTGGTTGTGGGTCTGGAAGGAGCTTTCTAAGGATCTTTGGTGAATTTCTGCAGTGCGTCTTGTAAATAGTACACACTGCTGCTACTGAGCGTCGGTGGTGGAGGGAGTGGATGTTTGTGGATGTGGTGCCAATCAAGCGGCTGCTTTGTTCTGGATGGTGTCAAGCTTCTTGAGTGTTGTTGGGGCTTAACCCATCAAGGCAAGCAGGGAGTATTCCATCATACTCCTGACTTGTGCCTTGGAGATGGTGGAAGAACTTTTGGGGAATGAGGAGGTGAGTTACTCCCTCTGGATTCCTTGCCACTGACCTGCTCTTGTAGCTACTGAGTTTATGTGGTGAGTCCAGATCAGTTTCTGGTCGGTAGTAACTCCCGTAGAATTTTGATAATGAGGCATTCACTGATGGTAACACCACTGAATGTCAAGGTACAGTGGCTAAACTGTCTTTTGTTGGTGATGGTCATAGCCTGGAATTGAGCGATGGGAATGTTGCTTACCACATTTCAGCCCAAGCCCGAATATGTCTGTATCATGTTGCACTTGAACATGGGCTGCTTCAGTACCTGAGGAGTTGTGAATGGTGCTGGGCATTGTGTAATCAATATTAACCACATTGCTGTGAGCCTGAAGTCACATGTGGGTCAGACCGGGTGTGGATGGCAGATTTCCCTCCCTGAAGGACGCTAGCATTTTTGCTTCTTTGTAAAGTTTTTACCCGATTCCCTTTGGCGAGTCATTAGTAATTCTGCTTCCACTGCCCTGTGTGCGTTGGTTTCCTGCAGCATGAAGGTAAATCTTACTTTTCACATTCCCTGCTCTAAGGAGAACAATCTCAGTTTTTTCAGCCTCTCCATATTCACTGAAGTCCCTCGTCACTGCTCCGATTCCAGCTACTTTCCCCCCACATCCTCAGCAAGGACTAGAGACCCTTTCTAAAGTGCGAGGCTCAGTATTCAACACAACATTCAAGCTGGTCCTTAACCAGTGTTTTTATGAAGGTTTATTAAAGTTTCTTTAATTATTAAAGCTTAAAAGTTTATTAAAGCTTACCACTAATTATAAAGACAATGACCCCTTCTGAGGGTTAAAAAGAAGTCCAGTGAAATGTATTAGCAATTAACCAAAGAATGTATTTTTAAACAATTGCCTGTTTGGAAAAAATAAGAAATGCTTGGCCAATTAATGTGAGATTGGCCAGTTGAATTATTATAATATTACAATATTTTTTCAAAGAGAGACAATATACACATGTTGAACAGGTAAGACAAGCAGATTCAATGCTGAGGAGAATGGTTGATGTGATGATGGGGATGTATTGGATGCATTACCTGGGGACTGACATATGAGAGACGAATTGAATAGGCTACACAGTGGGGATTAGGATCCCATGGATTCTCTTGATTGGCTTGGTGGTACTGGAAGAAACTCTGTAGCTTTTGATCTCCTGAGCTTTTTAACCCATGATAGCGAGGAATGCTTTTGTTCATGTCGGGAGGAATCACCAGAGGGAGATTTTGATTCTTACCACATTCACCTTGGAAACGTAAAGAGGTAATTTTTGGAATCTAGACATAGAAAGAGAAGCTTGCACTTACAGGGTGTCTTTTCAAACCAAAGTGTTTACAGCCACTGAAGTGTTTTTGAAGTGAAGCTTCTGCTACAATATAGGAAAGACAGCAGCCATGTTATATACAGCAAGCTCCAACAAACTGTAAAAACCGAAAGAACTGTAGATGCTGTAAATCAGGAACAAAAGCAAAGAATTGAAGAAAGGTCACCGGACCCAAAATGTTAACTCTGTTTTTTCTTTCACAGACGCTGCCAGACCTGCTGAGCTTTTCTAGCAACTTTGTTTTTGCTCCAACAAACAGTAATGTAATGGTGACCAGATAAGATGTTTTACAATGTTGATCAAAGATTATGTAATGCTTACAACCCTGGAAATCAGTCCCTTCATAGAATCCCTATAGTATGGAAGCAGGCCATTCAGCCCATCCCTACCCTCCAAAGAGCATCCCCCCAGCCCCACCCTATCCCTGTGTTTTCCCCATGGCTAACCCACCTAGCTTGCACATCCCTGGACACTATGGGCAATTTAGCATAGCCATACTACCTAACCTGCACAATGGGAGGAAACTCACACAGAGAGAATGTACAAATTCCACACAGAAAGTCACCCAAGGCTGGAATCAAACCCAGGTCCCTTGTGCTGTGAGGCAGCAGTGCTAACCACTGTGCCATTGTGTCACTCCTCTTCCCTGGTTCTTCTTCGATAAAATTATCCTTCATGATAATTCAGCTGATAGAGCAGAGGGGTTTTCAGTTAATCAACTTATCTAAAAGATGATGACTCTGATAGGCACAAGGTTTGGTTTTGTTAAGACATGAGAAGCCTCTGAGTTGGCCCAGGGATTTTATTAATTGACAAAGCTGCAGCAGGTAAATCTAACTCTGGTCACAATGTATATGTGCTTCTATGTCCATCAATCAACAAGCCATCATTTTGGAAATGGACTGTGACACTAACTGTTAACAAGATTAATGGAGGATACAGATGCACAGACTCTAGCGAATTGTACATGGAAGCGGTAGCAAGCACACATTAGTAATGACATTATAATTATCCTGGCTCAGATCCCAGCCTCCTCTCCCAGCGAGCTCCTCTTGCTACACTTGGAAAATGCAATGGTTCCTGCTGTCTTTGTCCTTGGGTGCTTCCCAGCCAATCCAGTTCATCGAAATGTTCTGGAATCTGTGGAATTTACTGCAAGTGTTCAGCTTGTAATTTTACTGGAGGGATACCTGGGGCTCAGATGGGTTCAATAGCAAGGGCAGACCATGCAAATATAACATCAGGTTCCCTTGAGTTTTGGAGAAAAAAATCATTAAAGAAAACATTTTCAGGGCTTTGGGAAAGACCAGAGAGAGTAGAGATACTTGAAAAGACCATTCAATGAGCTAGCACGAGTTTGATGGGTTAAATGGCCTCCTGTGTTTGATGTTATTGAAGAGTTAGATAGAACGGAGTTATGGAGCAGATATAACCCAGTTGCGTGCAGGGCTGAATGGCTTCAATCTGCTGTTATATTCCCATAAGATACTTAATGTAATTCAGCACAATTTCTTTATCATTGCATTTTGATTGCAATAAATGCTGGCCGAGCCAGCGACACCTATATCACAGGAATAAATGAAGAAAGAAATTGCATACTTGACAGTGTCGTTGTGGTGAAGTTGTTCAGGGGGGGTGAAGCTCACATTGAACAGAAGCAGTAAATGGGCAAGAGCAAATGGGCAGCCTTTTCAACACACTGTCAAATTTGGTGACTGATTCTCCATTGTGTTTTCCCAGTATTGCAGAAAATTAACTCTGTCTCCATTGAGTGGAAATGTTAATGTGATCAGAATCCATGCTGCAGAAGGAGATTAAACAAAAACAGGATTGATGTTACACTTTAGATAGTCAGGCAGTGAAGGAGAGAACTGGTGCCTTGTGTTTGCACAATTATAAACTTTTATTCACAAAGACACACATTTCAAACACACACCTCCAAACCCAACAACCATAGTTTCAGTCTGTTATATGTCAGAGCGCAAGTGAATCCCCAGTTAATGTCCATCACCTGAACACAATTCATACAACATGTGATCAATGTGTTTTAATGATGATAGCTCTGCTCTAGTCTTAGTCCCTATGTTCTGGGACTCCCAGAATATGCCCACAGATTGAGAGCATTTCACATAGCCCTGCCGTTAGTTGGGAGACAGGTGGTTGAAATGATAGTTACTATATCTCCATCTTTGTTAAAGTGTAGCATATCATTTAGAATTAGCTAAGCTGCAATGATAGTCTAAAATAAATAATGTAAGTGGTATCTACTTCTTCCAATACAGGTTTTTAACTAATATAGATAGTCAGCTTCATTTGCCCCCTGCAAATTATTTGCATTTAATAAAGGCAATCCCAGCCATCAAAACCTCAAATGTAACCTTCTCCTCTTTATGTTTAAGTTTACTCCTACTCTGACTCCTTTGTTACCTCCAGCCTACACACTACACCATTCCTCCTAATGTCATTTCTTGTCAATTCCTTTCTTTACTCCACTGTTGGTAAACCATAGTTTCTGTCTTCTAGTTCTGGAGTTCCCTCCCTAAACAGCTCCAGTTTCTATGTCTCTCCTTGTTTAAGACCGCCTTTACAAACTTTACCACTTTAACTGAAACTTGGTTTCCCTAATTTTTTTGTTTCCTGTTCAATTCTATTTGAGTTCACCTTTGCCCCTCATGTGGAGGGATGGCACAGATATTGTTAATTTCTCCACATACTGTCTTCATCAGGAATTCACATGGAAACATCAGCAGATCCCCTAGGCAGGGAATTTGGAAGACAGCGTGTGGATCAACTTCAGCTCCTTTACTGTGGGCAAGAACCTTGTTGTGAATATGTTGGAGGAACTTCAGGAAACAAAAAAATTAGGAACAGCAGTGGGCCACTCAGCCCTTCGAGCCTGCTACACCTTTCAGTATGATCACGGCTGATCATCAAATTCAGTCCCCTGTTCCTGCTTTCTCTCCCATACCTTTGATCCCTTTAGTAGCAAGAATTATTTCTAACTCCTTGAAAATATTTAATGTTTTGGCCTCAACAGCTTTCAGTGACAGGCAATTCTACAGGCTCCCCACTGTCTGGGTGAAGATATTTCTCCTCATCTCAGCCATCAATGGCCTATTCCTTATCCTTAGACTGTGATCCCTGGTTCTGGGCTCCCCAGCGTTGGGAACATCATTCCCATATCGAACCTGTCTAGTCTTATTGGAATTTTATAAGTTCCTATGAAAAGCACCCACCTCCCCCCGCTACCCCCCCACCCCAATTCTTCAAAATTCCAGTGAGTATAGTTCTAAACAATCCAATCTCTCTTCATACATCAGTCCTGCCGTCCCATGAGGCAATCTGGTAAACCTTCACAAACAAAAACAGAAAGTTCTGGAGAAACTCAGCAGGTCTGGCAGCATCTGTGGAGAGAGAAACAAGAGTTAACATTTCAGGTACAGTGACCTTTCCCTGGTAAAACTTCATCATCGTAGGTAGGTCCCTACAGTGTGGAAACAGGCCCTTCGGCCCAACCAGTCCACAACAACCCTCAGAGCATCCCACCCAGACTCATCCCCCTATAACCCACCTAATCTACACATCCCTGAACACACACGGGCAATTTAGCATGGCCGATCCACCTACCCTGCACATCTTTGGACTGCGGGAGGAAACCAGTGCACCGGAGGAAACCCACGCAGACACAGGGAAAATGTGCAAACTCCACACAGACAGTCACCCGAGGGTAGAATCAAACCCGGGTTCCTGGTGCTGTGAGGCAGCAGTGCTAACCACTGAGCCACCATGCTGCCCTAAATACCCTCTCCATAGCCAGAACAGATGAAAAAGACAAAAGTCTATTGAGTTCACTTTCTTCCATCCTGGTGATCACATGACACAATACTAGGGACAACAGGAGGCCATTCAGCCCATTGAGTGAGGCCAGTCAACACCATTGAGTGAGATCCTGGTTGATTCATATCTGACCTCCATCACCCAGCCTACACTCCATAATCACCTTCGCCAACAAGAACCTATCAATCTCAGTGTTGAAATTCTCAATTGACTCACAGCATCTAAAGCTTTTTAGGGAGAGGGATTTCCAGATTTCAACTCTGTTTTGTGTGAAGAGAGCTTTCTGATATCACACTTAAAGGCCTTGCTCCAATATTTATGGTTCCGTCTTCTATGTCTTGCACTCCACCCCACCCCCACCAAGGTGAACTGCTTCTCTCCTACAACCATCTCAAACTCTTTTATCACATTGAGCATTTCAGTCAGGGTCAGCCCTTAATCTTCCAGACTCCAGAGAATGCAAGCCTTGGCCACACAAGCTGACATTATCATTGAATTATTTTCAGCCCCACAGCAGGGCAAGGATGGAGGCTTTGGTATTTCATTCCAAAAGATTCCACAGGGTGAGACACCAAAGGATGGTGTGGACGAAATAATCGGCAGCTCAGCAACAAAATAGCTCACTTCATGTCACGGTGCATGGAGCGGAAATCCAAATCCTTATTGTTCAGAGAGGGCAATAATTAACTTGCACAACACAGGGACTTGTGCATTATGGCAGCTCAAACCTTTGTTAGACATCCCCTCATAATCACTGTTAAGTCATTGAAGGGGAAAATAAATAAATTGTTCAGCCTTCCATGCGTTTTTCAATGTTTTACTTTCAAAGCAGTGATTAGCATTTGAATTGGATGATGTTGGCGTGTTCTAATGTACTTTAAGGAACAAAATAGCATCAAAATTTCTTCAATTCTAAGCCATCTCCCACTGTATTATATACAAAGAGTGCAGACTTGCCCTAGTCTCCCTGATACACAGAAGGCAGAATTATACCAGGCTCTGACATCCATGGGCTAAGGTGAGGTGGGTGGTAAAATCAGGAGAGATATTTGGCCAGGCCCCTCTCAACGTTCAGATATCTCACCACACCTTGTAATCTTTCTCAAACAGTGAGGTCCTCACTAGGCAGTGCTGAGTTCCTGATTGATGATCGTGCTGACTTGTTAAATGCCTCATGAACAGCTCAACTCACCACAGGCTGTTATTTTACCAAACTCACCAAATAAACCAGCCATCGGGAAAACTCGACATGGAAAACAGTGTGGGCTCTGCTCGGGTTCAACAGTTCACTTCCTCCTAAAGACTTCCCTATCAGTCACCTGGCACCAACATCACACTGCATGGGCATCAGACACAAGTATGCATGTTGGCATCTGACCTGTGCCAACCTCTGTGAAACCTTATGCCACATCTCTGATCCATGTACAGAACCTTTCTACCCATCAATGCTACCCCTTAGGCTGCCCTGTAACTCTCATTGTAACAGTGCAGCAGGGAACCCCCCCCCCACTTCTGCCCTCCACACCCCCCCAACTCAGGGACTGCACCAGGCTGTATCTCTGGAACCTTCCCTCACTATCAGTGTGCCCACTCCCTCTGAACCAACCTGGATACTCACAGCCTCCCTTTCTGTGCCTTTCCCCGTCAGAAGGAGACACCAGGCTCACAAACTGCTGTATCCCTGTGCTGTTTAGTGCAGACACAAAGCTGTTCTGGTTGTCATCAGACCTCAGGGGCATAGCCTTCAGTCAGGGTGGGTCCTGCACAGTACGTCCAGGGCAGGGTCCAATACCGTCCAGTGCCTGTTCAGTCAGAGCCAGGATGCTGCCCATGTAAGGGGTGAGGGGCAGAATGTTGGACAGAATGTTAGGCAACTCAACAACCTCCTCCCCTACTCATTGACTCTTTCTGCCCCATTGGGGGCTGTTTTCCTGCTGGAATTAGAGAGTGGTGGGTATCAAGGGAAATGAAAGTGGGTGGCACAGCTGTTACTGTTGGGGAAGGCAGGGAGGTGCCCCAAAGGGGTGAGTGGGCAGCACACAAGCTGTGTAAAGTCCATGGTGTCGGAGATTGGGGTGGGTGAGGGTGATAGTGAGAGTGGTACAGCATAAGCCTTGGTAAGGTGCTCATTGACATCAAAAATGTGTTGAAGGTTGCAAAGAATGTGGCATAGTTTCTCCGCTCCTGGGAAGTACTGGACGATGAAGGATACCCTATCGGATGTATCCTGTGTCTGTCTTCTGAGGAGGTCATTATGGTTTTTCTCTGTGGCACATTGGAACTGGCGATCAATGAGTTGAGCATCGTATCCTGTTCCTATGAGGGCATCCTTCAGCACCTTCAGGTATGTGTCTTGTTCCTCCATAGCTGAGCAGATCCTGTGTATGCGTGGGGCTTAACCATAGGGGATGACTGTTTTAATATGTTTAGGGTGGAAGCTAGAGAAGTGACGCTTCATGAAGTTATCCACGGGTTTGCAGGAGAGTGAGGTACTGAGGTGTCCGTCCCTGATGGAGATGCATGTCAGTCAATGTATTGTTTTATAAATTCTTACTTTTGAAATAAAACCAGTCTGACTCCAAACCAAAACACAAACAGATTCTAAACAAGGCCTCACACCTAATATGCATTGTTTGACCGAAAGTGTCACCCCTTCTTTACACTGATCGAACCTTTAATTGTCTCAGGACAGAGACTTCAAAGGAATTTGGGGATTTGTACATGCATCTTAATCAATTAAAACCTTCTAATTGATTAAAGATTTAATAGCACCTTAGATTTGTTTAGTACATCCTCATCAGTGGTGTGACCCTTTGATCTTTTACTTATAAATTCTGTGTCTGATACCACCTCTATCACCAACACCTGAAGAAGGACTGAGGCTCCGAAAGTTTGTGTTTTCAAATAAACCTGTTGGACTATAACCTGGTGTCGTGTGATTTCTGACCTTGAATGAGAATGTACAAGGCATGATTAATAAGTTTGCAGACAACACTGAAATAGGTGGTATAGTGGGCAGTGAGGAAGGTTATCAGAAATTGCAGCAGGATCTTGATCAGCTGGGGAAGTGGACCAAGAAATGGCAAATGGAGTTTAATATAGATAAGTGTGAGGTGTTGCATTTTGGAAAGTCAAATCAAGCTAGGAGTTTCATGATGAATGGTAGGGCTTTAAGGAGAGTAGTGGAACAGAGAGACCTCGGTGTTCAGATGCATGGTTCTCTGAAAGTGGAGCCACAGGTGGACAGAACAGTGAAGAAGGCGTTTGGCACACTAGCCTTCATCAGTCAGGGCAGTGAGTACAGAAGTTGGGAAGTTATGTTGCAGTTGTACATGATGTCAGTGAGGCTGCACTTGGAGTATTGTGTTCAGTTTTGGTCACCTTGCTATAGTGGAAATAGTGCAGAGGAAATTTACAAGAATGTTACCAGGACTCAAGGGATGAGTTGTAGGGAGAGGTTGGGCAAGCTAGGACTGTTGTCTTTAGAGCATAGGAGACTGAGGGGCGGTTATAACATCATGGGAAGCATGGATAGGGTGAATGCACTCAGCCTTTTTCCCAGGGTTGGGGAATTGAGGACTAAAAGGCATCAGTTAAAGGTAAGAGGGGAAAGAATACAGGGGAACCTGAGGGGCAACTGTTTTACACAGAGGGTGGTATGCATAGGGAATGAACTGCCAGTGGAAGTTGTTGAGGCAGGTGCATTAACAACATTTAAAAGTCATTTCGATGAATGCATGGATAGGAAAGGTTTAGAAACATATGGGCTAAGTGCAGCCAAATGGGGTAAGCATGGGTGGACAGTTTGGTCGGCATGGACCAGTTTGGGCCGAAGGGCCTGTCTCCGTGCTGTAGGACTCTATGACTATGACTCTATGACTCTGCCCTCACAGCTGTCTGTTACAATGAGTTCCAAAGGCTCACAACTCTCTGAAAGAAGAAATTCCTCCTCATCTCAGTCTTAAAGTGGTTCCCCTTTATTCTGAGACTGTGCCCTCTGGTCTTAGACTCTCCCATGAGGGGAAACATCCTCTCAGCATTGCCCTTGTCAAGCCCCTTAAGAATCCAATATGGTTCAATAAGATCACCTCTCATTTTTCTAAACTCTGGTCAACAGAGTCCCAGCCTGTCTAGCTTTTCCCAACAAAACAATCCCTACATATTGGGAATCATCCTAATGAACCTTCTTTGATCTGCCTCCAATGAATTATCTTTCATTAAATAAGGGGACCAAAACAGATCACAGTCCTCCAGATGTGGTCTCACCAGCACCTTGTACAGTTACAGTAAGTCTTCCCTCCTCTTAGACTCCAACCCCCATGAAATAAGGGCCAACGTTCCACTAGCCTTCCTGAATAGCTGCTGGACCTGGGTGCTAGCTTTCTCCGTTTCATGCATAAGTCCCCCCCAAGTCTTCCTTTGTGTTGCAGCCCTCTGCAGGCTTCCTCAATTTGAATAATATTCTGTTCTTTTCTTCTCCCTTCTAAAGTGAACAACTTCACATTATACATAATTTCTGACCTTTGCCCTTTTACTTAACCTGTCAGCATCTGTCTGAAATAACAAGGTGTGGAGCTGGATGAACACAGCAGGCCAAGCAGCATCATAGTTGGCCTGCTGTGTTCATCCAGCTCTACACCTTGTTATCTCGGATTCTCCAGCATCTGCAGTACCTATTATCTCTGGTATCTGGCTGAAAACTGTTTGCATCCCTCATACAACTTGTCTTTCCATCGATTTTTGTCTGCTGCAAATTGGGCTACAGTACATTCACTTCCTTGCTCCAAGTCATTAACATGTATTGTAAACAGTTGCGATCCCAGCACTGATCCCTGTGGAACCCCACTGGTCACAAGTGCTAACCCCTTGTCTCCAGTCACTGTTTCCTGTCCATTAGCTAATTCTCTATTCACACCAATATGCGATCTCCAACACTGTGGGCTCTTATGACTTAACCTTTTATGAGGTACCTTGTTGAATAGCTGCATAGCTGTAGAATAGAAAGTCCAAATGCAACACATCTACTGGTTCCCCTTTACCTACTCTGATAACGATCAACATTGCTGTCAGTTATGTTGTTTAATTTAAATTTCTGGGGAAATTGTTTTGACTTTTAATGCTGAAAATGATATTGAATTATCAGAACAAGACTGTATAAAATCAGTTAAGGCTTCTCCTAACTGCATGAGCAGCTCTTACAAATTTCCAGGAAAGGGCTGGAAACAGGCTCCCAACAGCAAATTTGACACAGAGGATGCTGCAGGTAGTGACTCTTCCTGACCAGAAGCACATAAGGGAATTTAGTCTCCTGGGCAGTCAGGACTGGGTACCTGTGAGCTCCTGCCTGCGTGCAGAGTTATAACAGTGCATTCAGGATGTTCACCCGCAGAACGTTGTTGATGTGGGTCCTTCAAGCAAAAGCAATCATCAGGTGTGTGTGTTTGTCATAGAGACTGGAGTACTGAGGGGTCCCAGCAATTGGCAAAATATCTGACCCCCCTCAGCATGAAAAAGAGACAAATAATGACCAAGGATGAGTAGATTTTAAAGACCAACTCCCTGCTCTTCCCATTGAGACAGCGTAAGCTGTTTAATTAGAACCTTGAACTGATCACGTCAGAAAACATAGAACATAGAACATTACGGCGCAGTAGAGGCCTTTCGGCTCTCGATGTTGCGCCGACCTGTGAAACCAATCTTGTGCCGCGCTTAATGGAGAACTAACTGACTAGAAAAGAAAAAGAAGGAGATCAGAGAAGAAAATAGTTTTGTGCAAAAGCTCATTTATGGCCAAATGGTGCGTATTAAGATGAATTAGTGAGGCAGGCAACATTCTGTAGGAGCAGTGTAGATTTACAATTGAAGATGAAGAGCTCTGCTAGGAGACAGCAGGCAATCGGGCTGATATTGGCTGTGTTAGCAACGAGCTAGTGTAGATCAAATGGGCAGAATGGCTCCTTAGGTACTAAGGCATATATTATCACAGCAGGGCACGCACCTGGGTTGAAATCAGAGCTTTCAAATATTACTGTTATTTGAAGTTGAGCGTTTGAACTGCTGGCTTGTTAAGTTTGGATTAGTGGATCACACTTCCACCTCAGGGTCAGTGTCACTGTGGCATTAGCCCCACTCCAGAGACCTGAGCACAAAGTGGACAGATAATCCATTTTAATGATGTTGGCTCATAACGAAATGATCTGAAGGGAGTAGACGAATGGAAAAGACTTAAATCAAGAAGCATTGCACTAATGTATTAAAACCAAATGTTGATCAGTTTTAAACAGAGTTTGCAGCGGAGCTCATTCTATGTTGCTTACAGAATTGGATCTTGCTGCACTTACATTCAGTGATCTCAGCTGGCAGGAAGAAGAGCAGAAATTAATGTAGTGATACTATTGAGATTCTATTGAGATTCTCAATGTCACCTCTTGGCTACAAGGCAAGCCATTCCCATCAAATCAACCCAAGTATTTTTGTAAGAGGCAAGAGTGCATTGATTGTTTAGATCTCCGGTATACTCTCCTTCAATGTTGAAAATCTCATGTAAATTAATGTGCCAACTTCAGTAAATGTCCACAGCACTTTCCATTCTGAAAATAAATTGTTTTCTCAGACAAGAGAGAATTACCTCGGATTTAAACTCATCTGTCTGATCAAGGCATACTTGCAGACTGCTCCCATTGGTACTTTATACATCAGCCTTTATGTCTGAAGGGAAAAGTGGACAGTGTGAACCAATTTTTCATAATTATTGCTACTGACGTCTCCAAACTGGCCCAGCACAGAGGTGCAAATAGCAGAAAGATGGAAATTTATTTAAGTCTATTACAGATGTGAAAGGGCAAGAGGCAAACTAAGGTGTAAATGGAAACTGGAAAATACTACTGCTCCCAGTCCAGTTTGTTTCTCTATATTCTTTCCTACGGACATATAAATCAGGAACAGCAATAGGTCTTCTCCGTCATACTGTAAATTGAAAGGTGATCTAATGACTCCACATTCCTGCCAAGCCCAGATAGCCTTTCATCCCCTCTCTATGTCTGCCTTCAAAATATTCAAGGGGTCTGCTTCTACCACCTTTTGAAGAAGAGATTTCCAAAGACTCATGGTCTTCTGTGAGGGGAAAAAAACCTCATCTCTGTTTTCAATAGATAACCCCTGATTTTAAAACAGTGACCGCAAGATTGAGATTGTTAGACAAAAGATCCTTTCTACATGCACCCGATCAAGATCCTTCAGGATCTGATATGTTTCAACCTACTCACCTCTTACTCTTCCAAACTCCAGCGGATATACAGGAAAAAGGGAGGGGATACTCGAGTGGTATTATCATGAAACTATTAATCCAGAGACCCAGGTAATGTTCTTGGGACCTGGGTTCAAATGGCAGATGAAGCCCTAATTCAGTGAAATAAAATCTGAAATTAGGTTTCTAACGATGACCATGAAACTGTTTCTAATTGTTTGAAAAACCCATCTGGTTCACTAATGTCCTTTAGGGAAGGAAACTACCATCCTTACCTGGTCTGGTCTACATGTGACTCCAGACCCACAGCAATGTGACTGACTTTTAACTGCCCTCAGAACAATTAGGGATGGGTAATAAATGCTGACCTAACCAGTGACATCTTCATACCATGAATTTTGAAAAAAACAGTCTGTCCAGACTTTTCTTGTGAGACAGCCCACCCAGTCCAGGTATTTGCCAATATATCTGTTTGTATGTTTCTAGTGAGCTTTCTCTAGGCATTAGTTCTTCCATCCTCACGAATTTGTTTGTCATTTCCTGCTGTTTTTCATAATCTGTCCATCTTCTGACATTCCACCTGTCTTGGTAATGTTGCGTGCAGTTTCATTAAGTCTGATAATCCCTTTAACCTTTCCAGTGAACCTCTTTATAATGAAGCTTCATAATGCTGTGTATTCCAAAATATCCCATTCAATGTCTGCCACCGTATCTTTATTGACATTCCCTTTAACTTTATTTGCCAATTCACTTCAGCAAGCTCTGCAATCTTTCCCTTATTTAATCATCTCAGACTCGCTCGTGTCTTCCTTGAAATTAATGTAAAATTCATGTATAGTATAGCTTCTGGTATCTAGGGGTTGTGTGATCATTAGTTAATGAATTGATGAGATGTGGGCATCACTGGCTCAGCTGGTATTTGTTCCCTAATTGCCCTTAAACAGGTAACTTGCTCAAGGCATTTCAGAGGGCAAGTTAAAAATCAATCCCATTGCTGTGGGTCTGGAGTCACGTGTAGGCCAGACTGGGTAAAAAGACAGTTTCCTTCCCTAAAGGACATTAATGAACCCTAGGGATTTTCAGAACAATTGCTGATAGCTTCATGTTCATTATTATTGAGACAGCTTTATATTTCAGATTTATTATTTAAATTTAAATTCCATAAACACGTGGTGGAATTTGAACTTGTGGCCACAGAACATTATTGTGTCATAGAGACAGAGAGACCTACAACACAGAAAAAGCCCCTTCAGCCCATCACTTCCATGCCAACCCAAGCAACCACCGAACTGTTCTAATCCTGTTTCCCAGCACTAGGCCCACAGCCTTCTATGCTTTGACACTGCAAGCTCACATCCATAAATTTCATCAGTGAAGTGAGGGCTCCTGCCTCTACCACCCTTACGGGCAGTGAATTCCAGGTTCCAACCATCCTTATCTCCCATAAAAACTTCCTCCCCTTACCTTAAATCTATACATATGGTTACTGATTCCCTATCCCAAGGGGAAGACTTCCTTCCTGTTTACCCTGATTATGCCTTTCATCATTTTATCCATCTCAATCATGCCCCCTCTCAATTTCCTCTGCTCCAAGGAAACAACACCAGTCTGTCCAAACTCTCTTCATCACTGACACTCCCCAGCCCAGGGCAACATCCTGGTGAATCTCCTCTGCACCGCTTCCAGTGCTATCACATCCCTCCTATAATGTGGATTCCAGAACTGCACACAATACTTTTGCTGTGGCCTAACTAACATTTTATACAGTTCCAGCATCACCTCCCTGTCTTAAGCTTTGTGCCTTTGCTAATAAAGGCAAATAGCCCATGTTCATTATTAGCCCCTTTTTCTACCTCTCCTGATGCCTTAAGTGATCTGTCGACATGCACACCAAGGTCCCTCTGACCCTCAGTGCTTCCCAAGGTCCTACCATTCATCATGGATTCACTTGTCTTGTTTGTTCTGCCCAAGTGCATCAACTCACATTTATTCAGATTTATTTCCATTTGCACTAACTTGCGCTTCTGCATCCTCCTGTAATCTAAGGCTGTCATCCTCACTATTTACCATCTCACCAATTTCTGTTTTGCCTGTGAATTTACTGATGAAACCCCCGCTACAGTCAAGTTTGAGTAGTTTACAAACACCACCAACAGCAAAGGCCCCAACACTGATCCCTGCGGAATCCCACTGGGCATAGGTTTCCCATCACAAAATATCCCTTGACCATCACCCTCTGCTTCCCTCAGCCAACTGTGAATCGAATTTGCCAAATTTCCCTAGATTCAATGGATTGTCACCTTTGCTATCAGTCTCCTATGTGGGACCTTCTCAAAAGCTTTGCTGAAGTGCAAGTAGACTACATTAATAGCATTACCCTCATCAATAGCATTCCAGGGGAGGTGACGGCCTGGTGGTATTATCACTGGACTGTTAATCCAGAGACCCAGGTAATGTCCTAGGCACCCCAGTTCAAATCCTACCATGGCAAATGGTTCTAATTCGTTTATGTCCAGGGAAGGAAACCTGCCGTCCTCACTTAGTCCAGCCTACATGTGACTCCAGACCCACAGCAATGTGATTGATTCTTAAACTGCCTTCTGAGACGCCCAGCAACCCACTCCTTTGAACTAACTGCTTCAAAGCCTCAAAAAAGGAATGGAAATGCATGGACGACCAGGTATCGATGTATATACCCAAAATAGCAATGCCAAAAACAGCCCTGGCAAAGCTGCAGAGTCCTCCTTAATAACACTGAGCGGGTAATACCAGAATTGGGAGAGCTGTCTCACGGACTGGTCAAGCAATAGGCTGAGCCAACAGCCTATAGTTATATGCACAGAATCATGGCCTGTGTAGCACACCTGAGACCATGTTTACATGTCCTGTCCTACCAGCATAACACACCTAGCAGAGAAAGCAGTGCAATGAGGTACCGTCGGGAGACAACCACCCCTGAAGCCCTCAACGCCCATTGGCTCCAGACCATTTTTAGGCTCATGACCACTTCCATTTCGAAGGACAAGGGCAGCAGATCCATGGGAACACCACCACATTCACGTTCCCTTCCAAGCCACTTACCATCCTGACTTGGAAATATATTGCCGTTCCTTCGCTGTTGCTGGGTCCAAATCCCAGAATTCCCTCTTTGAGGGCATTGTAGATCAACCTACAGCACATGGACTGCAGCGGTTCAGGAAGGCAGCTCATACCCACCTTCCCAAGGGCAACAAGAGACAGGCAATACATTCTCGTCCAGCCAGAGACACCCACATCCCATGACTGAACAAAAAAACCCACCCAATCCTGTTGGAATATCAGCTGATTCCCGAATGAAAATTAGAAACTGTTCCCCCCATGACTGATTCTAGGGATATTTTTCTCTGATCATCTGGTTTGATTTTAGTTTGAATACAGTCTGTGCATTTAAAAGTGGTCTAACTTGAAACATTTCAGATGAAGTTTCCTAGAAAAGAACCCCTGTGTCTAAGCTGGATAGAGTGATCATTTTTATCTTGCCAACATCAGTTGATGTCTTAATGTGATGATAAAAGCAGAGCATCAAAACTAGTAAGACATAAAAGTCACTTTAGAATCCCTATATTGTCATTGAAGGTTTATAAATAGCTGTAATGACATTTTCTTTCACTCAGAGCCATCTCACTTGCAATTTTAGCACAATTCAAACAAGTGCAGGTCTCACAATAACTTTACAGTTACAGAGTAATTAAATAGTGAGCGAGTGGAGAGGACACTGTGTAGAGCTCAGATCTTTACCATTCTGTGTCAAATCAGCATCATTACAATGATGCAGATCTTACCTGCGTGGTGGATGTTCTGTGACACAAAGTGTAAGCTTTCCTGCTCCTATGATGCTGCTTGGCCTGCTGTGTTCATCCAGCCCCGCACCTTGTTATCTCAGATTCTCCAGCATCTGCAGTACCTTTTATCTCTGATACACAAAAAATCTTGCTTTAGAATTGGAATTAGATTTAGTTTGTTGTCACGTGTACTCCCATGAGCGCAGTGAAAAGTTTACAAGTCGCCACTTAAGGCGCCATCTTAGATACTAAGGTACCTAGCACAGGTTCTTGAGTACAAATTCTTGGGGAAAAAAATAGGAAAATAAAGACATAACAAGACCACCATTGCAGACCTTCAAAAGAACAAAGTCATAGTAATATATTAGGAAAATAAAGAAATAAAATGTTCAGAATATCAACCCTTCCACAATACTGCAATAAAAAGAAGAAAGAAATTTTACAAAGAGAATTTAAGACAAAGTCCAACATGGTCCATTTCATGGCTCTGGGCGCAACCTCCTCCTTCCCTGTTAGAATCCTGGGCTGAGCCCCCACGACGCTGAAGAAAAAGCCACATGGAGTTGCAGACCGACTCTGAAGCTGCCCATCTCAGTATGAAGGCTTCAAGCTAACATACTCTGTTCACATGTTGACAGCTGTGAAAATTCCAGAAGTCACACGACACCAGGTTATATAGTCGAACAGGTTTATTTGAAATCACAAGCTTTCTGAGCGCTGCCCCTTCGCCAGGACTATAACCTGGTGTCGTGGGACTTCTGAGTTTGTCCACCTGAGTCCAACACCAGCATCTTCACACCATAAAAATTCCACATCAGCATCTGAGACAATCCAGAACGTTCCAAACGCAGCCAATTTAACCCGTCACGCAATGCTAAGGGATTCATTAAAAAAAAAAATCCAAGAAGAGATCCACATCTCCATTTTCACCAAAGTCCACTCACCCTTTCCTTGGGTCTCATATTTCTGTGTATCAAACCTTGTTGAAACTCAGCAGCTAATTTTCCACATGTCTGTTTGACTGTAAACAATGTAAGAGGAGGCAAAAACATTTACTTCATAAACTGAACACAACCTTCGACAGTGTCATTTATTTCCAACCAAAAATAAAAATATTTTAAGATAACAAGCATGGGGCTGGATGAACACAGCAGGCCAAGCAGCATCATAGGAGCAGGAAAGCTTGACGTTTCGGGCCTAAACCCTTCATCAGAAATGGGGGAGGGGAAGAGGGTTCTGAAGTAAATAGGGAGAGAGGGGGAGGCGGATATGGGATGGATAGAGGAGAGGATAGGTGGAGAGGAGGCAGACAAGTCGAAGAGGCGGGGATGGAGCCAGTAAAGGTGAGTGTAGGTAGAGGGGTAGGGAGGAGATAGGTCAGTCCAGGGAGGACGGACAGGTCAAGGGGGCGGGGATGAGGTTAGTAGATAGGAGATTGGGGTGGGGCTTGAGGTGGGAGGAGGGGATAGGTCAGTCCTAGGCCCGAAACGTCAAGCTTTCCTGCTCCTCTGATGCTGCTTGGCCTGCTGTGTTCATCCAGCCCCACACCTTGTTATCTCGGATTCTCCAGCACATGCAGTACCTATTATCTCTGATAAAAATATTTTAACACTTTTCCCTCCAGATGCTTTAGCACATGCACAGTGCTGGTCAATACTGAGGGAATGCTACACTGCCAAAGGCTCCACATGTTGAATTAAACCTGAAACAAACACCCTATCCGTCCTCACAAGTAAATTATTAACAAACTCAATGCATTATTTGAAAGATGAGCAGTGAGGTCATCCCAGTGACCTGGTCACTATCCCTCAACCAAAGTCATTTTCATTCGTGGCAAGTAGCTGTCACTGGCCAAACCAGCAATTCTTGCCCAACCCTAGTTGCCCCTTGAGAAGGTGGTGGTGAGCTACCTTCTTGAACCGCTGCAGTCCTCCTGCTATGGGTTGACGCACAATGCTATCAGGGAGGGAATTCCAGGATTTTGACCCAGTGACAGTGAAGGAACGGCAACATACTTTCAAGTCAGGATGGTGAGCCTGAACTTGCAGGGGGTAGTGTTCCAATGTATCTGCTGCCCTTGTCCTTTAGATGGAAGTGATCGTGGGTTTGGAAGGTGCTGTCTGAGGATCTTTGGTGAATTTCTGCAGTGCATCTTGTAGATGGTACACACTGCTGCTACTGAGCGTCGGTGGTGGAGGGAGTGGATGTTTGTGGATGTGGTGGCAATCAAGTGGCTGCTTTGTCCTGGATGGTGTCAAGCTTCTTGAGTGTTGTTGGGGCTGCACCCATCCAGGCAAGTGGGGAGTATTCCATCACACTCCTGACTTGTGCCTTGTAGATGGTGGATGAGCTTTGGGGAGCCAGGAGGTGAGTTACTTGCTGCAGTATTCCCAGCCTCTGGCCTGCTCTTGTAGTTACTGTCAGTTCTGCTATAATGCGTGTTCCGGCTATAACACAACTGTCGAATAGGGGAAACGCTATTTCTAAAATGCAAACTCGCGCTGGTGATTCCATCGGAGAAGTACGTGTCGACATCACATGATAGTTTCATGGGCTTTGTCATTTGTCTTGGCATTTTTTCGATGTAAAGTGTTAAATTTACTTTATTTCATGATTAGATATGAATTAAACATTTATTCAAACTGTACTATCCTTATTGTTAGGCTTTTGTTTGTTTTTTGTTTTTTGAGTGATTTTGAGTAATTTTTTTGCTGGTCTGCCCCTAACCCCACTTTTCCCATAGACCCTGCTATTTCTATAGCGCAATTTTCTGTCACGCAAAGTTGCTCAGGAATATAACTATTATGTTAGAGCAGAACTGACTGTACTGTGTTAACGTGGTGAGTCCGGCTGAGTTCCTGGTCAATGGTAACCCCAGGATGTTGATAGTGAGGGATTTAGTGATGGTAACACCATTGAATGTCAAGGGGCAGTGGTTAGGTTGTGTCTTATTGGTTAGCTCAGTTGGCTGAATGGCTGGTTAGTGAGTGGTGCCATCAGTGTGGGTTCAATTCCCTTCATGAAGGGCTCTCCATCTCAAACTCACCCCTTGCCCGAGGCATGGTGGCCCTCTGGTTAAACCACCCTGAGTCGCCTCTTGCTGTTGAGAGGGCAGTCCTCAGGTCTGGAGAGACCATAAAAGACTTTACCTTTACCTTACACTGGGCATTGGTGAGATCTGGTCTCGAAATCAGTTTGACCTCCTTATTTGAGGAAGGATGTAAATGTATTGGAGATGGTTCAGAGGAGGTTTACTGGATTGATCCCTGGGGTGTGTGGAGTGTTTGATGAGGAAAGTTTGGACAGACTGGGCTTGTTTCCAATGGAGAGTGAGGGGTGATTTGATTGAAGTGTATCAGGTCCTGAAAGGTCTGAACAAGGTGGATGTGGGAAGCTTTTTTAAGCTTCCTCTTGTGGGTCAGTCCAGCACTGGGGAGAGATGTTTTAAAATGTGGTTGCTCCTTTATGACAGAGATAAGGGGAGTTTTTTTACTCTCAGTAGGTCATGTATCTTTGGGATTCTCTGGCTCAGCAGGCAGTGGGGGTGACGTTATTAAATATCTTTCACACAGAAGTGGATAGATTACTGTTCGACAGGGGACTCCAGGGTTATTGAGGTTAAAATGAGATGGTGGGATTTGACATGTAGATTGTTTCATGATGAGCTTACTGAATGGTGGAGCAGATTTGAAGGGCTGAATGGCCTACTACTTCTGTCCCAAATTTATATTCATGAGAAACTTGTTTCAGTGGTGTTTCCAGTAGCATTTATTTTGTTCTCTTATGCTTCAGATTGACCAAGCTCATGTTATTACCAATCACGACAGATCACAGGCTGAAAAGGGGCTTGACAGATTTTTTAGTTTTGGTTTTAGTGAGGTGGCCTTTCACTAAAACACAAACACACAATGCTGCAGATTTGTTTTTAACAATAAAACTGAAATTTATGATGATAAAATGGAATCAACCAAACTATTAGTATATAAGATAACAAGGTGTGGAGCTGGATGAACACAGCAGGCCAAGCAGCGTCACAGGAGCAGGAAGGCTGACGTTTCGGGTCCAGACCCTTCATCAGAAATTGGTATATGAGATGATTTTAAAGTTTTTGAAATGGATAGGAAATACAATCAACCCCAAGAATCCTAAAAGCACTCCTTTACAGTAGTCGCACCAGAGAGAATTCCCTGCTGTATCACTTTGATGCTGTGACTTAGCTATGGCTTCAGTTTCCAGTTTGGAACATCTAATTGTCTCTTCCTTGAGCCTTCATACAACTGAGCTAAGAATTTCATAACAAAGTGTGGAGCTGGAGGAACACAGCAGGTCAGGCAGCATCAGAGGAGCAGGGAAGTTGACATTTCCAACCCGAAGCATCAACTTTCCTGCTCCCTCTGATGCTGCCTGGCCTGTTGTGTTCCTCCAGCTCCACACTGTGTTATCTCTGACTCCAGCATCGGCAGTTCTTACTATCTCTGAAATTAGACTTTCTCAGCTTCACATAATTCCTTCGGGCTTTAACTAACTGGTCTGGAATTTCTATCTAATTTGCTTACATGGACGTAACCCATTTCTAACAGCTTTAAATCATATGGTTTCATCAAAAGCGACTCCTTTACACATGCAGTTTCAGCCAAGACTTCTGCAAAAACAACCAAACTGAAACTTTAAAGCTTTTCCCACGATGTGGGTGATTCCCCAAGTCAAAAGAGAAAAAAACCCCTCACTTTCTAAACTGAAAGCCTATTTCACAATTATTTACTTTGTTCACCTGTTAATGTCGATGATAAAATACAAATACATCACACCTTCCCCCAAAGAAAAATGGCAACGTTTGTTTAAGGGGCATTTCCATTATTCATCAAAACTTTTCTTGACACACTAACTGTAAGAACATGTTGACATTAAATATCCAATGAGTTATGCAGCTTTCACATCTTACATAAATCATCGGCCATCACATCACCCAATGTCCTTCAAACATCCTCTCTATAAAGTATCTGCTGTAACATTTTCTTTTCCAGGCACACAAATGATGTTCAGAATTAAACTCCACTGAAGAAATTGCACGTTCTTTTCCCAAAGTTTCTCTAAGAAAGTCAAAGGATTGTGGTTGCTATAAATAACACTTTGCTGGTGATGTATTTTTCAAAATGAGGTGGAGCCAGCGTAAAAGTCAATGTCTCCTTCTCAATCATTGAGTATTATTGTTGAGTTGTGGCCAGTTTCTCTGAACAGGTCATTCAACCCACACCTCGTCTTTTTGTATCAAAATAGCCCTCACACCCCAGTGCTTCTGGCATCAGCAGCTAGTTTGAATAGCTTGGCGCAATCTAGTGCGGATAAAGCTAGCACAGTTGTCAGCACAGCTTTCAAGTTTTCAAAGTCACTTTGATCCTTTGACATCCATTCAGGTTTTCTGCCGCACTGAACAACAGGATTAACAGTTCATCTCCTTAACCAATGAGTTTTAAGCATAGACGACCTACAGAGGAATACTGGAAAAGGAAATCAAGCTAATTTTAGATAGATCAAATCCAGAAAGAGAAATAAAGTGAGTAAAAAATAGATTGGATTAAGAGAGAGGTAAGAGACAAAATGGAAAAGGGATTCAGAATTTGATATTTAATATTATTTTAACATTTAAGGAGAATTTGAGCAGGAATTAGATTAAAGTGTTGAAATGCTTGTGTTTCTGCGCCAAAAATGTTACCTTTGCATTGGCAATGACCGCGTTATTAAATATTTGCTTACGCTGTTAGATTTCTGTTTTGTCACAGGTTTAATAGGCAACTAATCTGCAAATTCTTCCAATGGAGGGATTGAGCTGAGACAATGTTTGTTAATGTTGAAGCAAGGAGAGATGGAATAAATTCACCAGCAAGTTTTGAAACTGTGTGAGGCACAGCACATCCGGTCACTTTAACACAGCGTCCTGCTCGCATTCCCACATGTCTGTCCTCGGCATGCTGCAATACTCCCGTGAATCACAGCGCAAACTGGAGGAACAACATCTCATCTTCACACTAGGCACTTTACAACCTTCTGGATTTAATATTGAGTTCAGCACCTTCAAATTGTGAACCAGCTCCTAGTCCTTTCCTTTTTTTTAGCTTTACTTGTTACATTCTCTGTCATCATGTCCTCTCTCCCTTCCCCTTCTGTAATTAGGGGAATAGATAGCATCTTTTGTAAGCAGGACCAAGAGTGCTGCACGGTGTGTTGCCTGCCCGGTGCCAGGGTAAGGGACATCACTGACCGGCTTCAAAGGATATTGGAGTGGGAGGGGTGGGATCCAGTTGTTGTGGTCCACACTGGGACAAACCACATAGGCAAGATGAGGAAAACAGACCTGTTTATGGATTATCAGGAACTAGGAACTAAATTAAAGACAGGTTCTTAAGGGTTATAATCTCTGGATTACTGCCCGAGCCATGTGCAAATTAGCATAGGGGCATGGGAATAAGGGAAGTAAACACGTGGTTCAAGGAGTGGTGCAGGAAAGAGGGGCTCCTTTTCCTGGGACACTGGCATTAGTATTGGAACAGGAGAGATCTGTACCGCTGGGACGGTCTCCACCTGAACCAAGCTGGGACCAATATTCTAGAGAAAAGGGTAAATAGGCTGGCCAACAGGACTTTAAACTGGACAGTGGGGGGAGGGGGAATAAGGGAAGGGTAAAACTCAAGGAAGTATAACGCTGATGGGAAACAAAGCAGCAGGTTAACATCTGCGGGGGTGGATTTAACTACACGGAAAAATATGAAAAAACAGAAAGAAAGGAGAAGTCAGAAGAGATTATTAAGCTTTCCAGCAAACAAAATAGGATAGAGTGTTTGGAAAGGGTTAGGAATCAAACTTCAAACACACCTGATAAAGGCATGACAATGAGAAAAGGAACAATAAATGCAGGACTGAAGGTGTTGTATCTGGATACACGCAGAATACAAAATAAGGTAGATGAGATAACAAGGTGTGGAGCTGGATGAACACAGCAGGCCAAGCAGCATCATAGAAGCAGGAAAGCTTGACGTTTCGGGCCTAGACCCTTCTGGTCGCCACATTACCAAAAGGATGTGGAAGCTTTGGAGAGGGTACAGAGAAGGTTTACGAGGATGTTGCCTGGTATGGAAGGTGCTAGCTATGAAGAGAGGTTGAGTAGGTTAGGATTGTTTTCATTAGAAAAAAGGAGATTGAGGGGGGACCTGATTGAGGTCTTCAAAATCATGAAGGGTATAGACAGGGTTGATAGAGATAAGCTTTTTCCCAGGGTGAGGGATTCAATAACGAGGGGTCACGGGTTCAAGGTGAGAGGAGAAAAGTTTAAGGGGGATACACGCGGAAAGTACTTTACACAGAGGGTGGTAGGTGCCTGGAACGTGTTGCCAGCAGAGGTAGTAGAGGCAGGCACGGTAGATTCATTTAAGGTGCGTCTGGACAGACGCATGAGTAGGTGGGGAGCAGAGGGATACAGATCCTTAGGAATTGGGCGATAGGTTTAGACAGTGGATTTGGATCGGCACAGGCTTGGAGGGCCGAAGGGCCTGTTCCTGGACTGTAAGTTTTCTTTGTTCTTTGTTCTTTGATATGCATCTCATTGAAAAGACAGGCAGGTGGGGTTGCCTTATTAATAAGAGATGAAATTAAAACAATAACATGAAACCATGTTAGGTCAGATGATGTAGAATGTGGGTAGAGTTGAGGAACCGCAGAGCTGAAAAAACCATGGTTGGAGTTATGTACAGGCCTCCAAACAGTAGTCACGATGTGGAGCACAAGACACACCAGGAGATAGAAAAGGTGTGTAAGAAAGGAAAGATTACAGTGATGATGGGGGATTTCAGTATGAAGGTGGACTGGGAAAATCAGTTAGGTAGTGGATTGCAAGAAAAGGATTCTGTGGAATGGTTACGAGATGGCTTTTTCGAGCAGCTTGAGGTGGAGAACTGAGTATGGCAGCCATCACCAAGGAGAAGTTGCTAGAAAGACTGAAAGGCCTGAAGGTGGATAAATCACCAGGACGCGATGGTCAACACTCCAGAGTTCTCAAGGAGAGAGCTAAAGATAGTGGAGGCGTCAGTGGTGATCATTCAGGAATCACTGGAGTCTTAGAGGGTCCCAGATGACTGGAAAATTACTAATGTGACACCCCCGTTTAAGAAGGGAGTAAGGCAAAAGGCAGGAAATTACAGGCGGATTAGCCTAACCTCAGTAGTGGGTAAGATTTTGGAGTACATTGTGAAGGGTGAGATTTCTGAATATTTGGAAATGCATGGTAAAATAGGGCAAAGTCAACATGGCTTCATCAAGGGGAGGTCATGTCTGACAAATCTGCTAGAATTCTTTGAGGAAGTAATGAGCAGGCTAGACCAAGGAGAGCCAAGGGATGTATTCTACCTGGACTTCAAGAAGGCCTTTGACAAGGTGCCGCACAGGAGACTACTGCGTAAGACAAGGGCCCATAGTGTTAGAGGCAGGGTGCTAGCATGGATAGAAGATTGGCTGTCTGACAGAAAGCAGAGAGTGGGTTAAAAGGGTCTTTCTCAGGATGGCAGCCAGTGACAAGTGGTGTTCGCAAGGGTCAGTGTTGGGACTACAACTTTTCACTTTATACATTAATGATCTAGATGAAGGAACTGTGGGCATCCTGGCTAAGTTTGCAAATGATACAAAGATAGGTGGAGGGACAGGTAGTATTGAGGGGGTGGGAAGGCTGCAGAAGGATTTAGACAGGTTAGGAGATTGAGCAAAGAAGTAGCAGATGGAGTACAACGTGGGAAAGTGTGAGGTCGTGCACTTTGGTAAGAAGAATAGAAACATAGACCATTTTCTAAATGGGAAGAAAATTCAGAAATCTGAAGTGCAAAGGGACTTGGGAGTTCTTGTCCAGGATTCCCTTAAGGTAAACTTGCAGGTTGAGTTGGTAATTGGGAAGGCAAATGCAATGTTGACATTTATGTCGAGAAGACTTTAATATAAAAGCAGAGATGTACTTCTGATGCTTTATAAAGCTCTGGACAGACCACATGTAGAATATTTTGAGCAAGTTTGGACCCCATATCTCAGGAAAGATGTACTGACCCTGGAGTGGTTCATGAGAACAGTCCCAGGAATGAAAAGCTTAACATACGAGGAATGTTTGAGGACTCTAGATCTATACTCGATGGAGTTTAGAAGGATGAGGGGGGATCGAATTGAAACTTTAAGAATACTGAAAGGCCTGGACAGAGTGGACATTGAGAAGATGTTTCCATTAGCAGGAGAGACTAGATCCTGAGGGCACAGCCTCAGAGTAAAGGGAAGACACATTAAAATGGAGATTAGGAGAAACTTCTTCAGCCAGAGAGTGGTGAATCTGTGGAATTCACTGCCACAGAAGGCTGTGGAGGCGAGGTCATTGAGTATATTTAAGACCTAGGTAGATAGGTTTTTGACTGTCAAGGGGATCAAGGGTTACAGGGAGAAAGGGGGAAAATGGGGTTGAGGAACTTATCAGCCATGAATGAATAGCGGAGCAGACTCAATGGGCCGAATGACCTAATTTCTGCTCCTATGTCTTATGGGCCCCCATCCCGGTGAGACTGTCTGTTCTTTCAAATCTGGCAGGTAGAGACACCATTGTTCTGCTATTCTCACATTCCAGTCACTTAATCTGAACAGTCAACACCTTTTCTCCCACAGCACTCTACAGCCCAAGCACTAGCCCCCACACTCCACCAGCTACAGCAGAAATGCTGTTCCCACCACACTTCACTTCAACTCTTAAGTCACACGATACCAGGTTATAGTCCAACAGGTTTATTTGAAATCACAATCTTTCTGAGCACTGCCCCTTCATCAGGTGAAGTGAGGAAGGGGCAATGCTTCAAAAGCTTGCGATTTCACATAAACCAGTTGGACTATAACCTGGTGTCATGTGGCATCTGACCTTGTCCACCCCAGTCCTACACCATCACCTCTACATCCTCACTTCAGCTCTGATGAAGACTCATCTAGACTCAAAATGTTAGCTTGCTGTGGTCTCCAGCATTTGTTGTTTTCATCAAAGCACATCTTCAAATCTCCTGACGATGCTGACAATTAAGCAAATCACAACATCACTAACACTCCAGTACTTTTCCAGAAAAATGTTGCCCCATATGAAACCATTCAGTCAGGGAATTGAATACCTATATTTCCCACTCACAGACTCTCAGTGCCTTGTGGATTTTAGGTGCTGCGTGTACAACACCTCTAAAATCCATCCATTTCAGCACTGGCTACAGTATGTACACATTGAAATAAAGGTGACAACCTAATGACAAGCAGCAGGCTCTTTGAATTGAATTGCTGAATATTCCCCTGCATATTCCCACAGTTCTCCACGGAATGCTGGTTCTACTCCTGTCAGCTAACGACTTTCCTGAAAGGCAGTTTTATGAAGTTGATAAAGGTTTAATTTTCCCCATACAGACACACCACTCCACCCGCAAAATTATTATTTGATTCATGTGCATCCTGAACCACTGGAATGTACTCAAAATATTTATTTGAATCCGAATTGGAGGGATTATTTGAAATATTTAGTATGCAATACTCACGGCTGGCAGGTCTGCTATAAAAGCATTGCAATAGGATTAACTGGCAGTGCAGTTAGTTAGCATGTATGCTGGCAATAGATTTATTGCTAACCATATACAATATTTATAGGGTATGTACAAGTGTCTGAGAGTGTGTCAGTGTGGATCTGTGCCTGTGTGTGCATATATGTGTCTGTCTGTATGAGTGTGTGTCTGTGTCTGTGTGTGTGTCTGTGTCTGTGTGTGTGTGTCTGTTTCTTTGCCTGTGTATGTGTCTGTGTCTCTCTGTATGAGCATGTGTAAGTTTCGCTAGCGGCAGCACTAGATATGGAATTAGCATATTCTTTCTTAAGGAATGCTCCTGAATTGCTTCTTGTCAGAGCTTTGAGCTGTGGAGGAAAGGGAAAGTCAACCTCTCCAAACTGTATGTTTTGAGAATTTTGTAAATCAGGGTCCAGTGTTGTATCCTGAAGTGTCTGCCCAGATGCCAGTGATCATTGCTCGCTAATCAAGAAACAGTAACTGCTGCCTGTGCCCACAGGCACCCCATGTTATCTTAATCGAAATAACTACTATCAGTTTCCAGACTCAAAACAAAACACTGTGCAACTACGCCAGGATTTTATTCAGCACCATTGGAGCACTTTTCACTTCAGTGAGATTAGAATTAAATTGAAAAGATCAGGGAAAGTCTGCATTTCGGTGAACGAGACTGAGAGCGATAACTGGTCAATCGTTG
This sequence comes from Ginglymostoma cirratum, assembly GCA_024137785.1. NCBI lineage: Eukaryota > Metazoa > Chordata > Chondrichthyes > Orectolobiformes > Ginglymostomatidae > Ginglymostoma > Ginglymostoma cirratum. The sequence continues at coordinate 1,889,326 of JAHRHZ010000020.1, forward strand.
TGATTTATTCTCTTCACGACTGATTAGATGTTGAGAGTTATTGTCATGTCTCTGGAATCTTGCCGAGCCCCGCCAGTGGTATTTTCTGTTCCAGTGAGATCCAGTCGTGCCTTTTGGTTTGAATTGTTGGAAGGATGATGATGAGAGAAAGTTATTCATGAAACTTCTTCAAACTTATGAAGTGGGAGTGAAATCATACCATCAACAAGACACCTCTAATTTTCATTAACATTAACAGATATCCATGGCTTCTCAAAAGAGTGTATTTTAAATAATGCAATTGCTAATTGCTAGGAATATCTTCCTGCAGATGCTCAGTGACAAAAATAGTTTGCAGCATCCCCAACCTGAAAAGATAAACCCTTGACTAATTGAATGCTGCATTGGTGCCTGGTAATCATTCAGAAAAACCAACAGAAATGAAGCACAGATTTCATCCTCAAACTTAATGGATACGTTTGGTTTTGATGATTTTTCTTAGAAAGGTCTCATTTTGATGAAGAAAAGGTTCAAATGGCAATGGTCTCAGGATTATGAACTATTCACTTTCTGCATCTTCTTCATTAGCTTTCTTAATAGAAATAGGGAGAATAACATTTCTTATAAATCTTCCAATGTACCCAACAAGAGCCATGGGAAATGCGGGTTTACAGGGATAGGGTAGTGGGCTGGGTCTAGCGGGGATGATCTTTGGATAGTAGGTGTTGACTCGCTGGGCTGAATGGTCTGCTTCTACTCTGTAGGGATTCTATGATGATCAATCTTCTTTAGAACTGAAAGCACATCTGACAATGTTTTGGCTAAGCCCTAGTTGAGTTTTTTGGAGGGATTGCCACTGCGAGACCTAAGTGAGTTCCCTCACCATATTTTACCAAATGCACCTTGTTAACTACCTGCCCCTGTGGCGACTCCATGTCCAATTCCACCCCATCCCACCATGCCCCGTTCCTGGAGCAGCGGTTATCTGCCAAAAGACCAGCATGTCTTCCTCTTGCACCATCTCTGATAGGCCATTGAGCACCATGACAAGGGTCAATGGTCGGTGTTGCCAATCCAGTATTGCCCCTCACCAGTAACATCATGGCACATCAACCACAAGACCACACTGCCCAGGGCACACTGCACATGGCTGACCCTCCTTCATACATTCAGCCCCATTCTTTCCCTCTGATCACTGTTTAACCAGCTTGTCACAGCTTTTAACTCTCCTTAGTGACACCCTCTCTAAGACCCTGATACTCTGCCCTGTGCTCACTCACCTCTCATCATTGTCCAGTTGGGGAACTTCACAGATGGGCAAGAATTTAGACAGTTCCAAATGTGAGCTTTTATCAAAAGCAGTGACAGTGGACACAAACAAAATTAACATTAGCTGGAGTTCAGGCCCACAATGCAAACTAAATGTTGCTGGCATCTTACTCAAAGATTATTGTTCATTCCACGATGGCCTGCTACTCCCAGCTCCCAGCCACTGGTACATGGTGTTAATTGGCTCCAGTCTGAGCTGTACTGCCCAATGCAGCCCAGCTCATCATGGACTTGGGGAGCTTCCTCCTCTTCAATCTTCTCCTCCCCATCCTCAGAAACAGCTCCCATTCTCCCAGATCCTCAGCCTCTAACACATCATCATATTGCCACATCACCTCGTTTCTGCTCCTGCTGTTCAGAGCACAGTGCTCCAGGGTGGTGCAGCAGCTGAACGGCTGTGAGGCAGTAAGCTCTCCCTGAGCTGGCTACTCCCGTCCTGGGTGGGAACTGCTGCTACTCCTGAGCTTCCCATGGCCCTGCTCTTCCTACACCAGTCTTGGTCTCTTTAGGAAGGCAGCTGCAGTGACCAACATCCCACCCAGCAGCTGGGGGCAGCTCTCTCGGGGGGAAAATGACTTAAAGTGGGAATGGAAGAGAGGAGGATGTTGTTTGATCTTGAACAGTGATTGGGGGATAGATCCTGCAGATGGGGGAAGCACACACACTCCAGTTGCAGCAGCTGGATAATGAGGGACGTGTCTCCATTATCCACTCATATTCCAGATCGGACTGTGCACCAACTTGTTGAAGAGGTCCCATGGCTAAGTGACCACCCAACATCATTGAGAAGGCAGTGTCTGTAGCCCCTGACATTTTCCATCATCCTCCAATACTCAGACACACTTCCCACTCCAAACCCAAACACCAAGTGCTCACTTCTCACTGCATTCATTGTACACATCCCGGCCGGCAGAGTGAGATTCAAAGGATTAGTGCCTCAAAGCTGGCAGAGGGCACTGCTGTTCAACTTCCTTTTTTGCTTCAGGATCTGGAGGATGTTATGAAGGTTCTGCTGCTGGTTCGTCTCTAGAGCTTTGAGGGGTATGCTGTAGGTTGTCCAAGTTCCTGAAGTCTATATAAGCACAGGGATCACTGCTGCACAGTAAAGTATGACCTTAACCTCAGGTCTGACACCCAGGTCCTCGAATACTCTTTTCACAATTGACTAGAGACTGTCTCCAACCTGCTGGGTCAATGATTCATTTGTCTTCTGTGTCTGTCTTAGACTATAAGTTCATAAAAAATATGTACGGGATTTCAGTAGGCCATTCAGCCCTGAGAACCTGCTCCACCAATAAATAGGATCATGGTTGATCTGACATTCCTCACATCCACTTTCCTGCCCTTTCCCAGTAACTCTTGACTCTCCAACTGATCTAGAATCTATCTATCTCAGCCCTAAATATACACAAGTACTCTGCCCCCACAGCTCTCTGTGGCAAGAGTTCCCAAGACTCACAAACCTTTGAGAGAAGAAATTTCTCCTCATTTCAGTCTTAAATTGGCTCCCCCTTTATTCTGAGACTATGCCCTCTGGTCCTAAGCTCTCCCATGAGGGGAAACATCCTCTCAGCATTTACCCTGTCAAGCCCCTTAAGAATCCAATGAGATCATCTCTCATTCTAAATTCTAATGAGTAGTGTATTCATCAAGAGGATAGGAAATGGTTCAGATTTTCCAGCCCCACCTAATCTGGGGTCAGGATGGAGGACATGGTTTATATGGGGGCTGGTTGCACGATGTCCTTAGTTTTCTGGGTGTTTAATGCGATATCCATTTTCTCATATGATTCAGGGAAGAAGGTCAGTTTCTGAGTGACCATACACAGAGGGATCTTGTGTAACCTTCAGCTCAATAGCTGAGTAATTGAATTCAACACTGCAACTATTCCAAATGAAGCATGCACAGTCTTTGAAAAATAATCTACATGTAATGTTTAATGGGACATCATGACCTATTGGGGTTTACAGATAAACCACAGCTGACAGACTGGAAGGATTGGGAAGTCTATCCCTGGTTCAATGATTTTGGTTGGACAAGGCTTCTCTTTGTGGATGGAATGACTGAAATTGGGATTGGTAAGAAATTGATGGATGGAGAAACAGAACTATATGAGAGTTTCGTGGCTTATTGAATTGAGGGGGAGCAGCTGAATTCTAAAATGAAGAGTGACAGAAGAAGCTAATTACACTCCGAGCAGACAAAGGGGCTTCAGAATGATTAAAATCACAGCCAAGCACAATTCATTTGTTTGAATTTCACATGACCCATTTAACAAAAACCTTTTTCATAACAAGGAAATTACACACCAATCATGTCACATAGCGGGCAGCGAGCTTGTACAATAGAATCGCAAGGAAAAATTAATAAAGTGTCAAAACTAAAGGCTGTGAATCTTGTGTAGAATTCGGTTCTGAGAATGTCCTTGTGCTGCATCCAGGCTGAATCCACAAAGAGCTGATTAAGCTTCCTCCATGAAGCGTCACGGATATAATAACCAAAAATGGAATTGTTGCCCCAAGACAGAAGTTGAAATGTAAAAGCAAGATGCTGAAAATGCAACTAATCTGGAATTGAAATAAAGTAAGTGCTCAAAATATTCAGTAGGTCAGACAGAATCGGTCAAGTGACCCAGGAACTGACCTTTCAAGTTGAGACAATCCTTTATCAAAATATGGCTTTCACCAGATCCAATAAGATCTCACCACAATCTGAATGATTGGGTTTGACTCTTCATAGAATGATGGAGACACCAGAGACCTTCAGAAATGGTGGAGCAACTCAAAGCTGGAAATCTTAGACTTATTTCTGGAAGACCCTGTTTTCATCTGAGGTAGACTGTGACTCTGACAGGTTAGAATCTAGAATTCATTAGGGCCATTTAAAATCTGAAGTGAGGAGCTTGTGCCTCAGAGTGGGTGTTATGAGTCTTTAGGGAAGTCATAAACGTTCTTCAAAGGCAGTTATGGTCTGCACAACTGCAAAGATGTCAAGTCATTTCAATCACCCACCCTTTAACATTGAAGGGTGTATCTATATGTTATAAAATATCTGTCCTAGCAGTTACAATAGCCATTTTTAAAAATACTATAGGGGCTATAGTTGTAGAGTTATGAATGTTTGGCTGCTTTCCATGACGTCGTAATGGAGCAGAGAGTGTTAAGTCCACAATTTGAGTCACAGTTCGAAGAGGTTAATAAAGGATTAGTTGTCTTTGATGCAGAGTTGTGAATACAAGTGTTTTTTTGATAAGGAATTAAATAGTTTGATCATTTAAATGTCTTGAATGGTCTTTCATGACTTTTTTTAAATATAGTGGACTCTCTAATAGATATTTAGAAATTTATTTTCTTTAGCCTCAGTGTGACAGCTGATGTTTGCCAATGGTCGATTCTGGGTGAGTTGCCAAAAAGGTGCAAGTCAGTGGTGTCGTGGGTTCGTGTAATTTAGCACTAACTTGGCTTAAAAGCTATAAGGGGCTAACAGAGGGATGGTGGGGGAAATGGCGAGGACATGAGTTAAGGTGTATGGACATGGGAATGGATAGGGTGATGAGGGAATATAAGAGGGGAGGACTAGGTGGCTTCAACAAATGGGAAAATGTCCCAGAGAATCAAGGCAGCCTTTTTAAACACCCAACACTCATCAGACCTTGTAGGCTCGACAGATCAGCATCCAATGGTAATAGGACCATCCTACATCCACCTTCCTCTCACTATAAATGAAGGTCCCATCCTTGAGAGTGCTTTTTTTTCCCCAAGGTACAAGTGACGGACCAGGAGATTATCCCAATCCCACTACCTAGTTCAGAAGTTAAAGTTCAAACTGTTAACTTTACTTCAATCGACTAACATTGACAGACCAGCTTAGTATTTCCAGCTTTATTTAATTTTTATTTTTGAAATGTAATAGGGTGATATAGAACACAGGTAGCACGGTGGCTCAGTGGTTAGCACTGCTGCCTCACGGCGCCAGGGACCCAGGTTCAATTTCACCCTCAGGCAACTGTTTGTGTGGAGTTTGCACATTCTCCCCGTGTCTGTGTGGGTTTCCTCCGGGTGCTCTGGTTTCCTCCCACAGTCCAAAGATGTGCAGGTTAGGGTGGATTGCCCATGCTAAATTGCTCCATTGCGTCTAGAGACATAAAAGCTCGAAGTGTTAGCAATGGGAAATGCAGAGTTACAGGGATTGAATGGGGATCTGACTGGAATGCTCTTCAGAGGATCAGTGCTGCTCAATGGGCCAAATGGCCTCTTTCTGCACTGTAGAGATTCCATAATTCAATGAAATGAAGGCCATTTCGCCCATCATCCCTACACTGGCTCTTTAGACAAGCTCTCCATTGAATCCCTGCTCTTTCCCCTTTAAATATTTGCCCAAATCGCTATTGAAAGTTAATCTGCTTCTAAACCTTTTTCAAAAGTTCATTCTAAATAGACAAAAATATCTGTGCAATACGATCCTGCTTGTGTCTCCTTTATTTAATTCTTTGTAATATTTATATTCATATAATCTGATCGTTATCTCTGCAGTCCATCCTTGCCTTCCAAATACAGTCGAATATTAAATCATGTCCAATTTTGAGTTTAAAAAACTGCTGTCCTATTTTTAACAATCAAATGTGGCACACTGAGAAGGTTTTGTCTGACTGGCGTAATGTAAATGGATAACAGCATTACATTCACTGCAGTGGAAAGGCCTGTCCCTTGTAATATTGTATTTCTCAATGATGTTTGCAGACTGTGTCAAAATATTTCATTATCATACTGCAGACTCTGTCTCAAACTGAGCATTCATCTGCATCTGAGGTACATGTGCTGTATTTCTGAAACCTTAATTAAGTCAGGAAAAAGCCAAAATGGTACAGTTACCCAGATTTAATGCCATTACAGCCATCTTAATTCCATTACCACTGTGCCTCTGTGAAATTAGGCAGGCACAACCTTTTAATTGTCTCTGAAACTACCACTCAGATCCAAGCCACGAGTGGCTTTTGTGTGATGCATGTAACAGAATTTTTATCACATTCTGCAGGGCAAAACCATAGAAGATCCATTTAGGGGCATGTTGTACTGTGACAACCAGCTCTTTAAACCACAAACCCACGTGTCTGTTTTGTCACAGGTTGTTTGGCAGGTTCCTGATCAAGTGGTGACTGACCAGTAGTCAGGCTGTTGAAGGAACATAAGAAACAGGAACAGGAGTAGGCCATCCGGCCCATCGAGCCTGCCCCACCATTCAATAAGATCATGGCTGATCTTCTTGTGATCCCAGCTCCACTTACCCGCCTACTCACCATAACCCTGAATTCCTTTTCTGTTCAAAAATCTACCGTTGCCTTAAAAACTTTCAACAAGGTATCCTCAGCTGCTTCACCGGGCAGGAAAATGGTCATTTTTTAATGTATTAATATTTGAACAAAGATATGAAGTGTAACACCTTAGCGTATCTCTATCACGTAGCTTGAAGTGAAACATAGAGAAAAAGAACTTGCTGGTTTTAATTACCCTCTAATATATGAATATGATTATATGCTAATTATATGCGCATTATTAAGACTTACTTTGATATGCTAAAAGAAAGAAAGACTTACATTTCTTGAGTGCCTTTCTTGAATTAAGGATGTCCCAAGGAGCTTGACAGACAATGAAGTACTTTTTGCTGTTCTAATGGAGGAAAAGTGGCCACAAATTTTTGTTGTCTGACATCACACATGCAGGTAGGGTCTAGGCCCGAAACGTCAGCTTTCCTGCTCCTCTGATGCTGCTTGGCCTGTGCTCATCCAGCCCCACACCTTGTTATCTCGGATTCTTCAGCATCGGCAGTTCCTACTATCCCTGAGACATGGTTTTGTTGCTGAACTAACAATCCAGAGACACAGATAGTGCCTTGAATTATTATTTAAGTAATTAGACTACAGCTGCAGGTATAATAGATATAAATAATTTGCATATGAACTAAACTTTTATCCCTTTATAAACTCCCCCTTTCCTGCCAACTAACAGAACAACGATTAGGGAAGTAGATTATTGTTGGAGGTAGAAAACCCCGGAAAGTTAGTTCAGTCGCATTTGCTTCCTGATTCTAATGTTGAGATGGTCCTTCTTCAGCTGGCCAGGTCCTCAGTATTCAGTTGTCTTTCTTCTGGATATTTCTACTGTTTTCTAAGAAGAACTTACAGAATACAGAATGGCCTGGGCAGAGTGGATGTTGGGAAGATGTTTCCATTGGTGGGAGAGACTAGGACCCGAGGGCACAGCCTTAGAGTAAAGGGAAGACCTTTTAGAACGGAGATAAAGAGAAACTTCTTCAGCCAGAGAGTGGTGAATCAATGGAATTCACTGCCACAGAAGGCTGTGGAGGCCAGGTCATTGAGTACAATTAAGACTGAGATAGATAGGTTCTTGATTATCAAGGGGATTAAGGGTTATGGGGAGAAAGCAGGAGAATGGGGTTGAGGAATTTATCAGCCATGATTGAATGGTGGAGCAGACTCGATGGGCCAAATGGCCTAATTTCTGCTCCTATGTCTTATGGTCTTATGGTCTTAAGTATAGAGTGAATAATTCACATGGAAAATATCTCTGATTTATCAATTCAAAAGTCATAGCTCACAGCAAGTGAGGGAATTGGTTTTCTTCAAGTTTAAATGGACCTTTTTTTTTGCAGAGAACAGCCAGCTTCTCCTGGGGAGAACAACAGCACACCCCCATGTCTTTCTCTCTCTCTCTCTCTCTCTGTGTCTGAGTCCCTGTGACCTGTTTTGAGTTCCAACTTGCTCAGCTAACTGAGAGCCAAACAACCTCACATGTAAACAACTCCTTGGCTCCTAATTGGCTGAACATTGCAGGAATCAACAGCCACAAAAATCAGAACACATAATAGGTATTGAATTCCTTCCTGCGAAATTATCCAGCCATCCTGGGAAATCCTTGTTTTTTAAAAGCAGTCCTTTCTCCTTGCAAACCACAGCTTTTAAAGATACAAAGTTAAAAAAGATACCGTTTTTACACATGTTTATGATATCATTACTGTACCATGTCATCACTGTGACCTGAAAGTGTAAAGATCTCATACTCCATCTTACGCTGGGATCACTTGAAGTATGGCATGCTATTGCCAGGACGCTGTTCTGTATTACTTAAAAGCTTAACTTTAGCCAAAACACTGATGTGCCTGTGAATATAATATTTGTATATATTTAGTGAGATGTAATAAATGTCTCTTGAATTCTTAGATGCCATGGTACACACATCCCAGTTTCTTACATTACAGGGAATAACATAAGCATTGGCATGTCAGGTAAAAGATATGCAGCTGGAGGCAAAAAAAGTATCATATTGTACACAGTAAGATCCCACAAGCGGCTGTTGGAAAATGACTGGATTATCTGTTTCAGTAATGTTGATTGAGAGATAAATACCGGCCCAGTAGAGAGGGGAAAACTCACCTGTTCTTCTTAGAAATAGTGACCATGAGGTGCTCTCCATCCCTGGGGAAATATTGGGCATGGATTTGAGTTATGATATAGGGATATAGATGGTTACATATTCATAGAGTTGCTATATTTGTGTTAACATGGACAGTAATATTTGAATAAAAAATTCAGAGTATAATTTGATAATCAGTTAAAAATTGGGACGCTGATAGAAAAGAGCTTGAAATTTAATGATCTGGGAAATTGGAATGTAACTGAACCAAGAAGACAAGGCCCTGAGATCACAGTAGGCGGCCCTGGTTGAATTGCCCAAGGGTACTAGAAAATCTTTTTTATGGTTTGTCACCATGCAACAAGTTTGTGTTCTTTACAGACAGTCAAAGGGAAGGCAAAGTTAAGAACCATCTTCTGGCCTAGATTTCAAAGTAATATTTATTATCTATTAATACTGGTAATTAATATTGGTATTCACAAAGGTCATAGCTATAACAGGCTCAGTCTAGTAGTTACATGAGCTGAGGACAGATCCATCTTTTTCCATGTATACATGTTGTAGTCAGGTCTGGTGCAGAGGTCCTGACTCTAAAATGTTCAAAATCCTTCCACTCTGTTCACTTATAGTCCAGGACATCATCACAATGATGCTCCATAGTCCAAATGCAATTACATAACAACGAGAGGCGATCTCATTAAAACCTACAAAATACTGAAAGAGATAAACAGGGAGATGCGGGGGATAAGATATTTCTCCTGTTTGGAGATGTTTAGAACTGGGCGCACAATCTAAATGAGAGGGACATCACTCGGGTCTGAGATGAGGAGAAATGATTGTTACTCGAAGAGTTGTGAGTTTTTGGAATTCTTTTCCACAAGGACTGTGGTTGAAGGTAGAAATTGACAGATTTCTGTTTACCAATCCCGAAGGGTCCTGGGGAATGGTGTGTGAAAAAGACATTGAAGCGTTCAAACAGTCATGATCACATTAGGTGATGAGGCAGGCTCGATGGGCCGAATGGCCTGCCCCTGTATGTTTGTTCCTAACAGCAGGCTGAACCAAATGGCCCCTTTATGCGCTGTTGTTGCTACAATTCCAGCAAAATAAATCCGTACAATTTTACTTTAGTTTATTGACTTAAGATCATCAAATGCTAATGGGAAGTGTACCTGTTGTTAAAACAGGCTAATATTCTATCTCAACAAATATAAAGCACTTGAAATTTAATGGCATTATCAAGTTTTTCCTCAAAATAAGTTTCACCAGGGATCTTATTCCATCTAAAGCTGCACTTTATGACAGATATAAAAGTGTTAGAGTGAGTGTCAAAAAGATTCACTAAAAGGTGAGGATTCCAGGATGTCAGTCACATGGATAGCCCAGTTAAACCAGGGCCACAAGGTGGCTCAGTGGTAGCACTAGAGATAAAAGGTACTGCAGATGCTGGAGAATCCGAGATAACAAGCATGGGGCTGGATGAACACAGCAGGTCAAGCAGCATCATAGGAGCAGGA
>JAHRHZ010000020.1:1899980-1925717 GCA_024137785.1 Ginglymostoma cirratum
TCCTGCTCCTATGATGCTGCTTGACCTGCTGTGTTCATCCAGCCCCACGCTTGTTATCTCAGTGGTAGCACTGCTGTGTCAAAGCCTCAAGGGAACAAAGATGAATCTGTTTCCAATGTCAGGAGGGTTGGTCCGGGACACATACCAAACAAAATAATTAGTTGAAAAGATAATATTACTTCCTACATATGCTGCACGAAAGAACAGATGAAGTAGATTGAATAAGAGTTTCCAAGATAGAACCTGCATAAATACTTGAGGCAGGAGAATTTTCAGAATTAGGGATAAAGAGCAGGGAGAGGTCGGACTGTTCCATGGAACCTTCAAAAGACAGCATGGGTTCAATGGGCCAAATGGACTGTTTCTGTGCCCAAGAATAAACCAAAGCTTTCAACCTGAACTTTGCAAATGAAGCACATTATTTAAAATTGCACTAAGTATGAACTGTCTGATTGATGAAATATTGGATTACAAAGAAACCTTTCCGAAGTGAAATCCGTTCTCATTTTTGTGTGTGATTTAACTTGATCAAGCATTTTTTGTTATTTTCCACTTTATGATTAGGAGAACATGTTCAATCCTAAGCGACAGTTAACAAAATCTCCAACTGATGATCTGCTGGCTCATTCTGTTTCAACGCAAAAATGCTGTCATGACCAAATTATCACTGTATAACATTTCATCACTTTATTACTTCCTGCTGAATTCTGAAAATAACACACAATTTAAAAATGTTATGGAGATAAAAGGAACTATTGTAATTATGGTATAATTAGCCATGCGATATGGTTCCAGAAAAGAAGGCAGCTCAGAAACATGACTAGCCTTTTTCTGAATCCCATAGCTGACACTCCCAAGTATGAATCACTGAACTAGATTAGCCGAGCTAGAATTTGAAGTTACAACTTTTTGAGAAACACTTTACGTGAGTCTCCTGTTCCACAGATCAGTCAGTTGTTTTGGACAGTGTACTCCCTCAGATATCTGGAGTACTATGGGCAAGTTTGGTCCCCTTCTATAAGTTGAGTTATCATTTCAGCCCAAGTAGTTCAGGGAAGGTTCACTAGGATGATCCTTGGTATGGAGGGATTGTTTTATGAGAAAAGGTTGGGAGTCTACACCCTGGAGTTTAGAAATATGAGAGGTGATCTCATTAAGACCCATAGGGGCTTGACAGGGTCAATACTGAGAGGCTGTTTCCCGTCATGGGAGAGTCTAGGACCAGAGGCACAGTCTCAGAATAAAGGGTTGACAATTTAAAACGAAACGAGGAGGAATGTTTTTCTCTCAGAGTGTTTTGAGTCTTTGGAATGCCTTGCCACAGAGACCTGTGCAGGTGGAGTCCTTGTGTAGATTTAAGGCTGAGATAGATTCCTAATCAGTTGGGGAATCAAGGGTTACACAGAAAAGGCAGAAAAGTGGATGTAAGGAATGTCCGAACAGCCATGATCCTATTGAATGGAGGAGCAAGCTCAAGGGCCCAAACAGCTTGCTCCTGTTTCTATTTCTTATGGTCTTATATACCCAATAACTTCCACTTATATAGAGTGTTGGATTAGGCTCAAAGGAAAGTCCCAGGCATTTCATAGAGAGTTGATCAAGGATTTGGCAATTAGAACAGGTGATCACTAGCTTTGCTGAAAAGAAAGTTTTAAAGAGATTTTTCACAAAGGAGGAAAAAGGGGGAGGAGAGTTTCATGGAGAGAATTCAAGAGCTGAGGGTCCAGGCAACTGTCGGCATGGTGTGAATGTTGGACTAATTCAAATCAGGGATTCAGATGTCAGCTTGCATTGAAAACAAAATGGTTACTGAGCAAAAAATATCAGAATATTTTCAAATTGGAGTGTGGTGGACAGTGCTTTTCTCCAACGCTCAGAAATAGGACCACTGTCTCTCTGAATGTGTAAAACTGATATGGATGTTGGAATACAGAGGGAAATTTTAACATTTGCCAGTCATATGAAACTTGGAGCAGTGGAAAATAGTGAGGATGTGACCAACCACCTGCACGTAGATATCAATAAAGACCATCAATAAACTGACAGAATGCACAGTTAGGTGACTCTGAAGTGAATCTGGAATTGGAGGAGTACAGGCATCTCAGAAGGTTGTCAGACTGGAGGAGATATAGAGATAGGGAGCACTGATACTGTAGAGGAATTTTAACATCAGGATGAGAACTTTAAGATCAAGGTATTGTGGACTGGGAGTTAGCATTACATGTGAGTGGATAGTGCCCGCACTTGTAAGTATAGCTCTTTGCCTATCAGGTATGATGGAACATTCTGAGGTTGCATGAGGTGCTGGATAAATACAAGTTTCTTCTTTAGAAAAACAAAAACTATTAACAGCGGGATTTACTGATGCAGGAGAGCTTTTTTTTTATTTTAATTATTCCTCGGTCCAAACCAGTTTAGACGAAAACCCTAAAATGTGCTGAAGAAACTGAGCAGGTTTGGTAGAGAGAGAAACAGAGTTAACATTTCAAGTCCAGTCACTCCTCTTTGGAACTGGGGAGAGAAGAGGAAATATGATGTATTTATACATCAAAGCAAGCTGAGGGGGAGAAAGGGGAACAGGAGGGAAACTCAGGGCAAGGTTTGGGGGTAAAGGGGTCAATTGGTTCAATTGGCTGAACTGCTGGTTTGTGATGCAATGTGACACCAACAGCATAGGTTCAATTCTTGCTCCGGCTGAAGTCAACATGAAGGACTCTCTCTCAATCTCTCCCCTCACCTGAGGTGTGGTGACCTTCAGGTTAAACCACCACGAGCTGTCTCTATCTGTGGCCCTGTGGAGCTATGGTGATGTTACCTTACCTTTCCTGGGTGAAGGAGATTAGAGATAACAGGCATCCTAGAGTAAATGTCACAGGGAGTGTTAATGGTTGTAGAGAAGGGAAAGAGGTCCAGGGTTGGTGTTACTGGTAGAATGTAGGTCAGCTCTGCTTTAAGTAAAAAAACCCTATAGTGTAACTAAACTGCTTTGTGATATAGGAAAATATAAAACATAATGATGTGAAACAAAATACAGGACAGTGCTGGAGAAACTCAGCAGGTCAGGCAGCATCTGTGGAGAAAGAAACAGAGTTAACATTTCAAGTCTAATATGACTCTTCCTCAGAACTATTGATGTGATGTGTGGGGAAAGGGGTGACGGATAGGGTGGTAACACATCTCAGCGTGTGGAATACAACTGTTCAAAGATATTGCTTTCATCTGATTCTGTGATTTAACACCCACATCTAAACTAAAAATGCACAAATTCCATCACAGAAGTGCTACAGTGCAGAAGGAGGCCATTTGGCCCATCATGGCTGCATTGACTATCTCTAAAGTTATAACTGTGTTGAAGGAATGCACAAGCCTCACTAATCCATCAGCCACATCAATCGTAGAAATATAATGATCCAATTACCAGTACAGTGTAATCTCTTTGTGCTCCTATCCAGAATGGAAGAGGCTTTCACGACCTCTTTAATTAACTCCAAATGATCCATTTATTACAAAACAAAACACTGTCTTTCAGCATAGAAGTAGGAATTGGTGGAAAAGCTCAGCAGATCTGGCAGCATCTGCGGAGAGAAATCAGAGTTAACGTTTCAGGTCTGGTGACCCTTCCTTGGTGTCTTCATCGCTGGACCAATCTCAGTGCTGCTGATGTCAGGTCCCATGCTGAACCCACGCTGACCCTGCAGCCAGCAGTCCCTGCTCTGGTCCCACTTGAACCAGGAGTGCCTGGCTCCACTGCCAGACCAGGCCACGTCTCGCCAAGTGTCCCGCTACAGCCACCCTCCTCCGAGGTACCACCTTGCTGGCACAGCCAAGTTGAAAAGCCTGCTGATTCCAATTGTTGGAGGGGCTTTGCTGCTGCCAAACACCGGGGGAGGTGGGGGGTTGGGGAATCCACCCTTCCGCGCACGGCAAATTCTACTCACCGACTAACGTCCAAGAAAAGAAAAATGAAAGGAAAAATTGGAAGTAAAAGAGCAAAAGTAAGAAGAAAAGAAAAGAAAGCAGATGGGAGCAGACAAAGCCTGGGCAACAGTCAGCATGCAGCCATGCTACTCCATCGCCATCTTGACCTAGTTCATAAACTTTATTAACTTTATTTGTCATCCATCCCTGGCTTCCCTGGTGGCAGAGAACCTTCTGTCCTAAATTTCCCCTGGAGTCCATTTCCACATAAAATGATTCAGTGCAGAGTTCCTCAACAACACGAGTACAGTTCATCCAGGGCTGTGTGGGATGGGAGCTGCAGTACAATATGATGGGAGAAGGATGCTGAGAAACACACAGGCCCAGATTTTCAAACCTCCAACCCTGAGGGGATTTACAAATGGCAAGGGGACCCCAATCTCCCCCAGATCCATCGCATGGGTATGACAGGATCCCAGGAAAACAGGATATTGGTACAGATAGTGAGGGCACACTCAGTAACTCCACATTTCACATCAATCCTTAAATATTGAGGTGACAAGGAGGTGATGGCCTTGTGGTATTATTGCTGGACAGTTAATCTGGAGATCAAGGTAATGTTATGGGGAAACAGAGATAACACGGTGTAGCTGGATGAACACAACAGGCCAAGCAGCATCAGAGGAGCAGGAAAGCTGACGTTTCGGGTCGAGACCCTTCTTCAGAAAATTGTTCTGGGGACCTGGGTTTGAATCCTGCCGCAGCAGATTGTGGAATTTGAATTCAATAAAAATCTGGAATTACATGTCGAATGATGATCATGAATTGATTATTCGGGGAAAAGCCCATTTGGTTCACCCATGACTTTTAGGAAAGGAAACTGCCATCCTCACCTAGTCTGGCCTACATGTGACTCCTGACCCCAGCAATGTGGTTGACTCTGAGCTGCCCTCTGGGCAATTAGGGATGGGCAATAAATGCTGATCTAGCCAGCGATGCTGTCATCATATGAATGAATAAAAAGAAAATTTCCAAGAAGTCTGTCCCTTTTTGTTAAGAGATGTGGTTCATGGCAACTCGGATGTGATTTTGGCCGCAGCAAAGAACAGTCTGTGGGTAGTTGACTAGTTTGTAAATCCAATGTCTTTTCACGAGAGTAACTGTTTATTGGTCTCTATCCTGTAAAGGAAGGTTGACCATGACAATGAGCCCAGCATTGTGTATGGGCTGTACTGTTAACGTTTGGAGACATTAGAAACTGAAGCCATCTCTACGTGGGAACTTTGATGTAACAAGCTGAAACGATTCAGACCGGCAGAAGCCTTTGAAATTGATAAAAAGAGATATTCAGTAGAATCACAGAGTCATACAGAACAGAAAAGGTCCGCCCTGACAAAAACTACTCTAAACCTACACTACTCCCACTCTCCAGCACTTGGCCCATGGCCTTGAATTTAATGATGTTTCAAGTCCTCATCCACTTTGTAAAGGTTGCGAGGATTCCTGCCTCAACTCCCCTCCCTGTCAGTGCCTTCCAGACCCCCACCACCTTCTCTGAGAGAAAAAGACTTTTCACTTTGAGGGATAACCCCACCTGCTTCTGGGCCGCTTTGATTTACACATTATACGAGAAACCTGAGGAAGTCAGCTGGCTTTACACTCCTAGTAGAACATAGAACATAGAACAGTACAACACAGTACAGGCCCTTCGGCCCATGATGTTGCGCTGAAATTTTACCCGAATCCTAAGGTCTATCTAACCTCCACCCCTACCTTATACTATCATCCATATGCCTATCTAATAGCTGCTTAAATGCCCCTAATGAGGCCGACTCCACTACCCTCCCCAGCAATGCATTCCACGCCCCGACCACTCTCTGAGTAAAGAACCTACCTCTGATGTCTCCCCGATATCTACTTCCTTTCACTTTAAAACTATGTACCCTCGTAAAAGCTACCTCCACCCTAGGAAAAAGTCTCTGGCTGTCTACTCTATCTATACCTCTGATCATTTTGTACACATCTATCAAGTCACCTCTCATCCTTCGTCGTTCTAAAGAGAAAAGCCCAAGCTCTCTCAACCTTTCCTCGTGAGACCTTCCCTCCATTCCAGGCAACATCCTGGTAAATCTCCTCTGTACCTTTTCCAATGCTTCCACATCTTTCCTGTAATGGGGTGACCAGAACTGGACACAATACTCCAGATGTGGCCGAACTAGGCTTTTGTATAGCTGGAGCATAACTTCACAGCTCTTGAAGTCAATCCCTCTATTAATGAAAGCTAATTAAACAATTCACTGGGACACAACAACTAGAGGTCCCAACGAGATTCGAACTGGGATCGCTGGTTTCAAAGCTCAGAGTGTTAACCATGGAACCGACTGCAAACTGTCAGTAAACTGCTCTGTTTTGATTTCTTATTCTGTGTTTGATAATTTGGCTGAGCTTATTATAGAAACATAGAAATATAGAAGATAGGAGCAGGAGGAGGTCATTCGGCCCTTTGAGCCTGCTGTGTCATTCTTCACAATCATGGTTGATTGTCCAACTCAATAGCCTGATCCTGCTTTCTCCCCATGACATTTCATCCCATTCGCCCCAACTGCTATATCTCGTCGCCTCTTGAATACATTCAATGTTTTGGCATCAACTACTTCCTGTAGTAATGAATTCCACAGGCTCACTGCTCTTTGGGTGAAGAAATGCCTCCTCATTTCTGTTCTAAATGGCCTACCCCGAATCCTCATACTGTGACCCCTGGTTCTGGGCACACTCGCCATGGGGATCATCCTCCCTGCATCTACCCTGTCCAGTCCTGTTAGAATTTACAAGTGTCTATGAGACACCCCCTCATTCGTCTGAACTCTAGTGCAAATAGTCCCAACCTAATCAATCTCTCCTCATACATCAGACCTACCATCCTCGGAATCAGCCTGGTAAACGTTCTCTGCACTCCCTCGAGAGCAAGAGCATCCTTCCTCAGAAAAAGAGACCAAAACTGCACACAATATTCTAGGTGTGGCCTCACCAAGGCCCTGTACAACTGCAACAGCACATCCCTGCTCCTGTACTCGAAACCTCTCACAATGAAGGCCAACATACCATTTGCCTTCTTTACCACCTGCTGCACCTGCATGTTTACCTTCAGCGACTGGTACACCCAGGTCCCACTGCACACTCCCCTCTCCCTATTTACAGCCATTCGTGTAGGAATCTGTCTTCTTGTTTTTGCTTCCAAAGTGAATAACCTCACATTTATCCAAATTATACTGCATCTGCCATTGATTTACCCGCTCACCCAACCTGTCGAGATCATGCTGAAGGATCTCTGCATCCTCGTCACAGTTCACCTTCCCACCCAACGTGGCATCATCTACAAACTTTGAAATGTTACATTTTGTTGCTGGGATGAGTTTCAAAAGGACCTGAACTATTTATAACAGCAGAGTGTTAAGTTCACGTTTTAACTGATAATTTTATGTGGTTATTGACCACTTGAGGGGATTGAAAGTTATTGGAATGGGTTTAGGGGTGTGATCTGGTTTGCAGTGTGACGTGTGATAGAGAAAGTGCTCAATCTGATTGTTTCGCGTGTTCTTTTTCCTTTCATTTTCACATAGCTGGTGATGTTTCCCTCAGTGGACACTGTTGTGTGGAGAGGAACAGGCCATGCTGGATACTATACGCAATGCTAAACAATGGCTAGGAATTTCCCAGTGCAGGCTGCGAGGCAGCGTGACTGTAGCAGAGGATACGTATCGGGATAGATTCCTTCCACTGTGATGTTTCTCAGTAGAACACAACTTTCAGGCTGTCCGTTTAAGATTTGAAGGTCCCAGTTAGGAGGAATATTTACTCTCGCTGGTACTTACAGTGCGGTGCTCCGTCAGTACTGATCCTCCGATAATGCGGCACTCCCTCAGCACTGACCCTCCGACAGTGCAGCACTCCCTCAGCACTGATCCTCCGATAATGCGGCACTCCCTCAGTACTGACCCTCCGGCAGTGCAGCACTCCCTCAGTACTGACCCTCCAACAGTGCGGCGCCCCCTTAGCACTGACCCTCTGACAGTGCGGCACTCCCTCGGCACCGACCTTCCGACAGTGCGACACTCCCTCAGTACTGACCCTCCGACAGTGCAGCACTCCCTCAGCACTGACCCTCTGACAGTGTGGCACACCCTCAGCACTGACCCTCCGACAGTGTAGCGCTCCCTCAGCACTGACCCTCCGACAGTGCGACACTCCCTCAGCACTGACCCTCCGACAGTGCGGCGCTCCCTCAGGGGTTGGATGCATTAGATCTCAGCTCCCAGCACATGTCTGGATTTAAGATGATCTATAGTGACACACAATGCTGCTGTTGCTGTAAATAATTGAGGTAAACCTGAAGCTGCCAACAGTCACTGATTAGTATTCAGGACACATTCTCATTGAGTGAGAAACTCTGATAAGAGAGTGTGAAGATTTGTTCAGGTGTCAGTAACTGCACCAACTTTCAATTAATGACAGGAATAAGAGGAGGTGCTGGCTAAAGATGGAGATTCCCTGATGCTTGCCCAATTCTGACTAAGCATTACACTGCATTTATTTTAGCCCTTTGATGAAGGTCCTTAGCAACAGAAACATTTGCTCTCCTTTCTTCAGCCTGTCTGTGTGTCTGTTATCTGGTCTGCAGCACTGTCTTGTCCCATCAGTGGGTACCTCACACATTCATTTACCCTGCTCCCCAGCTGCACCAAACATTAACTTCCACCCCTTTGTTGTCTGGCTTGGATCATCACTGAGACATCTTGTAGAAATTCTGCTCAAGTGCTTAAAGAGTGAACAGAGCAAGAGAGAGAAGGCGGATTTCTCCCTAGGGTCAGTATTTGAGGCTGGATGAGAATCCATCTTGTTCCAACCCGGAATACTGTGTGTTCCCAGGCTCAGTGAGTTTACTCTCTGAGACTGAAGTCCTGTTTTAGTATTTGGGCTGACACTTAAGCTGTTGAGGGTGAGCTGTATTGTTCACACTGTCAGAGAGCCATTAATGCTCAGACTGAAAGCGTATTGACCTACTGACAGTTTAACAGCTATCCACGCTCCAGTCCGGCCATTATCATTTCACTTCCCCATACTTATAGCCCTTCCAAACCCATCTGATTTTCATTTAAAATTATTAATTGTTTCCACTTTTTAAAAGTTCATTCAGGGGGTGCGGATATCACTGGGTAGGCCAACATTTATTGCCCATCCCTAATTGCCTCAAAAGACAGTCAAGTGTCAACCACATTGTTGTGGGTCTGGAGTCACATGTCAGCCAGACCAGGTAAGGATGGCAGTTTCCTTCCCTAAAGGACATTGGTGAACCAGATAGGCTTTTATGACAATTAACAATGCTCAGAATTGGGAAAGTTCCTTATTCCACATTTTATTGAATTCAAATTTCACCACCTGCTGTGGTGGGTTTTAAACTCATGCCCCCAAAACATGCCTCAAGTTCTGTGTTGCCAATTCAATGTCATTACCTCTGTACCAGCACCTCCCTTTCCTCCAGGCTCTGTGGCACTGAGTTCCAGCTCTTTTGAGGGAGGCAGTATCTTTCAAAAAAGACCCAAACTGAGGCTGCTCTGTGAACATGATAAATCCATGATATCTCTAAAAAGAAGAGCAAGGAAATTCTTCATACTATCCTCACCTATACCTAACCCGGAACTGACACAGAGCCATCATTACATTGTGCTTTGAGGAAATCTGCTGAGCACAAATCGACCACCACATTCCTCGCATTGTAACAATGATGACAGTTTGAAAATACGGCAATGATTGCAAAGCATTGTGAACCACAATCACGGAATTGTAACAGTGCAGAAGGAGGCCATTCAGCCCATAGCAGCTCTTCAAAGAGCATTATTACCCCAAGTGCCAATTGCATGCTTTTTCCCCTATAATCTTGCACATTGTCTTGATCCAAATACCCTTCCAATGCACCTTGTGAATGCTTCAATTGAACTTGCTTCCATTACATGTCCAAGCAGTGCATTCCATACCCTACCTACACATTGTGTAAAAATGTTTCCTCACCGCACCCTAGCTTTGTTTGCACATCACGTTGTCCTCTTGTTTTTGCTCCTTTTGTGAACTCAAGTATTGTGGAAGGTGCTATATAAATGTAATTTCTTGCTTCCTATCAAAGGAATGAGAGTGAATAATGTTGCAAATTTGCAAAAGCTTCAATCTCCCTTAAGAGAAATGATCGAGTTACCATTTGACATGCTGTCTCTTCATCAACACTGAAACTGACATCTCAGTGCGGATAAATATGGATGTAAACTAGGGTCCATAAACAAAAATGGTCAACAATAAACCATGGTGGAAATTTAAGGGAACCATCTTTATCCAGCATGTGGTGAGAAAGTGGAACTCACTCTCAAATGGAGTGGTTGGAGAGAATAATGTCGTGTAAGGAGAGGGACTAAGGCGTGAAAAAGAATTTACACAGTGCTTTTATAACCTCATGGTATCCAATAGCAGTTTGCAGCCACTTTGGAAGCACAGTCATTGTTGTAATGTAGAGACTTAGATGAGCTCGGTTTAAACAAGACACACATAAACAATACACTGATATGTTTGCCCAGATAAATCATGGCCTCAGGTTTCTGTTTTATCTTACTGGTACTTCTCATTTCACTCAAAATAGACCAAGCTGCAACATTCTGATTTGATTTGAATTATTATTGTCGCATGGACCAAGATACGATGATCAGTGTTGTTTTGTGTGCTAACCAGAGAAATAATACCACACATCAGTACATAGGATAACAGAATAAGATGCCGAATATAGTGTTACAGCTACAGAGAAGGTGCAGAGAAAGATCTAATGTATGAGAGGTCTGGTCATAAGTCTGATAACAGCGGGGAAGAAGCTGTCCTTAAACCTGTTGGTACATGTTTTCAAACGTTTATATCTTCTACCCAATGGAATAGGGTGGAAGAGAGTATAACTGGAGTGCGAGGGGTCTTTGATTATGTTGGCTGTTTTCCCTGAGGCAGCCGAAAGTGTAGATGGAGTCAGAGGAAGGAAGTCTGGTTTGCCCGATGAACTGGGCTGTGTTCACATCTCTGTAATTTCTTGCGGTCTTGGGCAGAGCAGTTGCTATACTAAACTGTGAGGCATCTGGGTAGGATGTTTTCTATGATGGATCTATAAAAATTGTTAAGAGCTGTTGTGGACATGCTGAATTTCCTTAGCTTCCTGAGGAAGTAGAGGTGTTTTTGTGCTTTCTTGACTGTAGCGTTGACGTGGATGGACCAGGACAGATTGTTGATGATATTCACTCCCAGGAACTTGAAACTCCTGACCACCTCAGCACCATGGATACAGAGGGGCGTGTCCTCCATTCCGCTTCCTGCAGTCAATGACCAGCTCCTTTGTTTTGCGGACGTTGATGGAGAGATTGTTGTCTTTACACCATGGCACTAAGCTCTCAGTCTTTTTCCCGTATTCTGTCTTGATGTTGCTTGAGATCCAACCCACTACAGTGGTGTCGTCATCAAATTTGTAAATTGGAGTTGGGGCTAAATGTGGCCACACAGTTGAGTGTCTAAGGAGTACGGTAGGCGGCTGAGTACACAGCCTTGCAGGGCACCGATGTTGAGGATTATTGTGGAGGAGATATTGTCGCTTATCCTCACTGATAGTGGTCTTTGGGTCAGGAAGTCGATGATCCAGTTGCAGAGCAGGGAGTGGAGTCCTGGGTCTCGGAGTTTGGAGATGGGTTTAGTTGGAATTATGGTGTTGAAGGTGGAGCTAAAGTCAATACATAGGTGTCTGATGTAGGTGTTCTCGTTATCCAGATGTTCCAGGGGTGAGTGTAGGGCCAGGGTGATGGTGTCTGCTGTGGACCTGTTGGAACAGTTAGTAAATGACAGTGGATGAAGGCAGCCTGGGAGGCTGGAATTGATGTGGGGCGTTACTCACCTCTCGAAGTACTTCCTAATAATAGACATCAGAGCCACCGGGAGGTAGTCATTAAGGCATGTTGCCTGGTTTCTGTTTGGTGCCAGGATGAAAGTGATCTTTTTGAAGCAGGTGGGAACCTTGTCTCATAGTAAGGAGAGGTTGAAGAAGTTCATTCCATACATGCACCACCCTCTGTGTGAAAAAGTTGCTCCTTAGGTCCCTTTTAAGTCTTTCCCCTCTCACTTTAAACCTATGCCCTTCTAGTTTTGGGGAAAAGACCTTGACTATTCACCTTATCCATGCCCCTTATGATTTAACAAACCTCTGTAAGGTCACCCCTCAGCCTCCAAAGGTCCAGGGAAAATAGCCCCAACTTATTCAGCCTTTCCCTATGACTTAAACCCTCCAACCCTGGTAATATCCTTGCAAATCTTTTCTGAACCCTTTCAAGTTTCACAACTTCCTTCCTGTAGCAGGGAGACCAGAATTGACAACAGTATTCCAAAAGTAACCTAGCCAACGTCCTGTACAGCCACAACATGACCTCCGAACACCGATACTCAATGCACTGACCAATAAAGGACAGCCTTCTCGTCTACCTTGTCTACCTGGTGGGGGCAGGTACAATTACAACATTTAAAACGCATCTGGATGGGTACATGAATAGGAAGGGCTCAGAGGGATATGGGCCAAATGCTGCCAAATGGGATTGGATTAATTTAGGATATCTGGTCAGCATGGACGTGTTGGACCAAAGGGTCTGTTTCCATGCTGTAGATCTCTATGACTCTATGACTGCAAATAGCCCCCACCAGCTGGTTCGTGCAGGATTTGATGGTTAGTCACTTTCTGCGGGTTCACTCTCAAAAAGGCCGATTTGACCCTGTGGCGGTGACTGTGGGCATGGGTGCAGCTGTGGCTGTTGGGGTAGGGGACACCATTTCACTGATCTTCTGTTCACAATGAGCATAGAATGCATTGAGCTTTTCAGGGAGGGATGCATTGATGACAGCAATTCTATTCGACTTCACTTTGTAGCCTGTTATGTCCTGTAAACCTTGTCACAATTATCTTGTGTTTGTGCGTTAGTCAGGGACTCTAGTTCCAGTATGGTCTCTTGGCATCCCTGATGGTTTTGCGAGGATCGTACCTGGATTTCCTGTATAGGGCAGGGTCACCGAACTTGAACATCTCAGACCTGGACCTCACCAGGAAGTGCATTGTCAAAGTGAAAGTTTCTGCAATCTTTTCTCTGCTTTAAAAAAAATGCGCTGGAAACAAGACTACACCCAAAGCTGGCCACTTATCCAGATATGTATTTACCACTAACATGAGCTGACATTAATTGAGCTTGTTTGTGACCCTTTGAAGGGATTCTTAAAATTAACCTTTTCTTGAAGGACAGAAATATCTTTTAAAAGCTTCTGAATATTATTTTTTCATAAGGTCAGAAGCTGACTGCTGTCCATCGATGTAACTTCCAAATGGGTCCATGCAGTTTTTGTAAAGTCATTTTCAGTTATTTAAAATTAAGTTAAAATTAATTTAAAATTAAAATTTTGCATCTGGACGCTCTTGAAAATGGTTAATTTTGAGTTAAGCCCACTTTCAGTTGCTTAGTGAATCTGTAGCAGGCTATCACTCTGAAATGAGGAATATTTTTTAATGCATTTTAAAATTTTTATTCGGAAACATTGCCTAACTGCTGAGTCACGGTATATTTTTCCATTTCTTCTGTGGGATTGTCATTAAGAGCAAAAATTATTTCCGAGTTCTAACTATCCTTGAAAAGGTGGTTTTACAAAATCTGAAATAGTTTCATTGGAAACAAAACAAAATCTATTTCTCAAAACCAGTGAAAATTTGAATGCTGTTTGAACCCAAAGCAGAAATTTTCTATTTTTCTTCTTCTTTCTGATACTACCAGACCTCTCACAGAGCATTTCAAATAATCAGATGAAATAGGGGCAGGCCATTCGACCACTTGAGTCTGCTCCACTGTACAAATGAAGTCGCTGCTGATCAGAGATAGTAAGAACTGCCGATGCTGGAGTCTGAGAAAGCACAGTGTGGAGCTGGAGGAACACAGCAGGCCAGGCAGCATCAGAGGAGCAGGAAAGTTGGCATTTTGGTTTGGGACCATTTCTGAAGAAGGGTCCTGACCCGAAACATCAACTTTCCTGCTCCTCTGAGGCTGCCTGGTCTGCTGTGTCCCTTGAGGTTGATCGGTTGTGTTTTGATTTCCAACAGTCTCATAAAATTATAGAATCCCCATTGTATGGAAACAGGCCATTTGGCCCAACAAGTCCACACCACCCCTCTGAAGAGCATCCCACCCAGACCCATTCCCCTACCCCTGTCTAACTCACCTAACCTAGACACCCCTGGACACTAGGGGCAATTTAGCATAGCCAATCCACCTAGCCTGCACATCTTTGGACTGTGGGAGGAAACCGGAGCACCTGGAAGAAACCCATGCAGATATGGGGAGAAATGCGAACTGCACACAGACAGTTGCCTGAGGGTGGAATTGAACCTGGGTCCCTGGTGCTGTGAGGCAGCAGTGCTAACCACTGAGCCACAGTGCCACCCTCTCACTCTAGTTTTGAGGGTCTCTGAGGGACTGTCACAATGATATGAAGGTGTTAGTGAACATCGGGTGAATAATGCTGCACCCTCCAGCCCCAGAAATATTGACAGCCCACACTGAACTGGGATCCCCCTTAAGCTTTGACCTCTTGTCAGCTCAGTTCCTGTCACCTTCAATTCCTTCAGCTTTGAGTTACATGCAGAAGCATCTGAATCTGGCCACTGCCAACATCATCGCCCTGCCCTCCAATGCCAGCCATAGAGTTCAGGAATCGGGCTGTGTAGGGAATAATAACGGATCATAACATTAACCATTGCCTTTCTACAGTGGGAGAAGATGATTGAACCTCCTCCACCAGACTAGGGAAAGCCATTGGATTTCAAGGTGACTCATGCCGTGAGGAACACAAGCTGATGGTCTTCAGCACAAATTTCTGTGAAGAAGAGACCTCAGTGTGAGGAAAGGGGCACAGGGAGGCGAGGTGCAATGCGGTGATACCTTGCTCAAATTCAGCATCTTTCTGAGATAAGGAAAGAGCATATGCTGGGGAGTGTCAGTCCGCACCATGGAAACCAGCAGCGAGTTTCCAGTTACCCTGCACTGTGCTGCTGAGGGGTCTGTGTGCAGCAAGGTCTGATTGCAAAAACTAGCTAGAGGAGGTATTTGCAGTGGGGAGCCTGCTCTCTCATTCAATGAAGTCATGATTGTGATTGCAATTCCACTTTCTTAGCTTCGCCCCAATAAATCTTTCACGCCTCATTGATTACACAATTACATTGAAAAGAGGAACAGGAGTAGGCCATTCAGCCCTTTGAGCCTGCTCCACCATTCAATATGATCATGGCTGATCGCCCAGCACAGTCCCCTGTCCCCACTTTCTCCCCCATACCATTTCATCCCTTTAGCCCAAAGAACTATATCTAACTCCTTCTTGAAAACAATGTTTCAGCCTCAACCACTTTCTGTGACAGAGAATTCCACAGGCTCCCCACTCTCTGGGTGGAGACATTTGCCCTCGTCTCAGTCTGAAATGGCCCAGCCTGTATCCTTAGACTGTGATCCCCTGGTTCTGGCCTCCCCTGGTCATCAGGAGCAGCCTTCCTGCCTTTACCCTGTCTAGTCCTGTTAGAATGTTGTACGTTTCTATGAGATCCCCCTTAATCTTCTAAATGCCAGTGAAGGTGCTTCTGACCCACCCAGTCTCTCTTCATACATCAATCCTGCCATCCCGGGAATCAGTCTGGTAGACCTTTGCTGCACTCCTTCCATTGCCAGAACATCCTTCCTCAGATGATGGGACCAAAATGCACTCAATTATGGTCTCTCCAAGGCCCTGTGCAATTGCAGCAAGACATCCCTGCTCCTGTACTCCAATCCTGTCACTGTGAAGCCAACATGCTGTTTACCTCCTTCACTGCCTGCTGCACCTGTATGCTTACCTTCAACGACTGGGGTACAAGGACACCCAGGTCTCACGGCACCTCCCCCTTTCTCAATCTATAGCCATCCAGATAATAGGCTGCTTCTGTTTTTGCTCTGAAAGTAGATAATTCAAGACCATCCACTTCACATGCCTTGTGTTTTCGCACTCACTCAATTTGTCCAAACCACACTGAAGCATTTCTGCATCCTCACAGCTCACCCTCCCACCCAGCTTTGTGTCATCTGCAATTTTTGAAATATTACATTTAGTTTCCTCATCTAAGTCATTAATATAGATTGAGAATAGCTGAAGTCCGAGCAATGGTCCCTGCGATATCCCACTAGTCACTGCCTGCCACTCAGAAAAAGACCCATTTATTCCTACTCTTTGTTTCCTGTCTCTATTCATCTCAGTACACTACCTCCAACCCCATCTGCTTTAATTTTACACACTAATCTCTTCTGATTAAGAATTTAATCCAGCCCTGAATATATTGAATGGTCCTGTCTCCAAAGAGAATGCCACTGACAAATGACTCTCTGAAACGAACAAGTTTCTCCTCAAGCCTGTCTAAATGGGAGAACCTTGAGTTTTACACTGTGTTGCCTGGTTTTAGTCTGCCCCAGCCGCCCCCTAACTCCACTAGCAGAAACCTCCTCTCAGAATGAACCTAGAGCCAGTGTCAACCTTAAGGTTCAGTAATCATCCACATCACAGAGGCCCTCTTTAAATCTATTTCAGTCAGAAAATGGGATCAAAAATTCACAGACAGTTTGCCCTTATGGCAGTTCAGCAAATCAAATGTTACTCCTGGAGTGAGCAAGAACTGCAAATGCTAGAGTCAGAGTCAATACAGTGTGGAGCTGGAGGAACACAGCAGGTCAGGCAGCATCAGAGGGACAGGAGAGTTGACGTTTCAGGCCTACACCCTCCATCAGGACTGGTTATAAGTCACTCAGAGATAGCAAGAACTGCCTGACGAAGGGTCGAGACCCGAAACGTCAGCTCTCCTACTCCTCTGATGCTGCCTGACCTGCCGGGTTCCTCCAAACATTACACCTTTCATTTTGACAGTCTTCAGAGACTTAATTATGCCCTCATCAGCTCTGCCTCGCTGCCCAGCTGTTCTCTCGACACCATTACCCGAGACATTAAGCAGCCTGAGATGATGTTTAGTTTCTTGTTTGATGTCAGGACACTGACACTTAGTTTAGAGTTCAGTAGACTTTCATTAATAACCTATCCGTGATAGGAACAGGACTATAATCACACAAAAATTGGATGGAAATAATCAGTGATAAAAGGTACTGCCGAAGCTGGAGAATCCAAGATAACAAGCATGGGGCTGGATCAACACAGCAGGTCAAGCAGCATCATAGGAGCAGGAAAACTTGACATAACTCCACCCGCAGCCGACGCCGACAACGCTCCGCCCACAGCCTCCACAGCCAGCAGCTCCAGAGGAGACAGCAACACTAAGCCCTGCCGAGTCTTCACCATCCCCCCAGACCTCCCCCTTACTGAGGACGAAAGGTCAGTCCTCAGTAAAGGGCTCACCTTTGTCCCCCTCCACCCACATATCAACGAATACCGCTCATGCTTGGATATTGAGCAGTTTTTCCACCGCCTCTAACTCCACGCTTACTTCTCCAACCGCGAAACTAACCCTCCCTCTACTGACCCCTTCTCCCGCCTCCAACACAAGCCCTCCTCCTGGACACCACCCCAAGGCCTCCTACCCTCCCTCGACCTCTTCATCCCCAACTGCCGTCGAGACATCAATCGCCTCAACCTCTCTACCCCTCTCAAACACTCCAACCTCTCCCCCGCAGAACGTGCAGCCCTCCACTCCCTCCGCTCCAATCCCAACCTCACCATAAAACCCGCGGACAAGGGAGGCGCAGTCGTAGTATGGCGCACTGACCTCTACATTGCTGAGGCCAGGCGCCAACTCTCTGACACCTCCTCCTACCGCCCCCTGGATCATGACCCCACCCCCGAGCACCAAACCATCATCTCCCAAACCATCCACAACCTCATCACCTCAGGTGACCTCCCACCCACCGCCTCCAACCTCATCGTTCCCCAACCCCGCACCATCCGCTTCTATCTCCTCCCCAAAATCCACAAACCTGAATGCCCTGGTCGACCCATTGTCTCCACCTGCTCCTGCCCCACCGAACTCATCTCCACCTACCGAGACTCCATTTTCACCCCCTTGGTCCAGGAACTCCCTACCTACGTCCGTGACACCACCCACGCCCTCCACCTCCTCCAGAACTTCCAATTCCCAGGTCCCCAACACCTCATTTTTACTATGGACGTCCAGTCCCTATACACCTGTATTCCCCATGCTGATGGCCTAAAGGCCCTCCGCTTCTTCCTGTCCCGCAGAACGGACCAATCCCCCTCCACTGACACCCTCATCCGCCTAGCCGAACTCGTCCTCACCCTCAACAACTTTTCTTTCAATTCCTCCCACTTCCTACAGACAAAGGGGGTGGCCATGGGTACCCGCATGGGCCCAAGCTATGCCTGCCTCTTTGTAGGTTATGTGGAACAATCCATCTTCTGTACCTACACTGGCCCTAAACACTACCTCTTCCTCCGTTACATTGATGACTGTATTGGCGCAGCCTCGTGCTCCCACGAGGAGCTCGAACAGTTCATCCACTTCACCAACACCTTCCACCCCAACCTGAAGTTCACCTGGACCATCTCCAACACTTCTCTCTCCTTCCTGGACCTCTCTGTCTCCATCTCGGGCAACCACCTAGAAACAGATGTCCATTTCAAGCCCACTGACTCCCACAGCTACCTGGAATACACCTCCTCCCACCCACCCTCCTGCAAAAATGCCATCCCCTATTCCCAATTCCTTCGCCTCTGCCGCATCTGCTCCCAGGATGAGACATTCCAATCCCGCACATCTCAAATGTCCTCATTCTTCAAGGACCGCAACCTCCCCCCTACAGTGGTCTAGAACGCCCTCAACCGTGTCTCCCGCATTTCCCGGAACACATCCCTCACGTCCCGTCCCCGCAACAATAACCAAAAAAAATCCCCCTCGTCCTCACATACCACCCCACCAACCTCCGGATCCAACGCATCATCCTCCGACACTTCCGCCATCTGCAATCAGACCCCACCACCAAAGACATTTTTCCCTCCCCACCCTTATCTGCCTTCGGGAGGGACCACTCCCTCCGCGACTCCCTTGTCCGCTCCACACTCCCCTCCAGCCCCACCACACCCGGCACTTTTCCTTGTAACCGCAGGAAGTGCTACACCTGCCCGCACACCTCCTCCCTCACCCCAATCCCAGGCCCCAAGAAGACTTTCCACATCAGGCAGAGGTTCACCTGCACATCTGCCAATGTGGTATACTGCATCCGCTGTACCCGTTGTGGCTTCCTCTACATCGGGGAAACCAAGCGGAGGCTTGGGGACCGCTTTGCAGAACATCTGCGCTCAGTTCGCAACAAACAACTGCACCTCCCAGTCGCGAACCATTTCAACTCCCCCTCCCATTCCTCAGATGACATGTCCATCCTTGGCCTCCTGCAATGCCACAGTGATGCCACCCGAAGGCTGCAGGACCAGCAAATCATATTCAGCCTGGGAACCCTGCAGCCCAATGGCATCAATGTGGATTTCACAAGCTTCAAAATCTCCCCTCTCACAACCGCATCCCAAAACCAGCCCAGCTCATCTCCACTTCCCTAACCTGTTTTTCCTCTCACCTCAAGCCACACCCCCATTTCCTATCTACTAACATCATCCCGCCCCCTTGACCTGTCCGTCCTCCCTGGACTGACCTATCTCCTCCCTAGCCCCCCCACCTACACTCACCTTTACTGGCTCCATCCCCGCCTCTTCGACTTGTCTGCCTCCTCTCCACCTATCCTCTCCTCTATCCATCCTCTATCCACCTCC
Source organism: Ginglymostoma cirratum (assembly GCA_024137785.1). Taxonomy (NCBI): domain Eukaryota; kingdom Metazoa; phylum Chordata; class Chondrichthyes; order Orectolobiformes; family Ginglymostomatidae; genus Ginglymostoma; species Ginglymostoma cirratum. Next base: position 1,919,793 of record JAHRHZ010000020.1, read on the forward strand.
CCCTCTCTCCCTATTTATTTCAGAACCCTCTTCCCCTCCCCCATTTCTGATGAAGGGTTTAGGCCCGAAACGTCAAGTTTTCCTGCTCCTATGATGCTGCTTGACCTGCTGTGTTCATCCAGCCCCATGCTTGTTATCTCGGAAATAATCAGTGAGCAGGTTAAAATGTGATATTTGTCATTGCTTTGTTCTGTCTGTGCTCAGCTCAAGTATCTGAAGCATGAGTAATAGTTTCGACTGGGGGCTGTAGAAAAATGCTATGTTACCATGTGACCTGACATTCCGATTCAAGCTCTGCCTGACTCCAAATCCTGCTCACAGGCGTAGGTTTGAGGCTGAAATTTTGTCCGTATGTTCCCAGCGAAGAGAGCAAAATTAATTTCCTTAATCAGCATTCAGAGCACTCTTCTCTCAAATGCAACGGGTCTTGCAGGGATAAGCTCAGAAGGAAGACAATGGGTCAAATGTTACAAGAAAAGTGATCAATGTTAACAGCACTCACCAGCTCTCATGGCCCATGTGTTCGAAACATCAAGACACACCCTGGGATTTGCAAACCTCCGCAATTCGATTCACCCTGCTTCAATCTTAACTTTACATAAACGCATTCTCGCCCTCAGCCTCCTCCACTCAATTTGCCACTCCTCCACTCCATACTCTGAATGGTCAAGGCATTACCGTGATGAAAGTAACATGGGTCTGTAAACTCCCCAAACTTCTGAGTAAATAAAACAAAACAGAAAGGGCTTGGAAAAATTCCTTTAGTTTGCTGAGAATGGGTCCTTCACATGAATTCATGTCACTTTGAACTGCTGTAAATGAGCCATTTCACAAACTCTACCAATTAACTTAAATTAATTACTAGTGTAGGCATAGGCATGCTCAGAGTTGTTGTCCAATCAGGAACCGCATCTAACAGTCGAATGTTTGTTTAGTGTTCTGCAAGTGTGAGCCTGTTGGGTAGGGTCTGCACTCCGAGGGCACTGCAGAGCCCTAAGGGAAGGGACACTGGACCCAGAAGCATTAACTCTGATTTCTGTCCATGGATGCAGCCAGACCTGCTGAGCTTTCCCAGCAATTTTTTTTTGTTTCTGACTTCCAGCATTCAGTTTTTATTTGAAACTTGGCATTCTTGTGTCTGTCCTGATGAGTGAATAAATAAAAAGCTTTTGGATCATGTTTCACTCTTCAGTAGCATTCACGTTCTGTCTCATCTGGAGAGTGTTCCTATAATGGCATTTGTAATTATTTCAAATGAGTAACTTGCATCGCCAGGAATCCTCTGAGAAATCACAGATAATATCAATACCACGTCAGGAGAAAAAGCATGTATTGTTTCATTTAGCTATACACTTCATTTACACATATAATTTTGTACATTAGATTTGCAGAAGTGACAATGTGGATAAATTAACAGATCTAAATTGTAGCAGTTAGTAATATGTTTTGAGCATAATTTGAAAATTAAAGTGATCTGCAATATGAAACATCTGGATTTTCCACTGTTATGAATAAACAAAATAAATTGGAATCATCAGATGTACATTACTTGAGCACTTTAATTCATATTTCATCAAAGATACTTCAAATGCAATATGGGAATGGAGCCAAACTAAAATGTCATTCTGATATTCCGTCCTGGTCTCATTCAACTCAACACTGTGGTGATAATTAATTACAACTGCAATTATTCAAATCCACTCATTAAAAGATTGCACCTCTATCATTTGTAATTATCAGGAAGGATGGGAAGGTTGGCACAATCAGATTTGTTATTTCTTCGCTGATGTCGAGAGGAAGGTTTACGTAAAAAAGCAATGCATTACAAGCTTTAAGTTCAGAGTGTCCCAGCAAAGCAGCAGAACACAATTCCTTTAGAAGGCTGTGTACTGTCGTTATTGTCTTTTACTCCAGGCTTCCCCATGTCATCATGGTTTATGCAGCAGAGGTTGATCATGCTCTAATTCACAGGGAAATCTGTTCTTCCATCTCCCTCTTTGCATAACCTGAAACCTGAGGCTGATTAGCTGCTTACTTGGATACAATGGGGTCTTGTGACTTCTCATTGCAAGCAATCGTATATCTCAGCAAAATACAATGTCTGCTATTCCTGTTTATTCTGTAAGCATTGACAATTTGAGCAGTAAGATCTGAAGAACTCATCCACCTTCTAAATATTCAATCACCCTTTTTCAATTTCTGAAGACGTGCAGGTTAGGTGGATTGGCCATGCTACATTGGCCATAGTGTCCAGGAGGGTTAGCCACGGGCAGCGCAGGGTTGGGGGTGTGGGTCTGGGTGGGATACTCCGGATGGCTAATGCAGACTCAATGGGCAAAATGGCCTCCTCCTGCACTGTAGGAGATCTATGGTTCAATGTGATTTCAACTACAGAACCCATGCAAGTATGAAAGAGTTGAATGGCCTCCTACTGTGCTGTAATAATTCTGTGATTATAGAATCAGAGAAAGATGCAGCACAGAACGTATCTGTTCATTCTTTAGTGGACCTACCCCTCCTCATCCCTCCCATATCTTATTTGCTTGAGGCATTATTGAACACTCTATAGAAAAAGGCTGTTTGCTTACTTTGGCTTTTCCAACAATGTGTTACCGATCATTATAGCAGGCTGTGTGAAGCATATTTTCATCTCCCCGTCAGCTCCTCGGCCTTAACTCTTCAATCTGTCTCTCTCCGGCTACTGTACCTCCTTATTTACTGTATTAAACCCTTTGCCATCCTGAACACCTATTACATATTCATGTGATGTATAGACAGTTCTCTGTCTCTCACCATCATTTGTTATCTTTTTTGATATTACAAAATAATTCTGAAGCTGCACTTTCTCAAAATAATTTCAGGTCTCACTAAAAAAAAGTGATAAAAAATAACTTATTATTCATTGAGAGTTTACATATTCTGCAGCGGACAGAATCACCCGAGCAGGATTTCTCTCATTGACAGTCATGATACTTTCCAACAAAATATATTGAGCCACATTTTTCTCTGGATGAGCATCTCCTTCTTGAAGTTAGACTTGATTTTGTATCTAAAACTATTTGTTCACCTCATTGCTGGCAACGTGAGCTGGTAACAATGGGATGTCTTGATGAATAACAGGACCAAGACTGAGCAGTGAGATTTAATGATTGGCAAAGAAGCAGGTAGAGGATAAAAATCATGTGTGGGAAGTAAAATAAAGAGATGGAAAAAGAAGATTGGATTAAGAGTGAGAATCAATTCATAAAGAAAAACACATTTCCTCCTGTCTGTCTTAAATGTCTGCTCCTTATTGGTAAGCACTGACCTCTCATTCTAGATTCTCATTTGGTTTGAGTTATTGTTGTCACATGTACCTAAGTACAGTGAAATGTTTTGTTTTGAGAGCAGTACAGGCACATCATAGCAAACAAGGACAGTGCGAAACATCCTCTCCACATCCACTTGGTCATGTCCCCTCAGGATTTCATATGTTTCAATTAGGTCAGCTGTGACTCTGCTAAACTCCAGACAGTACAGACCTAGTCTATCTAGCCTTTCCTCATAAGGCAACCTGCTCATTCCAGTGATTGGTCCAATAAACCTGCTTCCAACATGTTAACATCCCTCTGTAAGTATAGTAACCAGACCTGGACTCAGTACTCCAGATATGGTCTAACCAATGAATATGGACATATGAATCATAAAACATCAGTGTGCAGGGATGGTAAGTGATTCAGAGGGCAAATGGTCTTCACAGTAAAGGAAATGGATTCAAAAATCAGGACGTCATGCTACAACAGTCCCTGGCATTAGTAAGAACACTCCTTGATTGCTGTTTAGTGTCCTTACTTCAGGAAGGATGCACTCATATAGGAAACAGTTTGCTTGGATGATTTGTGAGATGAAGGGATTTGACTTTGGAGGAAAGGCTAAGTAAATTGGGCAGATACTCATTAGAGTTTAAAAAGATATGAGGTGACCTTTGTGAAACTAATAAGATAATGAGGGTGTAGAGAGGTTAGATGCTGCGAGGGTGTTTCTTGTCATGGGTTCATCTAGAACTGGGACACAGTTTCAAGATCAAGGGTCATCATTTAAGAATGAGACACTTCTTCTCTCAGAAGATTGGTCTTTGAAACTTTCTGCCATACAGTGCAGGGGAGCAATGTCACAGAATATATTCAAGGCTGACCTCAAGATATCTTTGATCTACAAGGGGTTCATAGGTTATAGAAGACAGACAGGAAAAATGGATTTGGGACCACAATCAGATCAGCCATGATGTTATTAAATCGAGAATCAGGTTAGTTAGACCAAATGGCCGGTGTAATGATTTTATGTTAAAAATGGTGTTGATTACTCAACCTAATATTCTGTACCAAATTTAGTTGTTAATTAATATTAATAAATCTCACAGGACATTTGAGGGAAATGTGCCATTTTTACAAAGTTACCAGTAGAACAGCACAAATTATCCAATTTACAATTCATGAGATATCTCTCCCGCCACAGGCTATAGCTGATGGTGGGAGATGGGTAACTAATTATTTCTTTTCAGCAAAATATATGTTAATAATATATTAAAACTCTTACCCTCCTATGCATTTTGTCAACAAGCCTTTCTACATTCAAATAATATGTCCCTATTTATCATGGAGATTATCAATGTAAACATGTCACGCTGTAATTTCACCCTCCGGGAAGTGGAGCCGCTGCAGGACATAGACAGTTTCCATTGCAAATAGTGATGTAGAAACATGTTAAAAATCATAGTGTGACCAGACAAACGTGTTTTTAAATTGAGAGAAGTCATGTTTGACTAATAAGTTCTTCGAGGGTTTTGTCATTAGATAGATGAAAAGGAGCCAGCAGATGGAGTAAGCTTGAATTTACAAAAGGTATTCAATAAACTATCACACAAAAGGTTAGTACACAAGAGTTCATGAAGTTGGGGATAATATAACAGTGTGGTTAGTGGATGGGGAGCAAAGAGCATGGATAAATGGGATATGATCTATTGGCAGCTGTGACCCCAGACTGTGAAATCAATCAGTGCTGGGAGCTCAGTTATTTACAATCCCTATAAATGATTAAAACAAAGATGGTAGACAAGAATGAGGCAGGCAGGGTATAGTGGTAATCTCCTTAAAGTAATAACCCACAGCCACGAGCTAATATTCTCGGAATATGAATTCAATCTTCACCAGGGCAGGGAGTAAAAATTAAAGTCAATACAAATCTGGAATAAAAAGCCAGTAACCTCTGTTGTAAACATTCACTGGTGTCCTTTACAGAAGGAAATCTTCATCTGGTCAGACATACATGGGACTCCACCCATTGCAACATGGCTGATTCTGACTCAAACACAGAAAGTGCTGAAGAAACATCTCATTAAATCTGATTGTCTCTCCGCTGACACTGCCAGATCTGCTTAGTTTCTCCAGCATTCTCTGTTTGTTCCAGATCGCCAGCATCTACAGTATTTTGCTTTTTACTTAAGCAGTTTACTTAGGCAGCTCTCTGGGCTTTTAGGAATGGACAGTAAACGCTGGTCCAGCCAATGATATCCACATCCCATGAACGAATCAACCAAAGTTGCTCTCACTGAGAGGAGGAGAATGTAGGGACGTTAGAGCAGGGTGAAGATGGGGGAGCAGGGAATGGGTAAAGAAGTGAACACTCACAATGTACCATAATTCAGGGTGGGTGGGTGGGTGGGTGGGTGGGTGTGTGTGTGTGTGTGTGTGTGTGTGTGTGTGTGTGTGTGTGTGTGTGTGTGTGTGTGTGTCAGTGCGTGCACGCGTGTGTGTCTGTGCACGCGTGTGTGCCTGTGCACGCGCACGTGCGTGTGTGCGTGCGCAGGTGTGCACGCGTGTGTGTGTATGTGGGCGTGGGTGTGTGTGTGCGCACTTGTGGGGGTGCGTGTGTGTGGGGGTGCGTGTG
>JAHRHZ010000020.1:1925727-1958175 GCA_024137785.1 Ginglymostoma cirratum
TATAATTCTCGCTTGTTATGGTACAATTCACTGTGTTCTCAGAGTGAGCTGGGAATGAGAAAACTCGGTATTATCTTTGAGCTGAGCATTTAATCATCTCTGCGGCCTTACTGGACACAAGCTTTGAAAGATTAACTGAATTTACTGGGCTGTAAAGTAGAAAGTGTGTGATTACATTAATGACAGCTGTGTACGGTAACCCGAGTGACCTTTCCATGTATTTAATCTTTTGAAACATCTGACTTTGTTTTAAATGGCTGCCAGTAGCTGATTTACTGTTTTATTTAATATGGAGTCTGGTCTGAAATCAATAACACGCGCTAAATGTGTTGCTTGCGTTCACAGGGGAGCAGAGAGTTTCTTCAAAGGGGATCTGATCTGTAATTCCTGTCATAAACCTCAATGCAGTAGAATCCCTTTAGAAAAATTCAGCCAGAAAGAAGCAAACAAAGGAAAAGACAGAAAGAAAGTGTATTTGTACAGCACCTTCCCCATCCCTGGAGTTCCGAATGCCATGTAGCCAATGAAGCACTTGTTGAAGTGCAGCTGATATTGTAATATAGGAAACAACAATTGCCAATTGAGCAGATAGCAATGTGATAACCAGGTCATCAGTTTATTTTTCACAATGTTGGTCGAGGTTATGTATATTTAACTCCCCTGCTCTTTGAAGAGGAGCCATGAGATTGTTAAGATCCATTGAGTGCCAGGACAGACAACTCTTGAGTTCAATGCAGTTTTTGTAACTCAAGCAGCACAGTATATTAGCCGGGGCTTTGATTCCCAGATTGCAGCCTGAATCCTCAACTATCTGGCTCAGTGGGGGCAAAGAGTGAATTGTTACTGATCAAGACACAACTGAGAGACACCAGGATGGCCAACAAGGAGACTGCAATGTGCAGGAAATCTCAGACATCATCAACAATATGCTCAGACAGAGAGGATAGGACCAAAGTCCATAAATTGAGGAAGGAAATTGAATGTAAATCTGCTGTTTACCATGTAGTGTATGCACTGAGACATTATTAACTCTCAGTTCTTCTTCTTCATCCTTTACTTCTTGGAGATTTGGCTGTCTCAGTCAAGTTCTGGTGTTCATTTCCTTTAGCTTTAATAGGCAAACCATTACTACCATGACAAATTTAATTTTGCTTCTGCTATTTACCTTCTGTACTGTTCGATGATACGCTGGCTATAAGAGGTGTATTTTGTCTTGTTTTCTTTGTGAAGGCAGGTTGAGACAGAGGTGATGAGCAGTCCACTCCAAAGCCAATGAAGTGAACAGCTTGTGAGGCTCTGGGGATTTTTTTAAAAGTTGGAACAATAGAAGCAGCCGGAATGGGCGGGGTCAAGCTCCCACAGAATCAGGATTTTTAGTTCTAGCTTTCAGCAGTTGCTTCTGGGGTCCTCTCTTATTCCTCTCTCTGTTACAGCTAAAAGCTGGGGGCCTTTTCCTGCTGCTGGAATTGTGACACAGCCCATTTTACAGAATTTGCCTTTGCCAAGGGTACGTTTATGGGATTAAAAACTGAAGGAAGTGCGGATGCTGTAAATCAGAAACAAAAACAGAAATTGCTGGAAAAGCTCAGCAGGTCCGGAAGCATCCACGGAGAGAAATCAGATTTAATGCTTCAGGTCCAGTGACCTTTCCTCAGAACAAACAGAGAACAGCTTGTCATACACACACTCAATACCAACACCACACATTGGACAGGCAGCTTTAAAGGGAACCTCCTTAAAGGGAGATTGACCAGGAAGTTGCTTGGGATGACATGTTTCAGTAATGAGCAGAGACTGGATCTGCTGGGTTTGGTTTCCCTAGAGCAGGGGGAAACTGAGTGCGATCTGACTGAGGAATGCAGAGGCATAGGCAGAGTATTAGAGGCACAGACAGAGTAGACCATGAGGATCTCTTCCCCACAGCAGACGTGTCTAAGACTGGGGGGCACAAGTTTAAAGTGAAGAGCAAGTGGTTTTGAGGAGAACTAAGGAAATATTTCCCACCCCAGGGGGTGGTAAGATACAGAACATGCTGCCTGAGCAGGTGGTGGATACATCTCTGTGTCTGAGGTTATTGGTGAGTTCTTTTCTGATAGCCCCTCCTGTGTTGTTTTAGCATCGGGTCAGGTTCCTCCAACTCTACCTCTGATACGGGCAGCATGTAACGTACAATAGTTTGCCCCTTAAGCTCAGATTATCTGGGAAGAAATTCATTCTCTTCTTCACGCAAGTAATCTCGCAACATTTAAGAAACATCTGGGCGAGAACTTAAAATGCCAGGGCACAGTAGGCCAAGTGTAAGGCAAATGAGATTAGTGTAGTTTGGTGCATTTTGTTCAGCATAGACATAGTGGGCCGAAGGGCCTGTTTCTGTGCTGTACAACACAATGACTATACATGGAAGAAAACGATCCTGGAAACAGATTTTACTTCGTTTGGGACTTATCCTTTTAGCTGCCCAATCAAATCCCCAACTTCCAACACCCTGTTGATCTCATAAACACTCTCCATGCCTTTCCCACTTCCCCTTCCGTGCACCCCTTCCTCTTGCATCTCTCCCCATTCCCCAATCCCACACCTTCCCCCTCCCCCACTCGCCTGCTCCCCCTCCCCCTCCACCTCAATTTCCATTCGGGAATCTGCACTCGCACAACCCTTGGAGCACTGACAACAGCTCATCGATACGAATGATGCTTCCTGGTGGTCTTTGCCTCATTCTATCGCCAGTAGCCACCATGGAAACCCTGGTGACATTTATACATGAGTTTGACATTCCCTCCAGTCCTACAGCCTGTCAGGATCTCCGTGCTCCTCCAATCCTGGCTCTTGACCACTTTTGACCAGTTTCAGTTCACCATTGGTGACTGTCCCTCCTGCAGCCTCGATGTTAAACCTGGAGTTCACCCTCACCACCTCTCTACCTCTCTCTCTCTGTCCTTCAAATCCCCTTAAAACCTGGTGATGCTTCATTACATCAAAGGTGCTGTAAAAATGCAAGTTGCATTAAAACATTAGGAAAGATATGGCACACAAAGTGCCCTACGGCCCTATCATGCCTGTACTGTCATTTCAGATAGGGATTAAATGTTGTCTCCCAAATGAGTCACATGGCTTTCCTCAGTGCTGATATTTCATTAAAATTGGACTAAAATGTTATGAATTGTGAAGAGAGCATTTTTATGACCAACTTAGCCACCTCCCCACATCTGTCCCTCCTTTCTCACTTTTTTGTTTTGGGTGGTTAGAAACCATTCCTCCAGTTTGTTATTGAAATAATTTCATAGAGGCTGGTTATCCCATCACCAAGTCACCCTTTATTTACACATGGCAAGTCCTTGACACTGATCCAGCTCCCTCAGAGCCAGATCTCAGAGTGAGCAAAACCCCTGACACTCCTGTTCTTATCTATCAGCCAGCGCTCCTGATTGGACTAGATTAACAGCCCCAATCATATTCTGTGAAGCCCACCAGGTTGACCTCATTACAATCACCGCAGTGGCTCTCATGAGGGTCCCGAACATGAGGTAGAAACCTTTCCAGCTTGTCCATCATCCCTGAAACATTGCTGTATAATGAGCTCAGCCTGTGCACCATGTCTCCTTGCAGGAATGACAGGGAACTCTGTGAATTAACAATCGAGTTGGCTGCAAATTGATCCCCTGCTCTGCAGCCCATTGCATTCAGTGAGAAAACATTATTTCAAAAGGTACAGCAGGTGTTCTGAGTAACTAGTTCCCTGATTTTATATCTTTGTTTTGTCCTCCGGTGCTTAATAACGACGTTGATATCAATGTGTTATTGATGTATTTCAAATTAGATGTAGATTTGGTGCTGTTTGAATGAACTAATGGTGGTTCTGAGGAATGGTCACTGGACCCGAAACGTTAACTCTGCTTTCTCTTCACAAATGCTGCTGAGCTTTTCCAGAAACTTCTGTTTTAGTTTCTGATTTACAGCATCTGCAGGTCTTTTACTTTTTAACTAATTATGGTACCTAGTTTATCTAGAGACTAATAGGCTGGTGTAACTAATGAAAATACCTTGTGAATTTTGTACTTTGCAAATTGAGAGGCGGTATGGCTTCCAGACTCACCAGACTATTAATTCAGAGACTCAGGTAATGTTCCAGGAATCGGGATTTGAATCCAGCCATGGCAAAAGTGGAATTTGAATTTAGTAAAAGTGATCTGGAATTAAGAGTCTGATGATGATCTTGAAACTATTACCGACTGTCGGTGGACATTTGGTTCAGTAACGACCTTCCAGGAAAGAAATCTGCCATCCTTATCTGGTCTGGCACGTATATATGACTCCAGACCTACAGTAATTTGGTTATGTTAGGGGAGGCAATGGCCTAGTGGTATTACTACTGGTCGGTTAATCCAGAGACCTAGGTTCGAATCCCACCTACGGCTGATGGTGGAATTTGAATTCATTAAAATATCTAGAATTAAGAGTTTAATGATGACTGTGAATCATAGAAACATAGAAGATAGGAGCGGGAGGAGGCCATTTGGCCCTTTGAGCCTGCTGCGCTATTCTTCTCGATCATGGTTGAACATCCAACTCAATAGCCTAATCCTGCTTTCTCCCCATAAGCTTTGATCCCATTCGCCCCAAGTGCTGTATCTGTCCTGGGATGTGGGTGTCACTGGCAAGGCTGGCTGTAATTACTCATCCCTAATTGCCCTTGAAGTGAGTGATCTGCTGGGCCATTCAAACGGCAGTCAAAGTCAACCACATTGGCCTGGAGTCACATATAGACCAGATGAGGTAAGGTTGGCAGATTTCCCTCCCCAAATCAGGTGGTATTTTACAGCCATTAATGATAGTTTCGTGATTCTCATCACTGAGAGCAATTTTCTGATCCAGGTTTGTTTATCAACTGATTTTAGCCCGATGCCATGGTGGGAATTGAACTTAATCCCCACATTATTAGAACAAAGAACAATGCAGCACAGGAAGAGGTCCCTTGGCCCTCCGAGCCTAAGCTGATGCATTTTGCTCTTCCACACTAAAACTGTCTTTAATTACAGGATCTGTATCCCTCTATTCCCTTCCTATGCAGACATTTGTCCATTAGCTTGGATTATAAATCTGGGACCATTACCAATACATCACTGTCACCACCTGTAATGATCTGTGCATCTGCCTCTCCAGCTCTTGTTATGGTTTTGGCCCATTCAGATTCTTAGTTTCCAAGAAGCAACACATACCACCTTGTGACAGTTACATCAAGATGTATTTGTTAAAAACACACTCATTCTGCACGTTTTCTGACATCTTCCTGTGTAGAATATAAATCTTCTGATGATGGAGTAGCTGGTCAGCTTTGACCGTTCATAGACATCTTTGGCTAAGGGAGTGGAAAAGACAGAACTGCAAATGATCAAAGCTGTCCATGAGTGCTTTCAGGGGAACTGTTTCTAGTGAATACTCAGCTGCCTGTGCTTCAGACTGATTGAGGCTGATGCAGAAAGCAGCTGAGCCCCCCTTTGAATTGAGTCCCTACAGTTAATGCTGTCCCCAGTTTATTATTAAGCCTTATTTTGTACGTAATCCTGCCAGTACAACATAATCCTGGTGCCTCAAAGCCAGTTTAAATTAGTGTGCAGCATGACCTCACTACTGCCAGATATTTGCAGCATTCCCAGTTACATTACAGCCTCAAGTACACAATCATTTAGAAGTAAGAGAAAAAGTGTAAAGTAGGATTTATTCATGCGATGTGGACATTGTTGGCTGGGTCAGCATTTATTGCCCATCCCTAATTGCCCAGAGGGCAGTTAAGAATCAACCACACTGCTGTGGGTCTGGAGTCACATGTCGGCCAGACCAGGTAAGGATGGCAGTTTCCTTCCCTAAAGGACATTAGTGAACCAGAGGGTTTTTTTAACAACAGTTGACAATGGTTTCATGTCATTATTAGACTCTTGATGCCAGGCTTTTATTGAATTCAAATTCCACCATCTGACTCAAACCCAGGTCCCCAGAGCATCTCTTTTTGAGCTCTCTCCCCACCTATTGTTTACTCCTTACCCCTTCACCCCCACCCCATCTTCTGGATTAAAAAATGACATTTTCCCAGCTACCATCAGTTTTGAGGAAGGGTCGCTTGACCCGAAACGTTAACTCTGATTTTTCTCCATAGATGCTGCCTGACCTGCTGAGCTTTGCCAGCAATCTCTGTTTTTGTCCCCAGAATATTACCTGGGTCTCAGAATTAGTAACAGAGTTAGGTCCACTTTGTGAAAAACTGAGGGCAGTAACTAAAAATCAAAGTTTTTCACTATTAAATGGTAAACAGTCCCCAGTCTGAAAATACTTAAAAAGTTTATTCAACTCTCCTTTATAAATATATCTCCAGTTGTCCAGTTCCCAATTCTCGGGCTCTTTTCCAAACAAGGGAAGGCCCAGTAGATGCATCTCAAATTGTGAATAGATTCAGTAAAAGGAACCAAATACAGAGAACACTGGAGAAACTCAGCAGGTCTGGCAACATCTGTGGAGAGAGAGAAACAGATTGAACTTTTCCAGTCCAGTGAGCCATGATGGAGTGATTGATGACTGGGAATGGCAGGACAGCGATTGAAGGTGAGAGGCAGAGGGTTTAGAGGAGATGTGAGGAAAGATTTTTCAGCCAAATGGTAGCAGGAATCTGGAACTCACTGCCTTGTAAGGGTGGGAGAGGCAGAAACCCTCATTACATTTAAGAAGTATTTAGATGGGCACTTGCAATGCCAAGACAGGCAGGACCATGGGCCAAGTGCTGGCAAATGGGATTAGAATAGTTAGATGGCTGTTTATGACACAGATACAATGGGCCAAAGGGTAGTTCTGTTCTTTAGACCTCAATGATTCTGTGACCCTCCATCAGAAATCAGCTAATAAGGTAAACATGGAGCATGACAGTCTCAAGGGCCATATTTACGACACTCATTAATTGAGGAAAGAACTCAAGAGAAATATCTTTAGCCAGAGAGTGGTGAGATTGTGGAACTTCCTATAACAGGGTGCAGTTGATGTCAATAATATTATGTATTTAATGTAAAGCTGGGTGAATAAATATGGGAGAACTGAACAGAAAGATCTACTGATAATGTCAGATCCAAAGTGTCATAGCCTAATGCCAGAACTATTGGACAGAACGGTCTGTTACTGTCATATAAAATCTTCCTAATTCTCTTCAATAATTCACATGAGAGATTAACCCCTGCATAAATTCGATATAAATATCTTTATTTCTCTGGGGACAATGACTGTGGGTTGACTTGACAATCAGCTTCAAAGCTGAAATAAAATATGAAGTGGGACCAGCTGGATTATGTGAAGAGGATGGAAAATGGCAGTCTATTATGAGTGCATGACTGCTCTGAAAGTGATAAGGCACCTCCATTAAAATAGACAACCTGAACAAGAATGGTTGTCAGACTAATATCAAAGAGGCTTTTGCAGGCTGTAATCTCTCAGGTTCATCAGACACTCTTATATTGGATTTAGTTGGTAAAGGAGCTAAGACAGATCCCATTGGTTACTGCAGAAATGGAATGAACTTAATACACTGCAGTCTTTGTTCCCCTGTTATCTGAAATTTGAAACTGAGAAATTGCAAAGTGTTTGGGCAGGAGAGGAGGGGTGATAGGGGATGGGGATAGTGGAATTAAATCTGACATTAGCACAGAATATCAGCACATGGTGACAGAGTAATGATGATAGGTAAATGCTGATAGCTGTGGCAGGCGTCAGAGCAGTGGGACTAACTGGGCAGCTCTAACAAGGGGATGCTACAGGCACAGTCGGGCAATTGGACAGGATTGTGGCATACTGCATCTCAGCAGCTACTGACCTTCCAAGTGCCTCAATGTATGGAAATACATGAGGAGGTGGGGAGGTTGCAGAAGGACTTGGACAGGCTGGGAGAGTGGGCAAAGAAGTGGCAGATGGAATACAATGTGGGAAATTGTGAGATCATGCACTTTGGTGGGAATAATAGGGGCATAGACTATTTTCTAAATAGGAAGGAAAATCAGAAATCTGAAGTGCGAAGGGATTTCAGTCCAGGATTTCGTTAAGGTAAACTTGCAAGTTGAGTCAGTAGTTAGGAAGACAAATATAAATTTGGCATTGATTTTGAGAGGACTAGAATATAAAAGCGGGGATGTACTTCTGAGGCTTTATAACGTTCTGGTCAGACCACATTTAGAATATTGTGAGCAGTTTTGGGCCCCATTTCTCAGGAAGGATGTACTGGCTCTGGAATGGGTTCAGAGGAGGTTCAGGAGAACAGTCCCACGAATGAAAAGCTTAACATATGGGGAACATTTGAGGACCCTGGGCCTATGCTCGATGGAGTTTAGAAGGTTTGGGGGTTTGGTCAGGGGATGGGGGGTGTAGCGATGGTCGGGGGAGGGGAACGGATCTAATTGAGACTGACAGAATACTGAATGGCCTGCACAGAGTGGATGTTGGGAAGATATTTCCATTGGTAGGAGAGGGCACAGGCTTAGAGTAAAGGGAAGACCTTTTAGAACGGAGATAAGGAGAAACTTCTTCAGCCAAAGAGTAGTAAATCTATGGAATTTACTGCCACAAAAAGCTGTGGAGGCCAGGTCATTGAGTACATTTAAGACTGAGATAGATAGGTTTCAGTCTGAGGACGCAGGTTTAAGGTGAAAGGGGAAAGATTGAAAAGGGACTTTTAAAAGGAGCAACTTCTTCATCAAAGAGTGGTGCGTGTATGGTACGAGCTTCCAGAGGAAGTGGTGGAGGCTGGTACAATTACAACATTTAAAAGGCATCTGGATGGGCACGTAATTAGAGGGGTTTGGAGGGATATGGTCCAAACGCTGTCAGATAAGACTAGATTTAGCTAGGATATCTGGTTGGCATGGACAAGTTGAACGGAAGGGCCTGTTTCCATGCTGTATGTCTCCACAACCCTATGACTCTATATATTTCCATGATTCTGAACCCTTGATTACCTTCATATCATGTGCTGGATCCAACCAAGCTCTGGTGTCTGAAGGTGCCACAGCCCTGCTTAGCTCAGATATCTCAGTCGTTGAGATATAACATTTTGGTTTAGATCCCTCCCAATTTTCTCCCCCCACCTGCCCCCACCACTTTCCTTCCTTTTCCAAGAGTAATTTGGATTTGATTTGGGCTAGCAGCAGTGGGCATTAGGTGTGGTGTAATTGACTCTATCATTTGTAAATGAGAGGGGATTTTCTTTTTAACCCTGCCTGAGAAGAAAGTGTGCAGGAGAGGTTCCTTGAGGAAGGTACAAGGGTCCAGTTCAGCGAAACTCCCCTTGTAAATAGCACAGGAGTTTCATTGCTCATAGAGTCATACAGCACAGAGGAGGACATTCAGCCCATTTTGCCAATGTCACATCTTTGGAATTAGTCTCCCCCTCCTGGTCTTTCCCTAATGCCCAAGATATGTTCCATTTTAAGTACTGACCAAATTCCCTTTTGAAAGTTTGATCACATCACAAGACCCTGATCACATTGAATGCTCGTACAGACTCTGTAGATTGAATGGCCTTTTCCTGTGACTGTGTTACTTACCCTCATGGCTTTTGTAGGGCTGACAGGGTGGAGGACAAATTCATATTTTTAATCAGAGATTTGGAAAAACGTGGATTGAACAATGCCTTGAACTGAAAAAGCAAGTTGTTATGTGAAACGCAAAGATTTTTAGTGAGAACTCCAGCATCAATAGTCTTGTTAAAAATGGGTCTAGAGAGGAGTGAGAATTAGCAGAAATACTATCAGTCAAATATGGCCAGTCTTGGAGTTTTACTTCTGCTTGCGCATGAAATTAGCACAAATCCTCCAACTCGCCAAAAATAGAAAACATTGAACTGCCAGAGATGAATTGGTACAGAGCCCGCGCTCTGGATACAGCTTTTATTTTCTGCCAACTGAACATCTGCTCACTTGGCACTCACTGCAATTGGACCTTCAATCTCAACTAACACCAGAATTTCAAAGGCTGGGATGAAATCGGAAGATAAGATCAGGAGGAGGCCAATTGGCTTCTCAGACCATTCAGTTAGATTGCAGCTGATCAAGGCATGAGCTCCAGTTAACCACCTTGGTTCTGAGGGGCTCTTGTGACGCAGTGGTAGTATCCATTCCTCTAGCCCAGGCAGTCTGAGTTCAAGTTCTACCTGTTCCAGTGATGTGCAATAACATTTCTGAAAAGATTCAATAGGAAATTATCTGCATTTGTTCTGTGTATCTAAATACCCCTTACTGGATCCTGAACAACTTAACACATGAAGTTTTCAATTGGCCCTAGCCTCAAAAGGTTTCAGCATAGAGTGTTTTAAATTTCCACAACTCCTTGTCTGGAAAAGCATTCCCTGGCATCAGCACTGAACTGTAGCTCTTAACTTTAAGACTCGCTACAAACCTCACCCCCTAATACATTGTTATGGACTCACAGCCATCAGAGTGGAATGTGATAGATAAATCACCATCTTTAATCACAAGCACTCTCTCACACATTAATCTTCTATGTGAATTAACTGGGCTGATAGAGGATTTTCAAATTTTGAGCAGCAACAAGAAAATGAGAGGAAAAGGTTTGTGCTAAAATGTTGTTGCTGTCATGTTGCCTTATGTGAGGAGGTGATGGCCTCGAGGTATTATTGCTGGGCTATTAATTCAGAGACCCAGGTAGTGTTCTGGGGACCCAGGTTCAAATCCCACCACGGCAGATGGTGGAATTTGAATTCAATAAAATATCTGGAATTAAGAATCTAATGATGACCATGAATCCACTGTTGATTATGAGGGAAAAACCCCTCTGGTTCGCTAATGTCCTTTAGGAAAGGAAACTGCCATCCTTACCTGGTCTGGCCGACATGTGACTCCAGACCCACAACATTGTGGTTGACTTTCAACTGCCCTCTGGGCAATAAGTGACACCCTCATCCTGTGAATGAAGAAAGGAAAGAAAAAACTTCTTTAATTTTCCAGTTTGAATCCATTCAGCTGCGTGGATTATCAAACTGCAAATCCTCAGTGTTTGCCTCTCGCTTGCCATCTGAAGCACCTCAGTGAATGAATGTTTTATGAGATTGTGAGAATGGCCATATTGTACTGACAGGGAATCAGTCAGAGAGTTCAGGATTATGAGGAAAAGTCAGACTGGATTTGAAATATTAACTCTGTTTCACTCTGCACAGATGCTGTCAGACCTGCTGGGATTTTCCAGTGCTCTCTGGGTTTATTTTGGGGTTCTCCCTGTATAGTTGTTACCCTAAAGAGTTAACTGAATGCAAAATAATCATCAGATTGTAAGGATCTGTTCCCGGTAGGATTGGTAGATTGAAAGATTTATTGTTGCCTCATGTACCGAGATACAGTGAAAAGTGTTGTTTGTGTGGTCTACGGGCATATCATACCTCACATAGTGCATCAGGGTGGTAGAACTGAGTGCAGAATGCAGTGTTACAGCCATAGAGAAGGTGCAAGAGAGTGAGTTCAGTATTAACATTTGAGAGGTCCTATCAAAAGTCGATAACATCAGGGAAGAAGCTGTTCTTCAATCTGTTTATTCATGTATTCACACGTTTATATCTTCTGCCCAATGGAAGAGAGTGTAATCAGGATGGGTATGGTTTTTGATTATATTGGCTGCTTTCCCGAGGCAATAGAAGGAGTCAACGGAGTGTAGGGCCGGGGAGATGGTGTTTGATGTAGATTTATGGCTCAGTGGTTAGCACTGCTGTTTCACAGCACCAGCGACTCAGGTTCAATTCCACCCTCCAGCAACTGTCTGTGTGGAGTTTGCACATTCTCCCCGTGTCTGCAGTGGTTTCCTTCCACAGTTCAAAGATGTGCAGTTTAGGTGGATTAGCCATGGTAAATTACTCCATAGTGGCCAGGGATGAGCACTGAATTAACCAAAGCATCTCAGTTGGCTTCAGTGGACAGGATCACAACAGCTAATGATTCTGGTTAGTTAGAAAGATTAGAGATATGGGCCATGAGCAGGCAGATAGGTCTAGTTTAGTTTGGGATTATGGTTCGGCATGGATTTGTTGGACCAAATGGTCTGTTTCCATGCTGTATGACAATATCAGTTGATGCTAAGGGATGCACTTCCATAAGTGACTTTCTGGATGTGCCCTCAATTTCCCTCCACAAGCACATCTCAAATGTAGCAGAGCGTAGAAGACCAAGAGTCAGGAGAGAAGGGTGCTGAGAAATCTGACAAAAGACCTTAATGCCACATTCCTACTACAAACTTTGTATTTTCCCAGAGCTTATCTACCAGAGCTAGGAGAGAGGAAGTACCCCTTCACCAACCAGCACCTCACGATGCAATAAGTTACAATTATGGAGCACCTTTTAAGATAGTGAAATGGCCCAATTTGTTTTACAGGAACAAAGTGACAAAGTTTGGCACTGAGTACGAAGGTAAGAGGACAGGTGACTGCAAGCTTGGTCAAAGAGAAGCATCTTTTAAGGAGCTTTTAAAAAGGATGAGGAGAAATAGAGAGAAGGAGATGAAGGAGAGGGGGAGTGATGAAGAAACTCAAGGAGGGGATTCTAGAGTTTAGGGCTGAGGCAGTTAAAGGCATGGCAACCAATGGGAGAGTGCTTCAAGTTTGGAACATGCAAAACCAAAGATTTGGAGGAGAGTGGATGTTTTGGACGGTTGCAGGGTTAGGAAATTAGAGACAGGGAGGAGTGAAGCCAATGACGGCTTGGAAAAATACAATGAGAATTTTAAAACCCAGACATTATCAGACCAGGAGCCAGTGTACATTAGTGAGTACAGGAGTGATGGGCAAATGGGATTTGGGGGAAATTAATGTAGGGTGTTCTCAAAGTTTCAAGAGGCTCAGCACAAACCTCACTCACATCCGAGTGGCGAGAAACAGCAACAAATGCCACTTGCCGGCAGTGCCTAGATACCAGGAATGGAAAATAAAATCATTGTCTGGAAGGATACATGTCCGTTCCATTTGATGGAACGTCTGCTGAAAACTTTCAGTCATGTTTATGTAATGAGGACTGTATGCTTCCAAAAAAGGTAATTTATGTAATTGAGATGAATCATTGAGTTCTTCCATCCTATTACCTATGTGCAGAACAAGCAATGCTCAGAATATTCCTGGATTTGGAAATATTAGGCATGGAAAACTAGGGGAAGTGGACTTATTCTCTTTTAGGAGGAGAGGCGATCAGCTCCATTTTATAAAATGCCATACATTTGCTGATGTCCGATCACATCCGATTTATTTCGAAGTCCAACATAATAAATAGTTGAAAGTAAGCTTCATTAACTTGGTAACAGATTGATTCCCTGTCCAGCTTCACATACAGCAGAGATACTGATAATGGGAGGAGATTTTAATTGTGCACCCTGCAGGGATAAATTGTCTGTATATGACAAGCTTCCATGATCACAGATCTCATTGGCAGAATGTCGGAGGGGTAGACTGAACAAATAAGAAAAACGAATGAACATGCATTTATATAGAAACTATCATAACCCTAAAAGTTTCCAAAACACTTTACAGCCAATGAAATACTTTTGAAATGTAATCACTGCTATCTTAGAGGAAATAAGGCATTTTAAAATCATAGAATCCCTACAGTGGGGAAACAGGCCCTTCAGCCCAACAAGTCCACACTAACCCTGAGAGCATCCCACCCAGACCCATCCCCCTAATCTACCCATCCCTAAACACTACGGGCAATTTAGCACGGCCAATCCACCCTAATCTGCACATCTTTGGACTGTGGGAGGAAACCGGAGCACCCGGAGGAAACCCACACAGACACGGGGAGAATGTGCAAACTCCACACAGACAGTCACCTGAGGGTCAAATTGAACCCGGGTCCCTGGGGATGTGAGGCAGCAGTGCTAACCACTGAGCCATCATATCGCCCTAACACAAAGCGAGATCCCACTAAAGCATAACAATGAATATCTTTTTCCAATGGCTTTGTTTGAAGGACTGAAATTGATCAAGGTCTGTGAAGGAATTCCCCGTTCTTCCTTGATATAATGCCATGTGCTCTTTCACATACAAAAACACAGACGGCAGTGGGAAGGTAGCTTGTGAAGAGGTCATAAGGAGGATACAGATGGATATGGATAACATGACGGAATGGACAAAAACATGGCCAGTGGTGTTGTATTGTGGGAAAACGTGAAGTTGTTTACTTTACAGGAAGAATGAAAAAGCAGAGTATTACTTAAATGGAGTATGACCGCTGAACTCTGAGGTGCAGAGGGATCTAGGTGTTCTGCTACGCAAATCACAAGAAGTTTGTATGCAGGTACAGCAAGTGATTCAGAAGATTAAAGGAATGCCAACCTTTGTTACAGGAGGAATAAAATAGAAATGTCAGATGCTATAAACACTGTGTGCAGTTTCAGTCTCCTCATCTAAGGAAGGATGTAAGTGTATTGGAGGGGTTCAGAGGAAGTTTACTGGATTGATCCCTGGAATCAGTGGGTTGTCTGACGAGGAAAGGTTGGACAGACTGGGCTTGTCTCCACTAGAGTATCGAGAGTGAGGGGTGATTTGATTGAAGTGTATCAGATCCTGAATGGTCTGAACAAGGTGTATGTGGGAAGGATGCTTCCTCTTGTGGAGGAGTCTAGAACTTGGGAGACAAACAGGACACTGGAAGAACACAGCAAGCCAGGCAGCATCTGAAGGAAAGGAGCAGTCAACCTTTCGGGTATAACCCTTCTTCAGGACTGGATGTCAGGGTAATAGGAGCTGCAGATAAAGTGAGGGGAGGTGTGGAGGCAGAATGGTGGTGATAGGTGGACACTGGTAGTAGGTACGACCTGGTTGGTTGATGGGAAGGATGAATCTGGTTGGTGGCTGGAAGGGACGGTCAGAAGGTGGAATGGAATGGAAGAGGTGGGGCTGGAAAGGGAGCCAGGGGATGGGTGGGAAGGTTATTTGAAATTGGAGTCCTCCAGGCTGTAGGGTGCCCAGGTGGAAGAGAAGATGTTGTTCTTCAAATTCATGTTCTGAGTTACTGTGACACTGGAGGAGGCCGAGGATGGACATGTCGGAGGGGGAATGGGATAGGGAGTTGAAATGGGCAGTGACTGGGAGGTTAGGTTGGCCTTTACATTTTACCTGAAACGTTGACTGCTGCTTACCTCCAGATACTGTCTGGCTTGCTGTGTTCTTCCAGCCTCCTGCTTGTCTACCTTGGATTCCAGCATCTGCAGTTTTTTTTTGTCGCTAGAACTTGGGGGAACTGTTTATAATTAGGGGCCATCCTTTTAGGGCGGAGGCAAGAAGAATTTTTTTCTCTTTCAGTGTGTTGTGTGACTTTGGAACTTCCTGCGTCAGAAGGCAGTGCAGGTGAGAACATCGAATATTTTTAATTTAGAGTTCGATAGACTCCTGTTTATTTGATTTGATTTATTTATTGTCATGTATATATTGTTTCAAAGCACAGGAAAAAGTGTCGGATAGTGTCGCCATTCTCCAGCGTCGTCTTAAAACATAGATAAATAAACCAAAATATGAAAAATAAAGGTAGCGAAATGAAGAAATAAAGAAAAAGCGTTCAACTTTACAGTTCTTCTTGTAAAGTGCTCTGTAATGGGCATCAGAGATAGGAATGTGGAATTCAAAACTCAAACAGGTCAACAAGATCTTGTTGAATGGTAGAGCAGTTTTGAAGGGCTGAATGGCCTACTCTGTTTCTAATTATGTCTGTATGCATGTATGTACCTGGTGACACAGATTCACCATCTTCCTCAAAAAGCAGTGTCTCTGACAGTGCAGCACTCCTTCAGAAGTGCCAGCATTGATTATGCAGTCAATGTTTTGGAGCGTGCCTTAGGCCCGTGAGTTTCTGAGGCAGGGATAAGCACGCCATCAACTGCGGCCAGGACTCCTGATTCAGCTGGGCCAGGATAAACTTGCACAGAAACAGGGCAAATAAAAGAGGCGGTCTAGCCTGGAAATGGGTGACAGGGCATGAGGCTGATGGTCCTTTTGGACAGCCATGAATGTCAAAAAAAGGACCCCAGCCAACGTACAAAACAGTGACCATAAATGCAGTAGATTCCTATGGTAAGAAGGTGAGTGATGTAGTTGGAAATAATGAGGAAACTATGATGGCATGAGGTGTGAGCTGACAATTACAAGTTTGGAAACATTACTGAGAGACTGCGTGGAAGAACTGCAACAATTGTTCTTTACTCTCTGGGCAACAGAAAAATAAAACACGAGAGGTGCCCTGGCCATAGCTAGCAAGGTAAATTAAGGAGAGTGTTAGATCCAAGGAAGGAACATAGAAATTGGACAAAAACAAGCAGCAGACAGAAGGATTGAGTGTAGTTTAGATTTCAGCAAAAGGAGGACAAACGGATTAATTAAGAGTGGGAAAATAACTGGGGAAGCACTGGGAACAGAGTACTGAGAGGGAACTCATAGAAACTTATAAGATTCTAACAAGGTGAGACTGGTTAGACACAGGAAGGATGTTCCCAGAGGTGAGGGAGCCTAGAACCAGGGGTCATTATTTAAGGCTAAGGGGTAAACCTTTTAGGGCTGAGATGAGAAGAAATTTCTTCACCCAGAGAGTGGGGAGCCTGTGGAATTCTCTGCCACAGAAAACAGTTGAGGCCAAAACATTGTATTTCAAGAAGGAGCTAGAGATAGTTCTTATGGCTAAAGGGATCAGGGGATATAGAGGGATGGTGGGATTGAGGTATTGAGCTTAAGATCAGCCAGGAATGTGGAACAGGCTCAAAGAGTCGAATGGCCACCTCCTAGCCCCAGCAAGTGTATATCAGGGAGTTTTTGACCTTCAGAATACCATTTACAACTATTTGAGACCCTTGAAACAGTTTCATTTTGTCCCTGTGGTATCCCAAAAAAGTATACAAGAAATTGGAGAGGTAATATTCACTCCAGGGGTCCAAGCATGAGCTAAATACAACTTTTTCATTAAATTGAATTTGACAATGAACCAGCATGGAAGTGTATTTTTGGCTGGGGTTTTCATTCCTGCCTTCTGCTTGAGAAACCACAGGGCTGAAATTTTCATGAACTGGAAGCTGAGGTTGCAATTTCACACTCTGTACATACACCTCCTGCAGGAGCTGAGGCATACAGCCCACACTATACTCAACGTATCATGGGATTGCCTGTTCAATCTCACAGTGCCCCAGGGAAACTGGCTTACCTCACAACAACTGATGAAAAGGAATGGGATAAACATCATGTTTATGGACCTTCCGACCCTGCATCCAAAGGGAAAAAGGAAGATTTACATTCAGACAGCAGCATTCTCATTTGCAGACTACATTATGGCCAATGAAAGATATTTGAAAGGTAGACATTGTTGCTGTGTTGGAAACTGCAATCACTTTGTGACAACTATTCTCCATAATTAGGGAAACATAAACTACCCAATCAGGTCCAAGCCTCTTGGTTTGGTTCAGAGATAAACATTGATCAAGGCATGAGGAGAACTTCCTTTCTTCTGTTTGTGCCTTGGGATGTTTTACATCCAACATTGAAGGCAAAATCATCCAAAACATACAAGATCCCTCAGCACTGACCCTCCGACAGTGTGGCACTCCCTCAGAGCTGACCTTCTGACAATGCAGCACTCCCTCAGCACTGACCCCTCCGACAGTGCGGCGCTCCCTCAGCACTGACCCCTCCGACAGTGCGGCACTCCGTCAGCACTGACCCCTCCGACAGTGTGGCGCTCCCTCAACACTCACGCTCCAACAATGCGACACTCCCTCAGCACTGACCCTCCGACAGTGCGGCACTCCCTCAGCACTGACCCTCCGACAGTGTGGCGCTCCCTCAACACTCACGCTCCAACAATGCGACACTCCCTCAGCACTGACCCTCCGACAGTGTGGTGCTCCCTCAGCACTGGCCTTCCAACAGTGCAGTATTCCCTCAGTACTGACCCCTCCAACAATGTGGTGCTCCCTCAGTAGTGACCCTCCAGCAGTGCCTACTCCCTCAGCACTGACCCTCTGACTGTGCGGCACACCCTCAGCACTGACCCTCTGACAGTGCGGCGCTCCCTCAGCACTGACCCTCCAACTGTTCAGCCCCCCTGAAAACCTCTGGTCCTGTGCCCCAATCCAAACTCCTGAATCAATTTGTACAGGATTGATGATAGATTACCACCGCGTAGAATAACCCTTTAATCTGAGAAAATGGAGAGTTTGTGAATCTTGTAAATAGAGTAAGGAATGTTCTTGGACTCACTGCCCAGATGGCACTGCCAATCAAAATGCAGTTTACCAAATATTTTTAACTGAAGTTTAGTTCACTAAATCAGTGAGCTTGTGTTGTTCAAGGGCAATGACATTTTTTTTAAATGTTTTAGAAAGCTGGAAATGATACAGAAAATATTGTCAAAGGTATTGCCGGGACTGGAGGGTTTGAGTTATTAGGAGAGGCTGAATAGGATGGGACTTTATTCCCTGCAGCATTGGAGGCTGAGGGGTGACCTTACAGAGGCTTATGAAATCATGAGGGATGTAGATAAGGTGACTCGTACTGGCCTTTTTCCCAGGGTGGGGGGTCCAAAACTACAGGGCATAGGTTTAAGGTGAGAGGGTTAAAAATTTAAAAGGGTCCTGAGGGGCAACTTTGTCATGCAGAGTGTGCAGCGTGTATGGAACGAGCTGCCAGAAGAAATGGTGGAGGCTGGTACAATTACAACATTTAAAAGGCATTTGGACAGATACATGAATAGAAGGATTAGGTTTGGAGGGATATGGGCCACCCTCTTGCAAACGGGACTAGTTCAATTTAGCAAACCTGGTCAGCATGGAAGATTTAAATCAAAGAGTCTGTTCCATGCTGCATGACTTCATAACTCTCTGACTCTAAGAATGAAGTCATAAGATTCAGTTCAATCAAAAAACATTTCTGTACAAATCTGAAAAGATTAGTTATTTGTTCTGGGTATTGTTGGCCATGATTCATATTTGGTCTGAGATTTCTCAGGCTGTCAGGGTAAATATCCTTCAACCATCCCAAGATCGCAAGGTTCCTTTTCTAAACAGGTAGCCCTAGCATCTTAAATGTCACCACTCGGGTCAGAATACACCTGGGTCTCGTATTCCTCATCTGTGGAGTTCTGCCTCTGAGACTCTCCCTCACTCCTCAACCTGCCTACACCAGAAATTCAACTTATTGAATAGAATCATTCAGTTGACAAGAGTTTTCAGTCTTCTTGCAAACGTGCAGAATTTCATCAAATTCTGCTGAGAAACGCATGTCTCCTTCACTCAAACTGTCAAACTAAACTGCTTGTACCATGAGCCACCCAGAGGGATGTTAAGATCTATTTAATTAACTTGAATATCTTTGGTTTCGAACATCTTTTTTGCCAGGTAACCTGGTTCCATGGTCATTTACTGAGACACCGCAGTTATTTTTACCAGAAATCTAATCCACAATGTGAACAATTTCTTTTCCGAGAAGTGGAATTTACAAGAGCCTCTCTTTAATCCCACAGGGACCGTTGACAAGGCTGGGAAGGAGGGTGAGAAGTTTGGAAGGGGGGAACTGATTAGATGATGTTGGGAGTGGGCAGCAGTAAGGCCTGGAGGGAAGTGACTGGAAAGAAGAGGAAAGAAGACAGACCATCAGGAAGGTCAGCCGTGAGGTCCAGCAATGTCATGGAGAAGATTTGCACCTCATGACTTCACAATGATAGAAACACAGAAAATCGGAGCAAGAGTACGCCATTCAGCCCTCTGTCCTGCTCCTCATTGACCATCCAACTCAGAGCCCTGTTCCTGCTTTCTCCCCATAACCTTTGATCCTTTAGCCCAAAGAACTATGACTAATTCCTTCTTGAAAATATCAAAGTGCTCAACTCAATCTCTTCCTACAGCAGAGAATGCCACAGGCCCCCCACACTCTAGATGAAAAAATTTCTCTGCAGTGGCCTACCCCATATCCTTAGACTGTGACCCCCAGGTTCTGGACTCCCTGGTCCTTGGGAACATCCTTCTGGTCCTGTTCAAATTTCATAGGTTTCCATGGGATCCTCCCTCATTCTTCTGGATTGAAGACCTGCAGCAACCTGTGTAAGGCTAATCATTTACATTTATAAAGTATTTAATAGCTGTTTCTTCCTGGTGCTTTGACCAATA
Organism: Ginglymostoma cirratum; assembly: GCA_024137785.1. Taxonomy (NCBI): domain Eukaryota; kingdom Metazoa; phylum Chordata; class Chondrichthyes; order Orectolobiformes; family Ginglymostomatidae; genus Ginglymostoma; species Ginglymostoma cirratum. The sequence continues at coordinate 1,945,882 of JAHRHZ010000020.1, forward strand.
TAATGGTGTGGGCCAAATGCAGTCACCAGTTCACAAATTGGATATTTTGGTGAACAGTAAAACTGTTCAGAGTTTCAGCAATTACTATCCCTCAGAGACCCTGTCTCCTACTCCTATAGAAAATCAAATTGGTGAAAATTGGACTAATATTTCAAAAATATGTAATGGGTAAAACTGTGGAAGTATCATTCCATTTTCTTTTCCCTGAAAAGTCTTTGATGTTATTGTGTGAGGACAAAGAAGAAAATTGAGATGATGTTTCTGTACCAGAAAACTTGGGCGGAGTGCTTTTTTTCAAATAGAGCTTTCTGATTGAATTTCCTTGTCACGCAAACTCTCATTTGCAAGGCAATTGTGATCTCACCCACGCATCTTTCAAAAGAAATCATCTTCTTTATTTCCCCCTCAGGTCTGAGGCAGTTGATCATCTAATCCTGAAATACTGCAACATTCAAACAAAAGAAGAACTTTACACACTTGCAGCTCCAGGACAGAATGTCTCACACCTGAAACCAGAAATAATTCTCTTCTCATGATTCTGGATTGTAGGCTCAGGGCAAACAGGACTCCAGACCAGGAGAGTGAAAGCAAAATCACAGTGCCGCCTTCGTTTTTGCATTGCCCACATTTAGTGTGTGGGTGTTGCTGACAAAGGCTGGGATTTATCAAACATCCTTAGAGCCCTTGAGAAATTGATGGAGGCTCTGCAGAAAGAAAGGACAGGAAAGACGTCAATTTCTCTAACTCCTTTAACAACCTCAACATAACCCAAAGCAGTTTACAGCCAATTCCTTTGAAGTGTGGTCACCATTGTAATGTAGGAAGTCTGACAGCCAGTTTGCTGCCAGCAGACTCCCACTAACAGCAATGTGAAATTGACCAGATATTGATCTGTTCAAGTGATGTTGTTGGGGGAATAAATATTGCCGAGGGCCAGGGAATACTCCCCCAGTCTGTAGCGATCAAGGTGAATGACCTTGGAGATAGTAACGGTGACCTCAAGGGTCATGTGCTCGACGAGAAAGTCAGAACCTGTGCACCACACAGCATGCTGCCTGACTTATTTGTGGACACTGTTCCCTCTAAGCTGCCCAGCTACATGGGCAACCCACTCCAGGATTCTACACTCAGCGATCAGAGATGTCAAGAGGAGTAGGAGAGGTGAGAAAGAAGCAGATAAAACAGCAGCAAAGCTGCTTTTGTTAGCTGGATTTGTTAGTAGCAGTGGCAGGGTCCAAAGAAGCAGCCTGCATAGAGAATCCCAGAAATAATCAGAACAGCAGCAGAGCTGCGTCAACATCATCACAGTGCAATGTCACAGGAGAACAGACAAATAATTACTGGCTATTTGTCTCTCATGACTGGATATTGACTTAACTTAACACAGTAAGTAAAGCTTAAAAACCTTACATGGAATATCAAGTCATATTTTAGTTTTGAAACAAACTTTCTTCACTTGATAGTGTTGAGGTGTTCTGGTTGACAGGGTAGATAGCAAGATTTTTTTTCTTTATGTCAAGGGAACACTAAACAGGGGCACAGATTTAAGTTGAGAAGGAGGGGTCTAAGAGGAGAGCCGAGGCGAATTTTTTTCACTGAGGGTGATGGGTCTCTGGAACTTGCTGGCTGAGAGGTTGGGTTGGGTCAGAAACTGTCATAATATTTAAGCAGCATTTAGACATTCACCTGTATTGCTATAGCCACCAGGAGTATAGGTCAAGAGTTGGAAAGTAGGGTTAGTGTATTTTAGATCAGTGGGACACAATGGGCCAACTGGCCTTCTGTGCCATAAATGTCTGTGTGTCTGTCTGTGTCACCGGGTACGAGAGGTTCAGTTCCAATGTGGTATTCGCACATGTCCAATTACATCCTGCTAAAGGAGGTCATGTCACAGCGACATGACATCACTAGCACATGCCTGTAGCCAGTTTAGAGTAATTATTCTGATTATTTACATGCTAATATACGGAATACAGATCTTCCTACAAATCTCACTGACAGCGATCCTATTCCTGCCTCTCCAAGTCTTTATAGCACGCGATGACCAGTGCCACTGTTAGACCATTTTACACATCAGCATGTTATTCTCATTTTACTACACACCCTAGTCTCTTTGTTTATCCATCTACAGCCCAGTTCTCAGGTTCACCACGTGTATCTGTATTTACCTTCAACAGTATTCACACTGATCTATTTCTATCACTCTAACATGATTTATAACACTGGGACACCAGGTATAGGAAAGGACAAGTGTCCTTTTTGGACCGTGAGTACTTGATGAGTTTATACCAGAAAATCTTTAATCCAACCAGAGAATTCTTGATGATCCTACTCTGTGCAATAGGAGCAGCATGGATAGGGCTAGAGGAGTAAGGCATCCTTTTACTGAGCTGTTTTATGTTGAGGGCTTCATCTACTGACAGTCACTTTCCAAGGGGTTTGACTGAGCGCAGTGATGATGAACAGACATCGGATTACGTCGATGCAGGGAATGGGCCTTACGAGGCAAAGATCCAATTCATCAGTCCTGTTTTGTTTCCTCTAAAATTAACCAAAAAAAAGACTACTAGCAGAATATTATAATGTCTAATATAAATTCTCTTTCCCAAGTGACTTGGACAGGGACAGTTTATTCAGAACATCACTTGTCATTATCTGGTTAGCTTTACCATTGGAATAAGCTGGTTCTTCACTCTGCTGGTATTTGAAGATAATGAAGTTGAGTCTCATAAGCCTAATTTTTCTCCAATTAACAAAACTTTGCACCAATTTCAGACACACGTCCCACACTAAATATCGATTTAGCTGGTCAACAATTCCTGTACAACTCATCACAAACCACACAAGAGCCCAATAACAGATTGACATGGGGGGTGGTAGGGATTTACTTTTCATAACCGCCCAGTGAGTGAGTTTCCCACTCTTTAATAGCATATCAAAAATCACAAAACCTTGTCACTTCTGACCCTGGGCCAGGGCAGGCATTCCTCATGCTCCCCATAAGTTAGAGTTGAGGTCAATGCTATGGTACCGTGCTGTTAAGGTAGCCCCCTTGCATGTGTTTATTTTCAATCACAGGATGTGGGCATCGCTGCCGGAGGCAACATTTATTGCCCATCCCTAGTTGCCCCTTGAGAAGGTGGTGGTAAGCTGCCTTCTTGAACCGCTGCAGTCTATGTGCTGTAGGCCTCCACCCGGGACTCCCTCCTCCCACACCGACCTCCGCCCAGGACTCACTTTCTCCATGCTGGCCACTGCTTAAGGACTTGCTTCCCCATGCCAGCCTCTACTCCAGGACTCAATTCCCCGCCCCAGCCTCCAATCTAGGCCTCACTTCCCCGCACTGGCGTCTGCCCCAAGACTCGCTTCTCCACACCGGCCTCCCCTTCCGGGGCTCACTTCTCTGTTGGAACCTCCACTCCGGGACTCGCTTCCCCGCACCTCCCTCTGCTCCAGGACTCAAATTCCCACATCGTGCTCTGTGCTGGGACTTCTTCCTCATGCCAGCCTCCGCTCTGGGATTCACCTCCGGGCTCACCAGCTCCTTCATTCCCCTCCAGGAAAGTCCAAGTCTGACATTGAAAAAGAACTCGCAGAAAAGGAGGAAAAAGAGAGAAAAAAGAGAAAAGGAGACTTCCAGAGAAGGTTGAGAAGGATCTGTGTAACAATAACTTGTTTTCCTATTGTTTGATCAATGTACAAAAACATCTCAGTTGTTTCACAGATTATCAAATAAAATTTACCAGCCGAACATAAATATGAGATTGTCGGACAAGATTTAGTCCAACAAGGGATCTGAAGGAATTCTTTAGAGGAAAAGAGAGAATTATGGATTCAAGAATTAAAGAGACAGAGAGCTTTCTGGGAGGATTTGGGGCCTTTGCTGCTGAAGACACAGCATAAGGTTGAGTGAAGAAAACTGGTGATGGTCAAGATGGTAGATTTAGAAAGAATCAGATATTTTGAGGGCTTATGGGGCTGGAGGAAATCACAGAGATGGAGAGGGAGCAAGAGATGGACGGTTTTGAAGACAGGTATTAGAATTGAGACATTGAAACCATAACTCTGTTCAAATGCTGAATTGATTAATTGCCTTTCGATGTAGAGGATTATCTTTATTGCACTTGACATTTTACAGATTTTTTATGTAATATCATTGCCCAATCAGCTTTTAAAATCATTCTGTTGTCCCCGCCATTAATATCATTTTTTGCAACTCCCATCAATTGCCTGACTCCAGTTGTCTTCTTGATCCATGACCAAAAACAAAGTTGCTGGAAAAGCTCAGCAGGTCTGGCAGCATCTGTGAAGGAGAAAACAGAGTTAACATTTCAAGTCTGGTGACCCTTCCTCAGAACTTCTTGATCTTCTTCTTGATCCATGCCTCATTTTAACAACCCATCGCTAACTTGTGTCCCACTGGTCACTCTCACTGATAATAGTCTGTTTCCACCTTATCTTTCTTGGGCCTTCAGTTAATTTTGGTTTGGTTATTCAGTCACTGCTGTGTCTCCACACAACTAAACTGTGAATATTTGAGACACCCTTTCCTGTGTATATTTTGGCTGTGATGCATGAACACACTGTATAGCATCAAATCAAATATTCAGAACATCTTACCTGTATCTGGGCATATTTATTATCCTTGCCGTACATTTGCATAAACTCAATCATCCCTTGCAACAATTAGAAAGTCATGAGTAGCATTTCCAAATAACATTTGAATATTTATCAATGCTTTCAAATTCACTTGCGCCGGGTTGCACTGTGAGGAGAGCGAAATTATTTGAGTCACGTGCTGTGACATTCAAGTAAGGCCTATGTGGAAAGCAGAACAGACTGTGCTTTTTTTAGTCACACGCCTTTTATTCCAAACAGAAAAAAACAGTGAGAGAATATTTAATACGCCCTGTTCCACAGGATGCATCATAGAAAGAATCTCGGAAGAGACAATTTCAACTAGAAGGATGGCTTTTTAAAAGGTGTGGTTGGTGGTGTGAGAGAGAACTGAGGAAGGGGGAAATCTTATTGTTTGGAAGTCATCCTGTTCAGATATTGAATCGTAGAACCATGTGGTACAGATGAGGCCCTTCAGCCCATCAAGTCTGCAACAACGATAACTACTTTAAATCTAAAATCGTCCCACTCTCCCGCACTTGGCCCATAGTCCTGAATGTTATCACAGTTTCAGGTCGTCATCCAAGTATTTTAAAAGTTGTGAGGTTTACCTACCTGGCAGTGCATTCCAGACTCTCACCATCCTCTGTGTGAAAACACTTTTTCTCAAATCCCCTCTAAACATCCAGCCTTTCACTTTAAAATTATACCTTCTTGTTAGTGACCCTTCGACCCTGGGGAGCAGCTGCTTCCCATCCACCCTGTCCTCACCCTTCAACATCTTATACACCTATTATGTTATGACATAGCTTCAGGGCAGCTTAGACATGAGCCCATACCATCTAGCACAGAGGTAAAAGGATTACCGCCACCCTCCAAGATCCTTGGGGAAAGATCATGCCTAAGTAGAGGATAATCAATGAAGCTAGTAATTTGGATTCATTAAAAGGATGCAGATGCAAGGAGGTTGCATTACACTGTTAGAAATTGTTGGTGAGTCCACCATTGGAGAATTACGTTCATTTCTGGGCATTGTGTTTTCGAAAGGATGTTGGGCAATGCAGAGAGTTCAGAGGATGTTACCGGGGATATCACCTGGGATGTGGTCGTTCATTGTCCGAAAAGAGTACAAGAGACAGATTTAAGGTAATTGGCAACTTTATTGATGAGTTTGAGTGGAGTGGGAGCCAAGAGTTTGGTTTTGTTGTGATTTGGAAACCCAAACAGGCAGCAGCAGCAATTCCATCGCAACTTTCAAAAGGCAGTTTCTATAAATGCTTCAACAGGGAAAGCTGGCAGGGATCTGGGGAAAGAGTGGAAGAATGGGATTCATAGACATCTCCACCTCCCTAACATGTTTTTCCTCTCACCCCAAGCCACACCCCCATCTCCTATCTACTAACCTCATCCCGCCCCCTTGACCTGTCCGTCCTCCCTGGACTGACCTATCTCCTCCCTACCCCCCTACCGACACTCACCTTTACTGGCTCCATCCCCGCCTCTTCAACTTGTCTGCCTCCTCTCCACCTATCCTCTCCTCTATCCATCCTGTATCCGCCTCCCCCTCTCTCCCTATTTATTTCAGAACCCTCTTCCCCTCCCCCATTTCTGATGAAGGGTTTAGGCCCGAAACGTCAAGTTTTCCTGCTCCTATGATGCTGCTTGACCTGCTGTGTTCATTCCAGCCCCATGCTTGTTATCTGGGATTCATAGACCTTTGTTAGAGTCAGCAATGGGCCAATGTGTGGAGTGGCCTGGGGCCATGTTAATCCACTCGATAGCAGTAACTACAACACAGAAACCATGTGTAATCATGTCACAACATCTTTCAATGTAACAAAAACTATGCATTGATCTCTCTCTCTCTGGGAGAAACGAGATGAAATTTGACACATTTCCCACTCATTTCCTCAGCATTGCCCTTTAAACATTGCTGAGCTTTGTTTAATGGGTAATTTCTCCATCTGACTTGGGCAGACATCTCATTGGTAAATGTAAATCAGGGCTCTAGACTGTCATTCAAACTGAAGATAACATTATCAATCACATGGATGTAAGGAATGAGGGCTACTCCTTTGGAGACAGTAAGAACTCTGATGCTGATAACACAGTGTAGAGCTGGATGAACACAGGCAGCATCAGAGGAGCAGGAAAGCTGACATTTTGGGTCGGGACACTTCTTCAGAAATAGGGGAGGGGAAGGGGGCTCTGAAATAAATAAAGAGGGTGGACGGTGCTGGCGAAAGTAGGTGGAATGGTGATAGGTGAGTGCAGGTTGGCAGTGGTGGGGATTGATCAATGAGGTGGGAGAACGAATAGGTGGGAGAGAAGACAGACAGGTCAAGGAGGCGGGAATGAGAGGGAGGGTTGGTCATGGGATGAGGCAGGGGGTGGGAAATTTTGAAGCTAGTAAAATCCACATTGAGATCATTGGGTTGTAGGATTCCAAGGCAGAATATGAGGTGCTGCTCCTCCAGTTTCCGGGTGGCATCGTTGTGATACCGGAGGAGGCCCAGGATGGACATGTTGTCCAGGGAGTGGGAGTTGAAGTGGTTCGTGACTGGGAGGTATTGTCGTTTGTCACAAACCAAGCATAGGCACTCTACTGTGTCTCTCCTGTTAGCAAGGAATCATTGAACATGGAAACATGGAAAACAGAAGCAAGAAACGGCCATTTGGCCCATTGAGGCTACTCCACCATTCAACGTGGCCATGGCTGACCCTCTATCTCAATGCTAAGCTGCCACTTTCTCCCCATAGGCCTTGACACATTTATCTTTTAGAAATCCATTGATTTCTTTCTTAAATATATTAGTGACTTGGCCTCCAGAGCTGGCTGGAGTATGGAATTCCACATGTTCACTACCCTCTGAATGAAGATATTTTTCCTCATCTCAGTCTGAAATGGCCTACCCTATATCCTGAGGTAAAAACATGGAGGCAGTTTTCTCAGGCTAATGTTGCAGCTCCAACAAAAAGGCAGATGATGTTAAGGGTAAAATGGGCATTACTGAAAGTTGCAAAGTTACCTAGACCAGCTAAAATACATCCTCAGTTTCTGAAGAAGCAAAGATGGAAATAATCGAAGCATTGGTCTCAATCTTCGAGTCGTCCCTGAAGTCCTCATGGAGGATTTATCCTGTTAATCAGGAAAGGGGAGTGAGATACACCAGGAAAATGTAATCCAGTCAATGGAAAAGCAGTGAAGGGGAAGCTCCTTACCGAGGGTGACGTTCTTTTTCATTTAAGAAGGCATGGGTTAATCTAGGATAGATTTATTCAAAATAATGCCTGAATAATTCAATTATATCCTTTGAGGCCTCGGTTTGTACTGAGTGAAGCTGAATATCCATCAGAACTAGCCTGAATCACTTTGAAAAGGTAAACTGTCCAACACAAGGGCTTGAAATTTGTCAAAAATAAAAACCACGGGTAGTCGGCTCAGATTAGAGTTCAGAATAGGGCTAAGGTTTGGGATAGCATTGGGTTAGTGTTATGATTAAGAATAGGGTTAGGGTTAAGATTCAACATAGGGTTAAGGTTAGGGTTAAGGATAGGGTTTGCATTGGGGTTAGGGTTCAGAAGAGGGTTAAGGTTAGTGTTAGAGTCAATGTTAGGGATAGAATTAAGATTAGAGTTAGGGTAAGGTTTTCGAATAGAGTTATGGTTAGGGTTAGGGTAAGGATAGGTTTGAGGTTAAGATTATGGATAGGAATAGAATTAGGGTTAGGGACCGGTCAAGATTTGCGGCAAGGTTAAGGTGATAGTTGAGGTTAGGCAACATTTTATTGATGATGAACAGTGAATCACATCTCCTGTTTGGTCATTTTTATTGAGTGTTTCCAAAGTCCCCTTACCAATGACACCCATATGCCACGGACAAGTTTCGTTCAAGGGAATAAAGGAAAGTATCCAACTACTTGAGTGAGCACTTGAAGTATCGTAATAGTCAAGGCTGTGGCCCTAGTGCAGGAAAGTGCAACTAGTGTATGTTGCAGTGTACTTTTGGCAGTACAGACCTAATGGGCTGAAGGGCTTCTTCTGTACTGTATGACTCTATGACTCCATATTTCTCAGATTATTCAAAACTGAGTTTCACATGACTGTTCGCCAGGAGAAAAATGGAGAGCTGTATGATTGTAACGTATGAAACATGAAAACCAAGGCATTGTTCTGATGAAACAGGTTTTACTTTGTGATCTGATTCTGCAGAAATTGCTAGCAGCAATATTCATAGTGACATCTTTCGTTTCTGATAATGCTTTAAGAGGGATTTTGTTTTGCCTGTGAGTGCCTTATGGCTGCCAGCCATTGGCTTTTGATATGGAGTTCTGTAAAAAGTCTATACATTAGGCAGTCATAAATAATTCAAGGCTTTGTGCACTTTACGTTTCCTACTGCAGGGGATGAAAGTTGGCCCTTGGGAGGTGATGTGTGTTTCTGTGACACAGTTTGTCCAGATTAATTTATTGAATTCAATAACATTTTTGCTGTTTCCTTAGATTTAGTTAAAAGTAATTGACTTTTACAACACATCACTGATGACAAAGAGTTAATCACATTTTCTTCTACTCACACTTATTAGTCCGTGTTCTGCTGTCCCCTCACCTTATTACATTTTCACAGAATTGTACCATGCACAATGTCGCACACTATTTATTAGGGACCTTGACTTCAGTCAAGTCTGTGAATATAAATTGATTTTTATGCGTAGACACAATATGTGCCTGAGAGTAGATCACTCTTCTACATTAAGAAGAAAAATACTTTGGTGCATCCGAAAACAGCAAGAAATCTCTTTGGATGTTATTGAAATTTCATGGATAAACAGGAGAGAACAATTATCTTTTATGTCAGGTGTTTGTTTCAAGTTGTAACATTAAAGCAGTTGTTTTGTTCAGAAGGAATATGAAGGGATCTTCCACTGTGAGCCAAAATGAAACAGCATCGTGACAGATGCCAGAATAATCATACGATGAAAAGGTGTTACCTTTAACTCCTCCTCAAATGATTGCTGCATGCAATACCTCAGAATGCGAATCCTAAACCATCCGATCATTGATTCCATTAATGATGGAATGATTCGAAAACTAGCTATCAAATGTCACAAAGGGAAAGGTTGGTAGGGAGTTCAGGGACTGAAGACATGGGAGAGTGACTGATTGGATACCTTTTCAAAAAAGCCAGCACAGTTACACTGGCCTGGTGAGTATCCTGCTACAGTATACAATTCTGTAAACAAAATATCTGCCACATGTAATCCAGCCCCGAAGCAACTGAATGAGTTTTTGGTGATGAGAGACCCATTTATACAGTTTCACTGGCTTCCAGACCCACTTAAGATATGAAATCAGCCAGAGGAAAGCAGCATTGCGAGGCTTCTCCATTATTATAAGTTCCAACCGAACCTGTCCTGTTTATTTATTTATGGTTCTACACACTGAACATTCTGCTCAGTTTTCGACGGTCATGCACCCACACAGATCTGTCAAGTGATAAACAAGATGGAAAAATCTATGCATGCAAATGAGCTCCAGTTTTATGTTAGCTTTTGTGGTTTGGAGATTGGATGCAATTTCTCTTTTAAAAATCCAAGGAGAATGTCAATCAAAGTGTGCACTGTGATGTGATTTATAAAGGCCAAACTATTGGAAATATAGAGAGTTGTATGGCTTTGAAAGAATTGGCCGTATTTATAACAGATACTGCATTACAGCCACAGTATAGAAAGTTGCATTTATACAGCACCTCTCATCAGCTCAGGGTGTGCTTTACAGTTAATAAAGAATGTTATGTAATCTCGAACCCGGCAAGCTCCAATACACAGTAATGTGACCGTGAATGGATAATCTGTTTTTCATGTTATCTGAGGGATTAGTATCGGCCTGGACATTGTGCAGAATTCCCTTGCCCTGCTTTGAAATAGCGCCAGGGTATGTTTTTGCAGCCAGCTGAGAGGGCAGTCGGAACTTCAGATTAATTTCACATGCAGTAGCTTGCCATCTGTCATGGAGAAGGTTTCAGAATCAGTCATAGAGAAGGCTGTAGCTAGGCACTAAGAAAAATTCAAGATAATCATGAAGAGTCAGCATGGTTTTGCAAGAGGAAAATCACGTTCAACTAACATATTGGAGGTCTGATGAAGGAGCAACATGTTCTGTGGATAAAGGTGAACCTAGAGAAGTACTAAACTGAGGTTACCTGAAGACATTTGACTAGATGCCACATGAAAGATTATTCCACAAAGTAGTTCATGGCGCAGGGGCGTAACATTCAGGCATGGATAGAGGATTGGCCAGCTACTAGAAAACAGAGATTATGCATAAATGGATCTCTGGCTGATTGACAGATTGTGACCAATGGGGTCACATTGTCGTCTGTGCCATCAAAGCCTTTGATGATGAGAGTGAAGGCGTGATAGCCACATTTGCAAATAATAGGGAGAAAGGCGTGTTGTGAAGAGGACATAAGAAGGATGAAGACAGATATAGATAAATTGAGCACATAGGAAACATCTGGCAGGTGGGGAATAATATGAAGTCATTTGGGAAAATGAAAGGGCAAACAGCATAACTTTAACAAAGAATGACTGCAGAATTCCAAGATGTGGAACAGGTTTTCTGATGTATGAGTCATATAGCATTAGCACATTGGTGCAGCAGGTAATTTAAAAGGCTCATGGGATGCTATCCTTTATTAGAAGTTTCAGTTATACAGGCTTTGGGCTGACATGATTAAGATCTTTAAGAGGAAGGGGTGTCAAAGTGGCCAATGTTTTGCACTGTATTGGGAGAGGTGGATGAGGCAATCTCAAAAACACGCTGATAATTTCCAGTGAGTTATCCTCACTCTGTCACAGGGGCTCCTCACGCAACACTTTCCAAACCCATGACCACGTCCATATAGAACGACAAGGGCAGCAGATACATGGGAACACCGCCCCCTGCAAGTTGCCCTCCAAGCCACTCACCATCCTGAGTTGGAAATATATTGCCGTTCCTTCACTGTCGCCGGGTCAGAATCCTGGAATTCTCTCCCTAAGGGAGATCAACCCACAGCAGGAGGACTGCAGTGAAGAAGGTAGCTCACTACCACCTTCTCAAGGGGCGACTAGGGATGGGCAATAAATGCTAACCAGCTAAGGACGCCCACATGCCCTGAATTCATAAAGAGAGGAATAAATTGAGAAAGATTTGTTTTGCTGAAGTGTATTTCACATCCTCAAGAAATCCGAATGGGCGAGATATATTTCTATGAAGAAGAAGTTCAGGTGGGACTTATTGGTTACACATTTGAAGGCGTCTTTATGCTTTTTATTTTCAAACAAATCAACAAGCAGATTAGGTCATCATTCACATGTGGGAAAGCACTTCACAAACTGTCATTGCGTAAATCATCAGTAAACTCTACATGAGCTGCTCTGTTAGCCATGACTCAGTGCGTCGCTCCCTTGTGTCTGAGTTGGAAGTGTCAGCTGTAAGACAAAACTCTGCCTGGCACCTCAGTGCCAACCAGAGGGAATACTGTACTGTTGGAGGCTCTGGCTTTCAGCAAGACCTTAAACCTGGGCTCTGTTTACACAAAAACAGGAAGTGCTGGAGCAAACAAGGTGTGGAGCTGGATGAACACAGCAGGCCAAGCAGCATCAGAGGAGCAGGAAGGCTGACGTTTCGGGCC
>JAHRHZ010000020.1:1983175-2053210 GCA_024137785.1 Ginglymostoma cirratum
GCTGCTTGGCCTGCTGTGTTCATCCAGCTCTACACCTTGCTATCTCAGTAAGAAAGATTGTACTGATTCAGAAAAGTATGGTAGGGTCACATGTAACAAATCACAGTTGAAGCCATCTTCATGAGTATGGAATTATGGGACACATAAAGTGTTGAGAGATTCCCTCATAAGAACGGGATACAATGCTCAACTCATTGATCACCAGTTCTGACGTGCCACAGCAAAAAACTACAATAGCCTCCACAGAAGACAGACACAGGACACGACCAATAGAGTACCCTTCATCATCCAGTACTCCCCCAGAGCAGAGAGACTACAACATGTTCTTCGCAGCTTTCAACACGTCATCCACTTGTCACCTTCAAACAACCACCAAAGGTTCAACAGATTATTGGTCATTGCATAGTACCCAGCCTTTAGGACAACATCAACCACAACACCACACAACCCTGCCATGGCAACCTCAGCAAGACTTGTCAAATCATTGACATGGACACTATCATCACACGTGAGAATCCACAGCATGCACAGCAGATATTCCTGTTACTCGGCCAATGTTGTCTATCTCATACCATGGTATATTGGTGAGACAATGCAGTTGCTATGACAATAATCACCAGACAGGGATGTTCCCTCCCAGTTGGGAACGCTTCAGTGGTCACGGACATTCAGCCTTTGATCTTTGGCTAAGCGTCCTCCAAGGTGGCCTTTGAGGTACACACCAATGCAGAATCTCCGAGCAGAGACTGATAGCCACCTTCTGTAGATAACAAGCATGGGGCTGGATGAACACAGCAGGTCAAGCAGCATCATAGGAGCAGGAAAACTTGACGTTTCGGGCCTAAACCCTCCACCTTCTGTAGTTTCCTTACGGTCCTAGGCAGCGCAGTTGCCATACCAGACCATTACGCACCCGGGCAGTATGCTTTCATGGTACATCTGTAGAAGTTTGTGAAGGACCATATGGACATGCCGAATTTCCTGAGCCGCCTGAGGAAGAAGAGGCATTGTTGTGTCTCTTTGACTATTGCATCCACGTGGGAAGCCCAGGTCAGGTTATCAGTTACCATCACCCCTAGGAACTTGACACTCTAAGCCCTCTCAACCTCAGTTCCATTGATGTAGATGGGGGCGTGTTCTCTTCTTTCTTTCTGGCGTCAATAATCAGTTCTTTTGAGAGAGAGGTTGTTCTCATTGCACCGTGTCACCAAGCCCTCTATCTCCCTTCTGTATTTTGACTTGTCATTGCTTGATATCCGTCCTACCATGGATGTGTCGTTAGCAAACTTGTAGATGGCGTTCATTCAGAATTTGACTACACAATCATAGGTGTACAGGGAGTACAGTAGGGGGTGGGTGTACAGGGAGTACAGTAGGGGGCTGAGGATGTATCCTTGGGGGGGGCTCCAGTGCTGACTATTATAGTGGAGGGGGTGCAGTTACCGATCCTCACTGATTGTGGTGGATGGGTCAGGAAGCTGAGGATCCAGTTGCAGAGGGTGGAGCTGAGCCTGAGGTCTCAGAGCTTTGAGATCAGTCTGGAGGGAATAATGGTGTTGAAGGTAGAGCTGAAGTAAATGAGTAGGAGCTCTAAATAGGTGTCTTTATTGTCCTGATATTCCAGGGCTAGGGAAATGACATCCCCTGTGGACCTGTTGCATTGGTTGGCAAACTGTAGGGGATGGAGGCAGGCTGGGAGACTGGAGCTGATGTGAGCCATGACCAGCCTCTCGAAGCACTTCATGATTATTGAGACCAGAGCCACTGGGCAGTGGTCACTATGGCACATTGTATGTGATTTCTTAGGTACCGGGATGATGGTGGTTTTCTTGAAGCAGGTGGGGATTCAGGTTATAGGAGGGAGAGGTTGAAGATGTCGGTGAATACTGCTGCCAGCTGGTCTGCACAGGATCTAAGTGCTTGGCCAGGGACACCATCCAGGCCTGTCGCTTTCCTTAGGTTTGACTCCCAGGGTGTGTCTGGGGGTGTCAGTGCAGGTAACACTGTGCTGCTGGCATTCTGCTCAAACTGAGCACAGAAAGCACTGAGCGCATCAGGGAGGGATGTGTCTTTGTCTGATATCTCGCTCTGCTTCGTTCTGCATCCCTTAATGTTGGCCAGGCCTTGCCATAGGCAATGGGATTCAGTACGGTTGGTTTGGGCCTCTAACTTTAATAACTTGCCATGATCTCTCTACTTTAATTAGTTTGTACAGTTTTGGATTGCTTATTACTTTGGTTAGACCCTCGCCATGTGACTCTTGTACCTGTCATATTATTCCAGTCATAGTAGGAACTGCAGATGCTGGAGAATCCGAGATAACAAGGTGTAGAGCTGGATGAACACAGCAGCATCAGAGGAGCAGGAAAGCTTGACATTTCGGGCTCCTGCTCCTCTGATGCTGCTTGGCCTGCTGTGTTCATCCAGCTTTACACCTTGTTATCTCTCATGTTATTCCAGCCATTTGGTTTGTCCCCGGCACCATGTCATTTTTAACCCTTTATCATTATGTCTTTGCTTCAATTAATCAGATTATGGATCTACCCATCACATGTTATTCAGCTGTTGACACTTTACTCACACCATCTGACACTTCTGATCACCTGCAGAGACTTATTTTTCAACACTCCACTCACACCATTTGTATGATCTTTTGATCTCTCTGCCCATAACCTCTGTATGTGCATGCTTCTCTCTCACTTCACCTGATGGCTGTGGTCCGAAAGCTCGTGATTTCAAATAAATCTGTTGGATGAAAATCTGGTGTCGTGTGACTTCTAACTTTGTCTGCCAGAATGACCTGTTGGTTATGACAAGGTCATGTTCGAGGCATAATGTTAGCAGCAGAGCCCCAGTGCTGTTGTATTTCCCAAATCCTCTCCCCCCACCAATAATGTCACCCCAGCTCCGGTGTGGAGTCATCAAGGAGGATCTGTTTGTTGTCAGCCCTAACTCGGGACAGGGGTTGCTTAAGGTCGGTGTAAAATCCCTCTTTGGACCCACTGTGGAGGCTATAGCTCAGGGAGGCCATTGGTGTCAGTACAAGGGAGAGCAGAAGGTCATGGACATTACTTTCTCCTGCAAGGGGGATTGTCTTAGACAATTAATTTGTTTTGAGGATCTACTTTGTGGAAGAAGCACTCTTACATAGAAACATAGATCAACAGGAGCAGGAGTAGTCCATTCAGCCCTTAGAGCCTTCTCAGCCATTCACTGTGACCATGGCTGATCATCCAACTCAGTCCCCTGTTCCTGCTTCCTCCCCCATACCCTTTGATCTCTTTAGCCCAAAGAACTATATCTAACATTCAATTATTTGGCCTCAACCGCTTTCTGTGACAGAGAATTCCACAGGCTCCCCACTCTCTCGGTGAAGACATTTCTCTTCATCTCAGTCCTAAATGACCTATCTCATATGCTTAGTCTATGGCACTTGGTTCTGGACTCCCCTGTCATCACCTGCATTTACCCTGCCTGGTCTTGTTAGAGTGTTATAGGTTTCTATGAGATCTATCTCCTTGTTCTAAACTCCTGTGAATATAGTCCTCACCGGTCTGGTCTCTCTTATTATGTTAGTCCTGCCACCTCAGGTATTAGTCTGGTGAACCTTCGCTGCACTCCCTCCATCGCAAGAACATCCTTCCTCAGATAATGAGAGTAAAACTGCACACAATACTCCAGGTGCAGTTTCAACAAGGCCCTGTATAATTGCAGCAAGAAATCCCTGCTCCTGTGCTTGAATCCTCTTGCAATGAAGGCCAACACACCATATGCCTTCTTCGCCTCCTGCAGCACCTGCATGCTTACCTTCAGCAACTGGTGCACAAGGACACCCAGGTCCCGCTGCACCTCCCCCTTTCCCAAGCCTCCTTCTGAAGTACCTTTCCAGAAGAAAATGTCTTTAGGTTCCTTGAAATAGCCCTTTCCCTGCTCACTGGTTCTCCCTCGGAAAGCAAGGTTCATGTCAGAATTTCAGACCTACACTGCCTTTAGGGAGGAAATTCCAGGATTTTGTCTCAGCGACAGTAATGGAACAGCAATATACGTCCAACTCAGCATGGTGAGTGGCTTGGCGGGGAACTTGCAGGGGATGGTGTTCCCATGTATCTGCTGCCTTTGTCCTTCTAGATAGAAGTGGTTGTGGGTTCAGAAAATATTGTCTGAGGATCTTTGGTGAATTTCTGCAGTGTATGCTGTAGATAGTACACACTGCTGCTACTGAGCGTCAGTGGAGGAGGGAGTGGATGCTTGTGGATGTGATAGTTTGTCCTGGATGCTGTCAAGCTTCCTGAATGTTGTTGGGGCTGCACTCATCCAGGCAAGTGGGGAGTATTCCATCGCACTCCTGACTTGTGTCTTGTAGGTGGTGGACAGGCTTTGAGGAGTCAGAGGGTGAGTTACTCGCCACAGTATTCCCAGCCTCTGGCCTGCTCTTGTAGCCACTGTATTTATGGCTAATCCAGTTGAGTTTCTGGTCAATGGTAACCCCCAGGATGTTGATAGTGCGGGATTCAGTGATGGTAACACCATTAAATGTCAAAGAAAAGCCAGTGGATGTGATTTATTTGAATTTATTTTAAGGCCTCTGACAAGGTGCTACACAGAAGGCTGCTAAATAAGATAAGATATAGAGGTGCCGGTGTTGGTCTGGGGTGAACAAGGTCAGAAATCACACGACACCAGGCCACAGTCCAACAGGTTTATTTGAAATCACAAGCTTTCGGAGCATAGTCCCTTCATCAGGTGAAGTGAAAAAGAAGCACATAGAACACAGAAGTTTATAAGTAAAAGATCAAAGGGTCACGCAACTGATGAGGATGTATTAAACACACCTAAGATGCTGTTAAATCTTTAATCAGTTAGAAGGTTTTAATTGATTAATATGCATATGTAAATTCCAGAATTTCTTTCAAGTCACTGCCCTGAGAGAGCTAAAGGTTTTATCAGCATAAAGAAGAGGTGACATTTTAGGTCAGACACTAGTAGGAGAGACTGGGACCCAAGGGCACAGCCTCAGGGTGAAGGGATGATCCTATAGAACTGAGATGAGGAGGGATTTCCTCAGCCAGAGGGTGGTGACTCTGTGGAACTCATTGCTGCAGAGGGCTGTGAAGGCCAAGTCATTGAGTGTCTTCAAGACAGAGATAGGTTCTTGATGAGTAATGGGATCAATGGTTATGGGGGTGTTGTAGAATCAAATCAGCCATGATTAAATGGTGGAACAGACTCAATGGGCCGAATGGCCTAATTCTGTTTGTGTGTATTATAGTCTTGTATATCAAGAGTGCACTGATGGGGTGGTAATTGGCCGGGTTGGAGTTGTTTTGTTATTTGTATTCAAGGTGTACCCTCGGCAATTTCCCAAAGACTTTTCTTCTGCTCTCTGTTCCTAAAAGGGGGACAAGTAATTTTAATCACGGTTTGTTCTGGACTCACCCACAAGAAGAAACATCCTTTCAAACCCACCTTGTCAAGACCATCTTATACACTTCAATCAAATCACCTCTCACTTTTCTAAACCTAATGAAAACAAGCGAAGTCTGTCTAGTCTCCCTTCATAGAACAATCCAATCATTCCATACCAATCTCATAAACCTTAACTTAATTGTGTCCAACATTTCACATCCTTCCTTAAATAAGGAGACCAATATCGAGCACAATACTCTTAATGTGGTCTCACCAGTGTTGTGTCTAACTGAAGCATAACCTGATTACTTTTATAAAAACCGAAAGGACTGTGGATTCTGGAAATCAGAAACAGAAACAGAAATTGCTGGAAAAAGCTCAGCAGGTCTGGCAGCATTTGTGAAGAGAAATCAGAGTTAATGCTTCAGGTCCCACGACCCTTCCTCAGGACATGACTACTTTTGCGTTCAGTTTTCTTCACAATCAGCAATAACCTTCTATTAGCTTTCGTGGTTGGCTGCGAAAGGTTTCTCTGGTAGAGAATTCCACAGGGTCCCCACTCTCTGGGTGAAGACATTTCTCTTAAACTCAGTATTCAATGGCACACCCTGTCTCCTTAGACTATGACACCTGTTCTGGACTCCCTGGTCAGCAGGAACATCCTTCTGTGTTTACCGTGTTTACTAGGTTACAGATAGTTGATTATTTAACAGATCACGGTGACTCAGTGGTTAGCACTGCTGCCTCACAGCGCCAGGGACCTGGGTTTAATTCCATCCTCCGGCGACTGTCTGTGTAAAGGTTGCACATTCTCCCCATGTGTATGTGGGTTTCCTTCCACAGTCCAAAGATGTGGAGGTTCGGGTGGATTGGCCATGCTAAGTTGCTCATAGTGTTCAGGGATGTGTTGGTGCATTAGCTATGGAAAAGGTAGGGGGATGGGTCTGGGTGGGATGCCCTTCAGAGGGTCGGTGTTGACTTGTTGGGCTGAATGGCCTTTCCCCATTGTAGGGATCCTGTGATGATCTTGATTAGTTACTAGACTCATCCCAATGATCTCCTGAAGGACTTGCACTTTTCACCCCAGATAATCTTGAGCTAACCTAAAACTCTTATTAACCAGAACCCAACCTACACCAAGTCCTGGTCAATGATAACCTCTGTGGAGCTTGACCAGTATTTGCTCCCAGTACAGCCACACCTCCATTTTACAATGTTCATCCCTGCTTTCAGCTCTTGCCATTGTCTTCCCCCTCCCTGTCTCTGACCTCTCTGTGACCCTGTGCACTCATCAATTCCCAACGTTTGCGCCTCCAGTTTTCATCCCTCCACCGGGACTGGCTTTGCCTTCAGTTGCAGCATGAGCCCAGAGCTCAGGGCTTCTCTCTGTCCCTTCATTAACCTCTCAATCTCCCGAGAACTTCCAACAACAACCCAAGTTTTGTTGTCCGAATATCTCAACATGTGGTTGGAGGGTTTGATCTATAGGTTGAGACTGAATAGGCTGGGGCTATTTTCCCTGGAGTGTCAGACGCTGAGGAAGGACCTTATAGAGGTTTATAAAAATCATGAGGGGCATGGATAGGGTAAATAGACAAGGTCTTTTCTCCAGGGTAGGGGAGTCCAAAACTATACAGCTTAGGTTTAAGGTGAGAAGGGAAAGATTTAAAAGGTATCTAAGGAGTAACTTTTTCACATAGAGGGTGGTGTGTGCATGGAATGAGCTGCCAGGGGAAGTGGTGGAGGCTGGTACAATTACAACATTTAAAAGGCATCTGGATGGGTATATGAATAAGAAGGGCTTTAAGGGCCAAACACTGGCAAATGGGACTAGATTAATTTATGATATCTGTTCGGGATGCATGAATTGTACAGAAGGGTCCATTTCTGTGCTGTACATCTCTATGACTCTATGCATGTAACTTGGTGTCAAAGTTCATCTGATAAATGCTCTGGAAGACACTCTGGAATGTTTCTGCTACATTAAAACTGTTATGTAAACGTGAGTATCACACAGGTATGAGTTAGACAGAGTGAAAGGTTGGTAGTCTGAGGGTTTCCGGTTAACAGTGGCAGATACAGCTCTCTTTTACAGACAAGGTGACGTATGAGTGAAGCCTTTTTACCAGCTCGGTTGATCTCTACTCCATTAAGCAAGTTTATCAATATTGCATGAAGCTACAAGCATTAACCTGTCAGTGATACATTATTTACTCGGCTGAGCATAAGAAAAAAAAAGCTGGGTAGCAAAACAAGAGCTGTGTTCTGAAGCCCTGGGACTGCGAGAACCTACCTGAGCTCTGAATGTGAACAGCATCTCAATTTGTTTCTTTCTGTCCCTCCTGCAGAGGTTTCCCAGGCCCAGGTCCTGGCCCAGGATGAAGAACTTGGAAGGTCACCATGAAGCTTTGGCAGCACGACCCATCACCCTTGCCACCCCCGCTCCAGTGGGCAATGTCACAGAGCCTATTACCAGCCAGACTGGGGGAAAGGATGATGGCTTTTCCAAGGTGAAGGAAAAGTTCATGAATGAGCTGAACAAGATTCCACGTGAGTAAAAAAGAAGTCTGATTTTACCGCCACTGTATCATTGAGGTTCCGCACGCAACGATCTCCCCCCACCCCCGGGAACTTCTGATTGTACGAAACACAGAAAATGTATATTCTGCTTTTACAGGTTTCTGTACACGGACAGAGAGGAGACAAACAGTTTTATTTTCTCTCGGTGGAGCTTGTTTGTGCAGCTTTAGAACTCTTGATCTCAGAGGGTGGTGGCTGAAGGGTCAGTGATTATTTTGTGGATCAGAGGCAGGCAGATTGCTGTTCGACAGGGAATCGAGGGTTATCAAGGGATAAATGAGAATGTGGAATTCCTAACATAAACAGACCAGCCATGGCACAGTAGCTCAAAGGGCAGAGTGGCCTACTCCTGCTCCTAAACCCTAAATTGCTATTTAATATCTCAATTTTTTTTTAGAGTGAAGAGATTCCAGGGTCATTGAGGGTTGATTTTCACACTGTTTGACCCAGCCAGTGAAAATGGAGCAAGTGGCCTATTAAACTCTTACAGTACAGCAGGAGGCCATTCAGCCCACTGTAGCAACTCTTTTCAAGATGTGTCCAATTTGTCCTGCTCGCTCCCTAACCCCCTGCAAATTTATCTTGTTCAAGTATTAATCCAATTCTCTTCAATGTTGCAATAAATACAAAATCCTGCAGATGTTGGAGATCTGAAATAAAAGCAGAGAAAGCTGGAGAAACTCAGCAGGTCTGGCAGTGCCTGCGGAGAGAGAGAAACAGGGTTAATGTTTTGAATTCAATTTGACTCATCTTTGGAACTGAGGAAGTCAGATTGGACTTAAAATGTGAACTCTTGGGTTTTTTTTAATTTCTCCACAGAAGCTGCAAGGCGTGCAACGGGAGTTTCTCCGGTATTTCACTTCACCATTGAAGCTGCTTCCACCACCCTGTCAGTCAGTCCCTTCCATTTGTTGCCTCGCAAAATATCTCCTCATTAGCTCAATACCCAACCCCCACACCCAGCCTTGTTCTTTTGCCAATTCTCTTTGATCTGTGTCCTCTGGCTACTGACCCTCAGGTGACTCCAGTGTTTATTTCTTACCTGTTACACAGACAGCCCAGTTGTACTTCCTCACCTTGGTCAATGACCAACTACAGCAAGGCTCATGGCCCTGTCACGGTCGGGTGTTTCTACATTTCATCAAAACAGTGGCAAGGCCAAAGTCAAACTTTTAAATACTATTGCGACGATTGTAACTTAAACAGGAAACTGTGGTTGGTTGGCCCGCCGAGTTGGTTCATTAGTTTGCAGATGTTTCATAACCCTGCTGGGTAACATCATCAGTGCAGCCTCCGGTAAAGCGCTGTTGTGTTTTCCCGCCTGGTATCTAAACTCTGGGGTCCGTTGAATTTGATTACCTCATTTCTGGTTTTCCTTTGCAGTGGTGTGTATGCAGGGTCTCGTTCAATGTGTTTGTTGATGGCCTCCTTGGTGGAGAACCAGGCCTCTAGGAATCCCCGTGCTTGTCTCTGTTTGGCCTGTCCTAGGATCCTGGCGTTGTCCCAATCAGACTGATGGTTCTCCTTGTTTGTGTGTATGGAGACGAGTGAGTATTGGTCATGTCTTTTTGTTGCTAGTTGATGTTCAAGTATTCTTGTGGCCAGTTTCCTTCCTGTCTGTCCAATATAATGTTTGTCACAGTCCTTGCGTGGGATCTTGTATATCACGTTGGTTCTGTCCATAGTGGGTAAGGGGTCTTTGGGTTGAGTTAGCAGTTGGCGTAGGGTTGACGTAGGTTTGTGTGCCACTCTGATGCTCAATGGCCGTAGGAGTCTTGTGGTCAGTTTGGATATGTTCTTGATGTATGGCAATGTGATGAGTGTGTTAGGGCGTGCAGTATCTTCCTGCTGTTTGTGTGACAGGCATCGTCGGACCCAGCTGTTCAGGTATCCCTTGTCTCTAAATACTTGGTGGAGGTATTCTTTGTCATTTTGGCGTAGTTCTGGGTTGCTGCAGTGTGTTGTGGCTTGTTTCAGTTGAAGCTGTGTGAAAGCATAATTAAACGAGCTACAACACACTGCAGCAAACCAGAACTACGCCAAACTGAAGAAGAATACCTCCACCAAGTATTTAGAGACAAGGGATACCTGAACAGCTGGGTCCGACGATGCCTGTCACACAAACAGCAGGAAGATACTGCACGCCCTAACACACTCATCACATTGCCATACATCAAGAACATATCCAAACTGACCACAAGACTCCTACGGCCATTGAGCATCAGAGTGGCACACAAACCCACGTCAACCCTACGCCAACTGCTAACTCAACCCAAAGACCCCTTACCCACTATGGACAGAACCAACGTGATATACAAGATCCCATGCAAGGACTGCAAAAAACATTATATTGGACAGACAGGAAGGAAACTGGCCACAAGAATACTTGAACATCAACTAGCAACAAAAAGACATGACCAATACTCACTCAACTCCATACACATGGATAAGGAGAATCACCAGTTCAACTGGGACAACGTCAGGATCCTGGGACAGGCCAAACAGAGACAAGCACAGGAATTCCTAAAGACCTGGTTCTCCACCAAGGAAGCCATCAACAAACACGTAGAACTATACTTGAGATACACAAGGAAAACCGGAAATGAGGTAATCAAATCCAACGGACCCCAGAGTTTAAATACCAGGCGGGAAAACACAACAGTGCTTCATTGGAGGCTGCACTGATGATGTTACCCAGAAAGGTAAGGAAACGTCTGCAAACTAATGAATAACTCGGCGAGCGAACTACAGTATCCACAACCCAAGCTACAAATCTGCTCAAGAACCTTAAACAGGAAACATAAGAGCAGAAGAAATAAGAGCAGGAGTAGACCATTCAGCCCCTCGATTCTGCCTCACCACTCTAGAAGATCATGGCTGATCTGCCCCAGGGCTGAGCTCCCCTTTTCTGCCAGCTCCTCATAGCCAACTCCCCGATATTTCAACAAATCTATCGACCTCCACTTTCTCACGATGGTGAAATAGTTGGATTGTGTTTATTCATAAACACAGCCCCATTACGTCGGCTCAATTCACCATCTGTCAGGCTGCAGAAAGTAAAACAAAATGTAAAAAGGATGCTTTAAAATAGTGATCTGATTCAAGACTCAGGTGGCTAGAGAGTTAAACATTGCACCTTTGTCAAATACCAGTCAAAAAAAGCACATAACTCAGGAGACATTTGAACCTTTTTTGTGCTTTTCACAATCTCAGATTGTTTCAAAGCATTTTACAGCAAAGGAAGTACTTTTTCAAAGGTCGTGGAATGATCTGGATCTCTTTGATCTGGGAAGCACGTTGTGTTTCTTTGATGCTGTTTGATACAAATGGCCCTTTAAGATTGGGACCAAAGCACTCAGCAGTTTGCTTGTTTCACTTCACTCCATTTTACTGTTAGTGTGGGGCCTGGGTCATGGAGCACAGGCCTTCAATCACCTCATGTGTGGGTGCGTTAGAGTTTGGAAGGAGGCAGTGCATTCACCGAAGGTGTCAGACCTGAGTTCACTGCAGCAGTGTCAGGACTTCGCAGTTTTACTGTCACCAGCCCAAAGGTTTGGAAAGATTTCCCCAGAGACTTGCAATCAAACCACCCTGTTATCATCTCAACATCAGTCTTTTGTTTTTTAAGATCATGGCCATGCCAAGGAGCTCCTACTGCTCCAACAACTCATTTAAAGCTACTCCTGAGCAAAATTGTCCTTGCCGAGGATTTTATAGTTATCAGTCTAGAGCAGGAGACATTCACCAGAGCTGGGGGTTGGGGATGGTTTGGGGACAGGGTGCTGGGGGCTGAGGTGTGGGTGTGGAGACACGGCAGATAGTAGGGGGCGGAGAAACTTCTGGAAACAGAAAGCTGACATGAGAAAAAGTAAAAATGAGTTCCACTCATAGCGGGTTTTGTCGGGATTGGAATCTGCCTGCCTTACCTATTCTGGCCAATGTGTGGCAGACTTTAGTCATGTACTGAAGCTGGAGAAGGGACTTGGTCATGGGAAAAGGCCCAAAGCCCCTCAAACCTGCTCCACTCTTTAGTGTTGGACAAATAATGAATACCCATTTAACCACTGTGAATCCCCCATCCTTAACACCTTTCCCTAACAGAGATTTCACAGATTCACACAGCAGAGAGGAGTCGGAGGCCCAAGAAATGCCCCACAACCGACTTCTGAACAAACAGATGATCTGGTCACTATCATGTTGCTCTTTGTCTTGTTCCTTCTTGTTTTGAAGTTAAGTTCAAACCAAGCTCTTAGATCCAAACATTTTCATCATCTCTGCTAGTATCTACCTCAGCGTTGTGGTGTTAGGTTTTGATAGTTAACACTCTGTGTGATGTTTGGGACAGTTTATCATATTAGAGGTTCTATATAAACGCAAGGCGTTGTTACTTTGACAATAAATCTTTGTGTAATAGAAGACAAGCTGCTGTGACTGATGCTTCTGGGCTTTGCGTGGAAGAAATGTACATAAGAGATGGGCAATCACATTACTGTCCTGAGTGGGTTTGTCTAGGAGCCTTGCCAGTTTTCTGAAACCTGACTGTCCATCTTAAGTGGATGTAGATTGATTAAACTACTCTCTAAAAGCCTCTCCAAGTAGAAAGTACTTATTATAGAAACTCGTAAGTGCACCATCTCTCCAAAACATTCTGTCTGGTGACAGGAGCGCTTGTGTGATTGGCTGAGCAGCTAGTTTTCCGTGAATAACTTCAGTTAAAGCTTAAATCTCTGACATCGGTTAAAGCCATTGGGAAACCAGGACTGACTCTCAGATGGTCATATCAGCATTGCTTTATATCCCAGGATCATTTATTAGCCAGGATATGGAGGTGCCAGAGTTGGACTGGGGTGGACAAGGTCAGAAATCACACGACACCAGGTTATAGTCCAACAAGTTTATTTGAAATCACAAGC
Source organism: Ginglymostoma cirratum (assembly GCA_024137785.1). NCBI lineage: Eukaryota > Metazoa > Chordata > Chondrichthyes > Orectolobiformes > Ginglymostomatidae > Ginglymostoma > Ginglymostoma cirratum. The sequence goes on from JAHRHZ010000020.1 coordinate 1,996,075, forward strand.
TTTCAGAGCGAAGCCCCTTCCTCAAGGGTTGAGTCTGAGTGGTGCTCCGAAAGCTTGTGATTGGACAATAATCTAGTGTTGTGTAACTTTTGACGTTATTAGTTGGTAGCATTTTAAGCTGGAGTGTACGAGGTGGGTCAGAGTGGGGTTGTGACCTGGGAGTACAATTTGAATCAGCTCATTTCCAGCACTCTCAGGCCAGGAGAACTAAAGGATACGGCTTATGCAATAAACTCTTAACAAGAAACAGTGAATTCTCTTAACAAGAACAGTGGGTGGCATGGTGGCTCAGTGGTTAGCACTGCTGCCTTGCAGCGCCAGGGACCCAGGTTCAATTCCAGCCTCGGGTGACTGTCTGTGTGGAGTTTGCACATTCTCCCTGTGTCTGTATGGGTTTCCTCCCACCATCCAAAGATGTGCAGGTTAGGTGGATTGGCCATGCTAAATTGCCCATAGTGTTCAGGGATGTGTAGATTAGGTGGGTTACAAGGGAACAGGTGTGGGTGGGATGCTCCAAGGTTCGCTGTGGACTTGTTGGGCTGAAGGGCCTGTTTCCACACTGTAGGGATTCTCGATTCTAAATGGTAAATAATAAGGATAGGATTCCTACAAGATGCTGGGACAGTTAATACTGACGCATTGAAGATGAACAAAGGAAAAGGGAGCCTAAAAAGTTTAGGGAGGGAATTCTGAAGCATTGGGCCATTGCTGAGGGAATCATTGGAGGTGAGATTGGGAGGGTGTGGTCAGCTCTGCCATCACTGAGGGAGGGCTGTATTGTCAGAGGATCAGTGATTAGAGTGAAAGGTTAAAACCAAGACCCTGTCTGCTGACTGTAAGCTACTCAATGATGCCAGTAGGAGGGTTCTCCCAATGACCTTGCCAGGACATGTCCCTCAACTGGCAATCTGGTCACTACCATATTGCTGTCTGTGGGATCTTACTGTGTCCAAATTGGCTGCCACATTTCCCACACTGCATGAGTGACTAAATTTGAAAAGTACTTCATTGACTGGGGAGTGTGCAGCGGGACCTGGGTGTCCTTGTACCCCAGTCGCTGAAGGTAAGCATACAGGTGAAGGAGGTAAACAGTATGTTGGCTTCACAGTGAGAGGATTGGAGTGCAGGAGCAGGGATGTCTTGCTGCAATTGTACAGGGCCTTGGAGAGATCACACCTACAATATTGTGCGCAGTTTTGGTCTCCTCATCTAAGGAAGGATGTTCTGGTGATGGAGGGAGTACAATGAAGGGTTACCAGACTAATTGCTGAATGGCAGGATTGATGTATCAAGACAGGCTGGATCAGTTAGAACTATATTCACTGTGGAGGAGATCTTATTAGAAACCTACAAAGTTCTAACAGGACTAGACACGGTGAATGCAGGAAGGATGTTCCCAACGAGCAGGGAGTCCAGAAGCAGGTGCTCACAGTCTAAGGAAATGGAGATGGACTGAGATGGGGAGAAATGTCTTCATCCATAGAGTGGGGAGCCTGTGGAATTCTCTGCCATGGAAAGCAGTTGAGGCCAAAGCATTGAATGTTTTGAAGAAGGAGTTAGTGATAGCTCTTAGGGCTAAAGGGATCAAATGGTATGGGGAGAAAGCAGGTACAGGGGACGATTTGGATGATCAACCATGATCCTATTGAATGTCAGAGCAGGCTCAAAGGGCAGAATGGCCTACTCCTGATCCTATTTTCCATGTTTCACTAATTGCACAGAGATTTCAGGCTTCCTGGGTTTGTGAGGGTTGCTATATAAATGCAGACTTTATTCTTATTTCTCACTTTTAGCTGGAAGTCAAGGGCTCAATTTTCCTAGTTGATGATGTACTCTTACCAGCTATCTTCCAGCCTCCCAATATGTTCAACACAATTTCAGGCAAAATGTGTTTTAGAATAATGCCTCAAATGTCACACAATATGTGCTGAATATACACACACAATATTTCTGTAATGAAACCAGCCTTCCTCACAAGACAACAGAAGCCGAACTGAATTGGAAATGGGCTGGGGTCTGATATTATTCTTCTGGGGACCTCAGCACTGTTCCTTCCCTACCACTGGATCGAATTCCTCAAACGCCCTCCCTTAACAGCACTGTGGATGTCCCAGCACTTGCAAATAATGCAGAGGTTTGTAGAATCCCTCCAGTGCTCTGCAAGCTGGTGGCAGGGTAAGTCACTGCATTTGGAGCCCCATTCTGCTCGCCAGTTCTCTTTCTCCCTCCATCTCTCTCCCTGCGCAGTAATTCTATTCCCTACCACCCAACCAACACCCCTTTTAACTAACTACCGAAGGCGCCAGGTCATGAGTAGGAGCCACTTGGTGGAGCTGAAAGCGCAGGTTGTGTCCTGCAGCGATGGCGGATCGGGAGTGGGCTGGAGTGAGCCAGAGTGACAGAGGCAGATTGGGAGTGGACCGGAGTGACAGGGGCGGATCGGGAGTGGGCCAGAGAGGCAGCTGGCAGCAGCATGGCGAGGGTTGAAAAGCCTGGAGCGGGACTCCGGTGGAGGCATGGCAAGCAAAATTGGACTCTCATAAGTTCATTTTGTGAAGAAAGGTCCTGACCCGAAACGTTAACTTTCCTGCTCCTCTGATACTGCCTGGCCTGCTGTGTTCCTCCAGCTCCACACTGTGTTATCTCTGACTCCAGCATCTACAGTTCCTACTATCTCTTTTAAGTTATCTTCCTTTTCCCTTTTCTTATTCTAACGCACACTCTTTTCACTGTATTTTTACATTGAATACAGGGGACAATAAATAATTCAATTCAATTGAATGTGGAAACAGACCATTACACCCATCAGGTGCACACTGACCCTCTGAAGAGCACCCAGATCCATGCCCCTACCCTATCCCTGTGTTCCCACAGCAAATCCACATAAGCCTGAACACTATGGGCAATGTAGCAAGGCCAATCCACCTAACCTGGACATCTTTGGACTGTGGGAGGAAACCAGGGCACCTGGAGGATGGGCGCACACACACACACGCGCACACAGAGACCATGCAAACCCCACATAGGATTAAATTGAACCCGGGTCCCCAGCGCTGTGAGGCAGCGGTGCTAACCACTGAGCCACAGTTCCACCCGTGTTCATGAAGATAGCCCACCGCCACCTCCTCTAATCAGTTAGTGTTGTGAAATCAGTGCTGGCTCAGCCAGTGATGTGGACATCCCATGCATGAGCATTTAACAAATTCAAGTAGGGTTGAGCTATCCAGCTCGTGTCAAAAAGATACATGAATTTGCAGTTAATAATGGGTCAAGGCAGCAGCATCTTCACCATCTGATAATTCTGGCAGTGGCATGTTTAATAAAAGCTGTCAGAGCATAATCTGCATTATTTAACACATTTACACCCAAGCATTAACACAATCGGCTCATAAATATGCATGCTGTAATTATGGAAAGTGCTGCTTGAATTTTTTAAAAGCTTGTTTCCCCTTTTACCTTTCCAATGCAAAATTAGCCAATAAAAATCAGATTTGTTTGGTGAACAAATCCTGCTCAGTCACAAGTAGTGAATGTTGAAAGTTGTAGACACAGGGTAAATGCAGGAAGGATGATCCCAGTGAGTGGGGAGTTCAGAACCACAGACTAAGGGTATGGGGTAGGCCATTTAGGATTACCAGGGAGAAACCTGGAACACGGCACTGAAACAGAAACAGAAATTGCTGGAGAAACTGAGCAGGTCTGGCAGCAGATATAGTAGGAACTGCAGATGCTGGAGAATCCGAGATAACAAGGTGTAGAGCTGAATGAACACAGCAGGCCAAGCAGCATCAGAGGAGCAGGATCTGGCAGCATCTGTGGAGACAGAAACAGAGTTAACATTTCGAGGCCAGGGACCCTCCTTCAGAACCCAAAACTTTAACTCTGTTTCTCTCTCCACTGATGCTGCCAGACCTGCTGAGTTTCTCCAGCAATTTCTGTTTTTGTTTCAGATTTCCAAATTCTTTGTTTCATTATAACGGTTTACTGAATTGGATGATCAGCCATGATCATATTGAAGGTGGAGCTGGCTAGAGGGGCCAACTGGCCAACTCCTGCTTCTATTTTCTATGTTTCTATGTTCGAAGGTGTTTTTATTGTAACATGACAATTGACGGTGAGGTGCCCTGAACAAAGCAATAATGATGACAGGTAAGAAGCTACCAGTGCACCAACTGCAATATTGTATTTCTATAGAATCTCTAACATCATAAAATACCCCAAGGCCCTTCACAGGAATGCAACCAAGCAAGAGAATATAAGAAATAGGAGCAGGAGTAGGCCTTTTGGCCCATCGAGCCTGGTTCATAGGTCAATAAGATCATGGCTGATCTTCTCGTGGACCCAGCTCCAATTACCCGCCCACACACCATAACCCTTCATTCCTTTACTGTTCGAAAATCTACCTTTGCCTTAAAAAACATTCAACGAGGTATCCTCAGCTGCTTCACTGGGCAGGGAATTCCACCGATTCAGAATCATTAAGATTACCAGCCGCACAAGAACCTGTCAAGGCAAATGATTAATAGCTCAGTCAAAGAGCTACATTTTGAGGAGAAGGCTTTAGAGGGACAGAGAAGCTTTGGGTTGAGTTTCCAGTATCTCGGACCCAAACAGCTGAAGGCACAGCCACCAATGCTGAAGTGATTAAGGGCAAGGATGAGTTGGGGGCCAGAATTAAATGGTTGATTGATTCATTGATCTATTGTCGCATGTACTGAGTATAGTGAAAAACTTTATTTATGAGCAGCACTGGCAAGATCACAGTAAGCAAGGATGTACAAATCAAAGGTTGTACGAACTTAGAGACCTACAAGTTACGTTGCACAGAGTGTGTGCTAGGTGAGATCAATGTTACCAAGATCAGTTTTATTTGAAATGAGAATCCATTCATCAGTCTGATAACAGCCGGGAAGAAGCTGTTCCTGCAACTGCTGGTGTGTGTGTTCAAGCTTCTATATCTCCTGCCTGACGGAAGAGATTGTAGGAGAACATTACTGGGGTGCGATGGGTCTTTGATGATGTTGGCTGCCTTTCCGCAGCAGCGAGCTGTGTAAATGGAGTTTACGGATGGAAGATTGGTTTCTGTGATGGTCTGGGCTGTGCACTCCACCTTCTGTAGTTTCTTACGGTCCTGGGCAGAGCAGTTGCCATACCAGGCCATTATGCACCCGGGCAGTGTGCTTTCAATGGAGCATCGGTAGAAGTTGGTGAGGGACCTTATGGACATGGCAAATTTCCTGAGCCACCTGAGCAAAAGCTCCGGAATTTTGGAGGATTGGAGGAGATGACAGACAGAGAGAGCAGGTGAGGTCACAGATGATTTGAAAACAAGGATGAGAATTTCAAAACTGAGCAATAAGACCAGTGAGCATGGTATGATGGGTATATAGCATTTGATGCAGGTTAGGCTACAGGCTGCAGGATTTTAGAAGAATTTTTGGGGTATTTTTGGAAGAACTCAAATTGAAGGAGCTCTGAAAATGGAAGGCTGTTCAGGAAAGAGTTGGATTACTCAGGTGACAAAGGCACAGATTATCATTGGAGCAGTTATGGAGCTGAACAGAGGCTGACAGAGAGAAGTTCGATGCCTTAGAGATGGAGGGAGACTGCCTTGATAATGGAGAGCAAATGGATTGCTAAGTAAAAGAAAGCTTGTCAAGTGAATGTTCCACCATACAAAACTCTGCAAAATACAGTTCTACAAGCCGAATAGAAAACAGATCAACAAGGTTTTGAACTCAATTATCTTTCATCAGAAGTGTTTACTGGCATTTCTAAAGGTGCCAAGCCTCTGGACACGTATACAGCTTTGTCAAGAATGTTCTTTGAAGTGTATTTCTTTTCCTTTCAAGCTCTCCAAATAAGCTGCAGATCAGATTGCTTTCAAAGTCTTAGTTTCCTTTTGATAAACGTCCTTCTATTTATTGAATCTGCTAGATGGGTCCAGCAGACCATGTTTATCTTCATAATCTCCAGAATCTCCTTCAAAACCCTGCCTCTTGTACCTACACCTCCAGCCCTCATCCCTCTGCTTGTTGTACTGCTTTGAACTCAAAGAAGTAACAGTGAGATAGTCAGCCTCTTGAGCCTTCTCCATCACTACATATTCTGTAGGGTAACAGAACTAGCCATTTGGCCCAACAAGTCTGTACAGTTGTTTATGATGGAATATTCCTAAATTAGGTCAAGGGTAGTGATCTCCGGATTACTCCCAGTGCCACGTGCCTGTGAGGATAGAAATAGAAAGATAGGCCAGATGAATGCGTGGCTGAGGAGCTGGTGCAATGGGCTGAGTTTTCAATTCTTAGATCATTTGGATCTCTTCTGGGTTAGAGGTGCAATGTACAAGAGGGATGGGTTACACTCGAACCTAAGGGGGACCAATATCATCAGGGGAGATTTGCTACTGTTACCTGGGAGGGTTTAAACTAGTTTGGCAGAGGGATAGGACTCTAAATAAGAGAGGGGCCATTGAGAAGTCAGGGGAAAATATATTAGCCATCAAGAGCAAGTTTATTATTCAGGATAGCCAGGGGCATAGTAAAGGGAGGGAAAAGACCTCTAGTTTAAAGTGCATTTATTTCAATGCTAGACGCCTGACTGGCAAGGCAGATGAGCTCATGGCATGGATTGCTCTAGGGACTGGGATATTATAGCCATAACAGAAACATGGCTGAGAGAAGGTCAGGACTGGCAGCTCAGTGTTCCTGGATACAGAAGCTACAAGTGTGACAGAAGTACAAGTAAGCGAGGAGAGGAGGTTGCCCTTTTGATAAGGGAGGATGTAACAACAGTGCTTAGAGAGGATATTCTTAAGGGGTCATCAAATGCCGTCATATGATTAGAACTTAGAAACAAGAGGGGATGGTCACACTATTGGGACGGTATTATAAACCTCCAAACAGCCAGCGGGTACTAAAGGAGCACATGCATAGGGAAATTGCACATACCTATAGAAATAATAGAGTAGAGCTGGCTGGAGATTTTAATTTCCCCTGTATTGACTGGGGCCTACCAGAGTGTAAAAGGCCCAAACGGGGTGGAATTTCACACGTGTCCCAGACAGTTTCCTAAATCAATATGTAGAGGGCCCTACTCGAGAGGGTGCAACACTGGACTTCCTCTGACGAAACGAGGCAAGTGACTGAAGCGTCAATCAGAGAGCACTTTGGGTCCAGTGACCATAACTCTCTCAGTTTTAACATGGTTATGGAAAAAGACAGAATGGGTCCACAGGTTAAGGTGCTAAACTGGAGCAGGGCCAATTTTGGGGCCATTAGGCAGAATCTAGCATTGGTCAATTGGGTGAATCTGATTGAAGGAAAAGGGAGGACTAGCAAATGGGAGGGTTTGAAAAGTGTGATATCAAGAGTCCAGGGACAATATGTGAAGGGAAAAGCTGGCAGGTTTAGGGATCCCTGGCTGACGAGGGATATTGAGGCTCTGGAGAGGAAAAAGAAGAAGGCATACATTGAGTTTAAGCTATTGGACTCAAGTGATTCCCTAGATGACTATAAAAAGTGTAGGAGCACACTTAAGAGGGTGGTTGGCAATACTTCTGGTTCTGTTTCTCAGTGGTTTGTATATCAGGTCCAGTTGAATATGTTTGTTGATGGAGTTCCAGTTGGAATGCCTTGACCTCCAGGAATTCCCTGGCATGTCTCTGTTTCACTTGTGCTATTATGGATGTGTTGTCCCAGTTGAATTTGTGTCCTTCTTTGTCCGTGTGTATTGAGACCAGGAAGAACTGGTCATGTCTCTCAGTGGTTAGTTGGTGTTTGTGTATCTTTACTGTCGGTTTATTTCTAGTTTGGCCTGTGTAATGTTTCTCACGGTCCTTGTGTGGTATTTTGTATATTATGTTAGTTTTATTGGTTGTGCGTATGGGATCCTTTACTTCGTCAGTAGCTGTCGCATTGTGGTTGTTGGTTTGTGAGCTACTCTGATACCTAGGGGTATGAGTGGTCTTGTGGTCATCTCTGATATGTCTCTGATGTACGGTAGGGTGACTAGTGTGTCTGACCGCGTTATGGCTTCTTGTTGTGGTCTGTCATGGAGGTAACAGCAGATTGTGCTTTTTGGGGATCCATTCCTTTTAAAAGCTCCGTGTAGGTGCTCCAGTTCTGCTTTGCACAATTCCGGGTTGCTGCAGTGTGATGTGGCTCATTTAAATAATGTCCTGATGCAGCTCCGTTTATGGGTGTTGGGCTGGTTGCTGGACTAATGAAGTACCTGGTCCATATGTGTGGTCTTTCTGCGTACGCTGGTCTGGAGTTCCCCGCTGTTCTTACGCTCCACCATTATGTACAGGAAGGTTAGTCGGTTGTTGCCTCTTCTTCTTTTGTGAATTTTGTCCCGGTGAGGACGTTTCTTATGTTTCTTCTTGTCTTGTGCATTTGATAATCACAAAGGTGTCATTTACATGTCAGACCCAAAGTTTGGGTTGTATAGTGGGGAGCGCTGTCCGTTCTAACCTGTGCATTACTGCTTCTGCAATCCGTCCTGATAATGGGGATGCCATTGGTGTTCCGTTGATTTGTTTGAAGTGGGTTGTGAGGCAGCAGTTTCAGGGGGCTATCCTTGTTGATGCCTTTGGTGTCATGGGGTATCTGCCTTCCTGATTCGTCCAACAGTGTGGCGAATGTCCCTTTGGCTAGGTCGATGTTTATGGATGTGAATAGTGCTGTTACACTGAAGGATATCATTATCTCATCCTCTTCTATCCTGGTGTCCTTGATGATGCTGAGGAATTCTTGGGATGAGTGGATGGAGTGGGTAGTGTTGTCTACCAAGTACTTCAGTTTCCATTGTAGTTCTTCAGCTAGCCTAGATGTTGGCGTACCTAGCAGTTAGACAATAGGTCTGAGGGGGACCCCTTCACGACATAAAGGATCCCATACCCACAACTAATAAAATTAATATAACACACAGAATACCATGCAAGGACTGTGAGAAACATTACATAGGCAAAATCAGAAGAAAACTAAAAATAAGGATACACAAACACCAACTAGCCACCAAGAGACACGACCAATTCTCACTGGTCTCAATACACATGGACAAAGAAGGACATGAATTCGACTGGGACAACACATCCATAATAGCACAAGCCAGAGACGTGCCAGGGAATTCCTGGAAGACTGGTATTCCAGCTGAAACTCCATCAGCAAACGCATTGAACTGGACCCAATATACAAACCACTGGAAAAGTGATGCCAACCACCCCAGCAAACTGAGGCGTATAAATAACAAGTGGGACAGAACGCCAATGTTTCACCGGAGGTGCGCTGATGACGTTACCTAGCAGGGTGATGAAATGTTGCAACCAAACACACTGGCTCGGCAAGTATGTCTGCAATCTCATCCGCAACCCGAGCTACAAATCTTCTCAAAACCTTTGAGTAAGAGGATAGCTAGGAAGAGAATAGGTCCTTGTAAAGATCAGCATGGCCATCTATGTGTGCAGCCACATGAGATGGGGAGATTTTTAATGAATATTTCTCCTCAGTGTTTACTGAGGAGAGAATCATGAATGCTAAGGAAGTAAGGGAAATAAGTGGGGATGTTTTGGACTGCAAACATTTTACCAGAGAGGAGGTGATAAGAGGTAAAAGGTACTGCAGATGCTGGAGAATCCGAGATAACAAGGTGTGGGGCTGGATGAACACAACCTGCTCCTATGATGCTGCTTGGCCTGCTGTGTTCATCCAGCCCCACACCTTGTTACCAGAGAGGAGGTGTTTGTAGCCTTAAAGTGCATTAAGGTGGATAAATCCCCTGGGCCTGATCAAGTCCATCCTCAGAAATTGTCGAAAGCTAGGGAAGAAATTGCAGAGGCCCTTGTAGAGATTTTTGCTTCATCTTTAGCCACTGGTGAAGCTTCGGAAAACTGGAGGGTGGCTAATGTTGTTCAATTGTTTAAGAAAGGAAGCAAAGACAAGCCAGGGAACTACAGGCCTGACATCAGTGGTAGGCAAGTTATTGGAGAGGATACTAAAGGACAGGATCAACCAACATTTGGATAGTCAATGTCTGATTAGGGATAGTCAGCATGGATTTGTGTGCAGGAAGTCATGTCTGACAAATTTTTTAGAGTTTTTTGAAGAGGTAACCAAGAGAATAGATGGGGATGGGACAGTGGATGCTGACTAATGGACTTTAGTAAGGCCCTTGATAAGGTCCCACAGGGCAGTCATGAAAGTTAGGTTGGATGGGATCCAGGGAGAGCTGGCTAATTGGATTCAAAATTGGCTTGATGGTAGGAAGCAGAGGGTGATGGTTGAGGGTTGTTTCTCGGACTGGAGGCCTGTGACTAATGGTGTGCACAGGGGTCGGTGCTGGGACCTTTGTTATTTGTTATTTACAGAAATGATCTGGATGTGGATGTACAGGCATGATTAGTAAGTTTGAAGATGATACAAAATTAGGAGGATCATTGATAGCAAGAAAGATTATCAAAAATTAAAGAGGGATCTTGATCAGATGGGGAAGTTTCTGCTGAGGATTGGCAAATGTAGTTCAACACAGATAACTGTGAGGTGTTGCACTTTGAAGTGTCGAACCAAGGTGGGACATATACAGGAAATGGTAAGACCTTGTGGAGTGTTGTGGAACAGAGGGACCTAGGAATACAAGTACATAGTTTGCTAAAAGCAGCGTCACGGGGAGACAGAGTGGTGAAGAAGGCATTTAGCATGCTGGCCTTCATCGGTCAAAGCATTGAGCATAGGAGTTGGAACGTTATGTTACAGCTGGGGAGGCAATGGCCTAGTGGTATTATCACTGGGCTATTAATCCAGACACCCAGATAATGTTCTGGGGACCTGGCTTCGAATTCCACCAGGACACATCCTTACCTGATCTGGCCTACATGTGACTCCAGAGCAAAGTGGTTGACTCCTAATTGCCCTCTGGGCAATTAGGGATGGATGATAAATGTTCCCTGGCCAGTGACAACCTCATCCCATGAATGAATAAAAATAAGTTGTTGGTAAGGCCGCACTCGGAGTATTGTGTACAGTTTTGATCACCATTACAGGAAAGACTTAGTTACACTGGAAAGTGTGCAAAAGAAGATTTATGAGGATGTTGCTCAGATTCATAGGCCTGAGTTATAGGGAGAGGTTGGTCAGGATAGGATTTTATTCCTTGGAACGTAGGAGAATGAGGGATGACCTTATTGAAGTGTATAAAATCATAAGATAAATGCATATAGTCTTTTTCCCAGGAATGGGGAATTGAAAACTAGAGGGCATAGGTTTAGGGGAGAGGGTGATCTTGCCACTTTCCTGGAGCAAGATCACCGAGCAGTTATGACTCAGTGGGTAACACTCTTGTCTTTAAATCGCAAGACAGTAATTGCAAAGTCGCAAGTCACACCACTTCACAGAAACAACCTTCTGAGGAAAATTACCTCTGGACTCCAGCCTAAGGAAGCCTCCCAAATTCCGACAAATGCCACTCAATGATGCCTCATATTTCCAACCGAAATCCAGGCAAATCAGAACAAACAGCTGAATGCAAAGGCTATGTGCCCTGGCAGCATTTGGGCAATAGTACTGAGGACTTGTGCTCGAGAACTTGCCACTCCCCTAGCCAAGCTGTTCCAGTACAGTTACAACACTGGTATCTATCCGACAATGTGGAAAATTGCCCAAGTATGTCCTGTACACAAAAAGCAGGACAAATCCATCCTGGCCAATTACGCCCCCCATCAGTCTCCTCTCGATCATCAGTAAAGTGATGGAAGGTGTCAGGAACAGTGTTATCAAGCAGCACCTGCTCAGCAATAACCTGCTCAGTGACGCCCAGTTTGGGTTCCACCAGGGCCACTCAGCTCCTGATCTCATCACAGCCTTGGTTCAAACATGGACAAAACAGCTGAATTCCAGAGGTGAGGTGAGAGTGACAGCCCTTGACATCAAGGCTTCATTTGACTGAGTGTGGCATCAAGGAGCCTGAGCAAAACTGGAATCAAGGGGAAAGTCTGCATTGGTTGGTGTTAATAAAATAATGGAAAGATTGTGGTTGCTGGAGGTCAGCCATCTCAGCTCCAGAGCAGCTCAGCTGGAGTTCTTCAGGGTGGTGTCTCTAGCCCATCTATAAGATGCATCACAACAACACACCAATACTCCTTCAACTGCACATTTCAAGCCTGTGACCACTTCCATCTAGAAGGACAAGGGCAGCAGATACATGGGAACACGACCCCCTACAAGTTCCCTCTGAGCCACTCACCATCCTAACTTGGAAATATATCGCAGTTCCTTCACTGTCACTTTGTCACCACATGGGCTGCAGTGGTTCAAAAAGGCAGCTTCACCACCACCTTCATCTAGGGACGGGCCATAAATGCTGGCTAAGCTGACACCAACCTCCCATGAATGAACTAAAAAAAAGGCATTATTACATTCCATGCCAGTGCTGGGTAATGCAGTGGCAGAGCAAGCCAGCACCTAAAAATATATCTACAAAAGAGTTATGAAGAAATGATAGTCAGGGACATTTCTATTGCAAAGAACAGGGTAGGCAATTGAGGACAGAGATGGGGAGAAATGTCTTCACCCAGAGAGTGATGAGCCTGTGGATTTCTTTGCCACAGAAAGTGGTTGAGGCCAAAACACGGAATGTTTTCAAGGAGGAGTTCGATACGTGAGGAATCGGATACATGAGGAGTCTGATACATGAGGAGTTGAATACTTGGGGAGTCACAGCATGCCAGCATGCTTCTCAGCAAATATCATCACTGAGGTAATGTAGAAAACACAGCAGCTAATTTGCATGCAGCAAGCTCCCATGAGTTATGCTAATAACTGGATAATATTCTCGTGATGATGGTTAAGGAGCTTGAACCAACAGCCTTGTAGTTTAAAGACAAAAGCGTCATTCACTGAGTCATACTGCTTAGTGATCTTTGCTCCAGGAAAGTGGCAAGTTTCTGCTTTGTCATCAATGTCAACAATGTGTGATTCTCAGATTTGAAGGACCTTCAGGAGATATTACAGTGAGGTGCAAGAATTAGAGAGTCATTAGAATGGGAGACTTTTTTAATATTAATAGGGACTGGAATAGTCATAGGGCAAAGTACAGGTAGGCACAAGAGTTCCTACTGTGGTTTTGGATGAATTTCCAATCGCAGTGTGAGCCCGGTCTGCTGGGCCTGTTTCATGGGTATGAGGCGGGTGAAGTAGATCAACTGTCAGTATAGGAACATTTCAGGGACAGTGATCATTGTATTGTAGGGTTCAGGTTGGCTATGGAAAAGACCAAAAATCAATCCAGCCAATAAGGAATGAACTGGGGGAAAGCCATCTTCAATGGAGTTGGAGTGAAACTGACCCAGATACATTGGAAACAAAGTTGTCAAGAAAAAAGAAGTGTAAACTGTACCTTTAAAGAAGGAACAGTTTAGGCACAGTCAGGATATATTAACTGCTTCATCGATGACCTTCCCTTCATCATTTAGTCAGAAGTGGGAATGTTCACTGATGACAAGAGACCAGGCAGTGATCATCTTCAACAAGATTGCATTTGGAGAAGAATAGACTCTTTAGGGATCGTCATCATGGTCTTATGCAAGGGACGTCTTGTCTCACAGACTTAACTGAATTTTTTGAGGAAATGATAAAGATGATTGATAAGGGTAGGACAGTGGATGTTGCTGACATTTGAAAGGTCCCTTATTGTAGGTTGATCCAGAAGATCAAATCTCTTGGAATCCATGATGAGTTAGCAAGTTGGATACAAAATGGCTTGGCCATAGAAGAACAGAAGGTAGGTGTGGAGGGGTGTTTCTCTGACTGGAGGCCTGTGACCAGTGGTGTTCCACAAGGATCAGAGCTGGGACCCCTGTTGTCTGTAAAATATGCATAACTGGTTTGGATGAAAATGTCAGTGGTCTGATTAGTAGGTTTGCAGATGACATGAAAATGGGTGGAGTTGTGGACAGTGAAGAAGGTTGTCGAAGATTACAGCAAAATACAGATCAGCCGGAAGGTTGGGTGGAGAAATGTCAGATGGAGTTTAATCCAGACAAGCGTGAGGTGATGCATTTTGGGACATCAAATGCAAAAGGAAAGTGTACTGTAAATGGCAGGACCCTTAGCAGCGTTGATATACAGAGGGATCTTGTGGTGAAGTCCATAGCTGCCTGAAAGTGGCAGCACCAGTGGACAAGTTGACGAAGAAGGCGTATGGCACGCTAGCCTTCATCAGCTGGGGCATTGAGTATAAATGTTGGTTAGGCATGTTGCAGCTGTATAAACCTTTAGTGAGGCCACATTCATTCTGTATTCTGTAATCTATTCTGTACAATTCTGGCCACTGTTCTGTAGGAAGGATGTGGAGGCTTTGGAGAGCATGCAGAAGAGGTTTACCAGGATGCTGTCTGGATTTGAGTGTAATTGGCTATAAGGAGAGGTTGGACAAACTTGGATTGTTTTCACTAGAGGGTCAGAGGCTGAGGAATGACCTGGTTAACCCGCTGACTGTATCCTGCTCTACAACAAGATCATGGCTGCTCTGTCCCAGGCCTCAATTCCTCTTTCATGTCAGCTCATGATTTGGAGGAAAATGGAGGTGACCTGATTAGTACGTTTGCAGAAGGAGATCTGTGGATAGTGAGGAGGATTGCCAGAGGATACAGCAGGATATAGATAGGCTGGAGAGTTGGACAGAGAAATGGCAGATAGAATTTAATCTGAACAAATGCGAGATGATGTACTTTGGAAGAGCTAACACAGGAAGGAAGTATACAGTAAATGGCAGAAACCTCAGTAGCATCAACATACAGAGGGATCTAGGCGTACAGGTCCACAGTTCTCTGAAAGTGGCAACACAAGTGGATAAGGTGCTCAAGACGGCATACGGCATGTTTGCCTTCATAGGTCAGATTATAGGGTATAAGAATTGACAGGCCGTGTTGCAGCTGTGTAGAATTTTATTGGGTCACATTTGAAACATTGTGTGCAGGTCTGGTCACTGCTCTATAGGAAGGATGTGGAAGCTTTGGAGAGGGTGTAAAAGAGGTTTACCAGGATGTTGCCTGGCTTCTGGTGTATTAGCTATAAGGAGAGAGTAAACAAACTTGGATTGTTTTCACTAGAGTGTCCGAGGTTGAGGTACAACATGGTAGAAGTATATAAAATTGTGAGTGGTGTGGATAAGGTGGAGAGTTGGGTTTTTTTCCCAGAGTGGAAATGTCAAATGCTAGCAGGTATAAGATTAAGGTGAGACTGGAAAACTTAAAGGAGATGTGTGAGGCACATTTTTTACACAGAGGATGGTAACTGCTTGGAATGCGATGCCAAGGGAGGAGTTAGAAGCAGAAATGTTCGCAATGTTTAAGAGACATTTAGACCGACGCATGAACAAGCAGGGAATAGTGGGACATAGACCATGTGCAAGCAGATGGGATTAGCTTAGAATGGCATCATGGTTGGCACAGACATAGTGGGCTGAAGGGCCTGTTCCTTAGCTGTCCTGTTCGATGTTCTAAGATGGAATCACCTTTTGCCATTTAATGGCATCTCTCTCACTGAATCCTCCACTATCTACATCCTGGGATTTCCATTGATCAGAGATTGAACTGGTCTAGCCCATAAATACTGTGGCTACAAGAGCAGGTCAGAGGTTAGGAATCCTGCAGTGAGTAACTGGCCTCCTGACTCCCCAGTGTCTGACCACTATCTACAAGGCAAAGTCAGGAGCAGTGACGGAATACTCCCCACTTCATTGTGTATGGTATGATCTGCCTGTACCGCACGCAAAACAGAACTTTTCCCTATACCTAGGTACATGTGACAGAAATAAATCAAATCAAATAAATTTATTGAACTCAATTTTAATTACTTGCCACAGTGAGACCCACAGCCCCAACAACTTAGCCTTAGTCTCTGGGTTGACTGTGTCATGGCAGTGCCACTCTGTCACCATCACCCCACACAGTCAGCATGCTCTTAACAAAACAAATGGCAACCTAGTTTTTATCAAAATCCCCTGGCATTGAGTATAAAGGTAAGAAGGTTCCGTTAAACTTTATTCAACACAGGTTCAACCTCAGGTGGAGTATTGTATGTGAGCACTAGACTATAGGAGGGTTAACAATACATCGGACAGAGTCTGAAAGGAATTTACAAGAATAGGTGCAGGGATGAGGTCTTTCAGTTCTGGAGATAGATTGGAGAATTTGGGACTGTTTTATTTGGCGTGGGTTGAGAGAAGAGTTGAACAAGGTGCCTGTCTGGTCAGAGGATAGAGGGAGAAACTCTTTCCAATCCGTGAATGGATCAGCACCCAGAGAATGCAGATCAACAAAACTAGCAACATTAACATGAGAACAAAGCTCAGCACACGGTGAGCATGTAGGGTCTGGATTGCACTGTCTGAGCATATGGTGCAGATTGCATCAATTTGGGTCTCCAGCGGGGAATGGAGGGTGTAATTAAGAAACAAATGGAATATTGTCCCTCATTGCTAGAGGGATGGTGTTTAAAATCAGGGAGGGTATGCAGCAGCTGTATAGGGCATTGGTGAGGCCATTCCGGAGTATTGTATATGGTTTTGGTCTCTTTACTTGAGAAAGATTGTACCGGCACTGGAGGGGATGCAGAAGAGGGTCACTAGTTTGATTCTGGAGTTGAGAAAGTTGGCTTATGAGGAGAGATTGAGTAGACTGGGACTATACTCACTGGAATTTAGAAGAATGAGGGGCAATCTTGTAGAACCATATAAAATTATGAAGGGATTAGTTAAGATAGAAGCAGGACAGATGCTTCCACTGGCGTGTAACTAGACTCAAAATAGTGGGGAGCAGACTTGGGACTGAGTTGAGGAGGAACTTCTTCACCCAAAGGGTTGTGAATCTGTGGAACTCCATGCCCACTGAAGCAGTTGAGCTACCTCATTGAATGTTTTTAAGGTAAAGAAAGATTTTGAACAGTAAAGGAACTAAGAGTTACAGCGAATGGACAGGTAAGTGGACCTGAGCCCACAAAGGGATCAGCCATGATCCTGTTGAATGGAGGAGCAGGCTCAATGGGCCAGATAGCCTACTCCTGCTCCTATTTCTTATGTTCTTATCCGAAAATGAAGAATGAACAGGGCTATGGGCGAAGACAGAGGAGTGACCCTGGGTGACTTGCTCCTTCAGACAGCCAGCACGCACACAGAGGGCCAAATGGGCTCTTTCTGACCATTCTGGAGATAACACCAACGTAGAAATTTAACTGAGAAGATGCTCAAAGACTCCTTTCATTTCATTTACTTTCAATTTACCCTAGCAGGTATTCATGTCACAAATTTTGAAGATTAATTCTGAAGGATCTCATTCCTGCCAAATAGACACCATTGCCGAGACGGCAATACTGTAATTCCTCACATTCTGTTCTGGGGCTCTTCACGAGAATGCCAGTGGCTAGATTTTGTCTCGATAGCAGACTCCATGCAGGGGGCCTGGGTTGATTAGAGCTCAGGGTACATTAGAGTGCAATTTGTGCACCCATGGTCGTTGCTGATTGACAGGCTGGAGAGAGCAACACTATCACTATATCAGGGAAGGCTGACAATTGTTACAGAAATAGTAGGAACTGCTGATGCTGGAAAATATGAGATAACAAGGTGTAGAGCTGGATGAACACAGCAGGCCAAGCTGCATCAGAGGAGCAGGAAAGCTGACATTTCGGGTTGAGACCCTTCATCTGAAGAAGGGCCTCGACCGAAACTTGAGCTTTCCTGCTCCTCTGATGCTGCTTGGCCTGCTGTGTTCATCCAGCTCTACACCTTGTTATCTCAGACTGACAATTGGCTGCTTAATGCAGGAAAGGTGACTGTGGGAGAGATGTGTGTCCCCAACCAAAGGAACATGTTAAATAGCAACCTGGAAGTCCTTTGGTGGTGAGCGGCAGGTTGTGAGCAAACAGATCATAGTCGGGTGGGGACATTTACTAATGGACACAACAGTGCTCCTCCTGACACACAAGCAGTGCTGGAAACATTCTACTCCTTTCAGCTCTCCTGAGGCTTGGGGAATCCAAGCAATGGGTGTTAAAACTGACATGTGCTAAGAAAAAGTGCACCATCTCATGACAGTTGTTGACCCAGTTCCAAGAAGCTGTTTGATTGCCTGACTCTCATCCCACTTCAGCTAAAACTGAAAGCTAGCAAGGTCAGGGGAGCTGGCTTCCTGTTTGCGATCTTGTGAATTTTAACCTCTGGACTGACCCCAACCCACTCATTTTGAGGAGTTAGCGTTTTTCCCACAGTCTGATGAATGTGTACTGTTTTACCCATCACTGGGCTAGCATGTGGGAAATCAAGCCCCACTATTCCTGGAGTTGTGGCAAATGTCAAAGATTTTTAAAATGACGCATAATTCCCCAATTTACCTGACTCAGGAGACACAGACCAGGTGTCTGTATGTAATGACGATCACTAATAATTGCAAATAAATACATTCTAACTACAGATGAACAGGTATGAACTGTAGACATATAAACTTATGAGTTAATACTCTAATCCCTTATAAACGCCCCCCTTCACACAAATACACAGGGACATACACAGACACATGCATTCATCCATGTACAAACACACACACACAAATACAAACACACGCTCACACTCACAGACACTCATATATGCACACACATGTGCATGCCAACACATATGCACACTTGTGTACACACACACACAAACACTCACACTCATAGACGCTCACATACATACATGTGTACACACGCGCACTCACAGACAGGGCAAAAGCATGGGTATTACGGGTGGAGGACGAAACCGGGAAGGCCGGCCACTGGTCCCTGCCCACAGGGTGTGTTGTGATGATAGTTTCTATGATCAGACACTGCTTCCTGATCCTCCTTCCCCAGGTACTCATTTACAGGGACAGAGTGACTGGTTCACGCATATTGACGTATCAATTAAAAGTCACAGCTCTCTACAACTGGAAAGCAGAAATAATCTCGCTATCTTCAGGCTGGAAATGCTTTTTCCTACAGAGCAAAAATATGCAATATGAGTTCGTCTGTGAGCACGACAGTATGAGTTCCTCTTGGCTTGGCCTCCAAAGTAGCCCTGACAAGCCACTCAGTTAGGGATGGTCAATAAATCCCACCAGTTATGTACACATACTTTGAAAGAATAAATACAATCATCCTAACAATTAAAACCTGGTCCTTTCTCTGTGAAGTTTCTCCAGTTCTCAACAAAACATTTTGCTTAATAAAAAAAGCAGCAAACAAGTTAAAACTGTTTTCAGCAGACAGTGTTCTGCTTTCTGACCCCTGACCAGGTCCTCAATGACTACACCTCAGATTGCAATACGCTGGCAGGACAGTTCTTGAGGGACCGAATGGCTTGCTCCTATTCGTATTTTTTCCTGTCCACTGGGGAGTTTAGGGCTGTGCTGAGAATAAAGAACAAAGAACACTGCAGCACACCAAGCCCACACACACAAAACACCTTTCTAAACTAAAAAAGCAAACTTCTGTTTTTACGCCTTATGCCTTCTTGAGCACCTTATCCACTTGTGTTGCCACTTTCAGAGAACTGTGGACCTGTACATCTAGATCCGTCTATATGTTGATGTTCCTGAGGGTTCTGCCATTTATTGTGTACTTCCCTCTTGCATTAGATTTTCCAAAATATATCGCCTTACATTTGTCCAAATTAAACTCCATCTGCCATTTCTCTGCCCAAGTCTCTAACCTATCTATATCCTGCTGTATCCTCTGGCAAACCTCCTCATTATCCACAGCTCCCCCAGTCTTTGTGTCTTCTACACAGTTAGTAATCAGACCAGCTACTCTCTGCTCCAAATCAGGGGTTAGCAGGAAAGAGGAGTTGAGGCCTGGGAAGGAGCAGCCTTGGTCTTATTGAACAACAGGGTAAACTTGGTGGGTTGAATGGTTGATTGCTCATATTTCTTGTATTCTTATAACCCAGCTGCTAAGGCATTATTCACTGCTTCAATAAGATTAACACACCAAATAAAAGTAAATACAAAATGTGAATTCCTAACTGCTGGAGAGATTGTCAATAAATTGACGTGATTATTAGGAACACATGCGCACAGTAATGATTTTGTGCATCACAGGGCGTTATTGGTATTTTATTGAATGATGCACTTCAGACAGTTCAATTTGGCACTTGTTTGAAAGGAAACTGAAAGACCTTTTGCGTATATCACTTTCCACAGTCCCACAACATCCAAAGCTACTTTACAAGCAATGAAGTATTTTTGAAGTCCTAGAGTCATAGAGCTGTACAGCACAGAAACAAACTCTTTGGTCCAACTCGTCCATGCCAACCGGATATTCTAAATAAATCCAGTCCCATTTGCCAGCATTTGGCCCATATCCCTCTAAACTCTTCCTATTCATATACCCATCCAGATGCCTTTTAAATGTTGTAATTGTACCAGCTTCCAGCACTTCCTCTGGTAGCTCATTCCATACATGCACCACCCTCTGGATGAAAAAGTGGCCCCTTAGGTCCCTTTTAAATCTTTCCCCTCTCACCTTAAAATTATATGCTCTAGTTTTGGACTCCACTACCCTGGGAAAAAGACCTTGGCTATTCACTCTTTGGCTATTCACTCTATCTCTGCTCCTCATGATTCTATAAACCTCTAGAAGGTCACCCCTCAGTCTCTGACCTTCCAGGAAAATAGCCCTAGCCTATTCAGCTTCTCCCTACAGTTCAAACCCTCCAACCCTGGCAACATCCTTGTAAATCTTTTCTGAACACTTTCAAGATTCAGAATACCTTTCCTATGGCACAGAGATCAGAACCGAGTGCAATATTTCAAAGGTGGCCTAAACAATGTCCTGTGCAGCCACAACATGACCTCCCAATTCCTATATTCAATGCACCAACCAATAAAGGCAAGCGTACCAAGCGCTTTCTTCACTATCCTATCTATCTGCGACTCCACTTTCAAGGAGCTATGACCCTGCACTCCAAGATCCCTTTGTTCAGCAACACTCCCCAGGACGTTACCATTAAGTGTGTAAGTCCTGCCCTGATTTGCCTTTCCAAAATGCAGCACCTCACATTTATCACCTCACAATTAAACTCCATCTGCCAATCCTCAGCCTATTGGCCTATTTGATCCAAGGTCCTGTTATACTCTGAGATAACATTCTTCGCTGTCCACTACACCTCCAATTTTGTTGTATTCTAAATCTTACTAACCATTCCTCCTATGTTCACATCCAAATCATTTATATAAATGACAAAATAAAACAGTGAACACAGTCCCAACCCTTGTGGCACACTGCTGATCACAGGCCTGCGGTCTGAAAAGCGACCCTCCACCACCACCCTGTGGTCATTGGAGTAAGAGAAATGATAATCTACGCGCAGACAGCAAGATTTCAAAGATGAGAGAGAGATAATGATTTCTGAAGAAGGGTCTAGACCCAAAACGTCAGCTTTCCTGCTCCTCTGATGCTGCTTGGCCTGCTGTGTTCATCCAGCTCCACACCTTGTCATCTCGGTGATAATGATCAGCCTGTTGTTATGGATGGTGGTTGAGATGAGATTGACACCCTCAGTTCCAATTAGAAAGATTTGATGCTTTGTTGGAGGTGGTCTCTTTGAATGAGGCATTAACCCAATGTCCCCTCTGCCCTCTCAAGGTTACCTTTAAAATCCTATTTCAAAGAACAGGAGAAGTTTTCCATGCTACCTTGACCAGTATTCATCCTTCAATCAGTGACCAAAAACAGACGGTCTCACAATATTGCTGTTAGTGGCAACTTCCAACGCACTAATTGGCAACTGCATTTCCTACTGTTACAACAATAACCACATTCTGAAAAGTACTTCATTTGTTGCAATACACTGTAAAGGGATGGCCCAAAGCCACAAAAGGTTCTACATAAATGTGAGTTACTTGGCTCTTTTCGTTCTGTCACTAGCAACTCACCAACACCAAGATTGTCAACATGATTATGAAGGGTTTGGAAGGGAAGAATTCTTTCCCGGTGGCAGGAGGGTCAGTATACATTTAATTTCTCAGGAAGGGTTACTGGACCTAAAACATTAACTCTGATTTCTCTTCGCAGATGCTGCCAGACCTGCTGAGCTTTTCCAGCAACTTCTGTTTTTGCTTCTGATTTACACTATTCGCAGTTCTTTCTGTTTTTATTTTGACACATTTAATTTAATTGGCTGTTACTCCATGGGGATGTTATTATTCTGAGCAGACCTTAAAGCAGGGTAGTGGAAACAGATTCCATAGTAACTTCCAAAAGGAAATTGGGAAATGCTGAAAGGGGAAGGAGGAAGGGAACGGGCAAATAAATTGCATAGTCCTTTCAAAGAATCACCGGGGATTTGAGTTATGGTCAGACTGTTGCAGAGTCAGGGTGTTGAATGAACTGGATCAATGGTGGATATATAGAGTTTGGGTTACATGAACACAAGAACCAAAGAAATAGGAGCAGGAGTAAACCTTCTGGCCCATCGAGTCTGCTCTGCTGTTCAATAAGAGTATGGCTGATCTTTTTGTGGACTCAGCTCCATTTACCTGCCCGTTCAATGTAACCCTTAATTCCTTTACTGTTCAAAAATCTATCTTTGCCTCAAAAACAGTCAATGAGGTAACCTTAACTACTTCAGTGAGCAGGGAATTCCAGATTCACAACCATCTGGGCAAAGAGGTTCCTTCTCATCTCAGTCCTAACACATGATCTAATAGAATGGCAGAACAAGGGGACTGAATGACCTCCTCCTGTTGCTACAGTGAGGTGTTACAGAAATGCAAGCCCTTTGTCTCTGATGTGGGTTGTGTTTGATGGTTTTTGTTGCAGTGCCACCCTGGGCGTTGATAGCGATCGCAATTGTTGCCGTCGTTCTGATTCTGACCTGCTGCTTCTGTGTCTGCAAGAAATGTCTGTTGAAGAAAAAGAACAAGAAGAAGGGGAAAGAAAAGGGAGGAAAGAACGCTATGAACATGAAAGATGTGAAGGAGCTGGGGAAGTCAGTGAAAGAACAGGTAACGTAGGACAGCAACCTGGTGAGGAGTGAGCCTGCAAGGAACTCTCTTCATCATTGATTTATCATTGTCAATGACTGGTGTCCCTGCTTTGTTATTCAGAGACTTGTATGTAATAATCAATTCAATGTTGTGTTTAGTTTGATTTAAAAAAGTTAAAGATAGCATTTCAAAATTTAACTGTAAAGAATCTTTTCAATTAGTAGTTCAAATATACTCCTGTACTGTAATAGGCACAACGATCATACCCTGCCATCTTTGGATGGAAAAGTCCAATGAAGATGAATATTTCAAATATGCATTCACTGAATGTGTTGTCCACACTAACTCAGTCCATCCAATTAACTTTCCGTCAAGCTTGTAATTCAACAACAGAAGGGAGGTGATCAAGGCCATATTTGACCGAGTGTGTATCAAGGAGGCTTAGCAAACTTGGAGTCAATAGGAATCGGGGGAAAACTCTCTGCTGGTTGGAGTCATACCTGGTGCATAGGAAGATAGTTGTGGTTGTTGGAGGTCCATCATCTCAGCCCCAGGCCATCTCTGCAGGCGTTCCTCAGGGTAGTGTCCTAGGCCAAACCATCTTCAGCTGTTTCATCAATGACCTTTGCTCCATCATTTGGTCAGAAGTGGGGATGTTTGCTGATGACCTTCTCAAGGGATAGGTAGAGATCGGCTATAAACACTTGCCCAGCCTGCAATGCCCATGCCCTGTAAAAAAGTGACATAAAGAGTTGACTTCCCAAGTTCCCTTTGGTCTACTGGAGGCCATGAAGCCACATCAACATACCAATATGGAGAAAAAGCCTCATTGTTTGGTCCAACGTTCAGGAAGTCTGGCCATCACTCAAATTCACTTCCTATTTGCTGATATTTGAGATTATCACCTTCCTGTCAGCCTCCTCACAATTCCTGCATGTCATAAACCTTCAGAAAATGCTGATGGGTTCAGAAACATCTCACTAACTCACTAACTTCACTAACTCTCTGGAAAAACCTCTGCTACCCCAAGCTGGTTAGATCTCAACCCAATATTGGTGCAATGGGAGACCCCAGAAGCAAGCACTTCAATGAATCTCTGAGGGACCACAGAATATTATAAAACCAAATTAAAAATTCATCCTACAAGGGATTTCATCGCCTGTCCTTCTGGAATGCCCTGACAAGTTGCTCCAAATTATATGTCGGCTCATCTCTCAGTAGATCAGTCTCCTATCCTGAGATGGCTACATTTGTGAGGTTGCAGTCCAGTACGTAAATACCCGCAAAATTCCAACTCTTTAGCTGACAGCTTCGTTGAGCTGGCATTGGCTCCATTTGCCCCAATGGCACCAAGCAAATACTGCTTGTGGGTTTCTTTGAGCCTCACTTGTCAGCCACGGTGAGCCATCAATGGTTTCCGAAGCTTCTCAGAACCCTAAACCTCAGCAACATGGAGCCAACAGTTTTCCACTGCCTTCTCAGCTTCTTTTGGCCCCCAGCAGCACCAAACTGTCCCACTCCTCACAAAGTTCCAATCAGCAGCCAGTTCTTTGGTGCTGACAGCACTTCAGTTACATTGAGGAAGCTAACAGCAGTCCTATAGTAACATAAAGTCTCTTCCCTTGCTCCTGGGTAACTCATTGACAAATCTCTGTTCTCTGACCCTTGAACCGATTTGAGTAACTGGCTTAAGACTCCCACAAAAAGCCCCATTTCTATTACAGTGATACAGTCGTAGAGCTGTACAGCACAGAAACAAACACTTTGGTCCAACTCATCCATGCTGACCAGATATCCTAAAATAATCTAGCCCAATTGGCAGCATGCTGGCTTGGGTAGCACGGTGGCTTAGTTGTTAGCACTGCTGCTTCAAAGTGCCAGGGACCTGGGTTTGATTCCAGCCTCTGGCAACTGTCTGTATGGAGTTTGCATGTTCTCGTTGCATTAATGTAAGTTTCTGCCTGGTGCTCTGGTTTCCTTCCACAGTCCAAAGATGGGAAGATTTGGTGGATTGGCCATGGTAAATTGACCATAGTGTCCATGGATGTGCAGGTTAGGTAGATTAGCCATAGGAAATGCAGGGTTACAGGGATAGGGTAGGTGGGTGAGTCAGTTGAGACATGTTGCGCTGAAAGGCCTGTTCCAACTCTCTAGGGATTCTATGATTGGCCAGCTTTTGACCTATATCCCTCTAAACCCTCTCCTATTCTTATACCCATCCAGATGCCTTTTAAATGTTGTCATTGTACCAGCCTCCAGCACTTCCTCTGGCAGCTCATTCTATACAAGCACCACCCTCTGTGTGAAAAAGTTGACCCTTAGATCCCTGTTAAATCTTTCCCCTCTCCCCTTAAACCTGTGCCCTCTAGTTTTGCACTCCCCTACCCTGGGGAAAAGACCTCGACTATTTACCCTATCCATGCCCCTCATGATTTTATAAACTTCTATAAGGTCACCCCTCAGCCTCTGATGTTCCAGGGAAAATAGCTCCAACCTATTCAGCCTCTCCATATAGATCAAACCCTGGCAACATTCTTGTTAATGTTTTCCGATCCCTTTCAAATTTCACAACAACTTTCCTGGAGCAGGGAGACCAGAACGGAACGTAGCATTCCAAAAGTGGCCTACCCAATATCCTGTACAACTGCAACAGGACCTCCTTTAAATGGAGCATTGCGTACTTTGAATCTTGCAACTTCCACAGGTGCAAGCTCACAGTACATAGAGAACTAAAGAAAAAATGCTTTCATTACAGTATATTTTATCGCAGCTGGTTGTTGATGCTGTTGTCATTTGGAAGAAGATCCGCTACTTCTGGCTGTAAGGAGATTACACCCTCCTGTGAGTGACAAGGAAAATCAGGCTGATGCAAGGTTTGTCGGTCAAGTCCTGGTCCAGAGACATGAAAACCTCATCTGCGTAGAAGCTCCCAGTGCTGATCTGAGGGAGTGCTGCACTGCCTGAGGTGCTGATGTCAATCTGTCCCTGCTGATCGGATCAAAATTTTACTGGGAGAATGCATCCCCAACACTCCCACCTCAATCAACAGCACACGAGAGTACAGATTAATGGGCCATTTATCCGTGGGATCACTCTGTGGAAAAATTGGTTCTCATGTTCAAAAGTAATCCATTTGGATGCAAGGCACTTTGATATTGTGATAAGATGCTAAAGTTCCTTCTTGCGTTGCACAGTTCTTATTTCACAAGGAAGGATTTGTGTTGGCACTACAACCAGCGAAAGAGTTGGGTGGGGGTGAGAGGTAGCCGGGGTGGGGGTGGGGGAGAAGCGTTGTAAGGATTTTATTCCAACAGAGGGACTGCTAGCTTGAGCACTGGCAATGGCACTACATAAGGTGCTGGGAAGATCTCTTTGGGACAGTTCTGCGATGGCTCTCCATGCATGTCTCACTACTGGAGACCACAAATGAAGGCAGGTTTGAAAATCTCTTTCCAGAATGTTTTCACCTCCCTGTGCTCTTCTCCCTAACCCCACGCACCTCCCCCCCCCACCCCCCGTGCTGTCTTGCATTGCTCTTCATTACTGATGTTTCTATCGGCCTCCAATCCATTCTGTGGTCTGCGTGCTGCTAAGACACCAGGAAAACTGCACTTGAAGCATTCTGGTCAAGGCAGGTGCTGCTATTTCCGTGCATTGTCAGGCATCTCAGTTAATGGGGAACAGGAATAATCTCGAGCGGTTTTTAATGTGTGTACACATACAACACGTTTATGATGTGTATACACATGTCTGTCAATGAACATGTATGTGCTGATGCATGTGCATTCTGTACCTGTAACTGCATAAATGTGTGTGTCTGCATGTCTGTGTGTAAGTGTGTATGTGTGTGTGCGCGTGTAAGTGTGCACATGTGCATATGCGTGCATATGTCTGTTTGTGTGAGGGTGTGTGATTGTACGTGTAAGGCAATATGGTGTCTCAGTGGTAGCACAGTTGCCTCACAGCACCAGGGACCCATGTTCAATTCTATCCTCAGGCGACTGTCCGTGTGGAGTTTGCATATTCTCTCCGTGTCTGCGTGGGTTTCCTCTGGGTGCTCCAGTTTCCTCCCACAGTCCAAAGATGTGTAGGTTAGGTGGATTGACCATGCTAAATTGTCCGTAGTGTCCAGGAATGTGCAGGCTAGGTGAGTTAGCCATAGGACATGGAAGGTTACAGGGATAGGTGGGTCTGGGTGGGATGCTCTTCGGAGGGTCACTGTGGCATCGATGGGCCGAATGACCTGCTTTAACACTATCTCCAGCCATTTGTGCTGAAAGGCCTATTTCCATGCTGCGTCTGCGTATGTGACCTACAAACACTTAGAGACACGCACACCATATACATACATACACACAAATGAATACACATACATATGTATGCACACAAAAATGCAGTTGCAGGTACACAATGTACATACATTACACACACACTTTCATCCATGTGTGCACTTGTGCGAGGACATGATATTAGTACGTGTGTTTGTGCCAGTGCCAGTCCACAAAGCATCTGCATCCTCTGCACACTGGGCACCAAGTACACACCTGACCTTAGTTGCCCTTACTATATGAATTCAATAGGTCCATCTCCTCATAGTCTTCAGAACAATATTTCCAAATCTTTGATATGTCACGATGTGTCTTCATTCATATCACTGAATGATCTAATACTTGGAATAGTCTTTGAGATTTCTTTGGCTGCAAGCTATGAGTTACTTTAATAAATATGTTCGAACTGAGCTCAGTATTTGATTGCTTAAGGTCTTCAGAAAGGATACAGCTTAATGGAGTTCAGTCCAGTGACGTCATCTTCTCCACAATGTCTCACAATGAGATACGATTCTATCAGCTAACCCTACAGTAACAGTATTAAGCAGGAAAAATATTTCACAGGCAGGTCATACGACTATACCAGAGAGTTATAGAGTCATTGAGTATAGAAACAGACCCTTTGTCCAACTCGTCCATGCCAACCAGATATCCCAATCTGACCATTTGCCAGTATGTGGCCCCTACCCCTCAAAACCCTTCATAGTCACAGACCACCAGATGCCCTTTAAATGTTGTAATTCTACCAGCCTCCACCACTTCCTCTGGCAGCTCCTTCCATACAGACACCACCCTTTGCATGAAAACATTACCCCTCAGGTCCCTTTTAAATCTTTCCCCTGTCACCTTAAACCTATGCCTGCTAGTTTTGGACTCCCCTACCCGGGGGAAAAGACCTTGTCTATTTGCCCTATCCATGCCCCTCATGAATTTATAAACCTCTATGATGTCACTCCTCAGCCTCCGATACTCCAGGGAAAATAGCTCCAGCCTATTTAGCCTCTCCCTAAAGCTCGAACCCTCCAACCCTGGCAGCTTCCTGGTAAATCTTTTCTGAATCTCTCAAGTTTAACAGCATCCTTCCTATGGAATTTAGAACTTTAACTTTTTGATCAGTTCTATCCTTTTCTATAACTATTTTAAAACTGGGAGGGAGTGAGAATTATAATGCTTCCTGTTAATATGTTGGGCTTGACAAGATTGCTGAAATGTTATGCAATGGGTTCTATTTAACATGAACAAATAATTACTGATCACTGCAGCCTTACAAGTCTCTGAACTCTCTGTCAATTCTGGGTTCTTGTATTTCCTTAGTCTTAATACTTCCTCAGCTGCAGAAATCTCTCTCCATAAACCTTTCCATTTCTCGAATTCTCACTCCTCCTTCAGGACACCCTCTTAGTTTAACCCATTAACCGGGCTATTTGGTGATCACCTGTCCTAGTGACTCTTCATCTGGGTTTGTTGGATGAGGTAATGTCCTGAATATCATGTTATGATGGTCTACCTACTTCCCTTATATCACACACAGTGATGGTGGATATGAGGAGTTATCCTCTGTGTTTTGGAGAAAGCAGATGTATTTGTACCAGCTCCCTAAAGTGCTAGTCACTATACCTGGCCAACTATTTTTGTATTTATTGCTATCATGCAATGAATCTTGTTGTCTAAGAACAGCGTCTTCTGTAGATACTCTACGCTGCTTTATCCCCAACCAATAATCACTAGATAGGTGCAAGACAAGGCAAAGTCAAAGGATTGGTGGCAGTGAACTATCTTAAACAACCTTTACCCCGTATCACAGACTGGTAGAGGAGGCATTGCAACATGCCAGAAGTGGTCACCTGTTAAAATGCCACATTTTGGCAATACTCCTGTTGCGGCACTTTTGACGGTTTTGTTACATAAGAGTCACTTTAAAAACACAAGCTACTACTGATACAGGACATATGTATTGTCCAGTTTTAGTAAAAGGATCATCTTATTGTTTGGAAACTGAAAGAACTGAGGATGCTGGAAATCTGAAACAGAAACAGAAATTGTCGGAAAATCTCAGCAGGTTTGGCAGCATCTGTAGAGAGAAATCAAAGTTAACATTTCGGGTCCAGTAGCACTTCTTCAGAAATGAATTCGGATTCCTCTCCACAGGTGCTGCCAGACCTGCTGAGCTTTTCCAGCAATTTCTGTGATCTTATGTTGTCTGGCTACTGACACCGCCCAAATCCAATCACTCCCTTTCCCTGATAACAAGGTGTAGAGCTGAATGAACACAGCAGGCCAAGCAGCATCATAGATGCTCTACACTTTGTTGTCTCGGATTCTCCAACATCTGCACTCCCTTTCCCTTCCAGCCACTGTAACTCCCGTGGCCCCTGTTTTCAAATAAATAATTTCTATCAGTGAAACTGAATTTCTCAAGATGCCTTTAAGAAGTCTTCACATTTTTAAATGTCAGCAGATGTCACATTGCTGGTTGGAACTGTTGCCTGTTTGGTTTGGACTGAAACGCTCAGGAAAAACTGGAATTAGACACCGCACTTAATGTAATCATCTGAACATTTTCAGTCATGTCTCTTCAAGACCATGTGTCTGCTTGTGAAAATGTTTGTTGCGGGAAGGGGATAAATATTTTCAATGCTTTTGTCTCCACTGATATGTGTGTTGGAGAGGGAGAACATATTTTCAAGGTTATTTGATCACACGAACAGGATTGTTAAAGTCTCTCTGGAAAACACTAATGTACAGAAAATCCTCTAGTGTCACTTCTTACTGAACTGTTGCTGTCGTTGGACCTGGAGAATTGATTTAATGATCTAACAATTGCCACCAGTGCATCAACAACTATTCACATTACATTTCAATTCATTTCTAGTCAATTAAATTGTGCACAAAGGACTCACCTTTCTGACAAAGATCTCCAAAACAACATAAAGTACTTGCGAAAGTTTGCCGTTAAAGATTTGGCACACTGAGGTGAACCGTAATTGAGCTGGCTGTGCTGTTTTTAATGAGATCATTTCTCCATGTTTGCCCAGTTTTTCTTATTTACTGTTTGTGTGTGGGCTTTATAAATTGTATTTCTTCCTTCTATGTCCCTCCTTATCTATGTTCTATCTCATGACTGTTCTGGATTGCCCTTTGTGGTAGGTTATTTTTCAATGCTCAGATACTCATTGTTTTAGATTTTAACCACCTTACCTTACTGATTCCAGTTTTCCTGAAGATAGCTTGGCTCTCATATATTTTTGAGCTAAATCAACTTTGATTTGAAGGATAATGGTCTTTATTCTATAAATTCTCAGCCAGTAATGGATGCAGAACCTTGTCTGAAACTGACCAAGCTACCGTGGATTTTTCAATTCTTTCAAAAATATAATTAAATACATTTTAAACGAATGTCTGTCCTTTAGTTTTGTTTTAGACTCTGAGAAAGGGCCATTTTTCTACATTGGAGTTTCTCAATAAGTAGTGGTCACTTTTCACTAGGGAGCAACAGCAAAGCAAGGAAATAGCAAAATAGTTTGAAAAATATCAGTGTCTGAAGTTCTTTTTATTCACTCAGAGGATGTAGGTCTCACTGGCTGGGCCCAGCATTTATTGCCCGTCCCTAGTTGCCCCTTGAGAAAGTGGTGGTGAGCTGCCTTCTTGAACCGCTGCAGTCCTCCTGCTGTGGGTTGACCCACAATGTCCTGAGGGTGGGAATTCTAGGATTTTGACCCAGTGACAATGAAGGAACAACAATATATTTCCAAGTCAGGATGGTGAGTGGCTTGGAGAGGAATTGCAGGAGGTTGTGTTCCCATGTATCTGATGCCCTTGTCCTTCTAGATGGAAGTGGCCGTGGGTCTGGAAGGTGCTGTCTGAGGATCTTTGGTGAATTTCTGCAGAGCATCTTGTAGACAGTACACACTGCTGCCACTGAGCGTCGGTGGTAGAAGGAGTGGATGTCTATGGTACCAATCAAGTGGCTGAGGGTTAATCTTGACACTAAACTAGCCTGAGGAGGTGTAAACCAGCTCATCAAGATTTATATGGAACAGCTGTACACAGTGAAGTATAATGACCCCTCAGTGTGTTGGGTGTGACAGCAATAGTGTGATCCATGATATCACATCATCTCTCAGAGAGACTTTTCCTTTCATTCTGACAGAAACTATCTTCAAGGAAAATCAAACTCAGATGGTTCATTTGGAGCTAAACTTTGAGACAAATGGAAGTTCAATTCTGGATCTCTCTCACCCAAGCAGCTATTGAGACTGCAGCTCACTTGAAAATTTCAAAACTTAATGCGGTAGATTGTTGTTAGTCTTGAATACAGATTAGGCACAGATCAGCTGCGAATAAATTAAATGGCAAACAGTTTGAACATAGAACATAGAACATAGGACAGTACAGCACAGTACAGGCCCTTCGGCCCACGATGTTGTGCTGACCTATTATCCTACTAAGATCAATCTACCCTACATACCCTACATTTTACTATCCCCCATGTGCCTATTCAAGAGTCGCTTAAAAGTCTCGAAAGTATCTGACTCCACTACCCCTGCCAGCAGCGCATTCCACATGCCCACCAGTTTGGCTGAGATGAATGGCCTCCTCCTGTTTCAGGAGGTAGCAAAATCATATACACAGAGGCCAAAACTTGCGGATTAGTCACAACCAAATATAAACTGACATACAAGAATAGACCATTCAGCCCATCACAGCTGATCTGATTTTAACCTCAGTCCACAATCTTGCATATTCTCCAATAATCTTTCACCCCCACTTGGTCATCAAGAATGTCCATACACCCTGCTTTAAAAATATTCAAAATTCTGCATCCACTGCTTTTGAGGAAGGGAATTCCAAAGACTCTGAACTGTCTGAATTTTTTAAAAATTATGACCCCCGTTTTAGATTCCCTCACAAGTGGAAACACCCTCTTCCACATCCACCCATTCAAGTCCCCTCAGGATTTTCTATGTTTCCATTAAGTCACGTCTGACTCTTCTAAACTCCAGAGGATACAGGCCCAGCCTGTCTATCCTTTCCTCATTAGGCAATCTACTCTTTCCACAGATTGGTCTAGTAAACCTTCTTTGAATTGCTTCTAACACATCAACATGCTTCTGTAAAGTGCAGTGACCAGTACTGGGCGCAGTATTCCAGATGAATTCTCATCAATACCCTGTGTAACTGGTGTATAATCTTCCAACTCTTGCATTCAATTCCCCTCACAATAAACCACAACATTCTATGAGCTTCCCTGATTACTTGCTGTACCTGCAGAATGACCTTCCGCACTTCATGCACTGGGACACCCAGATCCCTCTGTAACTCAGACATCTGTAACCAGTCACTATTTAGATAAGATGCTTCTTTTTCACTCTTTCTGCCAAAATGGACAATTTTACACTTTGCCACTTTGTACTTCATTTTTCACGATGTTGTCCTCTTACTTAATCAATCTATATCCCTTTGTAGGCTCCTAATGTTCTCTTTACAACTTACATTCTTACTATTCTTTGTGTCATCAGCAAATTTTACTGCCATACCTCAGGCCCCTTCAACCAAATTATTCCTAGAAATTGTAAAGAGTTGAGGTCCCAGCATCAAGCAACTTGTGACATCCTGCCATCCTGAAAAAGATCCATTTATTCTACTCTCTGCTTCCTGCTCACCAGCTAATCTTCTCTCCACACCAGTGTGTTACCCCCCACGCCATGAGCTCTTATTTTCTACAGTAACCTTTAATGTGGCACCTTATCAAATGCCTTCAGGAAATCTAAATAGAATCCATCCATTGTCTCCCCTTTAACTACAGGACAGGTTACTTTTTCAAAGAGCACCAATGAACCAGTTAAACATGATTTCCCTTCAACCAAGCCATATTGGCTCTGCCTGATTCCTTAAAACTTGTTCAAGTGCCCTGTTATAATGCCTTTAATAATAGCTTCTAATGTTTTCCCTATCACAGACATTAAGCTAACTGACCTATGGTTTCCTGCTCCCTTCCCTTTTAAATAAAAGAGTTGCATAGAAACTTTCCAAACTAAATGAACCTCCCCCAAATCTAATGGGTTTTGGAAAATTGAGATCAACCCATCAACTATTTCACAAATTTCTTTTAAGACCCGTGACAAAATCCATCAGGACCCCAGGACTTGTCAACTCACTGTTCCAACTTATTTAGTACTATTTCCCTGGCAATTGTCATTTTCTCCAATTCCTCCCACTCTTTCAAGTTGTGATTTGCTGCTTTTTCTGGAATGCTACTTGTTTCCTCTCTAGTGAAGACCATTCAATTCATCTGCCATCCCCTTATCATCCATTACTAATTCCCCAGATAATTTTCTACAGGACCAACATTTACTTCGTTAGCTTTTTTTCATTCATTCACGGGATGATGGTGTCACTGGCTGGGTCAACATTTATTGTCCATCCCTAATTGCCCAGAGGGCAGTTAAGAATCATCCACATTGCTGTGGATCTGAAGTCACATGTAGGCCAGACCAGGTAAGGATGGCAGATTCATTCCGCAAAGGGCATTAGTGAGCCAGATGGGCTTTTCCAACAATCGACAATGGATTCACGGTCATCATTAGATTCTTAAAAATTTGAATTCAAATTCTGCCATCAGCAGTGGCAGGATGTGAACCCAGGTCCCCAGATTATTACCTGCATTTCTTGATTAACAGTCCAGCGATAATACCACTAGGCCATCGCGTCCCCTTTAAAATGGCTAATTTAAATTTCTGATCAGTTTTGATATTTGATTGGTGTTAATAATACCATATACTTGGTCTTTGTTCATATTATTCAATTTGCACCAAAGAAAAGTGCAATGCCAAACATTTCATGAGACTTTTATCCAAAAAATCTCAAGTTGGTTTGAATCTAAAAATTGGGAACTGGAGCAGGATTGAAGTAGAATTTGCGCTGTATTAGAGTTAAACTGGAAGCATGTACCAGCTCTAACCATTGATGAAACCACAAACTGAAAACTTTCTCAGAATAAAATTGATTGTAATTTTGTTTCGAGGAAAAAGAGCATTAATGTTGCACAAATTTCACATTGTTTGCAGTTACCGCATGTAAGGCTGGGCTGATTTCTGCTGAACCAGTATCATCTTGCCTGCTATTAGCATGTTCAGTCTACACTTTTCATATATGGATATCAGCAATATTTGAGTTGGTTTAATGTCGGGCGGAAATGCTCAATGCGCTTGTAAATTTAAATTCCTTGCCTGTGAGACCCTGTGGGATGGTGCACTTTGCACAAGCTGTTTGCTGGTTTCAAAGCCTCCAGTAACAACAGCGCAGCAAAGTTATACCTTCTGCCTGGGCTATAAAGATTAAATCATCTACAGCCTGCTTGTAGTAGCTTGTCAGCCACGTCAGACACTGTCTTCCCACCAAATGGAAGAAGCAATGTATTTTAACTTGCCTTGTCCACCCACAGGCTCTGAAGGATGATGATGAAGATGTTGAGACAGGCCTCACTGCAGAAGGGAAGGAAGAAGAAAAGGAAGAGGAGAAACTTGGGAAGCTGCAGTTTTCTTTGGATTATGACTTCCAGAACAATCAGGTGCAGTGAAATTCCTCCTAAGAAAATAACAGATTTTCGTAGCTATCTAATGATACAGTGTTGACAAGCATTAGCCCCTCAACAAAGCTATCAAATTTGGAATTGCAGTGAGGGTAGTGTATGTTTTACATAGTTTTAGTATCGTTTTATTCCTGCCTTAGTTTGCCAAATGTCTTGGTTTAAAACAAACAATGGACTTTGGAAAAAGAGTTTGAGCTAATTGAATCTCAGATTCCCAGGTGAACATTGCTGAAAGGCCATTCGTGACAGGGCCTTAATCCAGTTGATGCTTCCTTCCAGAAATGAATGTCTACTCAAATTGTTCAGGCCTTCTTTCCAAAGGGGCCATCACGCAAAACAAGGGTCTGAGTGCTGGCCTCTTAATGAAGAGCTGGAAAATCTTCCAAATCCCACCCTCAGGGTTTGTCACAATACACACAAGGTTATGGGCAAAGGCAGGAAAGTAGATCTGAGGAATGTTGGATCAGCCATGATCCTATTGAATGGTGGAGCAGGCTCAATGGGCTCAATGGCCTACTCCTGTTCCTATTTTCTATGGCCTTATGGTCTCCAATCAGTTGTCTCGATGTTAGGTGGATTGGCCACGCAAAATTGTCTGTAGTGTCCACAGATGTGCAGGCTAGGTGGGTTAGCCACAGGAAATGCAGGGTTATAGGGATATGTTAGAGGGGTGGGTCTGAGTGGGATGTTCTTCAGAGGGTTGGTGTGGATCGATGGGCTGAATGGCCTACTTCCACACTGCAGGAATTCTATGATTCGATTCTATGATTCTATACATCTCTACAAGCGGAGACCTAACCAATGAGAGGCCAATAGATAGACAGTTAGGAACAGATGTGTCAAAGGGTGTGGGGGAGTGGTAGAAGGATGATTTTATACAGGACAGTCTGGCTTTTAGCCAGCCTACCTACTAACAAGCACAGGGTAACCATACGTCGGGTATTCTGCCTCAGTCATCATTGTAATTGGGCATCTCTCAATTCCGGATTGACTCCTTCACATCTTCATGAGTTCCTGTCACAGGTCTCCACATCGCTGGCAGCTCATTCCCAACTCATAGATCTTTGAGAATGGAGCAGAAAGTCCCACGGGGTGGTGGAATCTGGAGACCAAATCGTGGCTTTTCTTCTCTACTACCACACTGTCATCATTCAGCAATTATGACCCAAACATAGAAAATAGGATCAGGAGTAGGCCATTCAGCCCTTCCAGCCTGCTCCACCATTCAATACAATCATGGCTGACCATCCAATCCAGTATCCTGTTCCCACTTTCTCCCCATACCCTTGGTCCCTTTAGCCCCAGGAATTATGTCTAACTCCTTCTTGAAAATGTTCAATGTCTTGATCTCAATTGCTTTCTTCAGCAGAGAATTCCACAGGCTCCCAACTCTCTGGGTGGAGAAATTATTTCTCATCTCAGTCATAAATGGCCTATTTCATGTCCTTAAAATGCAACCCCTGTTTCAGGGCTCCCTAGTAATCCACAATATCCTTCCTGTCTACTCCTGATAGAATTTTACAGGTTTCTATGAGATCACCCTTCATTCTTCTAAACTCCAGTGACTATCGTCCTAACCAATCCAGTCCCTCTTCAAAGCTCAATGTACAACAACTGGTCCCCAGTACCCACCCCCAACGCCCACGGCATTAATGTCAAGTGTCAGCATGTCAAGGGGTGTCTTTGTATTGTCATCGTCCTCCCTCGAGCATTGTCCATTTGAGAAAACATCAGCTGATGGGTGAGGAGGCACGTTTTATCCATCCGATCACAGTGTCTAGCTGATCAAAGTTGATTTTACCTGTGGCATGCCTCAGTGAGCCTACATGTTTGCAGCAACTTCAAACTGAAGGGGACACAGAAAACAAGGTTTTTTTTAACATTCCTGTAGTCCTGCCATGGTCTTTCGATCTATCTCAAAGATCTCCATGTGACTGTCAGCAAGAAAGCTGAGAGTGAGATGGGGAGAAACTCCTTTACTCAGAGAGTTGATAGGATTTGGAATGCGCTGCCTGGGAGAGAGGTGGACGGGAGTTCCATAGGAGGTTTCAAAGGAGAGCTGGATGTGAATTTGAAATGGATGAAGTTAGAAGGCTACAGAGATGGCACTGGAGAGTGAGACTCATTTGGAGGATGGTACAAACATGATGGGGTGAATTCTCACTTTCTGTACTGTAACATTCTATGATTCTAAGTTTGGCAATGTCATTTTCAGCGTGTTGTTCTGGCCAGGGCCAGCAGCATTAGTCACCTGTGGTCTCTTCCCCCTACCCTCCATGAAAGATGATATTTCTGAAAGATGTGGGGTCTTGTTTCAAGCAGACCCCATCCAGCCCATCACTCCAGCCTCCCAGCTTCTTCCCCTTAACTCACCCCCTCACCCAGAGGCAGCTTAAAACAAACAATAGTAGCCAGAAGTTGCATAACACAAACAACCAATGAATATAAACAACCTTCCTAAATGTTCTCCAGTGAGGTAGGATCTAAACCAATGAACAGAAGCCTGATGAAGAAGCAATTCCCATTGTATTCACTCACTGTTTAATTTTAGATTCTGGGCCACAAAGTCTCCCTGAATTCACCTGCAATTCCTTTTCTGATGAACACAGATGAACAGCAGACGATACAATGTTATTGAAGAAGGTGTTAGCACAGTCTTTAGGAAACTCGCGCATTCTACTCCTAATTGACTTGCCCTAAAAGCGAATAGACTTTCCTCACTAAATTATCTTTCCACTGCAGGACCAAACAATAATAGAAACACACAGGCCAGCTGACAGCTCTCATCTGTCTCCTGGAATGTATTGCAAAGTACTTGAAATGGGTTTGTCTGTCTGTTCTGAACTCTCTTGTGTTAATGCCGTTCTCATGGGTCCATTAATGAAGTGCATTTGTGTTTGAGCAGGAACCTCCTAGCCATTTCGCTTCAGGTTTTTATGAAGGAAGAAAGGCGCCATGTAAGGTCTGCAGTGTCTGGGGCTTACAGAAGATCCTGGAGATTAGTTTCATGTTTAAAAATAGAGCTCAGTGCCTCTTGTAGTGTCGGAGTGATTGAGGGACATTTGGAATACACCAATAAGTGCAATTAATTTTCATGCAAACTTTCATTTATTTTTAAACAAAACCGAATACAAAGAAGCATTGGTCATTGAATGAATCAGCAGTTAATATTCCAAAACATTGGAAAGGCAAGGTTAACGTTCTCTGACCACACCATAGGGCTGCTCTCTCATTAGAACAAGTCAACTTGTTGAAGTTTAATCTGAGGGTCACCACACCTCAGGCAAGGGGAGCGGTTGAGAAGGAGAGTCCTTCATAGTGACTTCAGCCAGTGCAGGAAACTGAGCCCATCTTGTTGGTGCTACTCTATATCAGAAACCAGCAGACCAGCTCACTGAGCTAACCAGCCCCTTCACATTGATGGTCAACCTCTATGTAGAATAAGGTTTGTGTGAAGACAAGTGTCACTCACAATGAGTAGCATGATATTAATTTTAATGAGCAATCAGATTCATGATTGAGAATTGGTTTTGTCACACTGGTTTCTGACCAGGTGAAATTGTTATCCATTAATCTGTGTCAATGATTAGACTCTAATTCCATATCCAGGAGGGGATGTTTGATTGAAACAGCTTGACCCTGACAATTGGTCTAGTCGGATAATGTCTGTCACAGAGAATTTACTTGAAGGAATTGCTTCCAATATCATTCCCAGAAATATTGAACATTGTTTTACTGCACTGTGAATCTCCCACTTACATTGACTCATTGATTTCCAAATTCTCACCTTTCTGCTTCAATCCCTCCAAGGGTCTTGCTCCTCTTTATTTCCACATGGCCTCAGCCCCCCCAGTTAAAATATGGCAGGACAGCTTGGCAGAGGGGAATATATGGCTTCAGAAATAAAGGATATCATGGATGCACTATGTATCTCAGAAGGACACATTTACAGGAAAAGGAAAAGGCACCAGGTTGTATTCCAGGGTTCAGAACTTGAGCTCAGCTCGAGCTCAGTACACAAGTTACTTTTGTGTATTTACAAGGCAAAGGACAAATGGATTGCCACCTTATGGAAGTAGCCACGCCGTGACTTAAGGGTATGCAGGCAGAAAAGGAATGGCTGATGACCAGACAGTCCAAAGGAACCAGGCAGAGAGTGCAGACATCACCTGAGATAATCACACATGATGGTTTTCCAGTTTGGAGATTGGTGAGGGCAATGGTACCTCAGAGGAGCAGACCTGATGGGCTGAAGGGCCTTTTTCTGTACTGTGGGCCTTTACGAATCTTTAAGTAAAGTCAGAGCCACATCAGTGGCACATCTGGCTGTTCAATTGAACAGGAAAGGGGAAAGAGGAGTGGTATAGTAGCACTGACCAGAGAATGTTTATTTAGGGGGGAGACGGGCTGGGGGTTGGGTCACCTGTCCTACTTTTCCCTTATAGCCCCTCCAGCAAGTTTGTGTCTGATAATGTTCACATGGGGTGCCTTGACACATTTTATTAAATGAAAGGTGCTAATCAATGCAGGTTGTTGCTGAGAGCTGTTTGTTCTGTGTCATACTAACAGCTCATCGTGGGCGTTATTCAAGCTGCTGAGCTCCCAGCTCTTGACATGGGAGGAACATCTGACCCATACGTGAAAGTATTCTTACTGCCCGACAAGAAGAAAAAGTACGAAACCAAAGTTCACCGAAAGACACTGAATCCAGTTTTCAATGAGTCCTTCATCTTCAAGGTAATATTTTATTTCAGGTTCTCAGTAAATCTGAATCCACAAATGACAATTATACTCCAATACCTGCCCACACCCGACCCTGGGAGCCTCTCTTTGTAACTGAGATTGGATGCTACATCAATTACACTGCGGTAATATTGTGCTTAGACTCACATCATTCACTCCAAATGGTTCAAGCAGGCGGTTCTATTTCACACAAACCTGCTCCCATCCCCTCTTCACCTGAAACAGACACAGAAAGTGCTGGAGAAACTCAGCAGGTCTGGCAGCATCCTTGGAGAAAGAAACAGAATTAATGTTTTGAGTCTGCTGTGAATATTCTTCACAATGGTAGAAATTTCAGGATGCTGGTTACTGGTACCAGGCAGGTGTTTGAGGAATACCAGCATTGGCCGGATCATCTCTGCCACAAGCTGAAGGCGTGTTTTAAAAATGAGCACCAGGACCATTTGTAACTACCAATCACCAGCTACCGTGGGTGATTCTATCCTCATTGAGACGGTCAGTCTGGAACTGGCTTCAATTGAGTGTCTGATCCAATATTTCCCTCTAATTGCTCATGCAGTAAAGTCCCAATTATCCACATCCCAAACATCCGGAATCACCATTCTGAATCTCAGATGCTGGTTACATGAGAACTCTAGATACTCAGGATCTGGGTAATGGAGCTGTGTGAAGAATGTAGAGTGAGATTCAATGTATCTGGTGGTCCCTCAGAATGACAGTGACACTTACTCACAGCAAGAACCTGTGGTTGGGTCTTCTAACTGTTACTGTAGCTCCCATGCAGCTCTGTCTGGCCAAAAAAATTCTTATAAGAATGTAGAGTAGGCCATTCAGCCCCGCAAGTCCTGACTATTACTGCCCACTGTAACAGTATTGGAAGGGTTCGTGGTTTGATAATTAACCTGTTCATGGCACACCTTCCATTGCCGTTATGACCTGAGGTGGGACTTGAACCTGGGGGAGGACTGACTCAGAGGGAACAGCATTACAAAGTATACCCCCCGTGGGAGGGAAATAGCAGGGGAGGGGTGGGGGTGCAGGAGCAGGAGCTGGGAGGGAATGGAGGGGGAAGCTGGTGGCGAAATGGGGAGAGCTAAGAGGGAGTGGAGAAGGAGGTGAAGGGGAGGTGAGGGGAAGCTGGTGGTGAAATGGGGGTAGTACAGAGGGGTTCAGGGTTGGGAGAATTATCATTATGAAGTATAAACTCCAGTGTAGGCCAGCTGGGGTGGAATGTAGACAAATGTTGCTGTGTTAATGCATTCTGTATCGGTGTATAATGTGAAGTTCTCATCCAGGCTGACCTGTTGTGGATTTTCTCAGATTCCATACTCCGAGCTGGGAGGGAAAACCCTGGTGATGGCTGTGTACGACTTTGATCGATTCTCCAAACATGATGTCATTGGAGAGGTGAAAGTGCCAATGAACACTGTGGACTTTGGCCATGTAACAGAGGAGTGGAGGGACCTGCAAGGAGCTGAGAAAGAGGAGGTTAGTATCTTCACTTTACCTCAGGTAACACATGGGATCTTGTTGTGCCCAATCTGATTATAGTTTCCAGCTCCAGTTCCTCCAATCTCCGAAGGTGTAATCCTCAGTCATTTGTCACATATTACTCTGGATTTTGCAAGGACAATGTGAAAACCAGCACTTCCTGGGCTAACACCAGGTGAATTGCACCCCGCCCTTTTAACCACCTTCGGTTGTTACAATAAATGTTTAAAATTCCTCTCTAGCTAAGACACTATATTTCTGTCCAATTAAAATGTAATTAATTAGTCCACCGTTCACAAGGTTTACTTGGGTAAGAGACAGAGTACTTAATTGCTTGCTAACCCTGAAAAACTCCACAAACATACATGCACTTACACACACAGACACGTACACACACGCATGTATACACATACACACACAGATACACACACAGATACACAAAAACACACACACACACACAAACACACACACACACATACACAGATACACATACACACACACACATGGGCACATACACACACACTCACTTTCTCTCACACACAGACACATGCACACAGCCTGTCTCTCTTTCTCACACACACACACGCACACACGCACACACGCACACACACACACACACACGCACACACGCACACACACACACAAGATCTTTAGTAGTTTTAAGTTCTTTACAACATCAGTTCAATTTTACACCACAACTCGCATTGATTAGGATGTGCAATGGTCACATGACCTGCATCATCAGTTCAGGAACAGGCTGGTGGTATGATCAATATGTATTTTTGTGGCAAACGTTGGAAGTAATTGGATAAGTAGATAAGACTTTAAAAATAACATTTGGAGTCTCAAGATGTCAGTATTCAGGTACAGGAAGTAATAAAGAAGGCTAATGGGATACTACTGTTTATCATGAGTGAAATTGAATGTAAAAGTAACGCTGTTACTGGGCACTGGTGGGACCACATTTCGAAACTGTGTGCATTGGTCTCATTAAGGGAGGGTGCAAATGTATTGGAGGGGTTTTAAGGGAGGTTTGTTGGATTGATCCCTGGGATGAGTGGGGTGTTTAATGAGGAAAGATTGGACAGACTGGACTGGTTTCCACTGGAGTTTTGAGAGTGAGGGGTGATTTGATTGAAGTGTATCAGATCCTGAATGGTCTGACCAAGGTGGATGTGGAAAGTATGTTCCCCTTGTGGGTCAGTCCAGAACCAGGGAACACTGTTTAAAATTAGGACAGAGATGGGGAGACTTTTTTTCCCTCAGAGGGTTCTGTGACTTAGGAACCCCCTGCCTGAGAAGGTAGTCAAAACAGGGTCATTGAAAATTTTAAAGACGGATCAACTCTTGTGAGGCCAGGAATTGAAGGCTATCGGGGTAGATGGGAATGTGGAATTTGAAGCACAGTCATAACAGCCATGATCATATTGAATGGTGGAGCAGGCTCGAGGGGCTGAATGGCCTAATCCTGCTCCTATTTCCAATGTCTTTGTGTCCTTAGTTTTATTTAAAATATTTTATAACAACAGTTTGCACTAATGCAGTGTCCTAAATGTTGTAAAACTGCTACAAAAAATTACAGTAGACATTTCTTCACCTAGAGAGTGGTGAGTGTGGAATTCCCTGCCAGAACAGTAAATGTTGTCCGCGAAGGAGTTACATAGAGTTCTTAGGGCTAAAGGGTATGGGGAGGAAAGTGGGAATGGGGGTCTGGGTTGGATGATTAGTCATGATCATACTGGATGGTGGAACAGACTCAAATGGCCTACCCCTGCTCCGAGTTTCTGTGTTTCAGTAATTGCACAATATTATTGTAATATCATCCGACAGCGTGGTGTGAAATCTGTGACCTTTACATCAATTTCTGATCTTGTCCAGTCCTGTGTTTGCTGCAACAGTGGGGCTGTAATGTCGTTACTATTAAGTGTGGCCAGCAGAGAATAAAGATCACCGTCTCTTTGGATTATATCGAGGAGTTGGGAGAATTTCTTGGAACTTGTCACCAAACAACTGGCAGCTTTTGTTTGCTGTGCCGTGACATTGTTATTTTACGTCTTCAAAGAGGCTATTCACAAGACTGCTTCTCATAGATGTTTATAAAGTCATGAGGGGCATTGATGAGGTCTGTTTCCCAGGATATCAGAGTCCAAAACTAGAAGGTATAGGTTTAAGGTGAAAGGGAACGATATAAAAGGGACCTGAGAGATAACTTTTTCACCCAGAGGGTAGAGCATATATGGAGTGAACTGTCAGAGGAAGTGGTGGAGGTTGGTACAATTACAACATTTAAAAGACACTTGGAAAGATACGTGTATAGGAAAGGTTTAGAGGGATATGGGCCAAATGCAGGCAAATAGGACTAGTTCAGTTTAGGAAATGTAGTTGGCATGGACGATAAAAACCGAAAGAACTGCGGATGCTGTGGATCAGGAACTAAGACAGAAGTTGCTGGAAAAGGTCAGCAGGTCTGGCAGCACCTGTGAAGAAAAAAGCCTGTATTTTGAGGAAGGGTTACCAGACCCGAAACATTAACTCCGTTTTTTTCTTCACAGATGCTGCCAGACCTGCTGAGCTTTTCCAGCAACTTTGTTTTTGTTGGCATGGACGAGTTGGGCTGAAGGGTCTGTTTCCGTGCTGCGTGGCTCTGACTCTAAATTCTTAATAAGAGGCCGCTAATAAGATCCTGTATTGTTTGAGAATTACAGTGAAATTTTGCTGGAATCCTCTGACAGGAACATAAAGACAAGCCCATTGAATTGTTTTGTTTTGTCTTATTATTAACAAGCTTCTCAGATTGAATTTTGTTCTGCATTTTTGAAACCACTGTGTTCAATCAGTCAACACACCCTGCCAGGGCACAGCTCCAACCACATCTTTGATATCACAGACAGTATTATCAGTGTGCAGCTTTGATAAAAATTAATCTTTTTCATGCACGAGCTTGCACAGGTCTGGTGAGACGTTGAAAAATATTAGCAGCCGAGACTGAACGCCGTGACAAAAGCCAATGAGAGAGGCCACTGCAGCATTGTGATGGACTGCAAGAGAATTAAGGATTTAGGGGAGAAATATAGTATAAAAGAGAAAGGGAGATGGATGGGAAAAGAGAGAAAAGTAGATAGCGAGGGAAAGAGGGAGGGAGAGGAAGACAGGGGTGGGCAAGAGAGAAAAGGAGATAATACAGGGAGGGAGAGAACGATAAAATATGATAGAAGGAAAGAGGAAAGAATGAATGTTACGTAGAGAAAGGGAGAGGGAAAATGAAAGAAGGAATGCTAGAAAGGGTAAGAGAGAAAGAAATAGAGAGAATAAAGCAAGAATGGAGCAGAATGATATGGCGTAAGTCGTATAAGGACTGAGATGAAGAGAAATGTCTTCGCCCAGAGAGTGGGGAGCCTGTGGAATTCTCTGCCACCGAAAGCAACTGAGGCCAAAACTTTGAATTTGTTCAACATAGAGCTAGAGATAGTTCTCAGGGCTAAAGAGATCAAAGGGCATGGAGGTGAAAGCAGGAACAGGGGACTGAGTAGGATAACCAGCCATGATCATATTGAATGACAAAGCAGGCTTGAAGGGCTGAATGGCCTCCTCCTCCTGTTCCAATTTGCTATGTTTCTATGATCCTGACATTGGATTTGCA
The DNA here is from genome assembly GCA_024137785.1 of Ginglymostoma cirratum. Lineage (NCBI taxonomy): Eukaryota > Metazoa > Chordata > Chondrichthyes > Orectolobiformes > Ginglymostomatidae > Ginglymostoma > Ginglymostoma cirratum. Next base: position 2,040,861 of record JAHRHZ010000020.1, read on the forward strand.
GGATTCTGGAGGTGATGTTTCTCCAGGAATTTGAGTTTGTTGTTGTCCAAGTGTCTGATGTATACAGGAGGGGGATGGGGGAGGAGAGAGGGATGGGGGCTGTTAGGTTTGAGGTCTTTGCCATCAAAAACTCTGAGCTGAAGCTTGTGATATTCTGATTTTGTGTCAATTTCATTGAGTTTCACAGGGGGTTTCTCCCCATGAGGCCTTGTGAGATTTCTTGCCATATCATCCCTAATTTGCCTAATTAACTACCTACCCCATCCCATGGCTCCCCTCTCATTCGATGCTCACCCAACTCTATCACTGGCCATGACAGGAATAATTCACATCTATCGAATTTCCCAGAATCTGTTCCTGAATTCCACATGCCCAGGCTCCAGCACTGACCTCATCCTGGGGGTAATGGAATGACCCAGTGTGATCCTGCACCAGTGGTATTGGGCACTGCCCTGATGTATTTTTGGGGGCACAACTAACAGATCCCACACAGATCACCCATCGCCACCCCCCCCAGTAGGTGCCAGTCACAGTCAAATGTCTGGAGTAGAACTTAATGCACAATTATCTGCTTCAGAGAGAGAGAGAGAGATGAAAATGAGCTCTCTACTCAGATATAGTGTGTGGTGAGAAGTGGCCACATGTGGGAGTGTGCAGAGATCCTGGAGGATGGTCGGACAAGAGGACAAAATGGGGTGTGGGATTGGCAAGGCTGTGGAAGGTTTAGAAAGCAGGGATGAGCCTGTTGTTAAAATCGAGATGTGTGGACCTGGAGCGAATGTTCCCTTGAAGCTGCACCGCCTGTCCCAGGGTCCACCCACAGCGATCGGCATCCCACACCATTCCCAGCATTCGGTTTCGGAAGTCCCTGCCACACACAGATCCCGAAGATCCATCCAGAAGAAAACCAAACAAGGAGTGACATAGCCAGGTGTCTGTGTGGATTAAAGAGCACAGGGGCTGGTGGGTGATCAGGATTCAGTGTAATTGTTGCAGTGAAGCGATGGAATGGATCCATGGTTTATTGATGTGATTCTAAAATCTGTGCCTATGTGTTTGTTTGCGTTCTCAGCAGGAGAAGTTGGGCGACATTTGCTTCTCTCTTCGCTATGTCCCAACAGCTGGAAAATTAACAGTGGTCATTCTGGAAGCAAAGAACTTGAAGAAAATGGATGTGGGAGGTTTATCAGGTGGGTGATAACATCCTTTTAAATTGCAACTTCTAAACCTGACACCATAACGCACTGTAACACTGAACGTGATTAGTCCATCCCTATCATATTCTTTGCATTAAAATAAACTGCCAGTCCTTCCATATTCAGTAACCTCTCCCTTTCTGTTCTCCTTCTGAGTCTCACTGGCCATAGTCTCTGAAAACGTCTGTAAATAATCCAACTATGGAAGTGGCCATGCCAGACCTGGTACTGAGAAATGAGCCCAACCAGATGATCGAAGTTTCAGTGGGGGAGTATTTTGGGAACAGTGACCATAATTCTGTAAGTTTTAAGTAACTTATGGATAAGGATAAGAGTAGTTCTCAGGTGAGAGTACTAAATTGTGGGAATGCTAACAACCACAACACTGGGCAGGAGCTGGGGGAATGTAGATTGGGGGCAGCTGTTTGAGGGTAAATCCACATCCGGCATGTGGGAATCTTTTAAAGGCCAGTTGGTTAGAATTTGGAACTAGTGTGTTCTTATCAAAATGAAGGATAAGGATGGTAAAATTCTGGAATATTGGATGACAAGAGAAATTGAAAGTTCAGTCAAAAAGAGAAAAAAGCAAATGTAATTTTTAAGAAATTGATGACAGACAGAGCCCTCAAAGAATACAAAGATGCCAAGAAAGAACTCAAACAAGGAATTAGGAGGACTAAAAGGAGCTATGAAATATCTTTGGCAAACAGGATTAAGGAAAATCCCAAGGCATTTTATATGTATATAAGGAGCAAAAGGGTCTTACTCACATTTGAAAATAAAATGGACTTATTAGCGATAGGCAGCATGGCTTTGTGCAGGGTAGTTTGTGTCTCACAAACCTGATTCAGTTTTTTCAGGAAGTGACAAAGATGATTGATGAGGGCAGGGTGGTACATGTTGTCTATATATGGACTTTATCAAGGTATTTCACAAGATCCCTCATGGCAAGCTAATACAAAAGCTGAAGTCACATGCGAACTGTGGTGAGCTGGTAAGATAGATATAGAACTAGCTTAGCCATAGAAGACAGAGGTTAGCACTGGAAGGGTATTTTTCTGACTGGACATCTGTGACCAGTGGTGTTCCACAGGCATCAGTGCTGGGACCTATATTGACTGTAATATAAAGAAATGATTAGAAGGCGGCCTGATTAGTAGGTCTGCAGATGACACAAAGACTGGAAGCTGTGGATAGTGAGGAGGATTGCGAGAAGATACAGCAAGCTATAGATTGTCTGCAGAGTTGGGCAGAGAAATGGCAGATGGAGTTTAATCCAGAAAAAATGTGAAGTGATGCATTTTGGGAGATCTAATGCAGGAGGGAGGTATAGAGTAAATGGCAGAAACCTCAGTAGCATCAACATACAGAGGGATCTAGGCGTACAGGTCCACAGTTCCCTGAAAGTAGAAACACAAGTGGATAAGGTGGGCAAGAAGGCATAAGGCATGCTTACCTTCATCGGCCGGGGCATAGCGTATAAAAATTGGCAAGTCATTTTGCAGCTGAATAGAACTTTAATTGGGACACATTTAGAATATTGTATACAGTTCTGGTCACCACACTACCAGAAGGATGTGGAGATTTTGGAGAGGGTAAAGAAAAGATTTACCAGGATGTTGCCTGGTTTGGAGGCCAATAGCAATGAGGAAGAAATTGAACAAACTTGCTTTGTTTATAGTTGAACATTGAAAGATAAGGGATGACCTAGTAGAAGTTTGCAAAATGATGAGAGGCATGGATAGAATGGATAGTCGAAGTCTTTTTCTCAGGGTAGAAATGTCAATTACTAGGGGTCATTGGTTTAAGGTAAGAGGAGATAGGTTTAAGGGAGATGGGAGAGGCAGGTTTTTTTTTAACACAGAGAGTTGTAAGTACCCGAATGGGCCGCCAGCAGAGGAGAGGGAGGATACAATAGCAACGTTTAAGAGGCATCTTGACAGATACATGGATAGGCAGGGAATAGAGGGATACGGACTGCATAGAGGCAAAATGTTTTTGATTTAGAAAGGCATCATCTGTCAGCACAGTCTTTGTGGGCTGAAGGGCCTGTTCCTGTTTGGTACTGCTCTTTGTTGTTTATACAACGTCTCTATCAAACACTCCCAGGTCAGGTATAGCATGGAGTTAGATACAGAGGGAAGCTTCCTCGACACTGTCCCTGTCAAATACATCCAGACAGTTTTAGCATAGGGTTAGCTTCCCAACTCCACAATTACACAAATATATTAAGACCCTGGAGCAGCTGTCAAAAGGTTTCATTGGGATAATACCAGAATGGAGAGATTATACTTTTCAAGAAAGACTGAAGAGGCTGGAGCTGAGGAAACGAGAGAACAGAGGGCAGCCGGGAAAATTATAAAACAGTTTGAGAGGGAAGATACATGGAACATGTTTCCAAGATGGTTCATGAACCTAAGATATTCAGTAACAAGGTTCCCCTCCAAGGCACTCACCATCCTGACTTGGAAATATATCACTGTTCCTTCACTGTCACTGGGTCAAAATCCTGGAATTCCCTCCCTAAGAGCATTGTGGGTCCACCTACTGCACATGGTTACCACCACCTTCTCAAGGGGCAACTAGGGATGGTCAATAAATGCTGGCTCAGGCAGTGACCCCTAAATCTTGTGAAAGAATAGTTTAGAAATGCAAACAGGAATTCAGGACAAGGTTCCGTATGGATTGTGAATGGGGGCAAGCATGGTAGCTCAGTGGTTAGCACTGCTACCTCACAGCACAAGGGACCTGGGTTCAATTCCAGCCTCAGGGGGCTGCCTGTCCAGGATTACTCCAGGTGGGCCAGTTCCCTCCCACAGTTCAGGTACATGCAGTCTACCTGGATTGGCCATGCTAAATTGCTCATTGTGTCAAGGGATGTGCAGTTCAGGTGGGCTAGCCAATGGGAAAGACAGGGATTGGGTCTGGGTTGGATGCCCTTCAGAGGGGCAGTGTGGACTCAATGGGCCGAATGGCCTGCTCTCATGCTGTAGGGATTCTATGAGAATGTGCCTGTGACTCACATAGGAAGTGGTCAGTTCATTGAAGGAGGATTTGGATAAACACATGAGGGAGTGAGGCATAGGAGGATATGATGTTAGGGTGAGAAAGAGAGGGACAGGGAAAGTAAGCACTGACATGGAGCCAAGTCATTAAGGTTTGAGTCTACTGGGGCAGTGAAAGAAATTTTTCAGGCAGAGTGTGACAGATTATTTGTTTGGCAAGTGTATTAAATGATGTGGATCAGCCATGAGCCATGATTTAATTTACCAGCTGGAGGATCAAGCTGGAAGCATGCTCTTATTGGTCAGATGAAGGTGTCAGACTGTGAGACTGGGATTGGACTGAGGGGCTGATTCAGTGGAGTAGACAGGTTATCCTCCCTGCAGGATAGCTGTGAACCAGCTGCCATCATCAATCCACCCTCATGTTGGTGTTAGTGAGCACACATGACCAGAATCATGGCAGGTGAGGGGGGCAGTGGTTTGTGTGGGGCTGCTGCCTGTAAATGTGCCCTTGGGGGGTGGTGACTGGTGTCTCAGACCGAGGTGTAGAGGTGCGAGCTGTGAGCTGGAGTCACCAGGTACCTGCTCCAACTTCCACGTCGGGAATATCCAGTGTCTACTTCCTATCCAGTGGGAGGGAGATTGGGAGACTGCATGGTAGTCAGGTGAGATTCCATGTTAATGAGGGCAATAAAAGTAGCTTACTGCTCCTGAGTGAGAATCTCATCACAAAGCCTCAAACATCAAGAAAGACCTCCCTCATCTCCTCACAGGGTTGTCCCAGATTTTTGACCATTGCCCTAGCAGGTTCCAACCACTCTCTCTGGCCATCAACACATTGCTGTTTTGTGGGATTTTGCTTTGTATAAATTAGCTGATGCATTTTCTAAATTATGACAATGACTACACTGTTCCCCCCCCCTCCACTGTTTGCTATCTCTCTCTCTCTCTCTCGCTGTCTGCCTCTCTCTCTCTCTCTGTCTGTCTCTCTCCCTCTGCTTTTAATAAACAAAACCCCAAATAAAACCTTGGATCCTTCATTCTCAAGGCAAGTGACATCTATAAGCATTCTCAAAACATATGCATCAAGACCATCTCAGAAAAGAACATTTTCCCAATCAAAACCATACTCAATAGAAATGTTTAATTAATAACCAGTTTTCGTCCTGTAGTATTGTTCTTAGTTTAAACTGGGGCCTGAGGCATCAATGCTTGAAAAAAAGGAACACAGGACATAGCAATAGGAATAGGCCATTCAGCCCTTTGATGCAGTTCTGCTATTCAATGAGATCATGGCTGACCTGTAACCTAACTCCATATACTTGCCTTTGGCCCAGATCCCTTAATAGTTTTGCTTAGTAGAAATGATGTATTTCAGATTTAAAATTAACAACTGATCCATCAGACTGATCCAGCCTGGCTAAAATGGAGATGTATTTCTCATGACCTGTCCCCTCACGATCAATGCCCAGATATTTCTTGTAGAGAATGAGGTCGGTTCCTGTTGGACTGAGAAAGCTAATTGGCTAAGTGCAAACTGCATTGCTCTGATGGCAAGGACTAGGCTGGGAAAACCAATCAGGAAGTGGTTGCCCTGCCTTCTACCATGTTGGAACATCTTTCGCACTCCAAGCGCACTCCGAAATGCAAAGGAACTTCAGCGTGACCTCCTGTGCCATTGCTCATGTTGAAGAGTTTCACCACAGTGGAGATGTGATTGAGAATGGATGCTGGGGAAAGTGAAGCAGGAGCTGAGTCTGGTATTTATAAGAAGTAAACATTGTACACAATACTTTTAAGGTGAGATAAACATACACATAGATGGATATATTTAAAAATAACTAGCTGCTATTGAGTACAGCATGATCATCGTTTTGTCAATGAACTGGGGGTTTACTTTAGTTTACATATTTGTGTGAGATTAATCCCAACTATTGTCTTCAAATGGGACTGGGCCGTTTGAGTTATAGAGAGAAGGTGAATAGGTTGGGGCTTTTTTCTTCCCTGGAGCATCAGAGGCTGAGGGGTGACCTTATAGAGGTTTCTAACATCATGACTGACATGGATAGGGTGAATAGTCAGGTCTTTTTCCCAGGGATGGGAGAGTCCAAAACGAGAGGACATAGGTTTTAGGCGAGAGGAGAAAGATTTTAAAGGGACGTAAGGGGCAACTTTTTCACAGGAGGATGGTGCATGTATGGAATGAGCTGCCAGAGGAAGTGGCAGAGGCTGATACAATATTTAAAAAGCATCTGGATGGGTATATGAGAGATAAAAGGTACTGCAGATGCCGGAGAATCCGAGATAACAAGGCATGGGGCTGGATGAACACAGCAGGCGAAGCAGCATCATAGGAGCAGGAAAACTTGACATTTCGGGCCTGGATGGGTATATTGATAGGAAGGGTTGAGAGGGAGATGGGCTAAATGCTGGCAAATGGGACTAGGTCAGAGTGGGATGTTTGGTCAACATGGAAGAGTTGAACAAAAGGTTCTGGTTCCGTGCTGTATGACACCATGTGCCTCAGCCAAGTCTTGCCCTATGATTTACATTGTTAAAACTACCTAACTGCATGCTGAGACATGCCATGTGACTTCATTGGGAGGATAGGGGTTACAGAGAACTCAGTAATCTCTTCCAACACAGTTCTCCAATGCCTTAACTTTGAAATTTGCAATCCCTCTACTTTCAAACCTCTCTGTGGTCTCACCCCTCCCTATCTTTGTAATGTCATTCAGCACCACAACCTTCTGAAGCTGGCGAGGCGATGCCTAGTGGTATTATCGCTGGACTGTTAATCTAGAGACCAGACAACATTCTGAGGACCCAGGTTCGAATCCTACCACGGCAGATGGTGGAATTTGAATTCAACAAATATCTGCAATTAAGAGTCTAACAATGACAATGAATCCATTGTTGAATGTTGGGGAAAACCCATCTGGTTCACTAATGCCCCTTAGGGAAGGAAACTGCCATCCTTACCTGGTCTGGCCTACACGTGACTCCAGACCCACAGCAATGTGGTTGATTCTGAACTGCTCTCTGGGTAATCAGGGATGGGCAAGAAATGCTGCCTGGCCAGCGACGCCCTCATCCTGTGAATGAATAAAAAAGGAGAGTTCCTTTACTCCAGTTTTTCGGCTGACACAATTTTAATCACTCCTTTGAATATTCAGTGGAATATTTACTCTGTGATATTAGTCCCAATGAGGAAATTAGCTTAGTATCAATTAATCAAAAGATTCTTAGGAGCCATAAGGACTTACAATGACCTTCTTCATCATCATTAATGTATAAAATCCCTCCTCAGTGTTATCAGAAAAACAAGTTAAAAAAAATTCAGTGATAAATGATAATATAACACACAGCAATAATTTGAAATAGTCTAATCATAGCTCTTTAAATTTTAACACAATCATATTCCTGATGAATCCTAATCAGTGGCAAGATTAACTATGATGCATTCTCTGGTAAATGGGTTCGAAGCAACAGGCCACTCCAGCCTAGGGAGTAGTCATTAAGAATCAGAAGCACTGCAGTTCATCACAAAACTTTACAAATCCCATAACCATCTCCAGCCAGAGGGACTATGAGCATTCTGGCTCATCATAAATCACACTAGAAAAATCAAATCTCCTTACTGTCGGTGCACTCTGTATCACATCCCTCTTGCGCTGAAGAGAAATGAGCTCTTCAATTCTACACTTGATCACCGTCACGGCTCTGTGGGTGGCACTTCTGCTTCAGGAGTTGAAAGCTGTTGGGTGGAAGTCCCACTCCACAGGGCTTTGCAAAATCAAAACTGAAACCAAAACGGAAACCAATGCCAAAACTGAAGCCAAAACCAAAAGTGAAACCACAACTGAAACCACAGCCAAAACTGGCACCTCAATGTCAATTCTCTCATGGGTTGTGAGTGTCTCTGACATTTGTTACCTTCACTAATTGCCCCTAATGTTGATCTGCTCAGCCATTTCAGAGGGCAGTTAACAGTCAACCACGTTGCTGCTGGTCTGGAGTCACACGTAGGCCAGAAATATCTGGTCTGGCCCCACTTCACAAGTGCCATTCCTGGAACAATTTGTCACTCATCGAATATCCACTAAAAGACCAGCAGTCCCTGAACATTGCAGTATTGAAAAGGCCACTGTACCCCCGGGCATTGGTCAAGGGCAGAACCTGAACACGAAGTGGGAGTGGGGTGTCCTGGGCAAGGGGGTGGTGCAGAGGAGGACTCTTTCCAGAGGACTGCCCCCAGACCGTAGCAGCCTGGGTCAGTGTCATATATTGCACACATAGAAATATAGGAACTGGAGTAGGCCATTCAGCCCCTCAAGCCTGTTCTGACATGCAATGAGATCATGGCGTCTGTGGCCTTTGGCCCATATCCCTTAATACCTTTGCTTAACAAAAATGTATCTCACTCAGATTTAAAATTAACTGACCCAGCATCCACTGCATTTTTTGGAAGAGAGTTCCAAACCTCTCCCACCTTTTGTGTGTAGAAATGCTTCCTAACATCTCTCCTGAACAGTCTGGCCCTCATTCTCATACTACACCCCTAGTTCTAGAATCCCCAACCAGTGGGAATCGTTTCTCTTTACAAACCCTGTCTTTTCCTGTCAATATCTCAAAGACTTTCCTCAGATCACGCATTAACTTACTGAATTCTAGAGAAAACAGGGTTTGTATGAACTCTGCTCATAACTTAGTCCCTGAAGTACAGGTATCATTACTGTAAACTTACATTGTACTCTTTCCAAGGTCAATATGTCTTTCCTTTGGTGTGGTGCCCAGGTCTGCTCACAGTCTATAAGTGGGGTCTAACCAGGGTTTTGTATAACTTCTGCATTCTTGTACTGCACTAGATATAAGGCCAGCATTTCACTAGCTTTCTTGATTTTGAACACAATGGGTGGTAGAGGTTCAGATTTGTATTCCACAAATGTATGCTGGATCAGTGATAACAAGGTGTAGAGCTGGATGAACACAGCAGGCCAAGCAGCATCATAGGAGCAGGAAGGCTGACGTTTTGGGCCTAGACCCTTCTTCAGAAATGGGGAGGGGAATGAGGTTCTGAAATAAATAGGGAGATAGGGGGAGGCGGAAGAAGATGGATAGAGGAGAAGATAGGTGGAGAGTAGACAGACCAGTCAAAGAGGTGGGGATGGACCCAGTAAAGGTGAGTGTAGGTGGGGAGGTAGGGAGGAGATAGGTCAGTGCAGGGAGGACGGACAGGTCAAGGGGGCGGGATGAGGTTAGTGGGTAGGAGATAGGGGTGGGGCTTGAAGTGGGAGGAGGGGTTAGGTGGAAGGAAAGGTTGGGGAGGTGGGGACGAGCTGGGCTGGTTTTGGGATGCGGTTGGGGGAGGGGAGATTTTGAAGCTTGCGAAGTCCACATTGACACCATTGGGCTGCAGGGCTCCCAAGCGGAATATGAGTTGCTGTTCCTGCAACCTTCGGGTAGCATCGTTGTGGCACTGCAGGAGGCCCAGGATGGACATGTCGTCTGCGGAATGGGAGGAGGAGTTGAAATGGTTCGCGACTGGGAGGTGCAGTTGTTTAGTGCGAACCGAACGTAGGTGTTCTGCAAAGCGGTCCCCAAGTCTCCGCTTGGTTTCCCCGATGTAGAGGAGTCCACAACGGGTACAGCGGATGCAGTATACCACATTGGCAGATGTGCAGGTGAACATCTGCTTGATGTGGAAAGTCTTCTTGTGGTCTGGGATGGGGGTGAGGGAGGAGGTGTGGGGGCAGGTGTAGCACTTCCTGCGGTTGCAGGGAAAGGTGCTGCGTGTGGTGGGGCTGGAGGGGAGTGTGGAGCAGACAAGGGAGTCGCGGAGGGAGTGGTCCCTCCAGAAGGCAGATAAGGGTGGGGACAGAAAAATGTCTTTGGTGGTGGGGTCTGATTGCAGATGGCGGAAGTGTCGGAGGATGATGCGTTGGATCCGGAGGTTGGTGGGGTGCTCCGTGAGGACGAGGGGGATTCTATTTTGGTTTTTTTTATTGCAAGGAGCGGGTGTGAGGGATGAGTTGCTGGAAATGTGGGACACACGGTGGAGGGCATTCTCGACTACTGAGGGGGGGATGTTGCGGTCCTTGAAAAACGAGGACATCTGAGATGTACGGGAGTGGAATGCCTCATCCTGGGAGCAGATACGGCGGAGGCAAAGGAATTGGGAATAGGGGATGGCATTTTTGCAGGAAGGTGGGTGGGAGGAGGTGTATTCTTGGTAGCTGTGGGAGTCGGTGGGCTTGAAATGGATATCGGTTTCTAGGTGGTTGCCGGACATAGAGACAGAGAGGTCCAGGAAGGAGAGAGAGGTATTAGAGATGGTCCAGGTGAACCTAAGGTTGGGGTGGAAGGTGCTGGTAAAGTGGATGAACTGTTCGAGCTCCTCGTGGGAGCACGAGGCGGCGCCGATACTGTCATCAATGTAACAGAGGAAGAGGTGGGGTTTAGGGCCAGTGTAGGTACAGAAGAGGGATTGTTCCACGTAACTTACAAAGAGGCAGGCATAGCTTGGGCCCATGCGGGTACCCATGGCCACCCCCTCTGTCTGTAGGATGTGCGAGGAATTGAAGGAGAAGTTGTTGAGGGTGAGGACAAGTTCGGCTTAGCGGATGAGGGTGTGAGTGGAGTGGGACTGGTCGGGCCTGCGGGACAGGAAGAAGCGGAGGGCCTTTAGGCCATCAGCATGGGGAATACAGGTGTATAGGGACTGGACGTCCATAGTGAAAATGAGGTGTTGGGGACCGGGGAATTGGAAGTTCTGGGGGAGTCGGTGGTGTCACGGATGTAGGGTCAGTGTTAATTTTAACTCTGAGCTAGACAAATTTTTGTTTAGCAAAAGTATTACAGGATCTGGGCCAAAGGCCACAGACCAGCCATGATCCCATTGAATGATGGAACAGGCTTTTCAGGCTGAATGACCTATCCCTGTTCCTCTGTCCCTAAGTTCATTATTTTATATGTGTGTTTGCAACATTTTAAAGGTTATTTTGAACAGCCTGTTAAAGTTCCCTATTGAACCTCTCTCCTTTATGGATGACAATCCCAGCTTCTCCAGACTTTCCCCAGAACTGAAGATCATCATTCCTGAAAAACTTTGCTCAGCATCCTCTCCAAAGTCTAGATATTCTTTCTAAAGTGTCTGTTTTAATATTGACCACAAACTTCAGTTTAGCCCTAAGCAGTGATTCATCTCGAACTGCTTCTGTGCTGTTGTTCCATTATTAATTCAACCCCATTTCCAAAATGTTATTGAACACCCTTCTCAATATGCGCTGCCAGTTTGGTTATGTGAACATGTTCACAGCTTTAATCATATTATTAAACTAGAGAGGGTTCAGAAAAGATTTACCACGATGTTTTTGGCAATAAAAACTGAAACAACTGGGGATGCTGTAAATTAGGAACAAAAACAGAAGTTCTAAGGAAGGGTCACCAGACCCAAAACGAAAGCTCTGACTTCCCCCACAGATGCTGCCATACCTGCTGAGCTTTACCAGCAACTTCCGTTCTTCTTGTTGTCAGGAATGAAGGGTTTGAGATATAAAAGTAGACTGGAAGGATTGGGAGCCTAGGAGGTTGAGGGGTGACCTTATGGAGATTGAGAAAATCATGAGGGGCATAGAAAAGGTGAATGACAAGGGTGTTTTCCCCAAGGTGGAGGAGTTCAAAACCAGGGGACATATATTTAAGGTGAGTGGAGAAAGATTTAGAAAGGACATGAGGGGCAACCTTAGAGTGGTTAGTGTGTGGAACAAATCACAAGTGGTAGATGTGGGTACAGTTACAAGGTTGAAAAGATATTTGGATAAGTACATGAATAGGAAATGTTTAGGGTGATATGGGTCAAACATATGCAGGTGGGACCAGTTTAGTTTGGGCTTAAGGTCGGCATGGACTGTTTGGACTGAAGTTGTATGACTTTTAAAGTGTAATATGTTGAAGGTTCCTGCGTGTTGTATGGATAACTGCAAAGGCTGGAGATTGAGGCCAAAGTTTCTACAGCAGTACAGGGTGTGTATCGAGATGATTGTGCGGGTATGGGGGTGAATGCAGTGTTGCGATGATGTGGGGGTATGGGGGTGAATGCAGTGTTGTGATGATGTGGGGGTATGGGGGTGAATGCAGTGTTGTGATG
>JAHRHZ010000020.1:2058210-2076289 GCA_024137785.1 Ginglymostoma cirratum
GGTGAATGCAGAGTTGTGATGATGTGGGGCTACGGGGGTGAATGCAGTGTTGTGATGATGTGGGGGTATGGGGGTGAATGCAGTGTTGTGATGATGTGGGGCTATGGGGTGAATGCAGTGTTGTGATGATGTGGGGGTGCATGCAGCGTTGTGATGATGTGGGGGTATGGGGGTGAATGCTGTGTTGTGATAATGTGGGGGTATGGGGGTGAATGCAGTGTTGTGATGATGTGGGGCTATGGGGTGAATGCAGTTTTGTGATGATGTGGGGGTATAGGGGTGAATTCAGTGTCGTGATGATGTGGGGGTATGGGGATGAATGCAGAGTTGTGATGATGTGGGGCTATGGGGGTGAATGCTATAGACACCAATTGCTGTAGACACTCCAGAGAGTTGTTTCAGAGGGAGTGCCAGGATTTTGACCCAGTGACAGTGAAGGAACGGCAATATACTTCCAAGTCAGGATGGTGAGTGACTTGGAGGGGAACTTGCAGGAAGTGGTGGCTCCATGTATCTGCTGCCCTTGTCCTTCTAGATGGAAGTAATGATGGGTTTGGAAGATGATGTCTGAAGATCTTTGGTGAATTTCTGCAGTGCATCTTGTAGATAGTACACACTGCTGCTACTGAGCGTCGGTGGTGGAGGGAGTGGGATGTTTGTGGATGTGGTGCCAATCAAGTGGCTGCTTTGTCCTGAATGGTGTCAAGTTTCATGAGTCTTGTTGGGGCTGCACTCATCCAGGCAAGTTGGAAGTATTCCATCAGACTCCTGACTTGTGCCTTGTAGATGGTGTAGAGGCTTTGAGGCAGTGTTCCTTCTCAGAGAAAACTTTTAATTTACTGAATTCTAATTTTACCATCTGCCGCAGTGAGATTCAAACCCAGAGCGTTAGTCTGGTTCTTGTTTACTCGTTCAGTGACTTTACGATCCCATCTCCTACTGTGCTGCGTGATTAGATTTCCAGAAGGCATTTTACAATGTGACACATCAAAGGTTACTGTAAAAAATGAATGCTCAGAAGTTAGTGAGTAACATATTAGCAGGGATACAGGATTAGTTGGCTAATGGGAAACAGAGAGTTGGCATAAATGGGTCATTTTCAGGTTGATCAGATGTAACTAGTGCAGTGCCACGGGGATCAACAGTTTCCAATCCACATCAATAACTTGGATGAAGGAGTTGAATGTACAGTTGCTAAATTCGCTGGTGACACAAATATAGGTCAGAGACTAGGTTGTGAAGAGGTCATAAGGAGTCTGCAACAGGAAATAGATAGGTTAAGTGAATGGCCAAAAATTTGGCACAATGAATATAACGTCGGAAAACATTCAATTGTCGACTGAGGCAGGAAGAATAGAAAGGCAATATATTATTTAAATTGAGAGTTCTTGCAGAACTCTGCATTATGTAGGGATCAGGGTGAGCTGGCAAATGAAAACATAAGTGTTAATACACAGGCACAGCAAGTGTTTAAAAAGACAAACTGAACATTGTCACTTATTGCCAGGAGAATGGAATGTGGAAATAAGGATGTTTTCCTGCAGTTGCACACAGCATTGGTGGAGCTACATCCAGAGTGTTGTGCACTGACCCCCTTTTTAAAGAAAGGACGTAATCACATTAGAAGGTTCACTTGACTGATTCTGCAAATGTGGGGATGGTTTCCTGAGGAAAGATTGAGCAGATTGGGCCTACGGCCATTAGAGTTTAGAAGACTGAGAGGTGATCTTATTGAAACCTATAAGATCCTGAGGGGGCTTAACAGTGTAGGTGCTGCTTCCCCTCATGGGAGAGACCAGGACCAGAGTAAAAAATAAAGGGCTTTCAGATAGAGATGAGGGGCGTTATTTTTCTCCAAAGGTTGTGGGCTGTAGGATTCTCTTCCCAGAGACCAGGTGGTTATTGAATAGTTTTAAAGCCGAGTTAGACAAATTCTTGATTGACAAGGGAGTCAAAGAGTTTGAGAGTGGGCAGGAAAGTAGAATTGAGGCTGCAATCAGATTATCATTGGCCTTGTTGAGGCAAAACAGGTTCAAGTGGCTGAATGGCCTCCTCCTGGTCGTAAAGCATATGTTTGACAGATCTGTGTTCTCTTTAGAGATCAGACTGGTCAGATTAATCTAATGGAAATACTAAATGGCCAAACATGTTGAAGCAAGTTACTGAATGTTAACAAGTAAAACCATTTGGGTGAAAATGGAACTCCCGTAGTTTAGATTAATTATCAATAACACCAGAGATTTCTTCAAATCGGTATTTGTTGCACATTCTTTTACGTTACAACTTTTACAAGTTCACAACAATCCCTCAGCTGAAAGAAGAATGCAAACTAATAAAGTATTTAATGCTGGAAGGAGAACTGAACAGGCAAAGCTGCCAAGGCAGAAAGAAAACAATTTCACAAATTGATGCAGTCCTGTCTTGCACTGACAGTGAGTTGTTGGCAATCACAAAGATGCTGAGGGGGATCAGCAGTTTACAATATATAAGAACTGTTAGCATTTCCTGAAATTGAAAGTCAAACTTTGGCATTTAGAGTGTGTGATCTGCCCAGGAGGAGAAACCAGCTGTAACTCAGTGCTGCATCAAGAACTTGTTTTTCCACAAAGTCTTTCGCTAACTCATGATGTCCTGAAACTTTTTATCGTGTACTTTCAAAGGCTAGTCACTGTTGTAATTTAGGAATGGTGACAGTTAACATGTTGATAGCAAAATCCCATAAAGACCAAAGTGATATTGACCAGGTCAGAGATAGGTTCTTTATTCAGAGAGTGGTCGGGGTGTGGAATGCATTGCTGGAGAGGGTAGTGGAGTTGGCCTCATTAGGGGCATTTAAGCGGCTATTAGATAGGCATATGGATGATAGTATAAGGTAGAGGTGGGGGTTAGATAGATCTTAAGTTTAGGGTAAAAGTTCGGCACAACATCGTGGGCCGAAGGGCCTGTACTGTGCTGTACTGTTCTATGTTCTATGTTCTATGTCTGACTTATGAAGGGAGATTGGATTGGTTAGGACTATATTCATTGGAGTTTAGAAGAATGAAGGAGGATCTCACGGAAACCAATTAACTTCTGACAGGACCAGACAGCGTAACGGAGGGACCACAGTCTAAGGATACAGGGTGGGCCATTTAGGATTGAGATGAGGAGAAATGTCTTCATCCAGAGAGAGGGGAGCCTGTGGAATTCACTGCCACAGAATGAAGTTCAGGTCAAAATAGTGGATGGTTTCAAAAAGGAGTTAGATATAGTTCTTAGGGCAAAAGAGGTCAAAGGGTTTGGGAAGAAAGTAGGAACAGGGGACTGAGTTGGCAGGATCAGTCATGATTGTATAGAATGGTGGAGCAGACTCAAAGGGGGCTGAATGGCCAACTCCTGCTCCTATTTTTGATGTGTCTGTTGGATTAAAATGGCTGGCAGAGTTTTTAGTGGTGACGCAGGCAGGGGCTAAAATGATTATGAGTCCCCAAGTGAGTGAGTAGGAAACACAGAAGGGCAGGAAGGCTTAGCAGTTTGGGAGGATGTGGTGGGTAAGAGCCATTGAGGAAAGGTGTTGAGTACAATAAGACCTTGAACCTTGGGGAAAGGTGGGTGCAGTCACACAGTTAGAATAAGTGTGAGGCAGCAAAGACAGGGTGGTGGCACAGCCTGGTAGATAATGATCTTTGTACAGCCCTGCTGGATAAGGATAAGACTGGTTCCCAGACGAAGGTCTACATTACCCCACTAATGGCCTTGTGGGTCAACCCGCAGCAGGTGGACTGCAGTAGTTCAAGAAGGCAGCTCACCACCACCTTCTCGAGGGGCAACTAGGGACAGGCAATAAATGCTGGGCTCAGCTAGCAATGCTCACATCCCACAAATAAATTAAAAAAGTGACTGTTTCAGGGTAAATCCATGTCTGTCATTTGAGAATCTTCTGAAGGCCAATTAATTACAGTTCAGGACCAGTATGTTCTGTGAAAGTGAAGTATAAGGATGGCAAGATTCAGGAACCTTGGGTGACAAGAGAAACTGAGAGCTTATTTAAAAAGAAACAGGATGTATACATACCTAAGGTTTAGGAAATTGAAGACAGACAGATCATTGAAGAAATCAAAGATATTGGGAAAGAACTCAAAAAAGGATTTAGGAGGGCAAAAAGGGGCTCTGCAATGTCTTTGGCAAACAGGATTAAGGAAAATCCCAAAGTATTTTATACGCATACAAGGAGCAAGAGCGTAGCTACGGAAACAGTAGGTCCGCACAAGGACAAAGGAAGAAATTTCTGTGAGGAGCCAGAGGAAGTGGATGAGGTCCTTAATGAATACTATGCATCAGCATTCACAAAAGAGAAGGACATGGTGGATGGTGAGTCTAGACAGGGGGAAGTTGATATTGTAGGGCATGTCAATGTGAGAAAGGAGGTGTTGGCTGGTTTGAAAAACATTTACGTAAACAAGCGTCCAGCACCTGATGGGATCTATCCACAATATGGAGGGAGGCAAAAGATGAAATTATTGGTGGCCTTGTTCAAAATCCTTACATCCTCTTTAGTCACAGGAGAGGACCTAAGGACTGGAGAAGAGCCAATGTTGTTCCTTTGTGTAAATGGGCAACAGGGATAATCTGAGAAATTACAGGCTGATGAGCCTTACATCAGTGGTGGAGAAATTATTGGAGAAAATTCGAAGGGAAAGGATTTACTCACATTTGGACAAATATGGCATGGCTTTGTGTGAGGAAGGTTGTGTCTCACAAATTTGATTGAGATTTTTGAGAAAGTGACAAAAGACAAATGATGAGGGCAGGGTGACTGATGTTGTCTATGTGGTGATGCCTTTAGCAGGGCCTTCGACAAGGTCCCTTTTGGCAAGCTGATACAAAAGCTGAAGTTATATGGGATCCAGGGTGGGCTATTAAGATGGATCCAGAACTGACTTAGTGATAGAAGACAGAGAGTAGCAGTAGAAGGGTATTTTTCTGATTGGAGATCTGTAACCAGCGATGTTCCACGGGGATCAGTGCTGGGACCCCTGTTGTTTGTATCATATATAAATGATTTGGAGGAGAATGTAGGTGGTCTGATTAGTAAATTTGCAGATGACACAAAGATTGGAATATCTGCGAATATTGAGGAGGATTGCCAGAGGATACATCAGGATAGATAGGCTGGAGACTTGGGTGGAGAAATGGCAGATGGAGGTTGATCTGGATGAATGAGAGACGATGCATTTTTGGAGATTTTGTGCAGGAGCAAATATATAGAAAATGGCAGTCAAGGTAGAAATAGGTAGTCAAGAAGGCATGTGACATGCTTGCCTTCATTGGTTGGGGCATAGAATATAAAAATTGGAAAAGTACTGTTGCAGCTGTATAGAACTTTAATTAGGCCACATTTGGAATATTGTGTACAGTTCTGGTTGCCACACTACCAGGCGGATGTAGAGGCTTTGGAGAGGGGACAGAAACGGTTTACCAGGATGTTGCCTGGTTTGGAGGGTATTAGCCATGAGGAGAGATTGGACAAACATAGCTTGTTTTCACTTGAATGTCAAAGGATGAGGGGCAATCCGATAGAAGTTTACAAAATTATGACAGGCACGGATAGAATGGGTAGTCAGTGTATTTTCCCCAAGGATAGAAATGTCAATTACTAGGGGGTATTGGTTTCAGGTAAAAGGAAGTCAGTTTAGTGGAGATGTGAGAGGCAGGTTTTTTACAGAAACTGTGGGAAGTGTCTGGAATGTGCTGCCAGAGGACATGATGGAAGAGGATACAATAGCAATGTTTAAAAGGCATCTCAACAGATACATGAATAGGCAGCAAATAGAGGGATATGGACTGCACAGAGATAATAGACTTTTAATTTGTGTCACCACAGGCATGGTGGGCCGAAGGTCCTGTTCCTGTGCTGTACTGTTCTTTGTCCTTCTAACCATCGACACTTACACTGACTTTGATTTCCTTCCTCTCACCAGGCTAGCAGAGACGAGTGGCAAGGCCTCCTTTCACAGCCTGCACAAAAAAAAATACTATCCTCCTCCACACCCACCTCCACCCCTCTGCATCAGGACCTCCAGGTCCCTGACAGTGAAGTGTGGTGTGAGATTCCCTCTCCTGACCATGTCCTCAGTAATAATAGCCTGCAGTAATAAAGATGCTCCATAATAATGGTCCTCAGTAACAACGGCCCTCAGAAATAATGGTCCTCAGAAATAATGGTCCTCAGAAATAACGGTCCTCAGTAATAACGGTCCTCAGTAACAACAGCCCTCAGAAATAATGGTCCTCAGAAATAATGGTCCTCAGAAATAATGGTCCTCAGAAATAACGGTCCTCAGTAATAACGGTCCTCAGAACAGAGTGGGCTGAATGGCCTTCTTCAGTTCTGTAACCATTTGTATCACTCAAAGGCTTGAGAATTTTTGTCATTCTGTACTCGAGATGGTTGTGGCAGCTTCATTAGTGAATAAATTTAACGCTTGGATGAAGAGGCTTTTGGTCTGTCAGGGAATCCAAGGATCTGGGGAGGAGGTGAGAAGGTAGATTTGAGACAGAAGGTTAGACATAATCATATTGTATCGTCTCGTGGTCTTGGGCTGGGGAATTGTCTATTTTGGCTCTTTCTCCTGTGTTTATGCACATTGCACATTGCACCCTCAGTAGTCTGTCAGAAGGTCACCCTGAGTTATAATCCATCTGCAGAGTGTAGGAGGTGTCAGATGTCAACCTTCAATGTTGGGTTGACCACTTAAGGATTGTCGATCCGGGCTGTCCTCACAATGCAAACTGAAGCTGAAAAGAAGATCTTTTGACTCTCTCACTTCATAAACTGTGTCATTTTCCTACACCATACACGATAGATGTGAGGGGCTGATTGGCCTCCTTCTGACCTTATCTCACCAAATCCCTTGGCACTAATTTCCTCACTCGTCAGATGCTTGCTCAGGCTTAAATTTGTGTGCCCTCACACCCTCTGCTGAATTTCAAAGCGCCTCTGCACTTCCACAACATTACTCTGTAGGATCAGAAGCTCACTCCCACCATCTCACTGCACCTTCATGCCTGAGCTCCTCAGTGTGCTCCTTTGCAGATAGCTGCCTGGGCAAATATTCTGCAACCCTGTCACTCACCCCGTGGGCTGAAACAAACAAAGCACCTTGCTCCCAGAGTTCAGACACATTCTGAAAAGGAAGGCATTTTGAGGCTATGAAGAAAGACCAGAGGAGTGGGGATTATTCAGTTAGCTCTTTCAAAGCACAGACATGATGGCTGAAGTTGCCTTCGATAATGATGTATGTTTGTACAATATGTATATTATATCCATACTGTATTTTATCTCAACCTTCTCTACGCAGAGCTCAGATTTGTAACTATCTTGGTACATTGCATTTCAAAGATATTATTTTGTTATGACGTGTAAAATCTCCAAGAATATCTAAAATTTTTTCATGAAACATAACTATAATCTAGCATCTGTGCAAATTAAATTTTATATCGAACCATTTGGTATTTCATTTGTCATGTAAAAACACACAGTCTTCTGGAAGCTGGAAAATATCGACTCATGTGCCTTGGTTTCAGGAAAAGCACTTCCTCGTTACTCAGTGAGTTATATGCACTATGCGCTGCTCGTAGGAATGATGAACATTATAGCCTCAAGTCCTGGCATGTTGATCATTTTTAATTCAATACTCCTGCTTCAAATTCTTATTTTTAAACTGCTTGAGAGTCTAACAGGATACATCTGTGCCCTTGCATAATCTTTAACGAAGCGTCATCTAAACACAATAAAGTGCTTTCATTTAGATCTCCATCATCTGCAATACTTTCCTTTTACCTCAATTAATTGCTTGCTTTCTAAAGTGAATTTAACAGGGACCCTTATTCTAAAAATGAAGGCAGATCTTTTTTGCCACTGCCAAAGTGACATTATCATGGGAGCTAGAGTCTTTTATTCAATCCCTCATTTTTTGGACTTTGCGCAGTCCCTAGCAGCACAGATGAGAGTCGGTGGTTAGCACTCACTTCAGAGTCACAGGGTTGTGGGTTGAGGTTCTCTATAAGGGATATCAGCATATCCCTGGAATGGACCCTTAGTGACACTCTGAGCACATTACTGAGGGAGTGCCACACTGTCGGAGGGTCAGTACTGAGGGAGTGCCACACTGTCGGAGGGTCAGTGCTGAGGGAGTGCTGCACTATCAGAGGGTCAATGCTGAGGGAGCGCCACACTCTCGGAGGGTCAGTACTGAGGGAGCGCCACACTGTGAGAGGGTCAGTACTGGGGGAGTGCCACACTACCCCCATAATATTGTCCATCTCTATAACGTCTCTTCTCATTCTCCTTTGCTCCAAGGAAAACAACCCCAGTCTATCTATCTCTCTTCCAACTCTCTAGCTCAGGAAACATCCTGGTAAAATTCTAATTATATGTGGACCTAGATCTGACTCCAATCACACACCAGTTGACTCTTAGCCTCCAGAGAATAATAACAAGGATGTGGACTGGGTTGAGTTGGCACAGTTGGTTCGATGGCCACAGTGTGATATTGAGTGATGCCAACAGCACAAGCTCATTCCCCATATTGGCTGTGTTAGATCCTGGAAGCCTTGCCCAATGCTGATGTGTAATGGTACCACTTAGACTTTATGCCCGATTATCCCTTTGAACTCGAACAGGTGGTGGAGTGCAAATGTCACTGGATTAGTAACTCAAAACCACAGGGTAATGCCATGGGAACATAGGTACAATTCCCATTGCAACGGCTAGTGAAATTTAAATTCTGTCCTTAAGATCTGGACTAATAGAGCAGTAATGGAGATGAATTATTGTTCAGTAGCTCTCCTTGTTAAATACCAGTTCTGAAGACAAATCATACCAGACTTGAAACATTAACTCTGTTGCTCTCTCTACAGATGCTGCCAGACCTGCTGAGTTTCTCCTGAGATCTCCGTGCTTGTATCAGATTTCTGGCATCTGCAGTACTTTGCTTTTTATTAAACTTTTACTGATTGTTGTAAGCATCCATCTGATTCAAAATGTCCCCCAGAAAAGGAAATATGATGTCCTTACCTGGTCTGGCCTACATGTCAGAAGTCACACGACACCAGGTTATAGTTGGACAGGTTTATTTGAAATCAGAACCTTTCGGAGCTCTGCTCCTTCGTCAGGTGATGTGGACAATCAGCACGTCACACACAAGAATAGCAAAAAGCAGACATGACTGTGGTGAATAATATAATCTTATCGTTTGACAGGAGAATTATATATTCACACAGAAAGAGAAAGATCGAGGAAGTACAATTGAATTTAGCGCAGCAGAATCATTCTGCACAGAATGATCCATTTGTCATATCTGAGGAACATGGGATCAGGAGTGGGCCATTCAGCCCTTTGTTGTTCCACCATTCAATGAGACCATGACTGATCTGTGTTCTAACTCCATATACCTGCCTTCGGCCCATATCCCTTAGTACCTTTGGTTAAAAAAATGTTATCTATTTCAGATTTAAAATTAATAACCGATCCACCATCCACTGCCATTTGTGAAAGAGAGTCCCAAACCTCTCCCACCCTTTGTGTGTCAAAGTGCTTCCTAACATCGCTCCTGAATGGTCTGACCCTAATTCTCAGACTATCCTCCTAGTTCTAGAATTCCCAACCAGTTTATCTTTATCTGTCCTGTCTTTTCCTGTTAATATCTTGAAGACTTCAATCAGATCACCCCTTAATTCGAGAGAAAACAGGCCTAATTTGTATAATGCCTCCTCATGATGAAACGCTGATATCCTGTTCTGAGGAAGGGTCACTGGACTCAAAATGTTAACGTTGCTTTCATAAGAACACAAGAACTAGGAGCAGGAGTAGGCCGTCTGGCCCTTCGAGCCTGCTCCGTCATTCAATAAGATCATGGCTGATCTTTTCGGGGACTCAGATCCACTTACCCGCGCTCTCACAGTATCCCTTAATTCCTTTATTGTTCAAAAAAAGTCTACTTTAGCTTTAAAAACGTTTACTGAAGTAGCGTCAACTTTCTCTCCACAGATGCTGAGTTTCTCCAGAACTTGCTGTTTTTGGCTCTGAAGTACAGATGTCATTGTGGACCAGCACAAGCACAATAGGCCCAATGCCCTCATTTTGTGCTGGGATTTTGAATATTATGTAAAATGCACACATGTACTCTCGTTGAATATTAAAATGAGTTTGAATTGAGAAGTTATACAGGAAAGAACACAATTCTTATTATATATTCTGTGCCACAATCAGCTGGAAAGATTAACACAAATAATCTGTGTGTAACACAAAATGAAGACATATCTTTCCTTTGGGGTTACTTTTTCATGGATGCTTAATAAATATATTGCATAAACGAAAGCTTGAGAAAAACACCTTAGGTATAATCGTCCTAAAAGAGTAAATGAAAGATTTAAGACTCTGATGAAACGCAAACATCTTTAATGATTCTGTGACAATTTTACTTACTTTTGATTCAAGTCCAAAAACAATATGTAGAGTCGTGGAACCATTAGGCTGTGGCATTTTGAAAGTGTTACATTGGAAATGTTTCAATCTGTGTTCCCCAAACTGCCGTCAAATGCAAATACAGCATATCAGACAATGAGATCTAATGCTGGATTTAAAATGATTATGGGCTTTGCAATTTCATCGACCCCCCTTTTGTCATGAAAGTCGATGATGACATGGGATAGAGGAGGATTGTTCTGATCTGGAAAGTGGTGCCTGAACAAAGTGGAATCTGATTCAACAGTAACTTTCAAAGGGAGACTGGATGGGTTCTTGAAAAGGGAAAGTTTTCAGGATTTTTGGGGGAAGGCCAGAAGAATAGGGTGAACTGGATAGATCTTTCAGGAAGTCAGAATAGACTATGATTCACCAAACTCTCGCCTCTTGCACTGTAGGACTCAATGAAAATACAACAAGGATTAGCACAATCTCCCATTGAATAAAAACAATTCACATCTTAAACTCGTGACATGGAATTAATATGTCTATCTGGACTGAAGAATTAAAAGTGGCTGCTTGGCGTCACTCATCCGCATCCATCCTGTCATGCTTTTGTATGGAAGAGAGAAACCTGCATTTCTGTAGCATCTTTTCAAACCTCACAATGTCCCAGATTGCTTCATTAATAATGTGCACGACAAAAGTGTCGTCATTGTTAGAATGCAAACAAGCAGTTCAGAGAAAGACTGGATATTGGCTTGAATTAACCTGTTGCACACAAAGAAAATTGCTTTTCAGGACTATTAGTGACTGGATTTGGTGTCAGCAGCAAATCAGAAAGTAACCACAAAATCAGAAGATTGTGGCTATAAATTCTAGAGCAAACATTTATGTATGGAATTCAGGCCAGCACTCACCACGCAGTACCGGGGGAGTGCAGCACTCTGTGGTGCTAGCTTTCACACAAAATGTTAAACTGAGGCCTGGTGTCTGAATGAATGCATTGTCAATTGTTGGAAAAACCCATCTGGTTCACTAATGTCCTTTAGGGAAGGAAACTGCCATCCTTACCTGGTCTGGTCTACATGTGACTCCAGCCCCACAGCAATGTGGTTGTCCTCTGGGCAATTAGAGATGGGCAATAAGTGCTGCCTCGCCAGCGACGCCCTTATCCTGTTAGTTAAGTACAGGTACCAAAAACTACTGCAAATAATCTGGTTACTAATGTGGGAGTTAGCTCGGCATAAGTGAACTGCCACATTTCCTACATTACAGCAGCTGGGACATCCTGAGCTCATGAACATTAGAATATAAACAGAAACTGCACCTGATCAGTTTATCAGGAGAAATGAAAATGCAAATTCACACATCTGCAAAACATTTACTGGGAACAAATTTGCATTAAAAATGCCGATTCTGCTCTGAATTACAAAGGGATTCTTGGTCACATTTTATACTTACTCGTTATTACTTTCCTAGATCCCTATGTGAAGATTCATCTGATGCAGAATGGTAAAAGGCTGAAGAAAAAGAAGACAACAATAAAGAAAAATACCCTTAACCCGTACTACAATGAGTCATTCAGCTTTGAAGTCCCATTTGAGCAAATACAGGTAACAGCAATTATTGCATCCAGCGTTACGCAACCTCATTTTAAGCTGGATGTCAATTTACCAGAACAGTTCCAGGCATGAGAGATTGTAGTTACACCGAGATAGGAGAAGCTGGAATTGTTCTCCAGTCAAACAGGGAGTATTAGGGGAGATTAAATAGAGATGTTCAGAATGATGAAGGAGTAGAATGGAACAAATGTGTAAGAAATGTCTCTGCTGGAGACCAGGATGAGTAACACCAATGCCAGATAATTGGAACAGAAACAGGGGGAGACTGAAGAGAATTCTTCTTATGTCATGAATTGTTTTGATCCAGAATGCACTGTCTAAAAAACTGCTCAGATCAGATTCGGTGAAAACTTTCAGAAGGAAATTGATCAATAAATTAAACAGGAAAGTATGGCACAGCCATGGAGAAGGAGCAGGGCTGTGGTGTTAACAAACTAACTTTCAAAGAAATAGCCTGGGGCTGATTGGCCTCCTCCTGTGTGGTAAGATTTTATACAGCATAAATATTCAGCTTTTTCTCTTTAAGTGTGAAGGATCTCAATCGAACTCATCACTGTTTCTGGGAGCTACAAAATCCTTCTGCTTGGAGACTGAGGCTTAATACTAACTTTGCAATTGCTGCATTGCCGTTGCTGCTCAGTCCAGGTTGGACACAAGAACAAACAAAAGAATTGACCGTGTCCAACTTAAATTATAGAGAGAAGCCTCACCTGCTTGTAGGAAGGTAACTTCCTTTAATAGAGAAGGTAAGGCAATGGTCTAGTGGTATCATTGCCAGGCCATTAAACCAGAAACTCACCTAATGTTCTGGGGACTTGGGTTCAAATTTTTCTAGGGTGGAATTTGAATTCAGTAGAAATCTGTGATTTAATAATGACTGATGTTAATTGTTGGGGGGAAACCCCACCTGGTTCTGAGGAAGGGTCACTTGACCTGATACATTAACTCTGATGTCTCTCCACAGATGCAGACTTGCTGACCTTTTCCAGCAATTTCTATTTTTGTCGCTGGCTCACTAACATCAGCATGGTGGCTCAGTGGTTAGCACTGCTGCCTCATGGCGCCAGGGACCTGGGTTCAATTCCACCCTCGGGCGACTGTCTGTGTGGAGTTTGCACATTCTCCCCATGTCTGCGTGGGTTTTCTCTGGATGCTCCGGTTTCCTCCCACAATCCAATAGATGTGCAGGCTAGGGTGGAGTGGCTGTGCTAAATTGTTCAGGGATGTGTAGATTAGGTGGGTTATAGGGGAATGGGTCTGGGTGGGATGCTTTGTGGTTCGGTGTGGACTTGTTGGGCCAAAGGGCCTGTTTCCACACTGTCAGGATTCTATTCTAATCCTTGTTCAGGAAGGAAACTGCCATCCCTACCTGGTCTGGCCTACATGTGATTCCAGACCCACAGTGATGTGGTTGACTCTTAACTGCCCTCTGGGCAATTAGGGATGGACAATAAAAGCTGGCTTGGCTAGTAATGTACACATCCTGTAAACAAATTAAAACAAAAGGAGCTCGAGGAAGCCCTAAAACCCCCTATTAATGTGTCACTGCTGATCTGTGCTTCGATCTGTCAGTAATCTATATCCCTTCAGAAATGACCTCAAAGATCTGTCATCCCAATCCTGAAAGTTCCAACTGACCCACAGCCTTTTCAGGAAATCAGAGTTCCAAATTTCTACTGCCCTTTCTAAATAAAGGGCTAATTTATTTTAATTTCAAGGCTCTGGACTTTTCCACTGAGGAAATAGTTTCTGTCCACCTACCCCATCGGATCCTTTTAATCTTTCACATACTTCAATTAGATTATCCCTTAAACTTCTCAATGAAAAGCAGCACTCATGCAACTGTCGTCATCTTTTTATTCAGTCATGGGACGTGCGTGTCGCTGGCTGGGCCCAGCATTTATTGTCCATCCCTAGTTGCCCCTTGAGAAGGTGGGGGTGAGCTGCCTTCTTGAACTGCTGCAGTCCATATGCTGTAGGTAGACCCACAATGCCCTTAGGGAGGGAATTCCAGGATTTTGATCCAACGACACTGATGGAATGGTAATAGATTTCCAAGTCAGGATGGTGAGTGTCTTGGAAGGGAACTTGCACGTGGTGATGCTCCCATGTATCTGCTTCTAGACGGAAGTGGTCGTGGGTTTGGAAGGTGCTGTCTGAGGATCTTTGGTGAATTTCTACAGTGCATCTTATCGATAGTCCACACTGCTGCTGCTGAGCAGGTGGAGGGAGTGGGATGTTTGTGGATGTGGTGCCAATCAAGTGGCTGCTTTGTCCTGGATGGTGTCAAGCTTCATGAGTCTTGTTGGGGCTGCACTCATCCAGGCAAGTTGGAAGTATTCCATCGCACTCCTGACTTGTGCCTTGTAGATGGTGGACAGGCTTTGGGGAGTCAGGAGGTGAGTTACTTGCCGCAGAATTCCCAGCTTCCGGCTGCTCTTGTAGCCACTGTGTTTATGTGGTGAGACCCATTCAGTTTCTGGTCAATGGTAACCCCCAGGATGTTGATAGTGGGGGATTCAGTGATGGTAACACCATTGAATGTCAAGGATGAAAGGTTTGTCTTTTGTTGGAGGTGGTTATTGCCTGGTATTTGTGTGTTGCAAATGTTATACTTGTCATTCCAAACGTGGATATGGTCCAGGTCTTGTTACATTTGAACATGGAGTGTTTCAGTATCTGAGGAGTCATGAATGGTGCTGAACATTGTGCAATCATCGGTGAACATCCCCACTTCTGACCTTATGATGGAGGGACGGTCATTGATGAAGCAGCTGAAGGTGGTTGGGCCTAGGACACTAGCCTGAGAAACTCCTGCAGAGATGTCCTAGAGATGTCTGACACCTGTTTCCATGGGGCAACACTAACAGCAAAAACATTATTTTCAATATCATCCAGAAATATTGTTAATCACCAATGTACAGTTAATATAATCACTCATAGTCAGCATCAGAAAATGAGTGAGGGCCTTTTAACTGTTTTGAGACAATAAAGAAAATGGTGACCTTTCTCACCTTACCACAAGCCACTCCTTGATTAAACAACAATTCCAGCTGCTGGACAGTTAAAAAAAAACTGTCTTCGTGGCATCAAAAGTACTGAGCAGGACTGAGCCAACTGGAAAATTCCCCTATCACTGCTACCTGGAGCCTTCACTGGTATAAATAACTGGGGTTGCTTTTACAAGTTATAACCATAAAACCATAAGATCGAGGAACAGAATCAGGCCATTCAGCCCATTCAGTCTGCTTTGCCTTTCAATCACAGTGATATGTTTCTCAACCACATTCTCCTGCCTTTTCCCTATAACTCTTGATCCTCTTACTAATCAAGAACCTAGATATCTCTGTCTTAAATACTCTCAATGATTTGGTCTCCATAGCCTTCAGCAGCATTGAGTTCCACAGATTATCCATCCTCTAGCTGAAGAAATTACTCCGAAAAGGTCATTCCTTCACCCTGAGGCTGTGCCCTCAGGTCCTAATCTCTCCTAATAGTGGAAACATTTTCTCCACGTCCAGTCTATCAAGGCCTCTCAGTATTCTGTAAGTTTCGATCAGACTCCCCCTCATTGTTTTAAACTCCACTGAGTACAGACCCTGAGTCCTATAACCACTCCTCATACGACAAGCCCTTCATCCCTATGATCAAGAGAGATTGGATTAGATCAGATTGTTTTCTTTAGAACAGAGAAGTCTAAGGGGGGACTTGGTTGAGGTGTGTAAGATTATGAGAGGCATGGACAGCATGAATAGAAAGAGCTGTTCTCCTTCGTAAAAGGGTCAGTAATGAGGAGCATAATTTTAAAGTGAAAGGCAGGAGTTTACAGAGGATTTGAAGAAACGTTTGTTTTCACCCAGAGAGTGATGGGGTTCTGGAATGCATTGCCTGGGAGGGTAGTTGAGGTGAGAAATTTCACACAATCTTTAAAAAGGACTTGGATGATCATGTGAAGTCTCATAACATTCAAGACTATGGCCCAAGTGCTGGAAAGTGGGACTAGTGTAGATAGCATTTCTGAAGAAGGGTCTAGACCTGAGACGTCAGCTTTCCTGCTCCTCTGATGCTGCTCGGCCTGCTGTGTTCATCCAGCTCTACACCTTGTTATCTCTCATGTAGATAGTGGTGTATTTTTGGCAGTACTGACTAGATGGGCTGAAGGTCCTCTTCTGTACTGTATGATTCTATGATTTCGAACTCATTTGCTAACAGCACAGTGTCAATCTCCACTCTGTGTAAAGTACCAGGAGGATCTGAAACTTCAGCTGTGACTGAACGTGACAGACCTCAAGGGCAGCACGGTTGCTCAGTGGTTAGCGCTGCTGCCGCACAATGCCAGGGACCTGGGTTCAATTCTAGCCTTGGGCGACAGTCTGTGTGGAGTTTGCACATTCTCCCTATGATTCCATGATTTACAGAGCTCCTACACACAGAACAAGTGGTCCTAATGTCATGGAAGTGGAACTGGATCATGACAATTGGACAGAACTGAATCGGTAAAGAGCAGCTTTATGTTACCACCTCCTTGTAACCACCTCCTGTGTTTATTCTCCCACAGAAGGTGCAGGTTGTTGTCACTGTCCTGGACTACGACAAGATTGGCAAGAACGATGCCATCGGGAAGGTCTTTGTGGGCTATAACAGCACGGCTGCAGAGCTTCGCCATTGGTCAGACATGCTGGCCAATCCAAGGCGTCCCATAGCGCAATGGCACACCCTGCAGGCTGAAGAAGAAGTGGATGTTGCCCTTGGCCTAAAGAAATGAAAAGCCTTTCAGTGTTCCTCCATTTCATACTCATCATCAAGTGTGTGTAAATATTGTACCTCAGCCTCCTGACCCCAGACGGGACAAAACCTGTAAAACAAAAACAGTAAGACTTGGAAGTGGACATACTGGTCGGACTGGTCCTCCATTCTGAATATACAAGACAAGGCAGACCAGTATGTTCTCATTGACTAGTTTTACTGGTTTTCCCTTTCCAGCCACCTCCTGTGGTTACTCTCCCATCCCACTCAGTCCCTTTCCCACTCCACTGCACCATTATTTAAACATCGATCTGGTTAAAGAACAAATATTCCTTCAAATATTCCATCCCTGTCCAAACCTATCATCCTTTTAAGCAATATGATCTGTGTAGATAGGGCATGACTGAAATAATGTATCTCACAGTTGTATATACACCATAAGGCAGAAAATGATTTCTAGTCTGTGCGTTTGTATGTCGTTAGCATTTCTTATTCTGTGCATTGTTTTTAAATAAGATGTTCTATTTTAAATTATATAAATTGACTGATAAATAGAAAGTCAATGCTATATATTATGGGTTATATATTTCTTCTGCATTCCAGTGAGTTCCTTCTTGTGAAACCTATTGAGCAGGAAGGGATCACAACTTCAGTTAAGGTAAGCAAGAAGGGCAGGAATAATGAGCTGAAGCAAGTGCCATCACTGTTTTGTGCACTGGCGCACACTTTGGAAAGAGTTTTTAAATGTTTTCTCTTGTTCTAATGTAGTCAATGGCACTAATTATTAAGCTATCGGTCATTCCATTAGAGTCTACAAGACTATTCTGTGTATCACTGTGACTGCCCCGTGTGCTTAGAAATATAGAATCGTCAGTGGGATAGCAACAAGTTTATTCAATAGTATTTTTGATTCTGATGTGTGAATTTATCTGTTTTAATTTCTTGCCTGGATAATCATTCCTTTCTGCAGCCCTGTCAGGTTCGCTGCATAGCATCACCACCGCCCCCCAAGTGATGCCCCAAGTTCCACTCAGACAATGGGGACCAACACAGCACTGAGGGCTGGGGGTGGGGGCGGAGTGGGGGGTGCTCTGCAGGAGAGCTAGATCTCAAATTCCAGGGAAACAGCAGAAACCGACGAAATCACAAACAGCATTGTTTTCGAGCACTGTGCAATGATAAGCAACAAGAAAAAAAAATTGTGAAATGGTTTCAGAGATAGCAGGAACTGCAGATGCTGGAGAATCTGAGATAACAAGGT
>JAHRHZ010000020.1:2076689-2098068 GCA_024137785.1 Ginglymostoma cirratum
TTCCTGCTCCTCTGATGCTGCTTGGCCTGCTGCGTTCATCCAGCTCTACACCTTGTTATTGTGAAATGGTGTTCTCCGATCAGTGGGCAGTCATGCCTGGAAAGTAAAACCGAGCCAGTCGCGTTGACAGCTTTAGTTATTCAACTGTTCGTATAAACTTAGCTCAGGATTTTAACAAAGTCACGCAACGAGCACATTCCGTCAGAAACTGCCACTAAGATGGTAATGTGCGGGTTTAATTGACAAAGTTAAGTCATATCAAGAAGCAGTGATATATATATGTATAAAACAAAAAGATACTGCCAAATGAAGAATTACGATTCTTTCTGATAGTCACAACTTAAGTACAGCCATAACCAGACGGTGCCCCTCCTCCCTTTGTACTTACATAGTCGAGACAAACCTGCCGTGGGACAAACCACCGTGGTTAAATGCTAATCTTTATGATAATAGTGTAAAAAGCATTAGCATCAGATGTGGTAGAATGGTAACCAGTTGCCTTTGTGTCTGATCACTTACATGACCTATCCTGCTTGAATGCTTGATGTGTGTCATCGATGTATTGCAGTGTTCCTGCTATCATATTGCTCGTGAGGCTGCGAGCCCTGTGAACTTTCATACTGGGTGAAGTATTTCTCTCTTTCTCTCTCTCTCTCACTCTCTGATTTGAGTTCAATTTGTGCAGTGAATGACATTGTGAGGTTCCTGATGTTTATATGACTTAATATTCCTCTGGTGTTCAAGAAACCGTTTTATTTCCAATTGATGTTTTAAATGACTGTAAAATTATGTGTGTTACTTACTGTTTGTTTATAAAAAAAATAAAAATTGATTACAGATTTAAAGTAGACTGTACTGAATTAATGGTCTGTGAAATTTGTGGGGAGTTTGTACTCCGAGCAGTAACAAGGCAAGGGCTGAATTTGCATTCAGATAGCACCTTTCACATTAAGACAACCGAAAGCCAATGAAGTGCTGTGTGAAGTGTAGGTATTATTGTAATGTAAAGATATTGGAATTCTCTACCCCTGGGAGCACTGGAGGCTACAGCATTGAATATATTCAATGATGGGTTGGACAGATTTTTGATCGATGGGGAATTGAGCATTATGTAGGGGATCAGCTGAAGCTGGCAGAGAAGTGGAGGTGAGACCACAGTCAGATCATCCAAGTTCATATTTAATGATAGAGCTGGCTCGAAGGGCTGAAAGGCCTTCCCCTACTTCCATTTCTTACCTTGCTGTTGTAAGCACAGCAAGATCCCACAAAACAGCAATGGGATGAATGAACAAATAACCCTGAATTAGTTATGTTGGTTATGCTGATGATCATAGAATCAAAGAATCCTTACAGGGTGGAAAGTGGCTATTTGGCCCATCAAGTCTGCACTGACTGACACAAGAGCATCTTACCCAGATCCACCCTCCTACCCTATCCCTGTAACACTACATTTCCCATGGCTAATCCACCTAGCCTGCGCACCCCTGGACAATACAGGGCAATTTCACATGGTCAATCCACCTAACCTGCATATCTTTTGCCACATTAGTTGAGAGACAAATGTTGATCCAGAACACTAAAAAAAATTAGACTTCAAAAATGGAATGTGACATCATCTGAACACAATTAGAATCACCCCATCTTGTACTCTCCCTTCATCTCCAACAGGCACTGACCCTCAGCTGTGTGTATCAGTCTTTAAGTGGCGATAAACAATCAATGGCCATTTATTTTCCATCCTTCTCAATACCTATAGAGAAGGCCAAAAGCTGAAAACAGGGTGAGAAGGTAGTGTGCTGTAGAGGGGATTTTAGGCTTCTAAAGTAAAAGGATATGGCAATCTTGCAGGAAGGTTAGTTACTTAATGATAACCAGAGTGGTATGGGAAGGGACAGGGTGTACAAAAAAAACAAATATACAGCAGCAAATAGGTCAAAGAAGGAAGAAAATGGTAAAAAGGCAAAATTAACCACTCTATATAAATGCACAAAGTTGTCAGAACAAAATAAATGAAACAACAGCACAAATTTTACAGGTAAATGAGTATGATCTTATAGCTATTACAGAAACATGGTTACAAGGAGGTCAAAGCTGGGAACTAAATCTTCAGGTATATGTGACAAAAGGGCAGGCAGATAGGAAGGAAAAGGTGGTGAGGCAGCAATGTTAATATAGGATAGAATAAATATGTAGCAAAAAGTCATCTTGAATCTGAAGATACAGAATCCAAATGGGTAGAGATAAGAAATAACAAGTGAAAGAAGAGATTAATGAGAATGGTCTATTAGCCTCCTAACAGCAGCTATACTGTGGAGAAAGAATAAATCTGGAAATGATGAGGGCAAGTAAATACAGCTGTACCATAGTCATGGGTGATTTTAGTCGATGTAGATTAGGAAAATCAAATCAACAAAGGTAGTCTTGAAGGAAAATTCAGACTGTATTTGCGATAGCTGCCTAGAACAATTTATTGTGGATCCAACTAAGGATCGAGCGAATTTGGATCTGGTAATGTGTAATGAGGCAGGTTTAATAAATGATTTCAAGAGTAAACGATCAGCCAAGAAAGTATTGACCATAACATGGTAAAATTTAGCATTCAGTTTAGAGGGAGAAACATGGGTCAGAAACAATTGTGCAGCTTTTTTAAATCTACAAAAAGGAAGAGAGAAGCCAAAGTCAACATAGGCCCCTTAGAGAATGAGGCAGGGGTAATTATAAGGGGGAATGAGGAAATGGCAGTGGAGTTAAATAAATACTTTTCATCAGCCTTCACAGTGGAAGACACAAAAAACATCCCAAACTTACTCAATATAAAAAATAAAAGGAAGGAATAGGAACATACAATAACTATCATTAGAGAGAAAAAAAATACTAAGGAAACTAATGGGGCTAAAGGCTAATAAGTCCCCTGGCCCCTGATGTGTGGCATACTAGTTAATTAGAGGAAGTAGTTACAGAGATAATGGACACACGGGTGATAATCATCCAGAAATCCTTAGATTCTAGAAATATCTCAAAAGTTTGGAAAATTGGAAAAGGTTAGAGTCTGTTATAAAGGGTGTAATTGCAGAGCATTTAGATACATATAGTATAATCAAGTAGAGTCTAGGACCAGAGGGCATAATCCCTGGGTAAGGGGTCACATATATAAAGCAGAGATAAGGAAGAATTTCTATTCTCAGAGAGTAGTGAATCTTTGGAATTCTTTACCACAGAGGACTGTAGAGGTTGGGCCAGTACGTATATTCAAGGGTGACTCAGACAGATTTTTAATCAGTATGGGAATCAAAGTTTATGGGGGAAAGGCAGCAAAGTGGAGTTGAAGATTATCAGGTATGATCTCACTGAATGGCAGAGCAGACTCAATGGGCTGAATGGCCCACTTCTGCTCCTACATCCTATGGTCTTTTCATTTTATTGTTGTACCGTATAGAATCGATCCCATGATTAGAATCCACAGGGAGGAAATTTGTTAGTTGAGCTGGGGAAGGAATGCAGACTTCCAAAATAAAAAAAAAATCTGAAAAAATCAAAGCGCAGAAGAAAACAGGAGCAGGAGCAGACCACATGGTGTGTCAGGCCCACCTTGTCATATAAATGAGCCTACGATCAGATTCTGGCTCAATGACACTGCTGGAGATGAACAGAAATTAGAAACAGATTAGAAATCCAGGTGCAGCAGGCAGTGAGGAAATTTAATGGCAAACTCTCCTTCATCGTGAGAGGGTTTGAGTATCGGAGTAAGGATGTCTTGCCACAATTATACAGAGCGTTGGTGAGACCACACCTTGAGTATTGTGTACAGTTTTGGTCTCCTCGTCTTAGGAAGGACATTCATGATATTGGTGGAGTCCAGCGAAGGCTCACCAGACTGATTCTCTGATGGCAGGACTGACATAAGAACATAAGAACTAGGAGCAGGAGTAGACCGTCCGGCCCTTCGAGCCTGCTCCGCCATTCAATAAGATCATGGCTAATCTTTTTGTGGACTCAGATCCACTTACGCACGCTCTCACCGTATCCCTTAATTCCTTTATTTTTCAAAAAAAATCTACCTTAACTTTAAAAACATTTACTGAAGTAGCGTCAACTACTTCACTGGGCAAGGAATTCCATAGATTAACAACCCTCTGGGTGAAGAAGTTCCTTCTCAATTCAGTCCTAAATCTGTTCCCTCTAATCTTGAGGCTATGCCCTCTTGTCCTAGCTTCACCTGCCAGTGGAAACATCCTCTCTACTTCTATCTTATCTATTCCCTTCATAATTTTACATGTTTCGATAAGATTCCCCCTCAATCTTCTGAATTCCAATGAATATAATCCCAATCTACTCAGTCTCTCCTCATAAGCCAACCCCTTCAATTCCAGAATCAACCTAGTGAACCTCCTCTGCGCCCCCTGCAGTGCCAGTACATCCTTTCTCCAATAAGGAGACCAAAACGGCACACAGTACTCCAGGTGTGGCCTCACCAGCACCATGTACAGCTGCGACATAACCTCTCTGCTTTTAAACTCAATCCCTTTAGCAATGAAGGACAAGATTCCATTTGTCTTCCTAATTACTTGTTGTACCTGCAGACCAACCTTCTGTGATTCATGCACAAGGACACCCAGGTCCTTCTGCATAGCAGCATGCTGCAACTTTTTACCATTCAAGTAATAATCCTTTTTACTATTACTCCTACCAAAATGTATGACTTCACATTTATTTACATTGTATTCCATCTGCCAGACATTTGCCCACTCACTCAATGTATTTATGTTCCTTTGCAAGGTTTCACAGTCCTCTGCACACTTTGCTCTGCCACTCATCTTAGTGTCATCTGGAAACTTTGACACCCTACACGTGGTCCCCAACTCCAAATCATCAATATAAATTGTAAATAATTGCGGTCCCAACACCGATCCCTGAGGCACACCACTAGTCACTGATTGCCAGCCAGAATAGTACTCATTTATCCCCACTCTTTGCTTCCTGTTAGTCAACCAATCCTCTATCCATGCTAATACTTGACCCATAACGCCATGCATCCTTATCTGATGCAGCAACCTCTTGTGCGGCACCTTGTCGAAGGCCTTTTGGGAATCTAGGTACACCACATCCACTGGGTCCCCATTGTCCACCTTGCTCGTAATGTCTTCATAGAATTTATAGACATATGTGAAAAGACTGGATTGACTGGTCTTGTACTAATGGGACAGGACAGGCTAGCTGTGGGAAGAATGTTCCCAATGTTAGGGAAGTCCAGAACAATGGGTCACATCCTAAGAATAAGGTGTAATCCATTCAGAACTGAGATGAGGAAGAATTTCTTCACTCAGAGAGTTGTGAACCTGTGAAATTGTCTCCCACAGGAAGCTGTTGGTGCCATTTCATCAGGTATATTCAAGAGGGAGCTGGATGTGGCCCTTGCGGCTAAAGGGATCAAGGAATATGGAGAGAAAGCGGGAATGGGATGCTGAGATTGTATGATCAGCCATGATCGTATTGAATGGTGCAGGCTCGAAGGGCCGAATGGCCTACTCCTGCTCCTATTTTCTATGTTTCTATGTTTCAGTCTGCAGATAAAGAGAGGAGAATCTCTACGAAAAGCAGCGCAAGAAGGAGTCTTGCACTTTTATAACTTGGAAAGAAAGCACCGCATAAAACATCTGTACAGAACAAGCATTGACTAGAATTATGTAAAATGCACTGCACAGCCACAGACCCAGACACATTACCTCAGCTTTTACCCTCTCACTCTGTCAGCATGCCTGCTATTCCCGTTCTCCCTCATCTGTTTAACCAGCTTCTAATTAAATGTATCAATACCGTTCACCTCAACTGCAGCAACTCTCAAATTCTCACCATTCCTGGAAGTAACTAAAGTTTCATTTGAACTCTGGCATCTTTATGAGTAGCTATAGTTATACTTACAGCCCCTGCTGGAAACATCTTCAAAGAACAGTCCCGGGCAGGAACAGGACCTTCGGCTCATCGTCTTCCCACTGGCTATCCTTTGAAACCAACGCACAATCTGAAAAGAACTCAATTAGTTCACCTTTCAGGATTCTCTTCATGCAACTGGTTCACACTCTCCTGCTGGTTATCATCTCACAGGTCTGGTAATTTTCCAGTAAATGGCGCTTGCCAAAGGCTCCCTGGCTTCTGAATAAACTAAACCAACAAATCATCACCTTGGCACATTCATTGCCTCCTGTTAAAGAAGAAAAGAATGAATTTACATTTTTATACCAAGTTTCACGACTTCAGGAATGTTTCAAAGCAGTTGACATCAATTGCAGATTTTTTGAAATGTTGTCAGTCTATAAACCACCGACAGCCAATTCGCAGACACTGGAGATATTTCTCTTGAACTTCTTCAAAATAGTTCGATCAGACCTTTTCGCTGAAAGGGCAGCTGAGATGTCGGATTAATGTCTCCTGTGAGAGCCAGCACCCTCTGACAGTGCAGCATTGCCTCAGTCCTGCACCAAAGGATCCACAAGAGTTTTCTGCACAAATGCCTAAGATGAGATTTGAACGTCAACCTGTTGGCTCAGAGGTGAGACTAATACCCACTGAGGAATGGTTGACATTTTCAAGTTGGTTAAAATTCTGTAACTGAAGTGAACAGGAAGTGCACCAGTGCACCTCAGTAAATTCCTAATGCTGAAAAAGTATGTTTTAAATGGCTTACATGTGAAAATCAATGTAATTTATCTGTGACATATTTCTACCTCATTAAGACGATGGTTTGTGTGGTGGTGGTCTACTCTACAATAGGTGGAACTTGCTGTGGTGCAGGAGCCCTTCTGTGAGATGGCAGACTCTGTCACACTTGCTACAGAGGAAGACGGTGTGTGAGAAGGGATAGTCTTCCCCAGACCATTCTCTCTGACCCCACCTCTCGGCCAGCTGAGTGCTTCATTTCTGCTCAGCTCTTCCAAAGACCCCCCATCAGACAGCCCCCAGAGATTACAGCCGTCAGTGATTGTCCCTTAGATGATAATGTCTGCCATACAGGAAAGATATTATTAAGCTGGAGAGGGTTCAGAAGTGATTTACCAGGATGTTGCCGGGTATGAAAGGTTTGAGTTATAAAGAAAGGCTGGATATGCTTTTTTCACTGGAGTGTAGGAGGTTGAGTGGTGACCTTACAGAGGTTTATAAAATCATGAGCAGTATAGATTGAGTTAATGGTAGGTGTCTTTTCCCTATCATGAGGGCTTTCAAGACTAAGGGGCATATTTTTAAGGTAAGAGGAGAGAGATTTAAAAAAGTCATAAGGGACAAATTTTTTACGCAGAGGGTGGTTTATGTGTGGAATGAATGCCCAGAGGAAGTGATGGATGTGGGCCCAGTTACAATGTTTAAAAGACATTTGGATAAGTACATGAATAGGAAATGCTTGGAGGGATATGGGCCAGGGGCAGGCAGATGGGGCTAGTTTAGTTTAGGATTATGCTTAGAATGGACAGGTTGGGCCGAAGGGTCTGTTTCCAAGCTGTATGATTCTATGACTCTATATACTTATCTCGCTGTCAGGTGTCCTTGCAGCAGGGGTTATGGATATCCAGGACGCCTTGACTCAAGGGGCAGTTCACCTATGGAAGGCCTTTAGCTTCATGGCTACCGCGAACCTGCTAAAAGTGGCCAAGCTGGTGGACACCTGGCTGGGTCTGCGTTGTCTGTGTGCCAATGGAATTTTCCCAGTCTGTGCTGATGACCTTTGCCTTGTCGGGAGATACCAAGGATGTGTCTGACACAGTGAAGGTGGAAATGGTTCAGCTTTATCTTCTGCTGAGCATTCCTTCACCAGGTTTTCCCTGAAGAGGAGTGTGCTGAGGTTATACTTTGCTGTTCTCAGTCAGGTTGTTGTTGATATCCCACACTCTCGTTCCCAGTTTGAATACAGCACCTGCAGCTTTACCATAGAGGAGGTGAGTTCGGCATCAAGTGACAGGTTGTTGGGAATTGTAGAGCCCGAATATGTGAAGCTTCAATGGGCCCCCGTGTTCACACTGTCGATGCTGCTAGATGGTGGTTTAGCAACATCCTGACCCAAGGCTTTTGTCCTCTTGATGCTAATGGTCAAATAAACCCTTTGCTCCTTTGATGAATTAAAACAATGAATTTGATGAACTAAAACAAAGAGATTAAATTTAAAGCGTTCCATGCACCCCCTCAGGAGACTCTAACGGAGCTCAATACACAGCTGCCAATTTGCATACAAGAAGATCCCATCAGTAACAGTTTCATGATGACTAATGCATTGACTGATGTTGATTGAAGTATAATTAATGAGCAAAACTCTGGAGAAAGTGGCCCTACTCTTCCGTAGATTTGTACAGTGGGAGTTTTTACATCCACTTGGGAGAGCAGACGCAGTCTCAGTTTTAAATGCATCAGCTGAGAGACAGCACCTTCAGTTGTGCACAATCCAATCATTACCACGCTCCAATATCAGCCATCATTACGTCAGGACCCCATGATGGGACTTGAATAAACAGTGTTCTCTCTCAAAGCCAGGACTGACATCTGTGAGACAAATTATCTTCCTCATTATCAAACCACAGGACAGTATATCACAGTGGAGGCCATTCAGTCCATTATGCCTATACTGGATCTTAAAAAAGAATAATCCAATTAGTCCCACTCTTAAAAACCAAAAGAACTGTGGATGCTGTAAATCAGGAACAAAAGCAGAAACTGCTGGAAAAGCTCAGCAGGTCTGGCAGTATCTGTGGAGAGAAAATCAGAGTTAGCGTTTCGGGTCCAGTGACCCTTCCTCAGTACACTCTTACCTATATGTTCCCCATTGAGTGGACAATTTTTTTTTCAAGTTTTCATCCAATTCTCTTTTGAAAGTTTCTTATGAGTCTGCTTTCATCCTCTTTCCGACCAACGTGTGCCAAATCACAATAACTCACTGGGTAAACAGATATTTCCTCAATTTGCCTGTGGTTCTTTTGCCAATTTCATAGAGTTTTCTTTTTATGTCAGAACAGTATGTAAAATGATCCAAGGGAATGATGTTACAGTTCAAGTAATTTTATGATTGGTACCATCATAATTTGTATCCCTGAATGTGAAAGTCACTCACAGAAGTTTATTCAAATAAACATTTCCTATCTAAACACTTTAAAACTTCACCCTCTGTGAAGAGAACTCAGTCGGTTATCTTAAAGACCACCTTACTGAGGAGTGAAATTATTAATTAACACAACTACAGATTCAAATCAATTATTTTAACAACTTGTCATGGAACTGATGTTTACAATTAGAGCTGCAGGCAGCATTAAGCAGCACTGACACACATCCCTATTGTTAGAACCATTGCTAGTTCAGAAATTTATGTTTAGATCCCTCCATGGTCTTGCCTCTATCTTTCCAGCTCTCCAACCCTCTCTGATCTCTGTATGCCTGCAATTCCAACCTCTGGAGCATCCCAAAGATGTCTTCAGCTGCCATTGGCGCCTGTTTGAGAATTCCCTAACTACCCCTTTGTCCCAAACCCCATTTTGTCTACTTCGCCACCATTCTCTCCTTAATATCCTCCTTAAAACTTACTTCTGAGGCTCAACTGTCTTAGGCCTCAATTTTGCCAGGTTCATCTTGTGTGAAGCATTTTGAGGAATTTGGTCATGTTAAAGATGTTGTTAAATGTGAGGTGCTGTTCCAGCCTGCAATTGTTTAATGAGCCCCAGTGGTCCAGGCTGCTGGTTAGGACTGTGTGAGGAAGAAGGGAAGGAGAAAGCAAGAGAAGGAGAGTGGGATCTGAATCTTTATTATGCTCTTCATGACCTCATCATTGCCTAGACAGATTCTACTGGGCCTGTAGAGGAGTAACAAAGTGCTTTATAGTCAATGAAGTCTATATTTGCAAATATAGCTATCATATGTTGTATAGCTGATGGCTCTGAAAGGATTAACTTTGAAAGCTGCGTTAAGATCCATCTCGCGTAATAATGTCATAAAGATGTACAGGATTCTTAAGGGGCTTGACAGCGTAAATGCTGAGAGGATGTTTCCCCTGATGGGAGCATCTAGGACCAGAGGGCACAGTCTCAGAATAAAGACATACCAATTTAAGACCGAGACGAGGGGAAATTTCTTTCCTCAGAGGATTGGGAGTCTTTGGAACTCCATGCCACACAGAGAGCTGTGGGGGCAGAGTCCATGTGTATATTTAAGGCTGAGTTTTATAGATTCTTGATCAGTCGGGGAATCAAGAGTTACAGGGAAAGGGCAGGAAAGGAGACATGAGGAATGTCGGACCAGACATGATCCTATTGAATGGAGGAGCAGGCTCAAAGGGCTGAATGGCCTACTCTTGTTCCTATTTGTTATGGTCTTCTGGATGAGGAAAGGTAGAATATTAGAAGCTCATTAAACAATTGCAGGCTAGAACACCAAGTCACATTTAACAACATCTTGCTGGGTGAAGATGTCTATCTGCAGGTTTCACCACAGTTTGAGTGATGGTTTCTATCTTGGTAATGTAACTTGTAGCTGCTTGTTATCAGGCACACGCTACATCTCATTTCAGTTAAGAGCCTCTTCTTATTAAGATTCACTCGTGGGTTTCCTCCATCACTGTAAACCTAGTCACTCAGGGTGACTGGTGGCAGGGAACGGTACAACCACAATCTGATAGTGGGTGACGTCACGACATAGTCTCTCTGTGCAAACATGATAATCACTTTGTGCACAGCAAGCTCCCAAGACGTCAGTTACTGAAGTGGCCAGATAATTTGCTTTCAGCAAAAACCAACAGAATGGCAGATGCTGTAAATTAGAAACAGAAAATGCTGGAAAAGCTCAGTAGGTCTGGCAGCATCTAAGTAGAGAAATCACAGTTAACCAGTTCTGGGGAAGGGTCACTCAACCTGAAACGTTAACTCTGACTTCTCTCCATATGTGCTGCTGGACCTGCTGAGCATTCCCAGCAATTTCTGTTTTAGCTTCTGATTTACTTTCAATGACATTCAGGAACCAGAAAGAAGGCTTCTGTTCATCTTCCAATCATCCAATGGGATCTTTTACATCCATTAGAAAAGTTTGTGTACCTCAGTTTAAAGTTTCCTCTGAAAAATGGGTCTAGTTAAGATATAGATAGAGTTTATGTAAACTTTCCCAAAAACACTGCTGAAAAGATTACTATATTCTAACTGTATGTGCTGTCCACCCTAATCAAAACCATCATAACTTTATGTTTATCGAGCGGTCACCCTGGGGTACATTTCCCCCAGTGTCCCAGCAGATTCTCATTTCGAAGGAATTGATTATGACTGCTGTAATAACACTGCGACATCATTACAAACACCAGCTACCTCCAGCTTCCAGCAAATTATTTTTTGTGAGAGTTATTTATTCTAACCCTCAGTCATTACACTGCCAATCTGATGTTCTAGTTCCTTCAATAACACTGCCATCGGTAGCACAGTTGCTTGATAAGTCACTAACTTCGAGTCACAGCAGAAAAGCAAGTAAGAAGACAACAGTGGGGAATGATTGAAGTTTTGATTTGCAGACAATGTTCACTCATGCTCTCCTCTGATTCTCCATGTGGTTGTCAAGATCTCTGACTAGAATTGCTACAGCAATAGTCCCACCTCAGGGTCATTAAAACAAAACTGTCTCCGTGACCCAGTGCTAACTCTGTCATCCAGTCACACGCTTCATCAACTGATTGCAACCTCCTTCAGTCACTGCCATCAGTTTTAACTTTATCAAAATCTTTCCTGTAAAACAGACACTTTTTTTAATGCATTCATGGGATGTGGGTATTGCTGGCCAGGGCAGCATTTATTGTCCATCCCTAATTGCCCAGAAGGCAGTTGAGAGTCAACCACATTGCTGTGGGGCTGAAGTCACATGTAGGCCAGACCAGGTAAGGATGGCAGTTTCCTTCCCTAAAGGACATTAGTCAACCAGATGGGATTTTCCAACAATTGACAATGGATTCACAGTCATCATTAGGTTCTTAATTCCAGATATTTACTGAATTCTGGTATGGTGGGATTTGAACCTGGGTCCCCAGAACATTGTCTGGGTCTCTGGATTAACAGTCCAGCAATAATATCACTAGGCCATTGTCCCCCTCCCCGGGCAAATACAACCACACAATGACACCGTCTTTTCCATCTCCATCACTCCTTTACCACCATTGTCTCTCCCTTTGTCTTTTGATCTGGGTACACTCACCATCTGTTCCACTCAGTCCTCCTCCCCCTCTGGCTTCAGAATAATAAACAGCCCCCTTCAGTTCTGAAGGAAACCATACCAGACTCAAATCATTAACTCGGTTTCTGTCTCCACAGAAGCTACCAGACCAGCCAAGTTTCTCCTGAATTTTCTGTGTTTGGCTCATATCTCCAGCATCTGCAGTATTTTGCTTTTATATATGCCAATCATGAGTGGTCCCTTAGCATTTATATCTCTGCCCATGAAATCTATTTTTTATTTATTTATCTACATCTGTCTCCATGCATGTGCAGGGGTTTAAGGTCATAGAGTCATGGAAACAGGCCCTTTGGTCCATCATATCTGTGCCAACCAACAAATACCAAACAATAATAATCCCATTTACTCGCGCTTGGTTCAAAGCCTACAATGCCCTGCATTTTAACTTCTCATCTAGATATTTCTTAAATGTTGTGAGAGTACCTGCCTCCATCACTGTCTCAGGCAGCACGTTCCATATTTCTACCACCCTTGGTAAAACACTTTTCTTCAGATGTCCTCTAAACCACTTATTCTTCACCTTAAACATGTGCCCCCTGGTCTTAGATACCTCTGTCATGGGGAAAATATTCTCACGATCTACCCTGTCTCTGCCTCTCAAAATTTGTGTTCCTCAATCAGATCCCCCTCAGCCTCCTCTGCTCTGGGGGAAACAAACCCAGCCTATCCAGTCTCTCCTCATACCTAAGACTTTTCATCCCATGTGACGTCTTGACGTCCCTGACACACTCTCCAGTACAATCACGTCTTTCCGTTAGTATGGTGACCAGAACTGCACACAGTATTCCAGCTGTGGCCGAACCAATGCTTTCTAAAGTTGTAATGAGACTTCCCTGCTTCTAAACTCTACACCCTGGCTAATGAAGGCAAGCATCCTGTATGGCATTTTCACCACCCTGTCTCCCTGTGCTGACACCTTTAGGGATCTATGGACTTGCACACCAAGGGTCCCTTTGATCCTCACTGCTCCCTAGGGACCTTCCATTCACTGTGTATATCCTTTCCTTATTAAGCTCCCAAAAATGCATAACCATGCACCTATTGGAATTAAATTCCACCTTCCATTACTCGGCCCAATTTACCAGCTAATCAATAACAGACTGTGGACCAAGACCATCCTCCTCACCATCAACAATACCCACCAAATTTCATGTCATCTGGACACTAATTATGCTTTCATATTCATATCTAAGTTGTTAATGTACATAACAAGCAGTAAGTGTCCCAGCACCCATCCCTGAGGTACACCACTGGTCAACAGCTTCCAATTACAAAAACAACCCTCCAACATCACTCTTTGCCTCCTATTTGAAAGCCACTTTTGGATCCACTTTGCCAACCTGCCTTGGGTCCCATGGGCTCTTACCTTTT
Organism: Ginglymostoma cirratum; assembly: GCA_024137785.1. Taxonomy (NCBI): domain Eukaryota; kingdom Metazoa; phylum Chordata; class Chondrichthyes; order Orectolobiformes; family Ginglymostomatidae; genus Ginglymostoma; species Ginglymostoma cirratum. The sequence goes on from JAHRHZ010000020.1 coordinate 2,090,292, forward strand.
GAACCAACCTTCCCTTTGGGACTTTGTCAATGCCTTACTGAAGTCCATGCAAACCATACCAACTGTACTACCCTTAATAATATATTTGGGCACCTTTTCAAAAAACTCAATGAAATTAGTCAGACAGCAGCTCCCTCTAACCAATCTATTCTGATTTAATAGCTTTGAGTCCTATTAATTTATTCAGCACTAGTACCAATAATAATTTTCTACAGTTCCTCCTTCCTAATAGACCTTTCCGTCCTATCATTTCTGGGGAGTTATTTGTGCTTTCTTCTGTGAAGACAGATCCAAAGTAGTTCTTCAGTTTCTCAGCCACTTCCACATTCTCCATGATCCATTCTCCCATTTCAGACTGTCAGACATTTGCGTGCACTTATCGTTTTTTTTTCTGCTTTTACACAGTTAGAGAAGTTCTTACAGTCTGATCATATGTTTCTTGCAACTTTACCTTCATATGCCATTTTTCACTTCTTAATCAACCTCTTGGACTTGTTTCGCTGAATTCTAAACTTCTCCCTATCCTCAGACTTGCCATGTTTCCCAACAAGTTTATATATAACTCCATTTTGTATCAAATATTATCCTAAATTTTGTCTATTAGTTATAGTTGGGCCACTGTTGTGTTCTTTTGCCAAAAATGTATATATAGAAAACTTTGTTTTAATAAGCATCTTATGAACCGGCACTCGCTTTAAATCAGCCAAAAAAACACAAATACCGCAGAGTTTGTGGTATTATTCTGTCCAATTACCATAGTTTTTAAATTTATCTACCTCAATGCAAATATACCTGCTGCTCTATCGATTTCCACATGAAAATATCAGTAGTTGATTCAATTTCAAGTCAATTTCTCCTCAGATACAGTTACGTCTGTAAGTTTAGTTGAGGGTGCAAGTGAGAAGGCTCTCCGCCATTGTTTTACTTAACGCAAAGTTGTGTTATTGTTGAACTGATTTATGCTGTAAATAGAGTACAACAGTGATGTGTACACCCTCTGCATTACGTCTCTAATGCTTAGTTTATATTTTTACATTGAATCTGTGGACTTTTGATTATCTGGAATATTTGATCAACCGGTGCACTCCTGGTCCCATGGGTGTGGGTCAATAAAATGTTTGCTGTATAATTGCTGTAAAGCATACATCCATTCTTTAAATATTATCCGTGAGTTATCCGCTGCCATGCCTTTTAGGGAAATTACCCAGTCTATCACAGCCCACATTCCTTCGTAATTTCCCTCATACAGATTTATGACCCTGGTTTTTGATTAAACTGCTTTGCTTTCTATCCCAATGACGAATTATATTATGTTATGGTCATTTTTTTTCCTGAAACAATACAATTATTAATTAGCCCCTTCTCATTGCACAGGACCAAACTTAAGAAAACCCTGTTTCTGTCAAACAAGTGAAGCTGTAGGACAAAAAAACCTGAAAATTCTGTCACATAATCATGAACAAACTCTTTTTCTTTGCAAAATATAACTTTCTTAATGCAATCTGCAACAGCTGTCCAACTTGGGAAGTTAAATTATTCTTTCAGATGAAATACAACTGGTGAGAATAAAGAGCTCAATTGTTATCAGCTTTAGGTGGATTGGTCATGCTAACTTGCCCATAGTGTGCAGGGAGGTGCAGCTTAGGCAGGCTAACCATGGGAAATGTGGGGTTACAGGGATTGGGTGGGGGTTGGGTCTGCGTGGGATGTCTTTGGAGGTTGGTGTGGACTCGATGGACTGAATGGCTTGCTTCCACACTGTAGGAATTCTATGGTTCTAAGATTCAAGGTCAATGTTGTTTCCAAATTTTACAAGGAGCTGGACATTACAACATTTGGTTCTCTAACTGTTTCCTCAAAGTATTTAATCTAAAAAGAATTTTATAAGCAGGCCAGGAATTCACCCCCTCCTCAGCATTATTGCTATTGCGGATTGCAAAGTCTATACGTAAATTAAATTCACCCAGGATTATTGTTACACGCTTGCTGCATGTATCACTGATCTCCTGTTTAATGCCATCCCTTGGCTCACTACGACTCTTTGTAGACAACTCTCAGTTATATTTTCCATTTCTTTTTGCTCCTTAACTCCACTTTCAGACTGATTCCACACCTAGATTTCTGCATCAATATTCTTTCTCACTATTGCAGCAATTTCATCTTTCACTAACGACACTGCTCAATCTCCTTTTCCTTTTTGCCTGTCTTTCCTAAGGATGGAATTCCCTCAGATGTTCAGTTCCCTGATCACCCTGTTCCCATGTCTCTGTAATCATAATCATATCTTGCCCATATACAATTATTGTGCAGTTAATTTGTCAACTTTATTGCAAATGTTCTATTCATTTAGATTTTGTACATTTACACTTGTCTTTTTTGACATTTTGATGCTTTCTTTATGTATTATGGTCCTTTTTGCTGTTAACCCTTGTTTCTTTTGCCTTCCCCTTTTGCTTCCTACCTTTCTATCTTTCATTTCCACCTTTGTTTCCCTCACTCTGGTCTGCCCACTTAGATTCCTGTTCCCTTGCCACTGTAGTTTGAACGCACTTCCGCTTAGAAACATGAATCCGCGGAAAATAAAAACAGGAATAGGCCATTCGGCCCTTTGAGCCTGCTCTGCCATTCAATATGAATCTGGGTCCCTGGTGCTGTGAGGCAGCAGTGCTAACCACTGAGCTACCGTGCCGCCAATCTAAATTATTTTAGATTGTGAAACCTCCAAGCTGTGAGAGTTTGAATCGAAGTTTTCAAGCTTTCAGGACGGAAAAGTGGCCTCCTGGCTAACAGATCTAGAAAGAGCGAGTCAAATAAGAAATTAAAGAGTTAAAAATAGATATGATACTTCATTGGAATTGAATATCAGGAGCAGGTAATGTTGGCCGCAAGGTTGAATTACTATTGATGCTCAACAGCTTTATTTGTTTCTCTTTTTGGGTAATAAATGTGTGTTCTTTTATTAAAGAACATCAGCTGTCTCGTGTGGTCACGTGCAGTCACTAATCACCGAAGAAATTGACAGGAAAAGTTAAACTTATGACCTATCAAGCCAGCCTTCACGCTGGGATCTGACATTTCCGACATTACTCAGCTAGGATCATAACAGCTAGAATCTGTCCCGCAATATACATGTGATGCATAAAGCATGACATTTTACAGAAATGAGAATGACAAAGGAGACCGCAGGGGCATCTGACCACTCAGCATCACCGGGAGTGGGATATGCTTAAAGGATTTCAATACCCACAGAGTAACTTCACCCAGAGGCGTGTTGCAGTTTCTGCGATGGTAGATTCGCAGCTATCATGACCCACTTAGCAAAGTGTGCTGACACTCAGGTTCCATCACCCCTGGGGGGTCGTCACAAAAGTTAAAGATTTAATCAAAGTCCTCAGTGTACCTGTCTGATGGGCTCGGGTTAACGGAAAACACTGAGCAGGTTTCTGTACTTAACAAGAAAGCACTATTTATCACAAATAAATCAATTCTAACCACAAGCAAACAGAATTTGAACTATCAATGTCACTCTGCAATTGAGACTCCGGCCCCTTCTTAAACTTCTGCACGTCCAACACAGACAAACAAACAAATGGGAGTGTAATGGGTGAAGGAAACAGTCCTGGGGAAACACAGTTTAATAGCACCAGTTCACAAGATTCAATGAGATGTCCATTTGGAATCCCAAAGACTTTTCACTCTCCTTATTTTCTGATCGATTCAGTTCTCTGCAGACAGAAAGAGGGTGCTAGGTGTGTTAATTTAGCGTTAGAGGTAATCGCTTACAGTAACTGGTGGATCTTGTACGGGGGGAGAGACACAGAGAAAACAGAGAGAAAAAGAGGGAAAAGGAGAGAGTTAGGCAGGGAGAGAAAGAGAGACAGAGAGAGAGGCAGACAAAGAGATAGAGAACGGGAGAGACACAATCAGAGGGAGAAAGAGACAGAGGGAGAGAAATCTTGTCTTTTTTGTTGTCTGCAGCTTTCTCCCTGTCTTGTAAATTCATGAGCTGTTCAGCTGCCCAGGAGCTAATCAGATTTGTCATCATGTTGATGACTTCCAGCAGCCCCAACTAGTCTGAGTTGCCCAAACCAATCAGCAACCTGTTTCCGGGTGGAGCTCACTCCAAACTCACATACCCATGGTGCCATGACATCTTGGATAGTTTCCCCTACACACTGAACAAAGTAAGAGTGTAAACACAGCTCACTCTGAGTCCCACAGCTCCTTCCACTGTCCTTGGTTTAAAGCAGTCCTTCGCCATGTTGATTCACAATCCAAAATGAAGTAACACAAAAAGGTGTGGTCTTTACACAGTCAGCACGCTCTTCTCCTGACGCCAGCTACAAGAGAACTATGGGAACAAGATAGACTGCGTTATCTCACTTCTGTCAATCACACCAATAGATTATTTTACCTGAGGTGGCAATATTTATGTTATCTCCAATGATATATAAGATGGGACATGGGTATCATGGCACTACAGAATGATGGCATCATTTCAGAGTGAGGAATGGAGTGAGTCCGGCTGTGCCTTAGTCAGTGTGGCACTTCCTTCAGCACATCCTGATTACACAGCTCCCCTCCACGGATAACGTTGCCTTGGTCACACACACAGAAACTCATTCCAGAGACTCATGCCTTTACCGTGCCTGGAACTCTGCTATACATTTGAGTTTATTCAGATGTCTTCTGCCTGTGTCCTGACTAAGTCCTGGTCACCAATTATCCCTGTGCTCACTGACCACATAACTTAAGCAATTTCTCAACTTAGGGAGGGATTTCCGGGATTTTGACCCAGTGACAGTGAAGGAATGGCAGTATGTTGTTTTGGATTGAGCTTTGTCTGTTCCTGACCTCTGACCTTATCATCAGGGAAGGCTATTCCAGGAAGGGGGAACTCCCAAAGGCATCGCTCTGAACATCAATGGAACACTTAAACCTCTCCACCACAGCCATCTACAGAAAGGATACTCCTGTTGTAGCAAGATTCGATAGGGAGGAATTTACACACCACAGGGTGGGAGGGGGGATGCGGGGGGTGGGGAATGCGGAAGTACAGAGCTGGTTCCACATTCACAGGACAAATGAAGGACCAACATCCATTTCCTTCAGCTTTTTCTCAAGGAAGAGTGACTCATCCAAATTCCCACCCACCTCCAACTCCCCACCCTCAACCACCTCACTCTCCCACCCCTATCCACCTCACCCTTCTCTCCCCACCCTCACCACTCCCGCATCCCTACCCACCTCACCTCTCTCCCCCCACCCTCACCACTCCCGCATCCCTACCCACCTCACCTCTCTCCCCCCACCCTCACCGCTCCCCCAACCCTACCCACCTTACTCCCCACCGCTACCCACCTCACCCCTCTCCCCCCAACCCTCACCGCTTCCCCACCCCTACCCACCTCACTCCCCCAGCACCTACCTCACTCCCCAACACCTACCTCCCACACACCTCATTCCTCACCCCCTACCTCTCTCCCCAACCCCACCCACTTCCGTCCCCACCCGCACACCCCAATCCCCCATGTGTAGAGGCTATGAGTTCAATAGAATCTACCTCCCTGCACAGTTTGGGGAGGAGTGCGGTATAGGAAACATTTACCTGAAGAAGGGATTGGGGTAAAAAACCCCAAAGACCTCCCTTTTGGCTTTCCCCTCATACCATCAGAACCTGAATCTTTACTTTCCATCCCTGTTCCATGTTATTTCTTGAGATCTCCTTCAGCCCTCAGTAGCAGCTCCCCCTCCCACTGAGGCTTTGCAGGTCAGTAACAGAAGTGCCTGCCCATGCTTTCAAGTGGATTCTGACCAGTGGGGAAGTTGCTTATCATAAAAACTAGTATTGTATTAAATAGCGAGCAGGATCAAAGGGCTGAATATCCTACTCCTGCTCCTATTATACTCAGGTCCCACCGCCCATCCCGACATCAGAACCCCAATGTCACTTGTAACATCAGTCCCATCAGGCCCATGGTTGGTACAGGCATATTGTTAAGGCGGGGAGTTAGCCACTCAACTCCTTTTGGCTTCAGTTGAAGGAAATATTCCAGGGAACGGGGGCTGTTCATGAAAGGATTTTGCCATAACTGCCAGAATTAGACACTGTCTTTGATTTTCAAAGCTGCTTGCAGAACTAAACCCAAGTGATTTGATTCAGCATCATTGACCTATTTTGTTACATACTCTCAGCAGGCAGCTAATGAATTACATTGTAACCGCAATCACACAGTCTCTAGACTGGGTCTTGCTGACAATTTACAATCAGACCGTTAACAAACACCTAGCAGGTGGAAAATATAATCTAACTGGATATTTCTTTCAGAGATAGCAGTGGTATGATGGGTCAAATGATCTCCCATTGAGCTGTATCATTCAGTGATAGCTTGAATTCCCTTCTGAAAGTTATTATTGAACCTGCTTCCATTGCTGCCTCAGGAAGTGCATTCCAGATCACAACAACACAGTGCTTAAAAAAATCTCTTCCTCTCCCACTCTGATTCTTGTGCCAATTTGATTAAATTTGTTTCCTCTGTTCACAAGTATACTGCCAATGCAGATAATTTCTCCTTTATCACTCTCTGAAACAAACCACGCTAATACGAACGAATCTATTAAATATTTTTGTAACTTCTGGTACAAGAGAGAACTTTCCCACCACTTTCTGGCCTCCCCCTACTCTGGCATAATCTCTCGATTCAGGACGTGAGAAAAGTAACAAATAGGAACTGGTGGAGACCATTCTGCCTCTTCCTGCCAGTTCTGTCATTCTGTCAGATAATGGCTGATTTTCCACCGGAAACCCAGCTACCCACACATTCCTCAATATCCCTGAAATCCCCCAGGATGTAGAGCTCCTGACTTCTGACTTGAACATAAGCACAGTCCTTTGTGAAAGGGAAATGGCGAAGCTGCCCGACTCTCCAAGTGAAGCATTTTCTCTTTGTTCTAGTCTGAAAGAACCATCCCCTGTCTCCAAGCTTCCAAGTGACCCTGCACTGCAGACTACTGAGCCATGGGAAATATTTCAGTGGGTAATTGATACCATGGGGGCCTGGTATTAATGTAGCCAACTGCAAGCTGACAACTCCCTTGATGCCAGAATAAAATGGAAATCACATGGTTTAAAATGGATACTGTTTATGACATGATATAGGTTGGAATAATTTCCCTTATTGTCCAAGAATGCATGTGGTCTGTCGGGTTTGACAACATAACGACATTAAAATGTCACATGAGGGGAAAAAAATGTCACACAGATCCACAAAGAACACAGAGCACAAAATGATTATTGTTGAGACAACAAGCATGGGGCTGGATGAACACAGCAGGCCGAGCAGCATCACAGGAGCAGGAAAACCCGACGTTTCGGGCCTAAACCCTTCATCAGAAAATGACTATTGTTGAATTGTAAATACTTGTTTGGTGATACATGACATGAACATTGCCGAAAAGCAGACATTTTGTTCAAGCTTTTTGTCTTCCACGCATCAGGACAATTCGCAAGATCAGTACTGTGGAACAGCCAGATTGTCGGAGGGTCAGTGCAGAGGGAGCGCTGCACTGTTGGAGGGTCAGTGCTGAGGGAGCAGGCACTGTCGGAGGGTCAGTGCTGAGGGAGTGCAGCACTGTCGGAGGGTCAGTGCTGAGGGAGTGCCGCACTGTCGGAGGGTCAGTGCTGAGGGAGCGCCGCGCTGTCGGAGGGTCAGTGCTGAGGGAGCGCCGCGCTGTCGGAGTGTCAGTGCTGAGGGAGCGCCGCGCTGTCGGAGGGTCA
>JAHRHZ010000020.1:2098168-2196168 GCA_024137785.1 Ginglymostoma cirratum
GTCGGAGGGTCAGTGCTGAGGGAGCGCCGCGCTGTGGGAGGGTCAGTGCTGAGGGAGCGCCGCACTGTGGGAGGGTCAGTGCTGAGGGAGCGCCGCACTGTCGGAGGGTCAGTGCTGAGGGAATGTTGCACTTTTGGAGGGTCAGTGCTGAGGGAATGTTGCACTTTTGGAGGGTCAGTGCTGAGGGAATGCCGCATTGTTGGAGGATTTATCCAGACAGCATGTGAAAGAAGTCACTGAGGTCAATATTATTGACAGGTATCTGAGGGGAATGGAATAAACACATAGGGGAGAAATTAATTGAAGGAGACACTGAAAGTATGAGTTGGAGCTGGGTGTGAGAGATGCCACATGATGTATTCGAAGTAGCACAGGGCAGTTTGTCTACAGGTTGCTTGTCTGTTTTGTACATTTGACATAACTGGATGATATTGGAATGTACAATGGTAGGATCTACAAAAGGAAACAATAAAGGTTCATCAAAGCATAGCTGCCTCCCTCACAGGGCTCTTTATCCATTAATGGTGTATCCTGTGACTGATAATGTTGCCAAGAGGTGAATGAGAGGTTTGTGCCTTGTGTCGCTCTGTGTCCAGTGGTTCCTGTCTGCTTCGGTGGGACAGTTACAAAGGTTTCTTCATCTCCTGTACGCACCACTATTCTGCCGTATCCTACATGACATTACAGATGCAATAGTCTTGTATTTCCATTGTTAGATTAAAATTTCCACCAGGATTTCAAATCCTATGGTGTGTTACAAGTCTGGAAATAAAAGGCTGTAAAACTGTCCTGAAGATGCCACATTATCCCAGAAACCCAAATGGTTGCTTCATGTCCGTCACGAAGAAGAAATCTGTTGTTCTTAAGTGGTCTGGCTGTATATGTGACTCCATTCCCACACCAATGTGATGAACTCTTACTGCCATTGGAAGTAACCTTACATGCCCCTCAGTGTCAAACCCACTTGATGGGAGCAATGTGGGGCTAATGGGCTCTGTTGACTGTAGAAATGACAAGAGTATTTACAACACAGAAATGGACCATTCAACCCATCAAGTTTATACTGGTGTTTATGCTTGAAACAAGCTTCGTGCCACTCTTCACAACTCACTTATCCATTTTTCAAGGTTGACCTCAGTGTGACAGAGTGTTAGGAACCAGAGCAGTAGGTAAGCATGTGGAGTGGTTAAGAACAAGGTAGAGGTTAAATCAAAAAGTCAAATCGGAAGAACGGGCTGGGCCAGGTTAACGAACTCGGCAGGACTGCAGGTCTCAAGTGTATTTATTCTAATGCAAGGAGTGTAACAGGTAAAACTGGAGAGGTGATGGCCTAGTGGCATTATCACCAAAGACCTAGGTAATGCTCTCGGGACCTGGGTTTGAACCCTGTCATGACAGATGAAGGAATTTGAATTCAAAAAATATGGAACCAAGATTCTATGTTTGACCATGAAACCATTGCCAATTGTTGGAAAAGTCCATCTGGTTCACTAATGCCCTTTAGGGAAGGAAACTGCTGGTGTACATGTGACTCCAGCTGTGGTTGACACTTAACTGGGTGATTAGGGATGTGTAATTAATGCTGGCCTGGCCAGTGATGCTCACATCATGGGAATAAATTAAAAACAAAATAAGGAAGATGAGCTTAGAGTGTGAATTAGTACATGGGGCTATGATGTAATAGTCCTTACAGAAATTTGGCTGAGAGCAGGGCAGCTCAATGTTCCAGAGTTTAGAAATTCTAAGCAAGGTAGAGAAGGACAGAAAAGGGGTGGAGGGTTGCATTACTGATTAAGGACGAAGTGCAGCTGGGACAAGGAGAGGACATTTTGGATGGCTCATTCAGCAAGGCCTTATGGGTAGAACTCAGGAATAAGAAAGATCCAATCACTATGATTGGGGGGGTTATACTATACACCTCCCAATAGTCAGTGGGAGATAGAGGGACAGAGAAAGAGTATAGGCAGATAATGGAAAGATGTGATTTTAAATTTTCTATCATTTACTGGTATTCCCATAGTGCCAGGGACTTGAATAGGCCTGAAATTGACCAGTGCATCCATGACAACTTCTTGAAACAATATGTAGATAGTCCAACTAGGGAAGGGGCCATATTAGGCCTTGTATTGGGGAATGAGCCTGGCCTGGTGATCGAAGTTTCAGTGGGGGGTGCATTTGGGAACAGTGTTCATAAATCTACAAGTTTTAAGATCATTATGGATAAGGATAAGACTGGTCCTAGGGTGAAATTGCTAAACTGGGAGAAGGCTAACGACAGCAGTATTGGTCAGGAACAGGAGAAACTAAATTGGGGCAGCTGTTCGTGGATAAATCTACATCTGACATGTGGGACTCTTTTAAGTGCCAGCTGATCAGAGTTCAGGACCAACATGTTCCTGTGAGGATGAAAGGTAAGGATGGCAAGATTCTGGAACCCTGGATGACCCAGATATTGAAAGATTAGACAAAAAGTAACAGGAAGAATATGAATGTTTTAGGAAAATGAAATCAGACAAAGCAATTGAGGAATATAAAGGAAGCAGGAAAGAACTTAAATATGGGATTAAGAGGGCATGAGGAGGGACCATGAAATGTCCTTGACTTGTAGGATCAAGGAGAATCCTAAGGCATTTTATACATATACGAGATGGCAAAAGAGTATAGAGGGAAATGGTAGGTCCATATGTGGACAAAGGAGGAAATTTAGTGGAGCCAGAGAACATGGGTGAGATCCTTAATGCGTACTTCACATTACTTAATGAGTATTCACCAAAGGGGGAGGACATGGATGATGGTAGGATTAGGGAGGGGGATATTGATATTCAGGGGGAAATGTTAATATCAAGGAGGAGGAGATATTGGGTGCCTTGAAAAACAGTAAGGAAGATAAGTCCCCAGGGATGCGATCTATCCCCATGGTACTGAAGGAGGCAAGGGCCAGAGATTACTGGGGCCTCAACAGAGATCTTTGCATCCTCCTTAGCCACAGGTGAGGTCCCAGAAGACTGGAGAATATCGTTCCTTTATTTAAGAAGAACAATAGAGTTACTCGAGGAAATTACATGCCAGTGTCTTACATCAATGGTAGGCAACTTACTGGAGAAGATTCTTAGGGACAGGATTTATTTGCATTTGGAAAAGAATGGACTTATTAGGGATAATCAGCATAGCTTTGTGCGGGGGAGGTCATGTCTCATAAAGTTGATTGTGTTTTTTGTCGAAATGATGATGATGATTGATGAGGGAGGGGCAGTGCATGTTGTCTACATGGACTTTACTAAAGGATTTTACAAGGTCCCTTATGGTAGGCAGGAGATTAAGTCACATGGAATCCATGATGAGTTGGTAAGTTGGATACGAAATTAGCTTGGTCAAAGAAGACAGAGGATAGTTGTGGTGGGGTGTTTTTCTGACTGGAGGCTCTGACCAGTGGTGTTCTACAAGGATCAGTGCTGGGACCTCTGCTGTTTGTAATATGTATCAATGCTTTGGATGAAAATGCGAGTGGTCTGATTAGTAAGTTTGTGGACAATATGAAAGTTGTTGGAGTTGTGGATAGTGAGGAAAGTTGTCAAAGCATACAGCAGGATATAAATCTGTTGGAAAGTTGGGTAGAGAAATGGAAGATGGAGTTTAATTCAGACAAGTGTTAGGTGATGCATTTTGGCAGGTCAAATGCAGAGGAAAGTGTACAGTAAATGGCATGACCCTTAAGAACATGATACACAGATGAATCTTGCTACCTAAATACATAGCTCGCAGAAAGTAGCAACTAAAGTGGATAAGGTTTAAAGAAGGTGTATGGCATGCTGCTTTCATCAGTTAGGGCATTGAGTATAAAAGTTGGCGAGCCAGGTTGCAGCTGTATGCCACATTTGGAATATTCTGTGCTTAGTTCAGGTTGCCATGTGATAGGAAGGATGTGAAGGCCTTGGAGAAGGTGCAAAAGAGGTTTATCATGATGTTACCTGGATTGTAGTGCATCAGCTCTAAGGAGAGGTTGGACAAACTTGGATTGTTTTTGCAAAAATGTCAGAGTCTGAGGGGTGACCTGATAGAAAGTATATAAAATTATGCGGGGCATGGACAGAGTGGATACTCAGGGTCTTTTTCCTAGGGTGGAAATGACAAAAACTAGGGGCCATAGGTTTAAGGTGAGAGGGGGAATGTTTAAAGGAGATGTGTGAGGAAAGTTTTTTTTGACACATGGGATGGTAAGTGCCTGGAAGATGCTGCCAGGGGAAGTGGTAAAAGCAGATATGATAGCAATGTTTAAGAGGCATTTAAAAAGGTACATGAACAAGCAGGGAATAGAGGGATACAGACCATGTGCATGTAGATTGGATTAGTTTAGAATGGCATCATGGTCAGCACAGACATGGTGGGCTGAAGGGCCTGTTCCAGTGCTGTTCTTTGTTCTAAATGTCATGGAGGAAGGTGCCTTCTTGGCAGCTCTCATTACCAATTAGCAAATTTGCTGAATATATTCCTGGAGGCTGCAATGTGTCCCTTGGCAGGTGTCATGAACAGATGTACTTTAAAAAAGAAATAAAATTTCATCAAAGTATGTGGGATGGAAAGAGATTCCCAGCACAATCACACTCTGGATTCTGAGAGTCTATTTACAGCTTGAGGTTGGAGTTGCTAAGCTTTGCTGGTAACTTCAAGGGAACAATTTGAAGCAGCTGCTGTTTGTTTCCAGTTGGCCAAGGGACGTGACTCGCAGCACCGGTTATCACCCAAAACACTCAGCAAAATATCTCCGAAAGCTTCAAATCCTCAGTTACAAACAAACCTCCCCACCCTCACTGCCGTGCATGTCCTTTCAACACTCAATCTCTAGCCTTCCTTACAGCTTTATTAATACCGGAGCCTTTAACTTGCTCGGCCTTTTGCCCAGCATCTCCCTGAAAAACCCTCCATGTTCCAACATTCTCGTCCTGCCTCCTCCAACTGACTCTCTGATGTTGCAGCCATTGGTGACAGTATCTTCACCCTCCTTAACCAGCTATGCCCTGTTGTGTAATTCTCTGCCCAGTTTGGCCATTTACCTTTAAGATGTAGGTTCAGGATATCATCGCTGTATCTGAGCAAGTGACTGAGGATATAAAGGTCTCGGTCTCTATCTTCTCTCAGATCACTTCAAGCATGACACTGTACTGGAAGCCTGCTGCACTGTGTAAGCTAGCAGTTTAATGTCAGCCCAGATACTTATATGGCTGGGGAATGTAATGTTTGAACATAATAGTGAATTATAATAATTGTTTGATGGGCTCTTCAATACCATGATATTCATGCCCAGTTTTGTATGTTATTAGGGATAATATAAGCTTTGCCACATCAGATAAAAACACAGTTGCAGGCAGAATAAAGAATTATTATGATCAAGAAGGTCATTCAGCCCACTGTGTCTGTACTTGCTCTCTGAACAATTTATCTCATTGTCAATCTCATGCCTTTCCCTGTAACCTGACACATTGCTGCTTTTTTAAAATAATTATCCAATGCCCCTCTTGAATGCCTCAATGGAACCTGCCTCCCCTGCATTTCTAGACACTGCATTCCAGATTCTAACTACTTGCTGGGTGAAAAAGTTTATTCTCACAACTGAAATGTCTCCTCTCTGGAACCAGCCTTTCAAACTCCTGCACTCTCTCCATCACATTCACATCCTCCCTGGAAGTGTGCCCAGCTGAGGTCTAACTGATATCCTATACAGGTTCAGAATCCCTTCTCCATTCTTGTACTCTGTGCCTCTATTAACATAACCTGGAATTCTGTGTTTATTTATGAACAACTCTCTCTACCTGTCCTGCTACCTTTAATGACTTATGTGCATGTACCCCAGGCTCCCTCTGCTCCTGCACCTTCTTTAGAATTGTATCTGTTTTATATTGTCTTTCTATGTTTTTCTGACTAAACTGCATCACCTCATACATCACCACAATGAACCTCATCTGCCACCTCTCCACCCAATCCACTAACTTGTCCTTTTGGAGTTTCACACTGGCTTCCTCACAGTTTACAATTCTTCCGAATTTTGAGTTATCTGCAAACTCTGAAATTGTCCTCTGCACAACAGGATCCAGATCATTAGTATATATCAGGAGAAGCAAGGATTACAATACTTAACGCCTTGCAAGCTCCACGACACTCCTTCCTCCAGCTTGAAAAATAGAGTTCTGAGGAAGGGTCACTGGACCTGAAATGTTAACTCTGATTTCTCCCCACAGATGCTGTCAGACCTGCTGAGCTTTTCCAGCAATTTCTGTTTTTGCTTGTGTATTAATCATCGCACGTTTTTCCATAAATCTCAGGCAATTTTGTATTCATGTTGCTCCTGTCTCTTTTATTCCAGAAACTGTAACTTTCTTCACAAGTCTGCTGTGTGGCATTGTATCTAAATCTTTTTGGAAGTCTATGTACACCACACCATCAAAATACTCTGTTACCACTTCAAAAAACACCAGCAAGTGAGTTAGAGATCGCAGGAACTGCCGATGCTGGAGAATCCGAGATAACAAGGCGTGGGGCTGGATGAACACAGCAGGTCAAGCAGCATCAGAGGAGCAGGAAGACTGACATTTCAGGCCTAGACCCTTCTTCAGGATTTGTCTTAATCAACCCAAGCTGACTTTTCTGAGTCAATTCATATTTTTCAGTGTGACTAATAGTTTCTAAAAGTTACTCCACCACCAAAGTTCAAGTGATAGGTCAGTAATTGCTGGTCTGATCTTTTTGAACAAGGACATAATGTTTACAATTTTCCAGTCCTCTGGCACACCCCAAGTCAAAGGAAGATTGAACGATTCTTGTCAGTGTCTTTGCAATGTCCATCTCACTTCCTTTAATATCCTCAGATCCATCTCGTCCTGTTCAAGTTCCTGGCCATCTTTATGTACCCACAGCTTATCCCATACACTTCTTTATCAATTTTAAACCCTTCTGGTGACTGAGTTTCCTCCTGTGTTACCATTGCCTGAACACAATCTGCCACATGGATAAAAACAAATGCAAGCTATTCAGTAGAAATCTCAGCCATGCCCCTCCCCACACCACCAGCTTCAGGTATACATTTTTTTGAATCCTCATTGGCTCTATTTCTCCATTTCCCACATTTTTACCAGTGATGTTCGTCGAAGGGGTATTGGTATTTAATTTTACACTGGCTGCCAGTCTTTTCTCTTGCACCCTTTTTGCTTCTCATATTTGTTTTTTCACCCCGAACATATCCAGCCCAGTTTCTGTTCTTGCCTCATTGAAGTCCAGTTGATTATCCTGACTCTGAGTTGACGGATATCCTTTTCCACTTTGGTCATAAAGCTCATATTACAATGATCACTGTCCCTAAATGTTTCCCCATGCTCTCTTGATCTACTGGGCCCACCTCATTCCCAAGAAGCAGGACCAGCAGTGATTCCTTTCTTACTGGACTGGACATGTACTGCTGTAAGAAATTGTCCTGAACACATTCTAGGAACACTTGTCCCTCAACTCCCAGTCTAAGCAACATGTCCACTCCCTTGACTCATCACTGCTGGCAATTGTGACTAGCTGCTTGGTTTTGTGTCTGTGTTAAACAGTAAGGTAGGACACAAGGCAAGTTGAGGCTGCAAAATATAAAAAGAAATGGCAAGGCAGCGATGCTATGAGTGAGAGGTAGGAGAGCAAGCGAGGAGTCCTGAGATACATGCTAATGGAATCCATGAGCTGGGTCTCTATCTGTCTGCACAGTGCCCTGGCAGCAGCATTCTAATGAGATAGTGAGAGATTGCAGAGCTCTGAGATACAGAGGGATCTGGGTGTCCCAGTATGTGAACCAGAGAAGGTTAGTCTGCAGGTACAGTAAGTAATCAGGGAATCTCATAGAATGTGATGGTTTACTGTGAGGGGAATTGAATGCATGAGTAGGGAGGTTATGCTTCACTTACACAGGACATTGATGAGACAGAGTCTGGAGTACTGTGTACAATACTGGTCACCATACTCACAAAAAGATGTTAATGAGCTGGAAGCAGCTCAGAGTAGGTTTACTAGACTAATACCTGGAATGAATGGATTGTCTTATCAGGGAAGGCTAGGCAGGCTGGGTCAGTACTCTCTGGAGTTTAGGAGAGTCAGAAGTGACTTCATTGAAACATACAAGATCCTGAATGGATTTGACTGGGTGTATGTTGAAAAGATGGTTCCTCTTGTGGGGGAATCTAGAGGATTTAAAAATGGACAATTATTTAAGACACAGATGTGAAAACATGTCTCTTCCTTCGATAGTTAAGAATTCCTTCCTCAAAAGGCAGTGGATGCAAAATCTTTGAATATTTTTAAGACAGAAGGAGATAGGTTCTCAATGACTAAGGGGATAAAAGATTATGTACAGGAATGTAGGCCTGAGGTATGATCTTACTGAATGGGAGAGCAGGCTTGAAGGGCTGAGTGGCCTGTTCTTGTTCTTTGTTTATATGTTTGGGAGGTGCTGGCATTCTCCAAGGTACAGCATTCAAGCAGCAGAGTGTACTGTTAGTGCATCAGAGATGTGCCATGGGGTTATGGTGAGGCTGGTACATGATGGATACCAATATCTGTGGGTGAGGATTATGGATGGTCACTGCCCAAGGAGTGTGCCCTGAGAGGTTGGTGAGGATAGAGGTCTGCAGGAGTGAGCAGTGACCTGGAGTCTCCAGGTACTCACTTGGATTTTCATATCGGGAATTGTCTCCATCGGGTAATAGAATGGGAATGTGCACATCAGTGAGGTGAGATGTAATAATGATGATAGGCTTCTCACCGCTCACCAGTGACATTGCGTGTCATGGTTCATTGCTTGGTTGCAGCATCAGAATTTTCTTTCCCTTGACAATCTCATTACTACCAAAACCACCTGACCTTCACAACTGCATCAATCTGCCAAGGCCACACAGGGTCGAGGAGAGGGTGGGAGGTGGTGGTGTGCGGATTTCTCTCCACAGTTTCGGGTTAATGGCCCTTCCCCAGAACTTTTAACAGAATCTTCTAAACCAGTTTTGAAAGCTAGCCTGCCCTGGGGGTTCTGTGCTCCCATTCAGTGAATTATCAAACGTCTGCTCCACAAGTCCAGTGTAACGACCCAAAGACCATCGTCAAAGAACCCCAGAGATTTTTTTCTCAGCTCTTCCTCCATTTCCAAAAACACTCTCACACAGAAATGTTAAATATTTCCAGACAATGTTTACTTTAAGGCTAAATCAGGGCAAGATAAATGCATGGAAAGTTTAAACAATGTGTGATAAATGAGTCATCCAATATCCTTGGGAAACTCAGTAGCTCCATGAGCTGACATTTCACCTCCTCGATCTCAGACAGGAATCCAACAGAGAGCCTGGGGGCGTTCAGCTTCAAGTTGTTGTTGCCTGCAAGGATATTATTAAAACGATAAATTGTGATCTATTTATACGACCAACCAGATGAATAGATGGCCAGATAGATAAATTTTAAAGCGAGTTTGTAAATGTGGAGGAGGTTGTACAACTGAAGGCCCCTTGACACCTCCCCCTCAGCCCTCCAGAAACAGCATCAGTCGGCCTGTAAGGCAGGTTGCATTGCTGCACAGAAATGGTATGATCAGATCATTAAATTGAGATTTGTTTTAATTCAGGGGTTTTGCGTTGAATGGAGTATGCGTGCAGTGAACCGTAACAAGCTACAGGGACGTGACACTATTGCAGCATTGATGCTGTTATGGAGCAATACACAGTTTGGTCCAGCTCTACTCCCCAATTCTAACCTAATCTTTCTAAACTGTGCAGATACAATGTGGTATCATTGACTGTGTGACCTTCTCCTGTGTTTTGACAATGGCAGTCAGAGACACAGATTCATTTCTAGATCAGATGAACGCTATTCAGCCCATCAGTGGCTCAGCAGGGAGAAATCCCATCAGCCCACCACGTACCCCCCGCAACCGCCCATGAACCCTGCATCGTTGCAGGCTTGCATAAAAAATCTTAAATCTAAAATCGAAGTATTTACTAGCTCAGTGCTGCTGCTCCTATTACAAAAGGTGCATCTAAACACAACCACACTACTTTGTAATTGTGCCAGCAAACAACTCCAGAATTGGGTCCCTCTCCTCTTAACTGCTGTCTGCTCCTACATCCCAGCCTATATCCAATGCCCCAGCTTATGTTCCTTGTATCATACTGATACATGGACATGGATGAAATTAAACTAACGTTAAACTCATAAACCAATGCTCAGAAGCAATACTTCTGCCCCATGTCGAATTTCAGAGAGAAACTAACTGAATCATATGCATTGAACAAAAAAAAAAATTTGAGAAGTGCTGAACAAACGAGGAAAATGAGAATAAAAAGGCTAAAACTTGTATTTTGTTGCGGACACATTTTGTTAGCATTAATTCCTGTTTTTTGGGCATCATTAAGAGTGAGATTCACTGGACCGTAACAAATCAAAAAGAAACACAATGATGTGAATTGTCTGCAGTGAGTATTCCAGACATGAGGAAATCTAAGCAAACGTGTCATGTTAATATTCTAAAGTGATACTATGACAGGGAGGATACAGCTCTAACAGAAGTGTGCTTATCTTGGTGAAGTGAAACTATTGGAATAGTTACAGAATTAATCAGAAATTGAAAAATCAAAAGTCAATCTTCCAGTATTCAGACTGAATAATAAGGGGGTGCTTAAAAATGCGAGATTATCCTAATATACAGAAAACTATCAAAGTGACTTTCACAAGCTATCAGCAACTCACACCTTGCGTGACTAGGCTGGAAAAGACATCTTTGGATGTACATAATGTTAATGTAGGCAAAGCATTTCTCATTGAATAACTTTCTTACAGACTCAACCAAGGGATGTTAGCTCATTGGAGAGAACAGATTAAGTTTATGAAGACCAATGGTGTTACTGAACTGAGTGATAGGAACTGGACCTCACCTATTGTGATGGTGCTGAAACTAGTTGGATCACAATGATTAAGTGTAGATTAGTGCAAAGTCAATATAGTAACAACGGCAGATTCCTTTCCAATTTCATATTTGAAGGCTTGTATTGAGAGGATTGGACAAGCCTCGTATATTGTAAGAACTGACATGCTAAAAAGGATATTTAGAAGTTCATTGACTACTACAGCCAAAGGAATATCCACTTATAGTGACACCAGATCAGTAACACCGTGCAGGCCTTTTGGAATGAAAAATAACCCAGCAACTTCTCAAAATGAACCAATAATGTCATCAAAGGATGATGCAACTGTACTGTGTACATGGATGACTCGGTTGGGTTCAGGCAAACTTGGAAATAACTAAATGAATTGTTTGGTCAAATACAAAGAGCTAATTTGGACATAAAGTAAATTTTCCAAAAGTAAAGAGACTTTTTGGCACAAGATCAAGTAACACCCAGAGGAGCAAAAATAGACAAAGATATTAAGGAGTGAATAAAGGAGTGATATGTCAATGGGGTTGAGTGTCTGTAAAGGATATTGTTGGGAGAAGTGTTGTATGTTTATTGTTTATGGTAGGACCTTTCCATATTATCACATAAAGATTATATATACACTACATATATACATTTTGTACTTTTTAAATAATAAACTCATGTTCCTTTGGTAAAAGTGCATTGACAGTCTCATGATTGACCACCAGGTAACCAAACTGTAAAAATAAAGTTTCTGATTTATCAAGCTGGGTTTCACTCTGGAGTCTGACTGGTCCACCAAGCTGGAATCATAAAATCCTGAAAGTTTCAGTAATTCTGTCTAACAAGTTAATCTAACCCATAGATATGGTTATCGCACAATAATACGGTGCAAGAGTGTTTTCTCTTTAAAGCTCACTGCTGGTTCATTCTCTACTAATGTTGATGAAACAGACCCTTAAACCCTGTACAGAAAGGACCTTGATGAGCACTCCAGCCTAAACACGAACATCAATCACAGATACATAGAAGCCAAAAGTACTGAGGATGCTGTAAATCAGAGACAAAAATAGAAATTGTTGGAAAAGCTCAGCGGGTCTGACAGCATCTGTGGAGATAAGTCAGAGTTAATGAGTTGGGCTGAGAAACCCTTCCTCAGAACTCTTTCTGCTTCATCGTGGTGCATTGGAACATTTGGCTGTTCCCCTATTGAGGGTTCTGTTCCGCTTTGCTCTGTCTCTGGATATAGGCACTGTTTTAAACAGGAACAGGGAAATTTACTTGCATGTCCTGCACGTGTATTTATCCCTCGACAGCTATCACTGATTGTAGGATTTTGCCACATTGACAGCTGTGCTCCAGACAATAAGAACTGTACTTGAAAGTTACTTCACTGGTTTAAAAATGCTTCAGGACATCCTGGTGTTGTGGAAGGTGCTATGGAAATACAAGTGTTTCTTTGTTTTAGGGTACTAGTTGTGTATAAGTGCCAAGCAAAATCACTTCACCCTCACCCAAGGTCAGAACGTAATCAGCAAAGTTACTTGGTTATGGGTCAATGCATATTACAACTTCATTAGTCAAACTCAAATTGGGTGCAATCTCTCAGGTCCAAGAATAAAAACAAGAATATATTTCTTTAAGAATTTTTCAATCATCCCGCACTTGGAACTAATACAAACGGAGGTCTGCATGAATACCTTTACCACGTAGCAGTTTCCTTGATTACAGTCACCGTCTCACTACAATTGAAAAATGAAGGTAGAAGTGTTTAACATTCAGGTCTATAGATGGCACTATTGTAAAAGCAGTACATGTCATCAGTTGGAGAGATGGGAGGGCACCCTCATCTCCAGGGAGAGCTGGCTGCTGAAGCAGAGCTACAACACAGAGGCCTCAGCAGAACTGTAGCTCCAAGCTTCACCCCCTCACGTTTGAACGGTTCAGGATCCACTCCAGGGTCTGAGCGCAAAGGATGCAGTTGGCTCTCTCTCCTGTGTGGGAGTTGAGAGGGAAGGGGGCAGCCTTGTGGGTGAGACGTTAAACACAAGCACCGACAGCCTTGTCAAGTGGACAGTGCTTCAAAGAGGAGCAGGACAGTTCCTCCTGGTGTCTCGGGGTCAAAGTTTATCCTTCAGTCAACATCACAAAAACAAAATTCCTGGTCATTCGTCTTGTTGTTTGTGGGATCTTGCTCTTCATAAAATTAACTGCAACAGGTCCTACATTAGTGGTTACTCATCAGAAAGCTGCTCATTGGCTAAAGGCAATGTGATAATAGCCTGGTGACCTGTCTGAGCGGCTGTAGTCAAGAGATTGGTGAATACAGGGGAGAACCACCCCTGCTCTTTGTTAAAATAGCACTGACCTAATATAATAAACAGGGCCACAATTTAACAGCTCCTCCCTCATTACCTGCACTGCCAGTCGAGGCCAGCACATCAGCTCTGAAGAAAAGTCATATCAGACTTGAAACATGAACAGTTTCTCTCTGCCAGACCTGGCTCAGCACTTTGTTTTTATTATTTCAGTACTTCCCAAACTATTTTTCAATGTGACCTCATTTTAAAACTTCAATATTAGCAGGACTCCAGACACAAAAGTAAAACAGCAATATTTAGTTAATAAACCATAAATTTTGTGCATTGCAAACCAGCATGATTTATGATAGAAACCTGTGCCAATAATCCAGGACCCTGAGTGATTAGGGTTCTGCTGGTCACTAAACTAGCATCCAGCCAATTCGCCAGTAATCTGGAAGATCCCTGCCATATTAGACTCATGCATTGTACTCTTGATCTGTTTAGTTCCTGGTCAATGGTAACCCCCAAGATGTTGATAGTGGGGGATTCAGTGATGGTAATACCATTCAATGTCAAGTGACGATGGCTCAACTCCGTCTTCTTCTAAATAGTCATTGCCTGGCACTTATATGGCACAATTAGTACCTGTCACCTTTCAGATCAAACCAGGATATTATCCAGGTCTTCCTTCATTTGGAAACAGAATGTTTTGGTGTGTGAGCAGTCACCAATGGTGCAGAACACTGTGCAATCATCAGCGAATATCCCCACTTCTGACCTTGTGATGGAGGGAGGGTGATTGATGAAACAGCTGAAGATGGCTGGGCCAAGGACACTAGGATCATAAAATCCCTACTGTGTGGAAAGAGGCTATTCAGCCCATCCAGTCAGCACCAACCCAACAAACAGCATCCCACCTGAACCTGTAACCTCACATTTTATCAAGGCTAACCCACCTAGCCTATACATCCCTGGACACTACAGGGCAATATAGCATGGCCAATCTACCTAGCCTTTAGCGCTTACTGATTGGCTGGTTTAATCCTATGGTTTTGGCCATGTGCTTTAAAAATGACCAATCATCTCAATCTCCTTCCATTCCCCTCACCTCCTTCTCCTTCTCCTTCTCCTTCTCCTTCTCCTTCAATCCCTTCCCACACATACTCTCATACCATCCTTCTACCCTCAAACCTCTTTCTTCTCTTGTTCCTCCACCTCTTCCTCCTGCCTTGCTTCTAATGACTGTGCCAACCAGACTGGTCAGTATTAAAGCACATGATCAAAACCATATGATTAAAACTGGCCAATCCACAAGCACTAAAGGATCTACAATCCGTCTTAACCTTGTCAATATGGTCAGGTTTGATTGAATGAAAAAAAAAGGTAGGAACTTTGAACTTAAATACTTAATGGTATAAAGGAAACCCTAGCTATTCACGGCATTTATAGATTTGGCAGATATAACTAATACATGGAATTCTGAAAAAAAATCTTAAAATATCTTCAACAACTTAAAACTCACCAGTATATTAGTGACTCCCACACCACGGATCCTTATTCACGTCTCTAAAGTTGGAATGGCAATATAGAGGGCACCATGAAGAAATGAGGCCATTCAGCCCTTTTGGCTTGTCTCATTAAGGTTCTGGTCAATATTATACCTTAACTCCTCTTCACTGCCCACCCCCATAGCCCTTGGCTCTCTTCATGCTGACAAAACTCTGAACCCCAGTCTTGTACGTGTACTATAACTGAGCACTCACAGCTCTCTGGAGTGGTAAAATTCCAAAGATTTACAACCCTTTCAGTGAAAATATTTTTCATCTGACCCTAAAGTAGTTATAGACTCTCCAGTCCAGAGTCTCTCAACAGTTACCGAATCAAGTTCTGGAAGACCATGAACACAAGAAATTGTAAAGGTATTTGTAAAATAAAAATCAAAATGTTCTAAAATGAAAGAAGAATGCTGTTAAATAAGAAAGCAAATAGAAAAATTCAAGAAAGGAGCAATAATCTGTACTCATTAAATGATGTTAATACAACAAAAATAAACCTGACACAATGCAAGTTGTAAATGTGTTGTGCTCCAGATTTTATTTTGTGTAAATTTATCTGCAATAGCATGAACAGATTATAATATATTGTCCTTTCTGATGCACTAGTCTAATCTCAAAAGGGAAACCAATATGTCCAAAGCTTTAGGAATTAGCCCCAGTAGTAGTCAAAAGTCACACTCATCCATTTATTTACATTCTAGGTTCTGTCAAACATAAAAGCTCCAGGCTTTTAACATTGAAATAACTTTGAAACTGAAAACCTTTATTTTTAAAAGAACATCTTTTGTTTCTCTCTGCGAGAGATTAAATGATCATTTGTTCTAGTCTGACAATGGTCCACACATTCAAAAAAGTGGATTCAATTCCAAGAATGTTTTTATTGTTTAATGTACATTGTGCTGCAAAATAAAAAGCTGAATCTTATTTGTGGTTGTTTGTACATTAAGGAAAGTTAACTTCATGAATTTGGAATGTAATTTATTCCATTAGGGAAAAAAATTTCAAGCAGCCATAAAGAAACTGTGATAACTGAATATAGTGAAGGGCAGGAAGCAGTGATGTTCAAAACACAAAGATACGAGAAGTAATTTTAAAGACTTAAACACTGTCTTTGCTGCAACCATTCCAGCACAGGGGAACATATGGGTGTGGTTCCACTTTGAACCAAAGCTACAGTCAGTTTCCTGACCCATTTTATTGAATAGTTCTTGAATAAAACCATTATTACTATATGAATTGTAAATACAGAGTTACGCTTGGCCCTTACCCGGGAGCCACCTGAAACTAACACAAAGAATTCTGGAGAAATTCAGCAGGTTTGGCAGATTTAATGTTTCAAGTCTGATAAGACTTCTTAAGAAGGGCTACTGGGCCCAAAACGTTAACTTAGTTTGTGTCTCCACAGATGCTACCACACCTGCTGAGTATGTCCAGCGTTCTCTGATTTCCAGCACCTGCACTGTCCTGCTTTTATTTACAAGAACCAACCGAGGTGTGGGACAGAATGAGAAAGAAGAGAGCGATATTAATTCCTTTAGCAATTCTTACACCCAGCTATTCCAGGTTAACGCCCTGACTCCCTCAATTGCTTGTAAACTCTTTATGATCCAGCCTCACAGCTCCTCCTGTAATGTAGTGTGAAAGTAATGCATTAAAATACTGTGATCATTTTCTTCGTGCAATTGCCAAGCTACACATTGTTTCACCAAGGTTTTGAATACATGGGCAAGAAAAATCATTAGACATGTTAACAATGTACATGGAAGTCTGAGGGTTTTGTTCAGAATTCAAATGGGAAAGTTCCTCGTATGATTACCAGTCATGAGATTATGTCTTTCTAAACCTTGTTTAAAGTATACGTAAAGCATGCATACCTTTCTTCCAACTTCAGCATGTGAATTTTGAATGCAGAAATAACTAGAGAGAACACAAGAACGAGCTGATCCTGCATCATATAGATAACAAAACTGTTACCATAATTTAAACCAGTGACCTCCTTGCAAATAGATCTTTTGAACAAGTTTTCAGATAGTGTAAGGAAATAATTAAGAAATAAAAACTTCAACAGTTGCTATTGAAAAACAACACACAAGCCAGCTACTGACACAAAATGTTCACACACAATGCAGTTCTAACAGAAGGTGTGTTGTATTCTCAGGAGAGAACAGTGAGAGCTTGGAATGATTTCTCTTCAGTCTTTACTTGTTTATTGAAAGCTAACTCCAGATTTGTAAAAATGTGCAAGTTATCAGTCAGGCTTCTGTGTATCAGGCACAGCATCTTCTACCTAGTCAACTGGCCAACAACTTTCAACAAGGTCTTGTTTTCTTGCTTTAGTTGGTCATTTTCATCTTCAATTTCATCCAAATCCTTGAACAGAGATGAGAAGAATAGAAAAAATATAAGTTCTTTACCAAGGAGAGATGAGCTGTCAGTTCAAAAACAAAAGCAGTACGAGAAGGAAAAGGCTGTGTCGCCCCTTGAGTTTGCTCTGCTATACAGTTAGATCACTATTGTGACCTGTATCTCAATGTATCCATCTTTTGGACAAACAAAAAACAAGAATCACAGAGAACAGTTATAATAAAATATATGAATAACAGTTTTGAAGTTCCATAAGACCATTCCCCTGCCCCCAAACTCCCGCAAAGCTTGCCTCCCACCGACACCCTTTACAATTTCAGATTTCCGACAAGAGTTTACATGCATTTCTATTGTGTCATTTACAAAGTCCCAGAGCAGTTCACTGGATTACTGCCAGACAAAATCGAAAAGATGATGTTATAAGGAGATATGATGGACGTTGCCGAAAAGCCTAATCAAACAGGTAGGTTTAAAGGAGTGTCTTAAAGAAGGAGAGAGAGGCTGAGAGGGAAAGTGATTTGAGGGCAGAATGCAAGTGCTTTGGGAGCAGAAGACGGACTTCCGATGGTGGGGTGGCTAAAACTGGGTGATGCTCAAAGACCAATATCAGGGGAATGCAGAGATCCTGGGAGGGGGGCAGCTACACCCAAAGGGGACAATTACAAAGGTTTGTCCTGAAAGGACTGGGATTGACCAAGGGAGCGGTTGTTCACCTGGTGTGAAAACATCCCTCTCCCTGCGGTAGTAAATCCTGAAATCTGTTTTCTGGCAGCAATTCCAGCTACTCCAGGAAGTGAGTGACAGTTAAAAGCTTTTGAATGACAACTGCTTTTGGTGCACTGGAGACACCTGTACTACCTCTGGCCAACACCGATGGGCCAAAGGGCCTCTTCTGTCCTAAATGATTCTATGGTCCACTTAACAATCCACCTAGATAATGGAAATGTGATGCCAGACAGAACTCTTATGTCGAGAGATGAGAGAAGCTGAGGTAGCTTCTCTCACTCGAAGGTTTAAGTGATATGAGGTATAGAAAGAGGTCACCTGACCATCAAACCCAATCCCCTGTTCGGTACGTTCT
Organism: Ginglymostoma cirratum; assembly: GCA_024137785.1. Classification (NCBI taxonomy): domain Eukaryota; kingdom Metazoa; phylum Chordata; class Chondrichthyes; order Orectolobiformes; family Ginglymostomatidae; genus Ginglymostoma; species Ginglymostoma cirratum. The sequence continues at coordinate 2,116,392 of JAHRHZ010000020.1, forward strand.
TGGCTGTTCAGTACAGCAATCTGCCTCTGTACCAAATCACTTGATACCCTTCTCCAACAAAAGCCTCAGTGCTGAAGAATATCTTTTCTGAGGAAGGGTCCAGACCAGAAACATCAGCTTTCCTGCTCCTCTGATGCTGCTTGGCCTGCTGTGTTCATCCAGCTCTACACCTTATCTCAGTCTTGAGTGTCTGCTAGAGCCCAACACTGACAGCTCCTTTATGGAATCATACGGCACAGAGTGAGGTCAGTCATGTTTCTCTGATGTGCCACTTCCTTACCGTTTCCCTGTAATCCTTACGGGGCTGAGATCCAGATTTCCACAATCCCTCACATGATACAAGTTGCTGATCTCACTCCAGAACAGCCAAAATCATAGTTTAAGATCACGTCCCCATGTTCTCAAAATCCACACCAGAGGAATTATTTTGTACAATCCAACCCCATTTGATTCTTGTACCATGTTAAGCACTTCTATAATTGGATCACCACTTGATCATAGAATTTTACAATACAGGAGGCCGTTCGACCCATCATGTCTGTTCCAGCTCCTCAAAAAGCTACCCAGCTAGTGCCACCCTCCAAGTCCCATCTCCGTCGCCCTCTAACTTCATCACTTTCAAATATCTACCCAGCTCTCTTTTGAAACCTTCTACAGAATCCACCTCCAACACTCTCCCAAGCAGCACATTTCAAATTCTGAAAACTCTGAGTAAAGAAGTTTCTCCCCATCTCACTCCCAGCTCTCTTGCTGACAATCTTAAAATTGTGAATGCAAGATACTGACATACCAACTACTGGAAACAGAATATCCTTCTTTACTCTGTCAAAATTGTTCATAACTTTGAACACCTCAATATGGTCACTTCCTAATCTTCTCTGTTCCAAGTAGAATAAGGTCAATTTCTCTAATCTTTCCTTGCTTCTAAAAACTCTCATTCCTGGTATCATTCTAGTAAATCTCCTTTGAACTCTCTCCAGGGCTTTAACATCCTTCCTTCAATAACATCCCCAGAACTGAACACAACACTCCAAATGTGGTCTGACCAGTGATTTGTACAAGTGTATCATCACTTCCTAGCATTTATACTCTGTGCCTCTGTTCATAAACTTAAGGATCCTATAAATCTTTTTAACAACTGTTTCAATTTGCCTGACCACCTTCAGGAATCAAACACGTGAACCCCGAGTTCTCTCTGCTCCCATACTCCCCTCAACGTTGTATCATTGAGTCTGTATTGTCTCCTTGTGTTCCGTCCACCAAGATGCTTTACCTCACAATGTGCCACAGTCAGGGAATACCGGTCATGTAACTCAACCTGTCCTCATAATTCATCCCCCTAAGCTCGGGTGTTATCATGGGAACTCTGTGCTGAATCCTCCTTCTTCCTGAGATTTAACAGAGCTGTTTGAAATCACAAGGAGTCCTGATTCAGTGAACAAGGAGAAACCATCTTCCCTGGCAAGAGGGTCAATACACAGAGTAGACAGATTTGAAGCAATTAGCAAAGGAACTGAGAGAGAGCAGGAGTGGTTTACTTTTTAGAAACTCATGGTGGGTTGGTATGATGTAGGATGTGCTGCCTGAAAAGACAGGTTCAAAAGGGAACGAGCTAAATTTTTGAAGGAGATATCACCGAGCACTGGGATTAATAGGACAATTCTTTCTGGGGCTGGCGTGGTCAAGAACAGGCTGAATGGCCTTCTTCCATGATGCTCAGACCAGAGGAAGTAACGTTGATGCAGCTCATTGTGATGTCAGAAACTGGTGCAAATAATGTGGGTATTTTTTCAAACAAATTTGCACTGTGCGCTTCCAGTGCAGAATACTGCATGGAATAGTTGAGCGTTTATGGGGAAACTACACATGCATATAGAAGCATTGAATGATCCAGCACATCCATTCGGTCCATTGTTTCTGTGCCAGCTCTTTCAAAGAGCAGTCCCATTAGCTCCACTCCTCCATTCTCTCTCTGTGTAGCTGTTTCCTTGTCAAATAGTTCAACTATTCTTTTTGAAAGTTTCAACTGAATCTACTGTCATCAGCCTTTCCTGCAGTGACTTCCAGATCATCACAACTCTCAGTTTGAAAACACCACTCCTGCCAATTACCTTCAATCTGTGTCCTCTGTTAACAACTCGCTTCTCACCAGAAACACTTCCTCCTTATTTATTCTATAAAAATCCTCAAAGTAGAAAGTGATTCGAAGTTACATCTGGAGAGTGAGATGAAATAGGGCAGGAGATAGCTCACCTCACAAACAGAAACTGGCATCAACGGCAGGCCATTTGGCCCTTTGAGCATGCTCCACCGATCAATGTGGTGGTGGTTGATCATCCAACTCAACTCCTCTTTCACTTTCTCTCCATTCACCTTGATGTCTTTAAAATCTAAAAACGTATCAATGTCTTTCTTGGATATTTTCAATCACTTCATCTCCACAGGCTTCTGTGTTAGAGACATTCACAGGTTCATCACTCCCAGGGTTAAGAAATATTTCCTCATCTCACTCCTAAATGATCGTCCCTGTTTCCTGAGACTGTGTCCCCAGGTTCTGGGCTTCCCACCCAGGGGGAACATCCTCCCTGCATCGAGTCTGGTAACCCTGTTAGAACCTTACATGTCTCAAACAGATCCCCCTCATCCTTTGAAACTCTAGTGAATACTGGCTCAGTCAAACCAACTTCTCCTCATGGGACAGTCCTGCCATCCCCAGTATCAGCTGACTGACCCTCTGCTGCACTCTCTCGATGGTGAGTCTATCCTCTCTTGGGGATGGAGACGAAATCTGCACACAGTACTCCAACTGTTGTCTCACCAAGCCCCTGTATCACTGCAGTAAGACATCCCCATTTCGGAACTCCAACCCTCTCACAATGAAGGCCAACATACCATTTCCCTTCCTAACTGCTCGCTGCAGCTGCCTGTTTACTTTCATTGACTGGTGTACACTGACACCCAGATCCCGCTGCACATCCACACTTCCCTGTGTATCTCCATTTAAATCATACTCTACCAGATTTTCACAGTGAAGTGTATAACTTCACATTTATCCACATTGTACGGCATCTGTCATGTGTTTGCCCACTCACTCAACTTGTCTAAATCACCCTGAACACTCCTTACACCCTGTTTCCAACTCACAATCTGACCCATTTTTGAGTAATCAGCAAACTTGGAAATATTGCAGTTGGTTCCATCATCCAGGTGATTTATGTAAATGATGAATAGCTGGGGTGTAAGTACTGATCCCTGTGGAACCCCATTAGTCACTGCCTGCTACTTGGAAAAATACCCATGTATTTTACCTAACCCTAACCCTATCCCATCTCTCTCTCTTGTCTATCAACCAATTCTTGATCCAAGTCAATTCACTAATTGTTTGCTTTCATTTTGCCCACTAAAGACTTATGTTGGGACCTTACCAAAGTCTTTCTTGAAATTCAAATACACCACATCCACTGGTACCCCCTCACTTCTTTTACTAGTTCTTTCTCGAAAGAATCCAGGCAATGGTTAAGCATAATTTGCTTTTCATAACCTATGCTGACTTTACTTAATCCCATTAATGGTTTCCAAGCCTTCTGTCAACCCATTTGTTTATAACAGACTCTTCCATTTATTTTCCCCAACGCTGATGGCAGGCGAACTGGTCTGTGGTTCTGTTTGTTCCCTTCCTCCTTTTTTAAAATAATGGAGTTACATCTGGCATTCTCCAATCTGTAGGTACTGCCCCTAGTATCTGATGGGCCAAACAGCCTGTCTCTGTGCTGTAGATACAACCTAATGAAGGGCAGTAGAGTTGATGAGAAAGACTGATGTCAAGCATACACCAGAACAAAACCCTCTCTCCAGAGGCAGGGAGGACAGAGACAGTAATCACCAAAAGAACCAGAAATAACAGCAGGAAACAAGTTGTTGTGATTTGGTCCATGCTGCCTGGAAATGCAGAGGAAGGAGTTTCACAAGGAACTTTCAAAGAGAATTGAACAAGTACAGTGAAGGTTTATAATAACACAGACACTGGGGTCCAGAGAGTGAAACCACATTAATGTTGCACCATGTACAAAAAGACTCTTATTTTAATGAGCGAAATGAATAATTAAATAAAGATTTACTTCTTTCTGGACCCGTGAGTCCACACATTTTCAAGTGAACATGTGGTGCATTAAACTGGGTTACAACGGACCTCTACTGAAACCACAGGGTGAAAAATATGAGGCCAACTGTGGGGGAGGAATGGGATAAATTGAGCAGCTCTTGCAAAGAGCCAGCATAGGTATGATGGCCCAAATGGCCTTCTCCTGTTGCACAACAATTCCCTGAAGCTATGATTTTAAGACGGTCTGCAGGCCATTGCCCTGCTGTACTGTGCAACATTGACATTTTTTCTGTGCCCTTGAATGAAACACAGATTACGGACGGGAAGTGAGGCATGATGGTAAGATCAAAAGTGACTGGTCTCTGCACTTCTCTGGAGATTCCAGGACTCTGTTTGGCTGCTGAACAAACAAAATCTGGGATCACTTTCTCCAGCAAACATGCCTTCTGACTTGAAGCTGATAATTTTAAGCATTCGTTACATGCAAGTGCTAATTTAATATTTTCAGTCTCACTCTCAGGAAGAATGATGTTGCTGCACAAGAAAGGGCTGAAAAAGAACAAAAATAAAGGCTTTTCCTGCCTCATTCTTCAGAAAAATATGTGTGTAATATGTATTCCAACAAACAAGGCTGGACAAGTGAGCACGATTCAAATCATGTGGGTCAATTAAACTGAATCAGCAGAGCATGGAATTCTGATACAGCAGATGTTCCTGGGAATGCTTAAATGCAAATTGTCACATGAGGATGATTAAATAATGATGTGGGGGTTATACTTTACTGAGGTTACAGTTCAGATTGTTTACCCATTGAATGCCAAACACACATTCGTCATGCATGCACAGACAAAAACATGCAAGTCTCATCCATGTAGACACAAAAAAACAGGAGGAATGTTCCCAATGACTGGGGAGTCCAGAACAAGGAGACAGGGCAGGCTATTTAGGACTGAGATGTAAAGAAATTTCTTTACCCGGAGCATGGGGAACCAGTGGAATTCTCTGTCAGAGAAAGCGATTGAACCCAAAACATTGACTGTTTTCAAGAACAAGTTAGATATAGTTCTTAGGGCTAAGGAGATCAAAGGGTATGGGGACGAAGCAGGAACAGGGGACTGAGTTGGATGATCAGCCATGGTCAGATTGAATGGCCTATTCCTGCTCCTATTTTCGATGTCTACACCCCCACACAAAACACACATGAATGTCTCTGTCTCTCTCACACACACACGCACTCACACACGTGCAGGAATGGTTCTCTCCAATGCACATATCTCTTTCACACATGCACAAATGATAAGGGTTCAGTAATGGGTTCTCCTGGGGGTTTACCTTTGGGAGAGATAAAGGACTGTTTCACCAGGACAGGATCACTACACCATGCAATACACCGTCAATTTTTCTAAACTGTAAATGGTAGAACCCTTAGGAATATTAACATACAGACGGATCTGGGTGTGCAGGTCCACAGTTCCCTAAAAGTGGCAACACAGGTGTCCAAGTGACCAAGAAGGGGTATGGCATGCTCACCTTCATCGACCGGGGCATGGAGTACAGCAGTTGGCAAACCACGTTGCAGCGATATAAAACCCTTGTTAGGCCGCGTTTGGAGTACTGTGTGCAGTTTTGGTCACCATACTACCGGAAGGATGTGGAAGCTTTGGAGAGAGTGCACAGAAGGTTCACCAGGATGTTGCCTGGTCTCCAGGGCATTGGCTATGAGGAAAGGCTAAAATGACTAGGATTGTTTTCACTGGAAAGATGGCGGCTGAGAGAACACCTGTTAAGGGTTTACAAAATTATGAGAGGCATAGATAGGGTGGTTAGTCAGAGGCTTTTTCCCAGGGTTGAAGTTTCAGTTACAAGGGGGCACAGGTTCAAGGTCGTAGGGAGAAAGTTTAAGGGAGATGTGCGAGGGAAGTTTTTCATGCAGAGAGTGGGAGCAACCTGGAACGCACTGCCAGAAGAGGTTTTGGAAGCGGGCACATTGAAGATATTATTGAGGCACCTCAATGGGTACGTGAATAGGGAGGGAATAGAGGGATACGCATTGAAAAATGGCAGGTTTGTTTTTAGATTTATTAGGGCATGATGGTTGGCACAGGCTTGGAGGGCTGAAGGGCCTGTTCCTGCACTGTACTTTTTCATTTGGAACAGCTGCGCAGTCTGATGCTGATGGCTCCTTTAATAAATACATCTTATTTCCAGTGTAACAACAAGGTATTTTTCTAACAAATGGCACTTACTCTGTTAAGTAGATCAATTTCTTCCTTCAGTTTTCCAATCAGGTCATCCCTGTCCTGTAGCAGTTTGATTAGTTTCAGATTCTCTTGTCGCTCCTTGGCAAGATCCTGGTGGCAACAGATATTAGTCGCATTCAGTCCAGGTTTAAAATAATTGATTAACCATGCATACATCAAGTTTTAAAAGATACATTCTGGAATAGCTATCCCTGAAAGTCATATCATTTCTGTTTTTAAATGAAAGATAATGGTCGGTGGGCAGTCTTATTTGTCCAATATAGGCAGTTCTAATCAGGGTGATGGTGTACTGTCATGACCCTGGGCTGCTAATCCAGAGGGCCAGCCTGACATTTTGGGGACACATTTTGGGCAGCTGGAACATAAAGCTGGTCTCAGTGATTGTGACCATGAAGCCAGCATCGATTGGAGTAAACACCCATCTGGGTCACAAATGTCTTTAGGGGAAGGAAATCTGCCATCCTTACCTGGTCTGCCTACATGTGACTCCAGACCCATAGCAATGTGGGTGACTCTTAACTGCCCTCTGAAATAGCAAGTTACTCAGCACAAAGGACAATTCAGGATGGGTAACAATGAAAAGAACTATACAATGAAGTAAAATGCACGAAAATATCAGTGCTGAGGAAATGCACTGGAAGAGAATCAGTATATGAAATCTAGTGCATGACCAACCAGAATATTGCTTACTCCTCTCTGAGTCACTCACACACATACAGTCACACTCACACAGTCTCTCTTTCTCTCTCTCTCTCACACACACAGCCACACTCAGTCTAACACATGTACACAGACATAGTCGCACACACACACACACACACTCTCTCTCCCTCTCCCTCTCTCTCTCTCACACACACACACTCACACATTGACACACCACACATGTATCTGCATTGTTAGGTACCTTTTCAAGTTCTTCCAATTTCTTCTCTAATGTACTGCTGAAGGTGGAACTTGAAGCGTTTCCATAGCGATTAAAGCCAGGCCTCTCCACTCGGCCAGAATACCTGCTGCTAGATGAATACGCTGTGATGTCTTCTTCAGGAGCATTCGTGGTGCTGTGTGGACATTAGTGAAGACTTTCAATCTTCAACAGGGAGTAAAAGTGCAGCAGAATGAAGCATATTGGGTGTTGTACAATATCATGGATTACTGTGCGATACTGAATGATAGCAGCTTCATTGTGGGGTCTTGGTGGAGCCACACAATGCACCAAGTTATCCCTGTGAATATTTGTCTTCATTATTGTCTCAGCCCTGGTCTCCAAGGACACATCCCCACCTCCAGATTCAAGTCTCATTCTGGAGTCCTGAGCACAAAATCCCAACTGACCCCTTCAGTACTAATGAGGAGGGAATGCTGCACTATTAGAGGTCCCATCTTTCTGAATCAGAAATTAAACTAAAGCCCTGTCTGTCCTGTTACATTCCCTGGTACTTTGAAGAACAGGGAGAAAATTTCTGGCCAATAGTTACCTACAACTCTAAAATGCTTGGCCATTCCCTCCTTGATGTCTGGGGGGAGCTTGTCACGAGCAAATTGGTTGCCACATTTCAGAAGCAGCAATGATGACTGCACCGTAAGGCATTTTAGGATACAGTCAAAGTCATAGAGTAATACAGCATGGAAACAGGCCCTTCGGCCCAAACTGGTCCATGCTGACCATGTACACACTCAGGTAGTTCCAATTGCCTGCATTTGGTCCATATCCCTCTAAACCCTTCCCATCCATGTACCTATCCAAATGTTTTTTTAAATGTTGCTATTGTACCTGCCTCAACCACTTTCTCTGGCAGCCCATTCCATACACGCACCACTCTCTGTGTGAAGAAGTTGCTCCTCAGGTCCTCCTTAAATCTTTCCCCTCTCACCTTAAACCTATGCCCTCTAGTTTTCAATTCCCCCATCACTGGGAAAAAGATGACGTGCATTCACCCTATCTACGCCCCTCATGATTTTATACACCTCAATTAGGTCATCCCTCAATCTCCTATGTTCCAAGGAATAAAGTCCTATCCTGGTCAACCTCTCCCTATAACTCAGGCCTACTAGTCCTGGCAACAGCCTCATAAATTTTTGCACACTTTCCTGTTTAACTATGTCTTTCCTATAACAGGGTGACCAAAACTGTACACCATTCTCCATGTGCGGCCTTACCAACAACTTACACAAATGTAAAATAACGTCCCAACTCAATGCCTCAAATGATGAAGGCCAGCACGCTAAATGCCTTCTTCACTGCCCTGTCTATCTGTGATGCTGCTTTCAACGAACTATGTACTTGTACTCCAAGGTCCCTCTGTTCCACAACATTCCTCAGGACCTTACCATTTCCTGTAGAAGTCCTTCCTTGGTTTGACTTTCCAAAGTGCAACACCTCTCACTTATCTGTATTGAATTGCATTTGCTAATCCTCAGCCCTCAGGATGTCTTGAGATAGTTAATGACAAAATGCTAGCCTTTTGGTTTTGTTTAATGGTTGGGTATGGAAGCTCATGGTCTCAAAAGATACATCTGTGATAACTTCTGATAAAGACTGAATATAAATTCCATGTGAAAATGTTAGCAATGTAGAAATAAAATGCTAGATCTGGAGGCTGTCCTGACATCTAGGACATGGTGAGGATATCAGAAACTTATACCAGAGGAAGGAAATAAAACAATATTCCCAAAAAGTGAAGTGCACCCCCATTTCCTGAAGAGATCAGGCTGTAGGACAATAGGGAGGGGGTGGGGGCTGACAATTGGGATCCAAAACAACTGGTTTTGGGGACACAAAACAAGACAAGTAAATTCAGAAAGTGCTGGGGGATGGAGGGGGGGGGGAGGGGGGGGGGAGAAAGAGAGAGAGAGAGAGTGTTAACGGCTCAGGTCGGTGACCTTTGATCAAAACTCTGAATACATCATAGGTAACTCTGATTAAATCAAAACAAGGAGGGGTTTTTCTAATGGAACATCTCTTGGGTGAGGCAGACACGGCTGTGGAAAGTTTTAAGTCGGTGTACTTCCAACAGTGAAGCTGTGTTTTAAAAAAAACTAAGAACTGTGGATGCTGTAAATGGGAAACAAACACAAACAGAAATTGCTGGAGAAACTCAGCAGGTCTGGCAGTACCCGAAGAGAGAGAAACAGAGTTAACATTTTGGGTTCAGTGACTTGTTGCCAGAACAGTCGTGTCGGTGCCGTCAGCTGAACAGAATTGGATTTGAGAAGAAAGGGACTGACTGAAGTGTTATCTGTCACAAGAGAACAAAACCTGGTCACAGAAACAATAAAATATTGAAAAAAGGAAATGTTGCAGACAAATATGTCAGATACACCTGGAAGGGGAAAGAAGCTATTAAAAAAAAGCTCTAATTTCTTCCAGTTTTAGTGGTGACCAATGTGAGACATTGACTTTGTTTCTCTCTAAGCAGAAGCTGCCAGACCTGCAGAGTTTCATCAGCAATTTTTGTTTTTATTACAGAACCAAATACAGTACAAAGACTGTCAAGCCAACCACAAAGGAATGCCTATTCAAGGAACACAACAATTTCACTCATCTTACTTCTTTATGGAATGGCAAAGTTACTTCAACAAGTAACATGAATCTGAGTGGGAAACCACCTCCCCCCCCCCCCCCCTGACCCAGTTCCCCCACCCCCCAACCTTGTCTGAGGCTCAGCTGGTAAATGTTATGCATGATTGATTCATGACTCAGGGCTTTGGAGATAAAGGAGACTGTGCTCAGCTCTGCCTACTATTCATCAATAACAAAGTACAAAAAACGCAAGTCACGCCACTCAGCAAGGAGCACTAAACACAAAGCAAGGAAGATTAATATGATTCACCTCATCTGGAATGCTGTGCGCAGTTCTGGTTGCTGCATTTTAAAAAGAATATGGACACATCGGAGATGTACAGAGGAATGGAAAGGAGTCTAGGCAGAGTGGTTGGGAAGGTCCTTTTCCCCTTCGAAGAGGGGTCAATAATCAAGAGCAAAGATTTAAAGTAACTGATAGAAGGATTCAAGGCAGGTTGAGCAAAGGGCAGCAAGGGCCCGCAACTTGCTGTAGTAACAGTGGAAGAAGACACCCTCACAACTCATTTCAAAAATGGCTGGAATACACATCTGAAGTTCTGTAACCAACAGGGTGATACTCCCAGAGCTGACTGCATTGCTTTTTCACCCAGCACAGATATGAAGGCCAAATGGCCACCTTGCTGCTTTGTAAAATTCTAACCTGTTGGGACTATAGCCTGGTGTCACGTGACTTCTGATTTTGTCCAGCCCCAGTCCAACACCGGCACCTCCACATCTTTCATCGGAGACGGTGCTAAAAGTATTGGTCAGGATGACAGCAATGTGGCACAGTTATATGAAGCAGGCAAGAATGACCAGGCTGCATCTCATCACTCTGTGAGAAGGCTGACAGGTGGCTCATTAGAGGCTTCAAACAATCACAAAAGCTTTCTGAGTTTTACCTGAGGAGAATGTGGGGAAGAGTAGAACTGGAGGCTCTCGGGGGGGGGGGGGGGGATAGGTACTGAGAAACCCAACAGGTTTTTAAAGAGGGGTAGTGAGAATTTGTAAGCTGCTCCCACAGGAGAGAAGCGAAGGTGAATTTTACAGAAGCATTTCAGGAGAAGCTAGAGAAACACAAAGGAATAGAGGGTTCCCCTTGAGATAGAGGTGAAAGTTGGGGAGGAGGCTGAAAGCAGCAGAAACGGCAGCATGAATTAGTTGGGCCTGTCTGTGTGGTCAACATGAAATATGAAACATTATTCCTTTAATTTTCCTTTTCATGCAAGGAAGGACTGTAATGTTAACTTTTAACTTTACTTTTCCTACCTTACACTAAGAACATTGGTAAAGTTTTACTTTTAACTTTGTTTCTCAATGTTGCTTCTTGTATCTAAGATTTGTACCTTGGTACCTTCGTACTGAGATGGTGCCGTGTGGGATAACATTGTAAACTTTTCACTGTACTCCCAGACTTTTGTACCTGAGTGCATGTGACAATAAACCTTAAACCAAATCAATTCAAACTTAACAAACTGCAGTTCAGAAATAAAACAGAACATGAGGCAGGAATGTAACCTTGTAATGGGTCAACAGTAAAGACATGAGGGAATACCTTAGGCACATTAATTGGTGGGAAAGGTGTCCTTTCCATAACACTTTGGTAAAGGTTAATTCAGCAACTTACAAGAGGTGGGCACTCTGGTTAAAGTGACTGTATTAACTTATAAACTTCTCAGAAGTGGCATGGAAAGGATCCCTCGCCAACAATTAATGTCTAAGTTGTTCCCTCAAGTCCTTACAGTTGCCCCATTAAAATGTTACACATGCCTCCTGAACATTTGAACAAAAGAACCCAAAAGCACTGCAGATGCTGGAAATCAGAAACAAAAACAGAAGTTTCTGGAAACTCAGAAGGTCTGGCAGCATCGGTGGTCAGAGAAAGCACAGTTAATGGTTTTGAGTCCAGTGACCCTTCTCCAGAAGTCTTTTTCAGACCTGCCAGGCCTGCTAAGTCTCTCCAGCAATTTCTATTTTTGTTTCCAATTTCCAGCATCGGCAGTTCATTGTTTTATAGCAACCCATAGACAGCTTGGACCAAAAACAATTCAAAGAATTGATCTACAGAGTCAATGAAGTGGAAGACAAGTCAGTGCAGTGTAAAGGTAAAGCTGTACTGTATTCCCATTAGATCACAACTCTAGTACCCCATCTAGAACATAGAACAGAAGAACAGGCCCTTCAGCCCACTATGTCTGTGATGACCATGATACCATTCTAAACCGATCCTATTTGCCTGCACATGGCCCATATCCCTCTATTCCCTGCCTGTTCATGTGTCTGTCTAAATTCCTCTTAAATATTATCATATCAGCTCTAAAACCTCTCCTGGCAGAGCATTCTAGGCACCTACTACCATCTGAGTAAAACCTTGCCTCATCTAAGATAACAAGGTGTGGGGCTGGATGAACACAGCAGGCCGAGCAGCATCATAGGAGCAGGAAAGCTTTACGTTTCAGGCCTAGACCCTTCTTCAGAAATGGGGGAGGGGAAGAGGGTTCTGAAACAAATAGGGAGAGAGGGGGAGGTGGATAGAAGATGGATAGAGGAGAGGATAGGTGGAGAGGAGACAGACAGGTCAAAGAGGTGGGGATGGAGCCAGTAAAGGTGAGTGTAGGTGGGGGGGTAGGGAGGAGATAGGTAGCAGTTTCAAGGCCGAAGAGATTATGAGAGAGTTGCAGTGGGAGAGAGATTCCCTGAGGTTTCTAGTTTTGATAAAAATGGCAAAGTCACCATAGTCCTGCAAGATCATGGGGCACCTTTTTCATGACAAAGAGATGACTGATGGTGATTTAACCTGAGGGTCACCATGCCAGAGGCTGACAAGAGTCCTTCATGGTAACCTCAAGACTCTTCTGACTTACTCCATCAAAACACTGCATAATTTTGACTACCTCCACAACCAAGCCCCAGTAGAAATTTATTTATCATAAATTAAAGTTACTAGCTTTGTTAACTGTAGGCTGCTTGTCCTGCAAGCAGAATTCAAATAAACAGAAGAAATTTCACGCAAGACAACAAAATTGATAACGGATATTTGTCACCAGGAATTGTCAAATCATGGGCACATTGCTGTCGAGTTCCCCATCTCTCCTGTAAATGAATAAACCGTGTGTGGTCAGTGTACAATGAGCTTAAGATGATCACACGTGACTGCATCATAATCAGCCCCAAAAGGTACAAAATTAAATTTAGAGTAACAGAAATCTCTCTCTCACTAACTTTCCTGACTCCTTAAGTGAAGGCTAATGAACTAATTATTGCTTAACAGCAGGTCTTATTTGTTCTATACCACCATTTATAAAGAATATCTTTTGAGAGACAGGAGTAATAACTGAGTTATTATTTGTGAAAATTACCTATGCTCACCAAAATATTAATAATTTAAATGATTTCAAAGTTTCCTTTGGGTAAATTTGATTTTTCATTCACTAATGAACCATTTCTACACCCTGCAAAAAAGCACGTTCTGGGACCTGAAGTCAGCCCAAAGATTTTACAGCCAATGAAATGTTGTAATGTACGTAACAAAAGACCATAAGGAATAGGAACAGCAGTAAGCTGTTTGGCCCCTTGTGCCTGCTCTGCCAGTCAACAGGATCACAGCTGATCCAACAGTCCTCACATCCTTTCCTGCCCTTTCCCTTTAACCCTTGTTAAATAACTGCACAGAGGCCGGTATCCTGTCGCCAAGTCACCCTTTATTTACTTGTGCACAGAGCCGGCCAGCTCGGAAACAGTCCCCTGAACGGAGGAGATTCTGAAACCCCTGTTTAATTTTTTTGTGTGAATGTTATTCAGGCGAGTCCTGTTTTCCCTGTTGCCACTGAAATGACTGCCCAGAGGCCAGGTCCTGTCGCCAAGTCACCCTTTATTTACTTGTGCACAGTACCACCGGCTAGAGCCAGCCAGCTCGGAAACAGTCCCCTGAACGGAGGAGATTCTAAATCCCCTGTTTAATTTTTTTGTTGTTTTTTTTCACTGGCTATAGCCTATCAGTTCAGTGTCAGTCGTCTCAACTGTGGAGATTCTGATCTTCTGCTTATATTTTCTTTTATTTTCCCCTGAACTAAGATTTTTTTTCTTCTTTCCCTACATTTTTACTGTCCAGCAGTAGTGCTTATCCTCCTCAGTGCCCTTGCTGTGCGTGTGCAGGCGTGAGACAGTAAAAAAAAACAGATGTACAAATAACTTTATTAACATACCACCACCAGGAAAGGCACGCATGTGACTGAAGAACCAGTATCAAGGAGAATGCCTGTAGGGACAATGCCTACGTGAAAGAAAAAGCGAGAGGGAGGGTAGGGATCAAATCAAAATGGAGTTTGTGGAAGAAACAAAGCACTCCACACCACCCCCTATTAATATTGGTCATCCAGGGCTTTCCTGAATGTCCCAGGTTAACAATCTCATGGTCAACAAGATCCACCTGGTTCCTATCACTACACCTTGATTTCCTGACTGATCAAGAATCTATCTATCTCAGCCTGAAATATACACAAGGACTCAGGTCCCACAGCTCTCTGTGGCAAAGGAATTGCAAAGATTCACAACCCTCTGCAGGAAGAAATTCCTCCCTATCACAGCCTTAAACTGCAGCCCCTTTATTCATGCAGCTCTCGTGTACAGTAAGCTCCCACAAACAGCAATCTGATAGTGCCTAGATAACCTACAAACAGGCTGGAGAAATTCAGAAGTCATTGGGCTTGAAACATTAACTCTGTTCCTCTCTCTCCATGCCAGACCTGCTGAGTTTCCCCAGCATTTTCTTTTTATTTCGAATTTCCAGAATCTGCAATACTTTGCTTTAATTTAGATAATCTATTTCTGACAATGTTTGTTGGGGGATGAACATTGATTGGGCAGAATTTCTCTGTTATTCCTCGAAACAGTATCATGGGATTTTTAACATGCACCTGTTCTTTGAAACATCTGAACAGGAATAGGCCATTCAGCCCCTCAAGCCTGTTCCATCATACAATGACATCATGGCAGATCTGTGACCTGACTCCATATACCTTTATACATTTTCTGAACAAAACTCTTTCTCTCTCAGATTTAAAACTAACATAATGATCTAGCAAATGATGGTTCCTCTGACAGTGCAGCACTCCCTCAGGACTGGCACTGGGAATGTCCGTTTGAATAACATGCTCAAGTCTTTGAAAGGGGCTTGAATCAAAACCTCCTGAATCAGGAGTGAGAACGTGCTGCCCACAGAACTAAATGGTGTTAAACAAAACTCCACTAATAGTAGATAATAAGGTGTGGGGCTGGACGAACACAGCAGGTCAAGCAGCATCATTGGAGCAGGAAAACTTGACGTTTTGGGCCTAAACCCTTCATCAGAAATGGGGGAGGGGAAGAGGGTTCTGAAATAAATAGGGAGAGAGGGGGAGGTGGATAGAGGATGGATAGAGGAGGGGATAGGTGGAGAGGAGGCAGACAAGTCGAAGAGGCGGGGATGGAGCCAGTAAAGGTGAGTGTAGGTGAGGGGGTAGGGAGGAGATAGGTCAGTCCAGGGAGGACGGACAGGTCAAGGGGGCGGGATGATGTTAGTAGATAGGAGGTGGGGGTGTGGCTTGAGGAGAGAGGAAAAACAGGTTAGGGAGGTGGAGATGAGCTGGGCTGGTTTTGGGATGTGGTTGGGGGAGGGGAAATTTTGAAGCTTGTGAAATCCACATTGATGCCATAGTACACTAGCCAGAGAGGTCTACAGCACAGAGAAAGGCCTTTCAGCTCATTGAGTCTGAGCTGGTCAAAACAACCACCTCACTATTCTAATCCCATTTCTGTGCACTTGGCGCATAGCAAGTGCACATCTAAATACTTGTAGAGTCAAAGAGAAGGAAACAGACCATTTGGCCCAACTTGTCCATACCAACAAGGTATCCTAAATTAATCTAGTCCCATTTGCCAGCATTTGGCCCATATCCCTTTAAACCCTACCTATTCATTTACCAATCCAGATGCCTTTTAAATGTTGTAATTGTACCAGCCTCCACCACTTCCTCTGGCAGCTCAATCCATACACGCACCACCTTCTGTGTGAAAAAGTTGCCCCTTAAAGTCCCTTTTAAATCTTTCCCCTTTCACCTTAAACCTTTGCCTTCTCGTTCTGGAGTCTGCTACCCTGGGGAAAAGACCTTGGATATTCACCCTATCCATGCCCTCATGATTTTATGTACTTCTGTAAGGTCACCCCTCAACCTCCATCTCTCCAGAGAAAATAGCCCCAGTCTATTCAGCCTCTCCCTATAGCTCAAACCCTCCAACCCTGGCAACATTCTTGTAGATGGCAAGAATTGCAGATGCTGGAGCGTGAGATAACACAGTGTGGAGCTGGAGGAACACAGCAGGCCAGGCAGCATCAGAGGAGCAAGAAAGTTGATGTTTCGGGTTGGGACCCTTCTTCAGAAAACCTTCAGAGACTCTCCTGCTCCTCTGATGCTGCCTGACCTGCTGTGTTCCCCCAAATCCACACAAAGATATCTCAACATCTTTGTACATCTTTTCTGAACCCTTTCAAGTTTCATAGCATCTTTCCTACAGTAGACAGACCAGAACTGAATGCAGTATTCCAAAAGTGTTTTGAGGGTTTCTGTCTCTCCCTTACAGGCAGTGAGTTCTAGATTCCCATCACTCTCTGGGTGAAAAAGCTTTTCCTCACATCCCCTCTAAACCTCTGTCCCTTACTGTACCTGGTCTCCGTTCCCTCCATCAAGGGGAAAAGTTTCTTCCTGTCTACCCTGTTTATGCACCCATCATTTTATCCAACTCAATCCTGTCCCCTCTCAACCTCCTCTGCTCCAAAGAAAACAACCCTAGTTGTTTTCTAATCTCTCTTCATTAACGTAGGATCTTTATGATCTCTATGAATCAACAGCTTACTGGAAATCTGGAGATCAACAAGCGTTATGTATACACACACACCAGTATTATATACAACGCAGGGCAAGGGGCTGGTCTGTTTTTCACTATATTTACAGCTAGTTCTATCACACTCGATCACTTAGGGCTCATTGTGAAGGCTGTGCAGGAAGCTGGATTTGCCAGCACCAGTCAGTGACCAGTTCGCCTCTGGTGCTGAAATACAATCCAAACAGCCCCTGCCAAGTCTCTGTCCGCACTGCCAGCCAGGAGCAAATTCAACACAATGCTGCAGCTAGCAAGCTGCCAAGACCAGCAGCACAACCTCAGTCAGGAGGGGGAGCAATGAAACAATAGGAACTGTCTCAGTTGAGGTCAGACCTGATCCTGGATCCACTCAGTCACGCACCGATGGCCCAGGATATTAATATGTGGGAAAAACAAAGTTTGTATAAAAGTGGAACTTAATGAAATGTTTTCTTTACCTTTTCCATCGGCTTGTCGTTCTTGGTGTTTCCTAAAATAAAACAAAAATATTTTTTACTCAGTGATATTTCACTTATTTCAAACACATCCTAAATGCTGGTGTTCAGCAGTTTTAAGGCAGAGGCAGAGGTCAGGATGTTATCAGTGATTTCAGACAGTTTGGCCATCAGCAGCAACGTGCTAACCACAGATGACCTTTAGCTTTGCGGGACACAAAATATTAACAAAATAAAGAAGGAGAAAAATTGAACAAAGTGTGATGTAAAACCATCAGCAGCTTTGCTATGGAATAAGCAGTGTGTATATCAGCCAGATTGAATGGCAGAGCAGACTCGATGGGCCAAATGGCCTTATTTTGTTCCTATATCTTATGGTGCTTATGTCGCATCCAGTCACATCACCCAGAAACATTGCAAACGGTTTCAAAAGCAATTTGTATTTCATATTCCAAAGCACTCAAGTGTCCATCAAAATGCCACACAAGGGGATATTATTGAAACAGACATTCTTGGTCACAGACGGAGATTTTAAGGGGTGTCTGAAAAGGAGAATGTAGTGATGCAGACATGGATAAGATCAGGGAAGGAGACCTGGAGCTTAGGGCCCAGGCAGCTGAAGGGGCAGACACTAATGGTGCAGCGAATGAAATCAGAAAGCCACAAGAGGCCAGAATTGGAGGAGGACAGAGATCTCAGAGGCTTATGGGGCTGGAGGAGATTGCAGGGAAATGAGACCACAGACGGATTTGATGGGAGCTCGTTTGGAAAGGAATGTTGGTCAGGACACCAAAAGTCTTGACAAGCATTCTCGCTGTAATGTCAATTATGCAACTGTTTATTTTCAATTTTTTTTTTGAAAACAGTCATACAGCACATTCTGCTGGTCCACATGTTTCTTGTTAGGAAGTTAATTCTATTCAACATTAACTAAGGCCACGGGAGGTACCATTTTGAAATGTTTTTAATACCAGATTGAAATGAAAACACAAGACATTCAGTCCCTCTAACCTGGTTCACCGTCCAATTAGATTGCAGCTGACCTGCATCTTAAACTCCATCGAGCGCTTTGCTTCCTTTAGTGCATTACCTGATAAAAGTCTAGCAGTCTCAGAGTTGGCATTAGTTTACATCTCATTCCCCACAACCATGTCTTGTATTGATGATGTTAAAACAGAGACCACACTTCAAGAATTTCACTGACCACAGAAACATCGAGTTATCCGGTGGTCACAAACAATACCATATAAATAAGAATCTTCTTATTTCTCTTTTTTTCCACGTGAAATTTGACTCAAACACAAAACTCCTCGTCACTCGAAATGAGTAACAGATTTTCAACAACCCCCTCCTTAATAACATTGTGGGTTAACCTATAACACACAGACTGCAGCGGTTCACGAAGACAGCTCCCTGCCACCTTCTCAAGGCTAACTAGGGATGGACAATAAATGCTGGGCCAGCCAGAGATGCCCACATCCCACAGTGAATAAAAAGAAAACAAATCCATTCAAATGTATTGCTCCTGCATCCCCATGCAAATATTAAACAAAATATAGAATGTACAGCACAAAATAGGCCATTCGGCCAAACAAACCCTTGCATTCTCCCTTGTCTGTCGAACTTGATCACTATAACACCGAGATCTACTTATATTTCTTTAAATCTGTTGTGCATCTTCTCAAGAAATACCATCATAAAGGGGAACATTTTATCAATGCATGAGGAGAGTTCTTGCAGATCTCAATAGTAGAAGTATTACCATGGAGAATACATCAGTTAGATGATGACTGGCGATTAACTGCTCTTTTGTTTAAATTTAAACCAGGCAGGGTGACTCTGATTAGTCAAGACATTAACCCGAGGTATCAACCAAAGAATGATCGTTTCCCATTTTGTTAGCTTGAATGTCTCCAAGCCCACGCACACCATTCCGATTTGTAACATCACTGTTCCTGGGTCAAAGTCCTCAAACTCCCTGCATCACAGCACGGAGATGGTACCTACACTAAATGGATAGCAGTTCTGGAAGGCAACTCACCACTGAATTCTCAAGGGCACCTGGAGTGGGAGAGTTAATGCTGGGCCAGCCACTGAAGCCCACAACCCCGGAATGCATTTTAGAAACGTTGCACTATACAAACATGTTCAGAACAAACTGCTTTGTATTAAAACATGTAGCTTCCAGGATGTGCTTCTGTAAACTCAACTGACAACCTCAAATTGGTTATTATAATTATTTTGCACACTTGGGATTATTTAGCAATTCTTGTCCAATTGCAGAATCACTTCTTAAGTTGGACACTGTGTTGTCACTTTAGCAAGTGTTTGGGGATGGTCCTGACCGTGCCTATTGTGACAGCCAAGGGAACACGCTGTTGACAACCATCCACATCAATCTGTACAGTCTACACACCTGGCATCACACAGACACTGAAATTCACATACCACACTAATTAAGTGTGTGACAGGCAGAACACTATGTTGTGTTTACAACAGGATCCTGTTAGTAGAAAACATCACTAGGCTTTTATAAATTCATTCATGGGACGAGGGCATCCCAGGCCAGGCAGCATTTATTGCCCCATCCCTAATTGCCATTCGGGCTGTTAAGAGTCAATCATATTGCTGTGGGTCTGGAGTCACACGTAGGCCTGACCAGGTAAGGATGGCAGTTTCCTTCCCTAAAGGACGTTAGTGAACCAGATGGGTTTTTCCAACAGTCAATAATGGGTTCATGGTCATCATTAGATTCTTAATTCCAGATATTTATTGAATTCAAATTCGATCATCTGCCATGGCAGGATTCAAACCCAGGTCCCCAGAACGTTATCTGGGTCTCTGGATTAACCGTTATGGACATAATGACCACTAGGCCATTACCTCCCCCAGGAGGATGCTGAGCTTTTCCAGCAACTTCTATTTTTGTCATTGACATGGCTTCATAGTCAACATTAGAACTTTAATTCCACATTTTTTTTAAAATTGAATTCAAATTCCACCATCTGCCGTGGCAGGATTCAAACCTGGGTGCCCGGAACATTATCTGGGCCCAAGGGTTGATTGTCCAGTTATAATACCTGCAGGCCATCATCTCCCCAAAGTGTTACTGCACTGAAATCTCATGAAACAGCTTGCTTCACTTGTTGCTCAGGTTTTTTAGATATTTTAACTGAGGCAGACTGGGCAAGTTTCAGAATCAAAACTGGCATTCATGAGTTTGCATGATATTCAGCAAAAACTGTGATTAAAGCAGCCATTACCCTGGGATATGGCTTTGATGCATCAGATTTCAGCAGCAGGATGCTACGGTGAACTAATGGTTTGGGACCTATTTACAAGGTTGCAAATATATTAACACAGGGCCTTGTGTGCTGACAGGAAAAATATATACACACACCGTGTCTGTTTCAACTCAACAGAACAGGTGGCAGCCATTTCCTGCTTCATCTCTCATGGAAAGGTTTCGATCAAAGTCAAACCTGCCTACTTTAAAATGTGAACAGTTAGCAGCTAACTGTCAGTCATCGTTTAACTTGAGTATTCTCTGTGGCGGCACCTCTGGCACAGTCTGTAATTTTAAAAGTTGTTCAGGGAAAGTGGGCATTGCTGTTTGCATCCATTGCCATCCCTAGTTGCCCCTTGAGAAGGTGGTGGTGACCTGCCTTCTTGAAGCGCTGCAGTCCATGTGCTGTGGGTTGACCCACAATGCTATTAGGGAGGGAATTCCAGGATTCTGACCCAACGACACTGAAGGATCAGTGATATATTTCTAAGTCAGGATGATGAGTGGCTTGGAGGGGAATTTGCAGGGGCTGGTGTTCCCATGTATTTGCTGCCCTTGTCCTTCTAGATGGAAGTCAACAAAACCAATCAGCACCAAGCAAGAAGGACACGCTGCCCAAGGTATAACATGTTGTTTCTCCTTTAGTTTGGCATTCTTGTGATTTTTCCTGATATTTCAACAATATGTGTGTTTTCTCCGCAATACTGAAGCTCTGTATGACTGAGCAACCATTCATAAATACAGAGGTAATGGATTATGGGCAAAAAATTCTAATTCTTTGCAATAAAACTTCAAGAACTTGCACCATGGCTGAAAATGGTTTATTAAGGGTATAATCAGGTTTTAATTAAATCGGAAATTCCCCAACGGAAGTGACTGTGAATTCAGATGGCTATGTCTCAATGGCCATCTCTCGTTAAAAGGTCATTTGTCAAATCCGACAAAAGACCATACAGTCTACTTCAGTGCATTTTTACACTCCACATCCAAGGGAGAATGCACATAACCTGGAAGGAACTACTGTCACAGTAGACACAGAGTACGACAGTTGACACTCCCTCGAGAAATGAGAGACAACCTTAGCTAAAATGCATAAAAGATGAGAGTCCTTGTTGAGGAAGGTGCTGGGGAGCTCCTTCCCCCAGGATCAGGAATCAAGTACACACGGTCTTGGTTTCAGGATAAGGAGTGCGTGCTCACAACTGAGATTAGGAGAAATTTCTTTCCTCAGCACCTTGGGAATCTTCTCTGCCTACTCCAGAGAGCTGTGGGCATTCATTCATTCAGTGCATTCCACACACCAATGATGTGCAGATTAGGTGGACGGCCCACACTAAATTGCCCCGTAGTTCCAGGGAGGGGGGGGGGGGCTAGTTTAGGTGGTTAAAGCAGGGTTAGGAAGATAGAGTGGAGGTCTGAGTGGGGTGGTCTTTTGGAGGGTCGGTGCAGACTTAATGGGCCGAATGGCCGCCTTCTGCACCATAGGGATTCTATGATGATGATGGTGATTCGAGACCAAGATCAATTTTTGAATATTAAGAGATATGGGGATGGTGCAGGTTAACGGTGACCATGATCTTACTAACATTGAAACATAGAAAACAGGAGGAGGAGGCCATTCTGCCCTTTGAGTCCACTCCGTCATTCAATATGATCACAGCTAATCACCCAACTCAGCCCCCTGTTCCTGGTTTCTCCCCCATGCTCTTTTGAACCCTTTAGTCCATACTGCTACGTACAACTCCTCGAAATCAGCCAATGTTTTGACCTCAACCACTTTCTGTGACAGAGAATTCCACAGGCTCCCCACTCTCTGGGTGAAGACATTTCTCCTCATCTCAGTCCTCAATGGCCAACCTCGTATCCTTAGACTGTGACCCCCTAGTTCTGGATTCCCCAGTCACCGGGACCATCCTTCCTGTGTTTATCCTGTCTAGTCCTGTTGGAATTTTACAGGTTTTTACAAGATTCTCCCTTAATCTTCTAAATTCCAAAGTCAGAAGTCACACGACACTAGGTTATAGTCCAACTGGATTATTTGAAATCACAAGCTTTCAGAGTGTAGCCCCTTCACCAGGTGAAGTCTAAATTCCAGTGAATATTAACTTAGCTGATCCAGTCTCTCCTCTTACGTCAGTCCAGTCAATCCAGGAATCAGCGTGGTAAATCTCAGTTATAATCCCTCCTTGCCCAGAACATTCATCCTCAGATAAGGAGAACAAAACTACACAATACTCCAAGTGTGGTCTAACCAAGGCCCTATATAATTGCAGTAAAACACCCTTGCTTCTGTACTCAAATCCTCTCACTATGAAGGGCAACATACCATTTACCTTTGTCACCACCTGCTATACCTGCATGCTTACTTCCAGCGACTGGTGTCCCTGGACACCCAGGTCTCACTGCATCTCCCCATTTTCCCAATCTATCACCATTCAGATGATAATCCACTTTCCTGTTATTGCTCCCGAAGTGGATACCCTCACAATAACCCACATTATCCTGCATCTACGAGGCTTTTGCCCACTCATTCAACTTGTCCAAATCACACTGAGGCATCTCTGCATCCTCCTCACAGTTCAACTTTGTACCCAGTTTTCTCTCATCTGCAAACTTGGAGATATTGCATTCAGTTCCTTCCTATGAATCATTAACATGACCATGAGACCATAAGATATAGGAGCAGAATTAGGCCATTCAGCCCATTGAATGTGCTCCACCATTTAATCATGACTGATATGTTTCTCAAACCCATTCTCCTGCCTTCCCCTGTTAACTTTGACCCCCTTACTAATCAAGAACCTCTCTCTGTCTTGAAGACACTCAATGGCTTGGTGCCCACAGCCCTCTGCAGCAATGAGTTCCACAGAGTCAGCAGACTCTGGCTGAAGAAATTCCTCCTCATCTCAGTTACATCCTGGAATATTCCAATGGATTTGTCAAGCATGATTTTCATTTTATAAATCCATGCTGACTCTGTTAAATCCTGTCAACTGTTTACCAAGTACTCTGCTGTTAAATCCTTTATAATGGACTCTAGCATTTTCCCCATAACCAACATCTTACACACTGCTCTATAATTCCAAAAGAGCTGCGGATGCTGCAATTCCGAAAGAAAAACAGAAATTGCTGGAAAAGATCAGCAGGTCTGGCAGCATCTGTGAAGAGAAGACAGAGTTAACGTTTCTGGTCCAGTGACCCTTCCTCAGAACTGACCCTAACGCTAACCAAACTCTACTGCAGTTCTGAGGAAAGGTCACTGGACAGGAAATGTTAACTCTGATTTCTCTTCACAGATGCTGCCACGCCTTCTGAGCTTTTCCAGCAATTTTTGTTTTTGTTTCTGGTCGACAATTCTTGTTTTCTCTCTACCTCCTTTTTTTTTTAAAGAGGGGTTATATTAGCTACACTTTAATCAGTAGGAACTGTTCCAGAGTCTAAAGAATCTTGGAAGATGACCAACTACCGATGCATCCAGTATTTCTTAAGTAGTCTGGGATGTAAATGATCAGGTCCTGGGGATTTATCCCAGATATAAATGCCAGAGTATGGATGAGCTGAATGGCCTATTCTAGCTACTCTTATTTGTTCTTGAATTGAAGGGGTGGAGAAAGCTGGATGCTTGTTCCTACATTCGGGTAAATTATTCAGATTATCTTCTGAAATCTCAAGCCATTTTAAGACTGAAAAACAGAAGACCCCATTTTCAACCTCCCCTCTGATAGCTTGTTTTTCCATGTGGAGAATCTCTACACCTGGGATTCCTGTTTAATTGCATGTGAAAATTAATGGTTTCCCATTACCGCATGCATTTTATAACCCATCAGCATCTAATGATTTCAAAATCAGTTTCCTGCTGTTTGAGCTTCGGTATATTCCCATCACTGTCAGAAGCTGAAAATTGGCAACACACATTTGCTCATAAAATAAACCGATGCATTTCACAGGGGCCTCAAATCAAAAATGACACTAGGCCGCACAGGGAGGTATTAGGACAGGTAAACCAAAGTAGTGGTCAAAGACATGGGTTTTAACTTTGTAAACAAAAGTGTGGGTTGTCAGAAAAGTCTCAGCACAATTTTGAAAACTTTCAGCATAGACAGCTGAAGGCACAGAACAGGACCTATAATGCTCAATACCTCATAGAAACCCGTAAAATTCTAACAGGACGAGACGGTGTAAACACAGGACGGATGTTACTAATGACCAGGGAGACCAAAACAAGGGGGTCACAGTCTAAGGATACGGAGTAGGCCATTTAGGACTGAAAATGGGGAGAAATTTCTTCACCCAGAGAGTGGGGAGCCTGTGGAATTCTCAAACACAAAGTGGTTGAGGCCAAAACATCGAGTGTGTTCAAGAGGTTAAATGTAGTTCTTGAGGCTAAAGGGACCAAAGGGTTTGGGGGAGTAAGCAGGGACAGGGGACTGAGTTGGATGATCAGCCATGATCAGATTGAATGATGGAGCAAGCTTGAAGGGCTGAAGGGTCTCGTCCTGCTCCCATTCTCTATGTTTCTGATCTCAAGAAGCCAGATTGGGAGGAGCGCAGAGATTTCAGGAAGTGATGATGCGGTAAGATATTCCAGAGGTAGTGACGGATGAGGCCAAGGAGAGTTGTGAAAGGCAGGGTGAGAACTTTAAGAACGAAGCCATTGTTGAATGGAAGTGAACGTCGAACAGTTTGGTGGGGTCGGAGCCGGGAGAGGTGATGCGTGAACAGGACTTGGGAAAATTCAGGTTAATCTACCAGGAAAATCTGCACGTTCCCGATCTTCCCCTTTGTATGTTGCAACTCTTCACGTAGACCTGGAGATGCTTCAACATCCAACTTATGCAGAGTGTCTTTAAAAGTGTGTTTCACTGCTGTAATATTTGATCAACATGCATCAGCCTTTGAGCAAATCAAACTGGATGCCAATTTCTCTGGGCTCCCTGTTCGGAGCTCCTCTGTATTTGCAGAGCGTGAGAGTTGGTACATCTTGTCAAATCCTGTTAAGTGCTATGTCAGGGCCATATAAATCCAACCTCCAACATACTGACAGAATGCTGTACTGCTGGAGGGGACACGTTAAAGGGACCTGCCCTCTCAGGTGGAAATAAAAGGAAGTACTACAACTCTTCTGAACAGAAGAGCACCCTCCCTGGAGCCCTGACCAAAATTCAGCCCTCAGCTAATGTCACTAAAAAGAACCCACCTCATCCTCATTACATTGCTGCTTGTGGGATTGGCAGGTCATGTTTCCAAAATGATAAAAGCAATTAAATATCAAAAAAATACCTCTCCATCAGTAAAATGCTTCAGTGAGAATTGGACAAGCTGAGTGAGTAGGTAAATGCCTGGTAGATATAGTATAGTGTGGAAGAATGTCAGGGTATCCACTCAGAGCAAAAACAGGAAGGCAGATTATTATCTGAATGGTGGTAGATTGGGAAAAGGGAGAGGGGCAATGAGACCTGGGTGTCCACGTACGCCAGTCGCTGAAAGTGAGCAAGGAGGTGCAGCAGGCAGTCAATGAGACAAATGGTGTGTCGGCCACATAGCAAGAGGATTTGAGTACAGGAGCAGAGATATCTTGCTGCAACTGTACAGAGCCTTCGTGAGAATTGTGTGCAGTTTTGGTCTCCTTATCTGAGGAAGGGTGTTCTGGTGATAGACGGAGGGCAATGAAGGTTTACCAGACTGATTTCCTGGGATGGCAGGACTGATGGTACATTTGCCTTTAATGGTCAGTGCACTGAGTATAGGAGTTAGGATGTCAAGTTGCAGCTGTACAGTACATTGGTTAGGCCACTTTTGGAACACTGTGTACAATTCTGGTCTCCCTGCTATTGGAAAGGTGTTGTGAAATTTGAAAGGGTGCAGAAGAAATTTACAAGACATTGCCGGTTTTGGAGGGTTTGACCTATAACTTGAATAGGCTGGGACTATTTTCCCCGGAGCATCGGAGGCTGAGGGGTGACCTTATAGAGGTTTATAAAATCATGAGGGGCATGGATAGGGTGAACAGCCAAGGTCTTTTCCCCCGGGTAGGGGAGTCCCAAACTAGAGGGGCATAGGGTAAAGGTGAGAGGGGAAAGATATAAAAGGGACCTGAGGGTCAACTTTTTCATGCAGAGCATGGTGTGTGTATGGAATGAGCTGCCAGAGGAAGTGGTGGAGGCTGGTACAATTACAACATTTAAAAGTCAGAAGTCACACAACACCAGGTTAGAGTCGAACAGGTTTATTTGAAAGGACAAGGTTTTGAAGTGCAGCCCATTCGTCAGGTGACCCGACGATGGGGCTGAGCTCTGAACGCTTATGATTTCAAATAAACCTGTTGGCCTATAACCTGGTGTTGTGTGACTTCTGACTTTGTCCACCCCAGTCCAACACCGGCATCTCCACTTCATGGATAACATTTAAACGGCATCTGGATGGGTATATGAATAGGAAGGGTTCAGAGGGATATGGGCCAAATGCTGGCAAATGGGACAAGATTAATTTAAGGTATCTGGTTTGCATGAACGAGTTGGACCGAGGGGTCTGTTTCCATGTTGAAAATCTCAACCACTCTGTGTATGAAAAGAGACTGGATCAGTTAGGAATACGTTGGCTGGAGTTTAGAAGAATGAAGGGGGATCTCATAGAGACCTTTAAAATTCTATCAGGAGTAGACAGGGTAAACACAGGAAGGATGTTCCTATTGAGTGGGGAGTCCAGAGCCAGCTGTCACAGATTAAGGATAGGGGATAGATCATTGAGGACTGAGATGAGGAGAAATTTCTTCATCCAGAGAACAAAGAACAAAGAAAATTACAGCACAGGAACAGGCCCTTCGGCCTTCCAAGCCTGCACCGATCCAGATCCTCTATTTAAACCTGTCGCCTCTTTCCCAAGGATCTGTATCCCTCTGCTCCCTGCCCATTCATGTATCTGTCTAGGAACATCTCAAATGATGCTATCGTGCCCACCTCTACCACCTCTGCTGGCAACGCATTCCAGGCACCCACCACCCTCTGCGTAAAGAACTTTCCACGCATATCTCCCTTCAACTTTCCCCTCTCACCTTGAAATCGTGACCCCTACTAATTGAGTCCCTCACTCTGGGAAAAAGCTTCTTGCTATCCACCCTGTCTATACCCCTCATGATTTTGTAGACCTCAATCAGGGCCCCCCTCAACCTCCATCTTTCTAATGTAAATAATCCCAGTCTACTCAACCTCTCTTCATAGCTAGCACCCTCCATACCAGACAACATCCTGCTGAACCTCCTCTGCACCCTCTCCAAAGCATCCACATCCTTTTGGCAATGTGGTGACCAGAACTGTACGCAGTATTCCAAACGTGGTCGAACCAAAGTCCTATGCAACTGGAACATGACCTGCCAACTCTTGTACTCAATACCCCGTCCGATGAGTGAAAGCACCGGGCGGCACGGTGGCTCAGTGGTTAGCATTGCTGCCTCACAGCGCCACGGACCCAGGTTCGATTCCAGCCTCGGGCGTCTGTCTGTGTGGAGTTTGCACATTCTCCCCGTGTCTACATGGGTTTCCTCCAGGTGCTCCGGTTTCCTCCCACAGTCCAAAGATGTGCAGGTTAGGTGGATTGGCCATGCTAAATTGCCCGTAGTGTTCAGGGAGGTGTAGGTTAGGTGAGTTTTTGGGGGTTGGGTCTGGGTGGGATGCTCTGAGGTTTGGTGTGGACTTGTTGGGCCGAAGGGCCTGTTTCCACACTGTAGGGGATTCTATGCCGTATGCCTTCTTGACCACTCTATCGACCCGTGTTGCCACCTTGAGGGTACAATGGACCTGAACACCCAGATCTTTCCCCAGGGCTTTTCCATTTACCGTATAGTTCGCTTTCGATTTGGACCTTCCAAAATGCATCACCTCACATTTGCCTGGATTGAACTCCATCTGCCATTTCTCCGCCCAACTCTCCAATCTATCTATATTCTGCTGCAGAGAGTGGTGAGCCTGTGGAAATCTCTGCCACAGAAAGCGTTCAGGGCCAGAACACTGAATGCTTTCAAGAAGGATTTAGATATAGTTCTTAGGGCTAAAGGGATCAAAGGGTATGAGGGAGAAAGTGGAACTGGGGACTGAGTTGAACGGTGGAGCAGGCTCGAAGGGCTGAGTGGCCTACTACTCCTATTTTCTTTGTTTAGAAAGTCCTTTCAGATGTCCTGAGGATGTGGATGGAACTGTATAATTGCTGGTCTATTTTTAAATCTCCAGAGAAAATGAGGGTTTACCACGGTGAAGAAATAATCACACGATTGGATTGAACTGATTTAGGGATTTATAAAGGTGAAGGGGTAACTGTACAGCTCAATGAATCTTTGTTTGCCAAAGCAAT
This sequence comes from Ginglymostoma cirratum, assembly GCA_024137785.1. Lineage (NCBI taxonomy): Eukaryota > Metazoa > Chordata > Chondrichthyes > Orectolobiformes > Ginglymostomatidae > Ginglymostoma > Ginglymostoma cirratum. The sequence goes on from JAHRHZ010000020.1 coordinate 2,145,298, forward strand.
CAAAATGAATCTCATTCTACTCTGCCATCCACTCGCTACCCACATGCTCTCTTTCCCACTCTTCTACCATTTTTTCTGTCACTGCTGGCTCTCCTCTCTCTCCTGTCTCATGCTGTTTCCCCTCAATCTGCCCTTGTGGCAGCCCATTTCCCACCCAGTGCTCTCCTGCATCCCACAATGTTACTGCCCGAGCAGGGGGCTGATCTTCACCCACCAGGCACACAGCAGCAACCTCTTTTGAATCAATTACCATTGATTGATATGACGCAAAATCCTTCCTTCCCAATGAAATCCTAGCTCTGCTGCTGTCCCCACTTTCTGAGGCTGTTACTTTGTGCCAAGTGCCTCAGACTAAAACAGACACTGATCATCTTTCTAACCTCCATCCTGCTCTGGAGAGCTGTTTTATTGCAATTTTCTTAGCAACAGTGAATCCAGGCCAACCTTTTCATTGTAAAATATTATTGGCTTGACAGACCTTTGTCCAGATGTTTCTGTTTTAGTCGATTAAACGTTCATATCCCATGTGGTCTATATTGTAGACAGACTGATAGATACTGGGAATGATCACAGTGCCTGCAATCTAATTGAGAAGTTTATATATCCAAATAAAACAAAAGAGAAGCATGATTAATTTTCATATGCTCGGAAACACATATTCAATTTCATCCAACGAATCACTGTTGTCTGTCAATTGTTTACATTGTTTTAAAATTCTTTCAGACAAATTATATTTACCTTGATAAAAAGAGTCAACCGTGAGATATAGGAGCAGAAGTAGGCCATTCTGCCTATCGAATCTGCTCCATCAATTCAATGGGATCATGGCTGATCTGACCATCAACTCCACTTTCTTGCCTTTTCCCCATAACCCTTGATTCCCTTCCTGATTTAAAATTTATCTGTCTAAGCCTTGAATATATTTAATGACCCAACCTCAACAGCCCCCTGTGGTAAAGAATTCCACAGATTCAATCCTCTCAGTAGAGAAGAAATCCTTCTTCATTGGTTTGGGTTCTATCTGCTTTTCTTTTCGACAAAAATAACTTCACTGAGGATCACAATGTTGTTTATCCAACGAAATACTGAATTGTCAAATCTAATGTATGGATCTAAATAACAGTAGAATTCATGACAGGAGTAGGCCATTCAGCCCATCTAGTCTGCAACACCATCCGTTAAAATCATAGCTGATCAGATGGGGGCTCACTCCACTTTCTCGACTGCCTCCCTCCTCTATCTGACTCAGCCTGGAATGGGCTCACTTGCAATGTCTCCACTGCTCTCTGTGCAAGACAGGTGCAAAGACCAATGTCCCTCTGAGAGCAACAACTCCTCATAATCACGTGGAAAGGGAAACTGCTTGTTTTTAAACCTGTAACTGGCCCTCAGGGGAACGGTCAAACTTTCATAATCTACCCTATCAGGCCTTACATGTTTCAGTGAGGTCATTTCACAATCTTGTAAACTCCAGAGGTGGTGCTTGTGGATGTGCTGACAATCAAGCAGTCCCACCACATCCACAAACATTCACTCCCTCCCCCACCGACACTCAGTAGCAGCAGTGTGTACCATCTACAAGATGCATTGCAGAACTTCACCAAACATCCTCAGACAGCACCTTCCAAACCAACGACCATTTCATTCTAGAAGGACAAGGGCAGCAGACATATGGGAACACCACCACCTGCAAAGTTCCCTTCCAAGCCACTCAGCATCCTGACTTGGTCATATATTGCTGTTCCTTCACTGTCGCTGGGTCAAAATCCTGGAATCCCTTCCTGGAGGGCATTGTGGTTCAACCTACAACAGATGGACTGCAGGCGAAATGGTTAGGTTCTCATTGTTTGAGATGGTCATTGCCGGGTACTTGTGTGGCTTAAATATTACTTTCCACTTGTCAGCCCAAGCCTGGATATTGTCCATATCTTGTTGCCAGTGAGCATGGACTGCTTCAGTATCTGACGAGTCGCGAATGATGCTGAACATTGTGCAATCATCAGCAAACATTCCCACTTCTGACCTTACGACAGAAGCAAGGTCATTTGATGGTTGGGCCTAGGACGCTACCCTGAGGAACTCCTGCAGAGATGTTGTGGACCCGAGATGACTGACCTGCAACAAGCCAATCTTCGTGTCAGTTATGACTCAGTCCAGTCGAGAGCTTGTCCTGAGTCCCATTGCCTTCAGCTTCGCCAGGGCTCCTTGATACCACACTCGGCGAAATGCTGCCCCGATGTCAAAGGCAGTCACTCTCACCTCAGTGGTGAGAAGAGATTGAGAAGGAGGATGGAAGTTTCTTGGTATCCTAATGAACATTCCTCTCTCAAACTCTTTCTCAAATGGCAGTCCGGTCATATATTCTTTCAGTAGGTTTGTGCAAAGTTATTTCAGTTTCTGCCCCTATAAAAAAAACTGACTGCACTTCCAAACTAAGTCATGAGTTATGAAATGCTGTGGGACAGCCTGGATATAATGTAAGCAGCAACACAGTTGCAATTTCTTTATTGCTGTGTGTTTGCACAGGATATAAGCTCATTGTAACAGACAGAATTATCTGCTCGTATCAGGTGGACGTAAGTACAGACTGGGCTGACTGCTTTTCATTCAATATCTCAAACTCTAGTCGATACGTTTCATTCAGGCAAGCTGGGGTCATTTTTCTTTCATCAGGGCACAGGTAGAAGATGGAACATGACTGCCCAGCAAACCTCCCTGACAAAGCGCTCTATCTCCGAATGGAAAATAAGGAATTTCGCAAAACAAAAAAACCATGACGCATTGCTAAAAAATTCTACCATCCGCGCAGGAAGAGTCTCCACTGCTTCTGTTGCGTTCTTTGAAGTAAACCAAATTGAAAATAAAGGTGAATTCTCTACTCTGCTACACACCTTAGGGGTAAGACCTTCTGTTTTGGAACAATCAGGGATTCAGCTACAAATTTTGCCAGTTTGGACGAGTGCTTGTCTTTCCTTCATCCTCTCATGCCTTTGCACTTACACTCAAATTCATTTGTCCATTGTCAAACTGAAAATCAGTCATGAACCATTGGAAACATAGGCTTAAATAAAAAAAAGTGTTCAAAAATATTTCTGCTACGCTATTTGAGAGAGCGGTGGCTTGGTGCAGTTAACCATGGTTTTAATCTCAAAAAGGTACAAACATTCAACCAAACAACCACCCATGATCATTCCGATTTTTCCACGACTAATAATTACTACTAAAATTATAATCAGGCATTTGCCAGTTAGGTATGGATGCAGCAATCAGTGCTTTAGGAAATTAAAAGTCACTAAAAATCTTTTAAACCAGAAATGTCCAACCTTCTGTTTTGGTGGGAATAAAATTTAAACTTCTCTCGAGCAATGAGGCATGAGTAAATTTCATGAGGGTGAGGTTTGCAACAACATTAAACATTAAAACTTAGCCACCCACACAGTCCCACTGAGGATTTGCTGATTAATATTTTTTGCCTTATTCAGTAACGGGATGAGGGCGTCGCTGGCCAAGAAGCATTGATTACCCCATCCCTAATTGCACAGAAGGCAGTTAAGAGTCAACCACACTGCTGTGGGTCTGGAGTTACATGTAGGCCAGACCAGGTAAGGATGGCAGTTTCCTTCTCTAAAGGACATTAGTGAAACAGATGGTTCCAACAGTCAACAATGGATTCATGGTCATCATTAGATTCTTAATTCCAGATATTTTTTTGAATTCAAATTCCACCATCTGCCGTGGCAGGATTCAAACCCAGGTCCCCAGAACATTATCTGGGTCTCTGGGTTAACAGTCCAACAATAATACCACCAGGCCATCACCTCCCCTTACTATCGCCGATTAATACTGGTGAGGAACCTTATGGGACAACTTTGAAGAGACCAACAAACTTCGTTCTGCCCGGTCTAACATGCCAGCTCTCCCAGGCTATGGAGGCACACTGGCAGGATTATCGGCACTCAATGTCAGAGAGAAACAGCCTCCAATTGGAGGAGCAGCTCCTTGACAGATACTCCAATTACTCCAGTTCTGAGGAAGGGTCACCGGACCAGAAACATTAACTCTGTTTTCTCCTCCACAGATGCTGCCAGACCCGCTGAGCTTTTCCAGCAACTTTGTTCTTGTCTCCAATTACACTTATCAACAAATGGAAAATGGCTAAGGGTGGGGCTGAACAGGACCCCTTGATTGACAGCTTGGTCTGAAGAATATCTCTTCAAATCCCTGTGCCCAACGAGGTCCAGCTTCATTTTAAGAGCCTCTTAGATGGCTCAGGGAGGAGCATGTTTAGCAGAAAGTCAATGATGATTAATTTACTGTGTGTGTGTGTGCCTGTCTGTATGTGCATGTGTGTGTGCTGGGGGGAGGGGGGAGGTGAATGGGGGTTGCGGGTGGGTTTCAGCTTCAGGCTTTTAAACAAAAAAAATGATGTGATTTTTATATTTTGTGTTTAATAGTAAACAAGCTGTTACATACAATTCCTTAATCTTGGATGAACTGTGAAGGGACCAGACTGAAACTCCAGCCCCAGTTTTGAAGACTCTTTGTGTTAAATGTACTCTGAGCCAATTACCGCACAACTCTGGTATTCCTGATATCTCGCAGTTACCAAATACCATTTTGCCCCTATTCAGCACCTTTCACAACCTCAGGACATTCCAAAATACTGTCCACCAATGAAACACATTAGAAATGTAGTTACACGGTTGCTATGTCAGAAACAAAGCAGGCGATTTTCATGCACCAGTTCCCCACAAACAGTACTGAAATACATGATTCAGGCATTGGTCTGGTTGGGGGGAGGGGAAATGAAATAGATTCTGGAAGACAAGTCTGTATTGACAAATTTATGTTTTGCTTAAAAGCACAAACCTGCATTTACGTAACAATTTTCATATGGTCAGAATGTCAGTAGCCACAGGAATTATTTCTGAAACATAGTCACTGCAGTAATTTAGCAAACGCAGCAAGCTCCCACACACAGTAGAAAGGATCAATGACCAGGCAAGCTGCACTAATATTGCTGGGTAAGGGATAAATATTAGCCTGTGTACTGGGAAGTCCTCCCTCTGCTGTTCTTCAAAATGGAACCCTGGGATCTTTTCACCGCCTCCTAAGGGAGTGAACAAGTCCTGGGTTTATCAACTCCTGTGAAAGGTGTCACTGCTGACATTTCAGCAGTCCCTCAGTACAGCACAGTGCGTGCATACCGGCTCACTGTCCCACTCCCTGGGCGTGGGACCGAAAAAGCATGATCTCCATCTCTTAAGATCCCAACCATTTATGGAAACATCCAAATTACTTAAATATCGAGCTGGAATGTGAGGTTACAGTTCAGAAGAGCTGTAATTTCAATAGGGGTATAGAAAGGCGCCTGAGAACACATTGTTCAATTGGAAGTCTGGTATTAAAAGGACCACATTTATAATTTTAAATAGTTGGGTTTGGTAGTGCAGATCTATAGTCCCACTGGAAGAAGACATATTTTGTTGACGTTTTTTAATGTAGCATGTGTACGTATTCTTTCTGTTTGCAGAGAACACGACTCTGTATTGATAAAAGCATCTTTCAGAGCATGCACCTGTTCCCCTTACCAATCAGACTCAACTTGCCTGATGTCAGCGCAACACTTGACTGTCAATCATCATCAACTGGTGCACTCTCCATGGTAACATCTGGACCAGAGTTCACATGTCAACCAATCAACATTCTCCTCTCATAGTAAAAATGTTGGTTTTACCCTTGATAAATTGTTATCTAACTGAATTGCTGTGAATGAGTGCAAGATGAAAGCTTAGATAAAATTTATAATTTTCTGGATTTGCAATGTCTATAGAAAATGTGAAGGCAAGTTTCTCCAGTACTGAAGACCTGCCCTAAATTTCAACCATCATATTTCCAGAAAGACAGGGAAATGAGATTGTCTCAGCTATGTGTCCTCACTCGATACAGTGATACAATGTCTGAGAAGATGGAGCATGACCATTTTCAATGCTGTTATTATTATGCACATTAGCAGAAGACAGAAAACAAGCGACACGGCTGCAAATTTATAAAACTGCATCCTATCATCATCCTAGTGCTAATTACCAGCATCCAGAAAGAAATCTGCCACATAAGTTAACAGAATGACTGAAGGCAACTCCAACAGAACCTCACGAAAGTAGAGCAAACGTCCCCTTTATTCCACAGAAAATTAAAGGTTATAAGTTCACTGTTCTTCTGGTGCTCTGAAGGACTTGTTGTTTGACTCTATTCTGTAGCACAATGAATCAACCCGAACCACAAGCACAACCTTCAGGGCCTTGTATAGCTTTGGCTGTTATTATTTAATTAAGAACTCCATCAAGGCAGTAGAGAGAGGTGTAAACTAAAGATTTACACGGATTATAGCAGAACTGTAGAGTTTTGCTCCTCAGAAGAGGATAAACAGGTTGGCACTATTTTCTCTTGAAAACAAGGGTGGCACGGTGGCTAGCACTGCTGCCTCGCAGCGCCAGGGACCCAGGTTCGATTCCACCCTCGGGTGAGTGTCTGTGCGGAGTTTGCACATTCTCCCTGTGTCTGCGCGGGTTTCCTCCGGGTGCTCTGGTTTCCTCCCATAGTCCAGAGATGTGCAAATTAAGTGGATTGGCCGTGCTAAATTGCCCAGACTGTTCAGGGATGTGTAGATTAGGTGTGTTATAGGGGAATGGGTCTGGGTGGGATGCTCTGTGGGTCGGTGTGGACTTGTTGGGCCGAAGGGCCTGTTTCCACCCTGTAGGGATTCTATACAAGTGGGTGGAGGAGTGAGCTTACAGGGGTCTTTAAAACAGTGGAAGGTTTCGAGAAGAGTAGCCATGGAGAGAATGCTTCACCTTGTAGGTGTTATGGACCAGACCAAAACCCCTGGAAGTACATCAAGGAGATAGCCTAGACACTAACTTTTATTTAAAACCAAGTGTAAGGTATTGTGTTCCAGATTTGACTTGACTAGTCAACTTTAAGCAAAACAAGAGCCCTGCCTACTCTGCTCTTCACACACAGGAGCTGGACCGGGTACTAGATCAATGTCAGGGGGTCAAAATACCCAACCCTCACTTACCACCAGGAACCTTGTGAGGACAGCCCCAGATTTAGGGTGCAGTCTCATGACAGTCAAAGGCTGCACAAAAAGGGCACACTGAAGACTTCACTTTGGGGGTTTAGGTTACAGCTCTGAGTCCGTGGAGCAGTGTGTGCAGATTCAGGGCACTCAGCAAAACCAAATAAAACACAGTGCAGCCTGCTTCGAAAGCACACCCAGATCAGACACACAGAAAAAGCACGGGGAGGGGGGTATATTGTACATAGAACCTAGAACATAGAACATAACAGCGCAGTACAGGCCCTTCGGGCCTTTGATGTTGCGCCGACCTGTGAAACCAATCTGAAGCCCATCTAACCTACAGTATTCCATTATCATCCATATGTTTATCCAATGACAACTTAAATGCCCCTAAAGTTGGCGAGTCTACAACTGCTGCAGACAAGGCATTCCACGCCCTGACTACTCTCTGAGTAAAGAATCTACCTCTGACATCTGTTCTATATCTATCACCCCTCAATTTAAAGCTATGTCCCCTCGTGCTAGCCGTCACCATCCGAGGAAAAAGGCTCTCACTGTCCACCCTATCTAATCCTCTGATCATCTTGTCTGTCTCTATTAAGTCACCTCTTAACCACCTTCTCTCTAACGAAAACAGACTCAAGTCCCTCAGCCTTTCCTCATAAGACCTTCCCTCCATACCAGGCAACATCCTGGTAAATCTCCTCTGCACCCTTTCCAATGCTTCCACATCCTTCCTATAATGCGGCGACCAGAACTGTACGCAATACTCCAAGTGCGGCCACACCAGAGTTTTGTACAGCTGCAACATGACCTCACGGCTCCGAAACTCAATCCCTCTACCAATAAAACCTAACGCACCGTACGCCTTCTTAACAACCCTATCAACCTGGATGGCAACTTTCAAGGATCTATGCACTTGGACACCGAGATCTCTCTGCTCATCCACACTACCAAGAATCTTACCATTAGCCCAGTACTCTGTATTCCTGTTACTCCTTCCAAAGTGAATCACCTCACACTTTTCCGCATTAAACTCCATTTGCCACCTCTCTGCCCAGCTCTGCAGCTTATCTATGTCCCTCTGTAACCTGCAACATCCTTCCACACTATCCACAACTCCACCGACTTTAGTGTCATCCGCAAATTTACTGACCCATCCTTCTACGCCCTCATCCAGGTCATTTATAAAAATGACAAACAGCATTGGCCCCAAAACAGAACCTTGCGGTACACCATTAGTAACTGAGTACTAACTTGTACATGAAACTTAGCCAAGAGCCAATCTGTGGAAATAAAAAGCCTTCCGGAGACAGAACAAGCTCATCAGTCACCCCGAGGAAAACTCCCAAACAGCCCTGAAAATGAGCACGGTCACCTTTTCCTCAAAGGACAAACAGGATAAGATATAATGAAGGGAAGCTAGGCAGGCGAATAGACAGTTTAATGGTAGATCTCGATGATAATGATGGGAGTGACATAACTGAAATGCAATTTTTTACACCATCCAAGACAAAACAGTCCTCTTGATTGGCACCAAATCCACTAACATTGACTCCTTCCACCATAGACGCTCAGTAGCAGCAGTGTGTACTATCTACAGGATGCACTGCAGAAATTCATCAAACATCCTTAGACAGCATCTTCCAAAACCATAATCTCTTCCATCTAGAAGGATAAGGGCAGCAGATACATCGGAAAAATACCATAAAAACATAAGGTGCAAAAGAGAAGAACTAGGCCATTCAGCCCATTTTATCTGCTCTTCCATTTGATCATGGCTGATACATTTCTTGACCCCATTCTCCTGCCTTCTCCCTGTAATCCTCGACCCCCTTAATAATCAAGAACCTACCTATCCCTGTCTTAAATACACTCAATGACTTGGCCTCCACAGCCCTCTTTGGCAATGAGTTCCACAGATTATCCACCCTCTGGCTGAAGAAATTCCTCCTCATCTCAGTTCTAAAAGGTCATCAAATGTGGTCAGACCAGAGCTCAGCAGTACATCTCTGCTTTTGTATTCTAGCCCTCTCGAAATGAATGCTCACATTGCATTTGCCTTCCTAATTGCCAACTGAACTTATATCTTTACCTTAAGAGAATCCTGAACTAGGACTCCCAAGTTCTTTTGTGCTTCAGATTTCCAAAACCTTTCCCCATTTAGAAAACAGTCCATGCCTCTGTGTATCCTACCAAAGTGCATGACCTCACACTTTCCCACAGTATATTCCACCTGCCACTTCTTTGCCCACTGTCCTAGCCTGTCCGAGTCTTTCTACAGCCTCCCCACTTCCTCAACACTACCTGTCCATCCACCAATCTTTGCATCATCTGCAAACTTGGCAACAATGTCCTCAGTTCCTCTTCCAGATTATTAATATATAATGGGAATAGCTGTGGTTCCAATATGGACCCCTGTGGAACACCACTAATCACATGCAGCTATTTGAAAAAGACCCCTTTATCCTCACTCTTTGTCTTCTGCCTGGAAGTTTCCCTCCAAGCCACTCACCATCCTGACTTGGAAATATACCACTGTTCCTTCAGTGTCACTGGGTCCAAATCCTGGAATTCCCTCCCTAAGGACATTGTGGGTCAACCTCCAGCACATGGACTGCAGTGGTTCAAGAAGGCAGCTCACTCTCACCTTCTCAAGGGGCAACTAGGGATGGGCAATAAATGCTGACCCAGCCAGCAATGCCCACATCCTGTGAATGAATAAATAAAGTAAATCCAGAAACAAACACGTGATACGACATAGAAGGCGTAGTGACCTGTTTATATGCTGTGCAAACTGACTGCTCGTGTAACTTAATGCACAAGCAGTAAGTGGTTTTGAACTAAACCCCAATGGTTGGCAATACCAAATTTTACTTCTCTCAATGGAAAAAAAGCTATTAAATACAGATGAGACACTGCATCATTTTCTATTTGCCAGAACGAAACACTTCATGCAGAAATGTTTTCCAGATATTAAAACAGTGTTTTTCCAAGGCTATGTGACATTTCCAAGTCAGCTAACTTACAACATATGGTCACCAATACGGAAATCTGAGTTTTGACACAGACGAAGTGCACAACACCAGGAGCTGAAAGCTAAGACAGGAGACATGCGAGAACAACCAGGACAAATCGAACCATACATATGTCAGGAAGTAGAGCGACAGTCTGTTCTGGAGTGACAGATGAAAGGCAGATAGAACGTGCACATCAGCCAACACAACATAACAGGTCAGCAGCAGTCTAAGTGATGAGTGCTTTCTTATGTGAAATCTAACCAAAGATGTTCAGACATATCCAAATAACACTTCCTTCCAAATTCCTAATGCAATGATCTGCCAAAATGAGCAACAACAAAACCGAAAAGACAAAGGCTCCAACTGAAGAGATCGTTTGCTCCAAAGTTATTGTTGAATTAATTCACGAAAAGAAGTGCTCAAGAGTTTAAGACAAGTTGCATGGTCTTGTTTTCTGGAGACTAATCAAGTCTAAATATTGTACAACTTCCAACAGAACTGTTCCAGTGAGCTATTTCCATGTTTTAGGGGGGGGGGGGGGGGGGGGTCTCACTGAGCTGCGTGGGAGCTCCCAGCGTCTGTACATGTCGAGTGCTGATCCCATTCCCAGCATTGATATCCAGTTCCAGAGTGTGCTGTGAGCAGGACCTCAGAGTTTCATGTGGAATACAGAACATAGCTGGAAGCATAGTGATAATGGCACTGGGCTAGTAATCTGGGAGGTGGGGGGGATGTGCAAGATAACACTATAGGGATATGAGTTCAAATCTCCGCAACGGTACTGGGAGGATTCACCGCAGGTGTCATAGGTTAGCACTGCTGCCTCTCAGTGCCAGGGACCCAGGTTCAAATCCACCCTCGGGTGACTATCTGTGTGGGTGTGGGTTTCTTCCAGGTGTCCTGGTTTCCTCCCACAGTCCAGGGATGTGCGGGCTAGGCGAATTAGCCATTGGAAATGTGTGGTCATGGGGAGAGGATAGGATGCTTTTCAAAGGGTTGATGCAAACACAATGGGTCGGAATGGCCACTTTCTGCATTGTAGGTATTCTACAATTCTTACGTTAATAATTAATCTGAATATAATGTTAGTTTCAGTCATGGTGACCATGCTAATTATAATCAACTGTCATATAAACCTATCAGGTTCACCAATTCCCTCCAGGCAAGGAAATCTGCCATCCTTACCCAGTCTGGCCTCCACATGACCCACAGTAATGTGGTTGTTTCCTAGTTGACCACTGGAATGGCTGGGCAAGCCACTATGTTCAAGGATATACTAGAGAAGGCTAACAAAATCCAGCCGAACCAGCAATGCACCAATACCTCCAAACAGCGAAAAAAGGCACTTTCCAGAGGGGCTTATATGTAAGAGAACAAAGAATGAAACAAAGTGGGAACGGTCAGGAGGCACAGCCAAAACGATGGTCCAACAGCGGAGTTTGAAGAGTCTTTGACGGTGAGGTGAACTGATTTATGGTAAGAACTTGAAATTGTATCAGACCTGGAATCCATCGGCTCAAGTTAGCACAGTGAATACACAACAACTGGGCAGGCCAGGGAGTGCACACTCTGTACAAAGCCCACCCAATTTTCCATCTATTAATATGAACAGATGGGAAACGGTTATGTCACTGAAACAGAAATCCAAAAACACAAGTTCAGCTCTGCTCTCCTACAATTGGTCTGAACCCATTTACAGATCATGGCTATTTAAAAGCCCTCAATATCAGGATGAGTAGCTGAATGCATCGGTCTCATTCAGCCAATGCAACCTATATAAATGTTGTCAAAATACAATGATCTGTTGGCTGACACGATTAAAGCAATGTGATTAAAGCAACCCCTGGCTGTCCTCAGTGTATCAAAGCTGTTACAACACACCATCATGTACCAAAGCTGCAGTGGTTCAAGATGGCACCTTCTCAAATGGGATCAGCAATGGGTATTGGTCCAGTTGACAACACTCACATTCTGTGTACACAAGTTCAAAGATGTTTAAACATGGTAGAACTGTAATCCTATTTATCCCAAAACATTCCTTTATAAATGGGAAAGAGAAACAACCCAAAAGACACCTCCTAGTACAGCGACCCTAAAACACAGTTCCAGTTCTGATGAAGGGTCACTCAATCCAAAACCTTCTCACGCTGAGTTCCCTCCACAGATGTTGCCAGACCTGCTGAGCTTTTACAGCAATTTCTGTTTTTGTTACCAAAAACATACGTTGTAATTTTACACTTTACCCAGAGAGTGGTGGGCGTGTGGAATGCGCTGCTGGCTGTGGTAATGGAGTCAGATACATTAGGGACATTTAAGCGACTCTTGGATAGGCACATGGAGGATAGTAAAATGTACAGCATGCAGGGTAGTTTGACCTTAGAGTAGGATAATAGGTCGGCACAACATCGTGGGCCGAAGGGCCTGTACTGTTCTATGTTCTATCTACTCACACCAAAGACTCCTTCTCGAACTGCTCTATAGTTTTAATTCAATTCTAACTTTTACGTATAGACTGGAACTGTGGTGGCTTCTTCTTGAAGTGATTCAGGTGCCTTACCTTAAATGTATTGAGCTTTGAGCAACCTCTCCCAGGCTTTATCCCATCACATATGGTCTGGAGCGATCACTAAGTATTTATTTGTTTATATACTCAGAGGAAGTGGGCATCTCTGGTTAGGCCAGCATTTATTGCCCATCCCTAATTGCCCAGAGGGCAGTTAAGGGTCAACCACATTGCTGTGGGCCTGGAGTCACATGTAGGCCAGACCAGGTAAGGGTGGCAGTTTCCTTCCCTAAAGGACATTAGTGACCCAGATGTTCTGTTTTCCCCCACCCCACTGACAATTAACATTGGATTCATGAATCATCATCAGACTGCTAATTCCAGATTTTTTTTTAAATGAATTCACATTCCACCATCTGCCGTGGCAGGATTTGAACCCAGGTACCCAGATCATTAACTGGGTCTCTGGATTAACAGTCGAGAGGCAACACCATTAGGCCATCACCTCCCCCAATGTCACTTCATCCATGGACTTCACAGGACTGTTTAAGATGACATTAAGACTGAAAGAAATCTTTCTCTAAGCTTTGGATATTTCCCTTAAGCTCAAAACAAATGCATCCTGAACTTTTAAACTGGAGCTTTTTTATCTTGTTCGATTACAAAACCCAAACTACGCAGAGAAAAACCCATTAATTCTAAGGTTAGGCCTCAAAAACTGTTTTAAAGTAAATCACTGTAGTTACAGAAATACTTACAAGACAATATTTAACTTCACATGCACATAAAACCCATATTTTACTAACTGAAAACTAAAAGCCCAAACTGACAATAAATTATATATGCAATCTACATCACAAGTGTAAGGAATATTCCCCACTTGCCTGATGAGTGCAGCTCTAACTCTCAACTCTCTCACAAAGACCTCAAATGGGGACAAAGTCCAGCTTAATCAGCAGCCCATTCATTACCTTCACATCCGTCCCACTCATCAGTGATGCAGAGTAGCAGCAGTGTGTACCAGGTGTAAGCTACATTGCAAGAACTCAGCAAGTGTCTTCCAAAAGTACGACCCAACCCACAACCATCGTCATCTAGAAGGACAAGGGCAGCAGGCACATGGGAACACCACCCCCTGCCAGTTTCCCTCCAGCCACTCACCCTCCTGACTTAGAAACAGATCATCGTTCCTTCACTGGCCCCGGGTCAAAATCCTAGAACTACCTCCAGGGCAAGGAGAGTTGGCCCAGTCAAAGATGCCCACATCCCATGAGAGAATTTTAATAAAGGTCTGAAAACAATTTCTATATTTGTTGAGGTCGCCAAGTAATTCAAGTATGTGACATGGTATTTCCTTAAAAAAAACATTTTGCTTTTATCTAGCAACTTTACTGCTGTAAACCATGCAGAGATGCTACAGAAGATTGAAATCAGGCTGACAAAAATTAGACCAACAAAAACAGAAATTGCTGGCAAAACTCAGCAGGTCTGACAGCTTCTGTGAGAGAAAGCAGAGTTAATATTTCAAGTCCGGTGATTCTTCTTCAGAACAGCTACTGGAACCGAAACATTAACTCCAGTTCTCTCCACAAATGCTGCCAGACCTGCCGAGTTTCTCCAGAAATTTCTATGTTTGTTTCAGATATCCAGCATCCACAACTCTTTGTTTTATAAAAATTACACCAAGCCACACCTGAGGCAGAATTATAGAAGTTGCTGGAAAAGCTCAGCAGGTCTGGCAGCATCCATGAGGAAAAATTAGAGTTAACGTGTTGGGTCAGGTGACCCTTCCTCAGAGTTCTGAGGAAGGGCCACTAGACCTGAAGCGTTAACTCTGATTTCTCTTCACAATTGCTGCCAGACCTGCTGAGCTTTTCCAGCAATTTCCGCTTTTGTTTCTGATTTAGTATCCGCAGTTCTTTTGGTTTTTACAAGGCAGAACTATGTCAGGTGACCAAACAGGTTGTTCAATTTTAAGGAGGTAGAGAGGTGAAGAGGTTCGGAGAGAGAATTTCAATGTTTGGGACTCAGATCGATGACCAAACAGCAGCACTAATGAAGGCAGGAGATGGATGAGAGCCTGCATTTGGCGAACTGTAGTATTCCCAGGGGGACCCGTAAGGCTGGGAAAGATTACAGAGAAAAGGAGGGACGAGGCCACGAAGAGATTTGAAAGAAAGGGTGAGAATTTTAAAACTGAGCTGTCAGAGCATTGGGAGGTCAGGGAGCACAGTGCGTGATGGGTAAACAGGACAGTGCAAGTCAGGATATGAGCAGCTGAGTTTTCAATTAAGCTAGAAATTCACTCCCTGTTTTTCTTGCAGCTACTCACTACACATGGCTCTTATGGACGTTCCTGCTGTGTCACCTTGTGAACTTGGCCCCAGTTCCACATTGCTAGAGATTTGGTTCGTGCTCCAAAGAGAAAATCATAAATCTCCAACGAGGTCAGCAGTGGCTGTCCTTCCATTTCACATACTGACCAGAAGTCACGTGTAACACGAAGAGCACCCATTCCACACACAAACGGGCTTGTTTTGTTTTCCCTTTTGGCATCTTTCTCAGCATGACATCAAAACCTACCCAAAAATTCATAAAGTTTAGAATTGAGGACAGAACGCAGTATTCTTGACAGAAAATCCTTGCCTTTATACAACAAACCCACAGCACATCCCCAAAGTGCTAATACCTGAAGAAGCGAAACTCCGAAAGCTTGTGTTTTCAAATAAACCTGTTGGACTATAACCTGGTGTTGTGTGAATTTTGACCTCGTCCACCCCAGTCCAACAACGGCACCTCCACATCAAAGTGCTTCACAGGCAATGAAATAGATCAGAAATATTGTTGTAACATGCCAGCCAGAAATGAAACAAAGATCTGGAGATCAGAAACAAACAAGAACGGAAAGTACTTGATAAACTCAGCAGGTCTGACAGCAGATGACACAAGAGGTTGGCGGAGGGACAGGTAGCGTTAAGGAAGCGGGGAGACTGCACAGGGAGTTGGACAGGCTGGCAGAGTGAGGGCAAAGAAGTGGCAGATGGAACACAGTGTGGGAAAGTGTGAGGTTATGCATTTTGGTGGGAAGAATGGAGGCGTAGACTATTTTCTCAAAGGGGAAAGCCTTTAGAAATCTGAAGCACAAGGGGGCTCGGGAGTCCCAGTTCAGGATGTAGAGAAGATATTTTCACTAATAGGAGAGACTAGAAGCCAAGGACACAGCCTCAGAGTGAAGGGACAATCTTTTAAAACTGAGATGAGGAGGAATTTCTTCAGCCAGAGGGTGGTGATTCCATGGAACTCATTGCCACAGAGGGGTGAAGAGGCCAAGTCAGTGAGTGTTTTTAAGACAGAACTAGGTAGGTTTTTGATGAGTAAGGGGTCAAGGGTTATGGGGAGAAAGCAGGAAAATGGGGTTAAGAAGCGTATCAGTGGAGTAGACGAAATGGGCTGAAAGGCCTAATTCTGTTCTTATACCTTATGGCCTTATCTGTGGAGAGAGAATCAGAATTAACGTTTTGAGCTCAGTGACCTTCCCCAGAACTAGAAGCAGCTAGGTAAATGTGGTGTACATGCTGGTGACATGAGGACTTGGTCGGGGCAGGGGGGTGGTGGTGTAGCTGATAGGTGGAGACGGAACCCAGAGAGACAGAGAAATGAAAAGGATAGCCAGACATAGGGATTGTTCATGCTAAATTAGGGAAGAAAAGAAGCTCAATATGTAAGACTGGGTACTAAGAATGGGTGAAATATTGACCAGGCCACCTGAGAAAACTGTCCTTCTTGAAAATAGTGGCCATTGGATCTTTTAGTTCTACATGAGAGGAGATTGCACATCACGTGTACAGCAGCACCTCTGGCAGTGCAGCACTCCCTCACTGGTCCAAGGCTCGGCAATGGGATTTGAACGCACAAACTTGTGACTCACAGGCTAGAGACTTCATGCTCCAACACCGGGATCATTTTCTCTATAATCTCTCCACTTGCCACAGAATTGTGAAACGTTTTGAAAGAAGATATCTGTACACATTTCTGGTATTTTTCACTTACCTATCGCCACTATCAATTTCTAGATACAGATAGTATCAGTCACTGTTTACAAACAGCTGATTCCCACTGTCATGCCAGCCTGACCTGGCCCTATGGATTAAGGCATCCCCCAGATGGGCATTTGTACTGAATGCAGCAACGTTCAGATTAGCTCCCATAATATAACTCATCTGATTCACAGGCAGTGTGTTGGCATGGGTAAAGAACTAGCTGAGCAAGACACAGCGATTGGGGATGAGTTTTTTTTCCCAAGTTGGTGACCTGTGACCAATGGGTTTCTACAGGGATCAGTGCTGGGACTACTACTGTTTACAATGTATGTTAATGACTTAGAGGAAGGAAGTGAATGTACTGCAGCCGAGACAACAATCAGAGCAAAGGCAAGTTGTGAGAGGGATACAAACATTTTACAGAGAGATATTGACAAGTTAAGCAATAGGAACATAGGAATTAGGAGGAGTTCGCAGTTCAGTCCTTTCAGCCCACTCCACCATTTAACATGATCATGGCTAATCTTATCCTGGTTTCAATCCCACTCTCCTACCTGCTCCCAACAGCCCTTTGTCCTGCTTTTCATCTTAAACATATCTACTTCTTCTTTGAATGGGTTGATCCTGTCAGCCCTTTTCTCTCCAAGGAGAACTATCCCAACTTCTTCAATCCTTCTTCAGAACTGAAGTTCCTCATCCCTGGAATCATTCTTGTAAATCACTTCTGCGCACAGATAAATTCACATCTTTCCTATCAGGTGGTGCCCACAGCTGGACACAATACTCTAGCTGAGGTCAGATCTATGTCTTGTACAAGTTCAACATCATCTCCCTGCTCCTGTTCACTGGATTGTCTATACTCTCTGGTAAATCATCTCTCCAATTGTCATAGAGAATCCCTACAGTGTGGAAACAGGCCCTTCAGCCCAACAAGTTCACACTGACCCCCAGAGCATCTCACCCAGACCCATCCCCCTATAACCCAACTAAGCTACACATCCCTGAACACTCTGGGCAATTTAGCATGGCCAATCCACCTACCCTGCACATCTTTGGACTGTGGGAGGAAACCGAAGCACCTGGAGGAAACCCACACAGACACAGATGTAGAAATATGAAACCAGTCTATTGTATCCGGTGCTCCTGATGTGGTCTTCTCCATGTCAGAGAGACCAAACGTAGACTAGGTGACCTTTTCGCTGAGCATCTTTGCCTGGCCCGAAACGGCAAGCCTAACCCCCTGGTTACTGCCCATTTTAACTCCCCCACCCCCGCATTCCCCCTCTGCCATGTCCATCCTCGGCTTCCTCCAGTGTTGCTGTGACACAGAACGCAAATTTGAAAAACCACATTTTATCTTCTGCCTGGCACCCTACAGCCAGGAGGACTCAACATTGAGTTCTCCAATTTCAAATAACCTTCCCACCCATCCCCCACCTCCCTTTCCAGCCCCACCTCTTCCGTTCCATTCCACCTTCTGACCGTTCCTTCCAGCCACCAACCAGATTCATCCCTCCCATTGACCAACCAAATCACACCTACTACTAGTGTCCACCTATCACCACCATTCTGCTACCCCCACTCCCCTCCCCTTTATCTGCAGTGCCCCCTACCTCCACATCCAGTCCTGAAGAAGGGTAATAAATGAAACATTGACTTCTCCTTTCCCCCAGATGCTGCCTGGCCTGCTGTGATCTTCTGCCTCTATTACCCTGACAGACAGCGAATGCTGGATTGCCACCACCCTCCCATAAACATCCCGCCCCTTATCTTCAATCTATGCCCCAGTTATTGATCTCTCCATCAAGGGGAAAAGTTTCTTCCTGTCTGCCATATCTCTGCCCTTCATAATTTTATGCATCTCAGTCATGTTTCCTCTCAATCGCCTCTGCTCTAAGGAAAACAACCCCAGTCTATCCAATCCCTCTGCATCACTGAAACTCTGACGCCCAAGCAACATCCTGGTAAATCTCCACTGCCCCCTGTCCAGCACTATCACATCCCTCCCATCATGTGGATAATGGGGACAGCAGTGAGGACTTTGCCAACTCAAACAGCACAGAGGCACAGGAGGGAGTCTCCTTGATCTCCTTGGTGCAGGGAGGTTAAGGGCAGATTTAGTGGAGGAAGTGAAAAGCATAATGGGTTTTGATCGCGTAATCAAAGAGGAACCCCAGGAGGGTTGGTTAATGGAGGTTGTACATTTAAGATCATTGGCAAAACCACCGCAATGGAGTTGAGATTTAATTCCATTTGTAAGTTGTTCTCATCTGAAATCTGTTGTCTAACACAGCAGTGCAAGGCAATTTAATGTTAACTTTCCAAAAGGATTGCAATCGAGACTTGAAAAATGAAGAACTTGCAAGACTATGAGGAAGGGTTTAGGAAGTGCGATGAACTGGCTAAGTCACAGATAAATACTAATGCAAGACCGAACTTCTATTAACTAGAACAGTCCTCCACCTCCCACAAATCTGGACATCACTACTTGACAGTATTTTGAGTTTTAAAGCAGTTATAAAACATTATTTCATCGTAAATCGCAACATCGACTTTCCAATAGTAAAGGAAATTGAAAAACATGGAGAAATCCTTACGATGTATGGGCTGTTTGGATCAGATGTGATGGACTCGTTCTGGAGAGTGTTCTGTTGAGTAATCACATCCTCCCTCTGGTGCAGCTTCTGGTCTGAACGATCGTCATCGTCGGGACTCTGGAGGGAAAGCAATGGAGAGGTTTTCAGAAAGTACAGAAGTGTAATCCACTGATCAAACAGATTTCACTTGTGACTATGCTGTCACTTTAATAGGTTATTCTGTCCAGCTTTTTCTGAAGGGTATCAAGCTGTCTCTAAGAATTTGAGGGGGCCTTAGGATTTTTTAGTTGGAGCAATGGAAGCAGCCTGGGTGTGGCAGGCTCTCACAGCTTTCTAGTGCTTTTTTTGTACCGTTTTTAGGTTTAGTTTTAGGCAGAAGCCTTTGAGGTATCAAAAGAGTCGGAAGCTTCAGTGAATGTCTTCTAGCTGCTACTTTCTCTGCATTTTCTCTTGATGTTTTTTCCTTCCTGGGTTGGAGAACATCACGTGAGAATCTGTGTCTGAATCTGTCTTTTTGTGAAGAGGTGTGTTTATGGGATGTTACTATATTGGAACAGTCAATTAAAAATAGGTACTGTATCGATTATTTGGTTAACTTTTCCAATTGTTAAGTTATTCTAAATTCTTCTTTCTTGTGTGTGTATTTTTAATGAAAGTGTTTAAATAAATTGTGTTTTGCTTAATATCAAGAAGTTTGACAGTGTCATCACATCTGGAACACAGCACTTCGCATCTACCTTTGAAACAAGAAGTTAGGGTCTAGGCTACCTTCTTAAAATAGTTTGAGGGGATATGGGTCTGGTTCATAACACACAGATGTGAGGAACACTGGTGCCAGAGTTAATGACTGTATTTGAAAATATTTTTATAAACCAACCTGTTCAAATGTGTTATGGAGCTGTTGGGGCTTGAACCCAAATCTCCCAGCTCTGAGACAGGGACACTACCATTGTGCTATAAAGGTCTTCTTGCTCTAGGTGAATCAAATAGCCCCTGATAATTGCACCTGATATCCAGCTCTATTCCAATGAAGATGACAGACCCCTGCTCAATGCAGCGTTCGCGAATGCACCAAAGGTGGCTTTCCAGACCAACCGGCCTGAAACTGTGAAGCACTGGGACAGAGAATCAGCAGGGCTTCCACATTTACCAACTCACCTTGTTCTCTCTTCCCAATCATGGACGAGATTACCCAGCACTGCTCTGTGCCGTCAACGTTAACTGGGAACCTGGGTAGAACCCAAAGAGTTCCCCAAAATGAGAGAAGGGAAGGGACAAAAATCTCCTTACACCCAGGATCCGTTGGAGCCTTGCTGAAAGGGATTGATCACCATTACTGTCATTTTTTTTAAGTCAATCTGCTTGAATATGTTAGAATACACCTCTGCAGCTGTTACATCCTGGCATGAGACTTGAACCTCCTGCTACATGGCTGCTAATATCGTCACATATTTAACAGCTGTATTATCATTCTATCATATAAAGAGGCCACTCAGTCCCTCCAGCCTGCCCCACTAGTCGGGTAGATTATGGCTGATTGGGTGGTTACCAGGATCAGAGAAGACAAACAAATAGTCCGTGGACTTTGTCGATTAATTCCCACCTTTCCACTGTGGCTGACCCACAACAAATGGCTCTGCTTCCATTAGGAGAGACAAATGTTTTGTCCTGACGCAAAGCTGTAGAAACTTCACTAGTGCGTGAAGTGTGGACTTGTTGGGCCAAATGGCCTGTTTCCATGCTGTGGGGATTCTATGATAAATCTGTTCTGGAATCCCTACAGTCCCATTACAAATTATTTCTGTGCAAAACAAAAATCAAAGAGCAAGAAATAAAGAACTGGACACGCTGGAAACCTGAAACAAAAACCGACACTGTTGCAGAAACTCAAGCAAATGTTGTGAAGAGTTTGAGATTGTGATACAACTTTAGGTGACTGAGTGGCTAGTGTTGCTCATTTACAGCACTAAGAACCTGCGTTCGATTCCACCTTCTGGTGACGGTCTGTGTGGAGTTTACGCATTCTCTCTGTACCTGTTTCTCCTCCCACAGGTAGGGTGGATTGGCCATTCTGAATAACCCGGTGCGCCCAGAATTAGTTGTGGGAAATGCAGAAATGGGAAGGGGGCACCTGGGTGAGATGTGTTTTGGAGGGGTTAGTATAGACATGATGGGCTGAGTGGCCTTCTTCCGCACTGCAGGGATTCTATGATTCTTTGGGTACTTGCCAGTGTCCACACAAGGTGCCCTGAGATGAGTTGCCAATTCCATTGGATGTCATGGTCCCATCATGATACCCACTGCTTCCGTATGCCCCACCAGCCATGGGCAGGCCCAGCCTCATAGTGCCCTGGTTTCCTCGAGCCATAATCTGCAAACCCCTCCACAAGGGCATTGTGTGTCTACCTACAGCACAGGGACTGCAGCAATTCTCGGCGGTAACTCACCACCACCTTTTAACGGGCAACTGGGGACGGGCAATAAATGCTGGCTCCGCCATTGACACTCACACCCGACGAACGGATTTTAAAGAAAGCCAATCAGAAAGCAAATAAAACTCTTTATTGCACACCTGATGGTTTCACAATTGTCAGTCAATTGGTCTTCTCATATTCAATCATTTTATTTCATTCAACAAGGCTATTCAACCTCATTCGCTTATTTTCAAAACATCATTTTGTTTTTACACCCTCTCCCTGGGAGATGTTCACAATGTTTTGGAGTTTATTTTTTTTCAATATCTGAAGGGTTGGGAAGGGAAAGAACAAATCTGTATCTCTCTGTCAGACACAGAAGCAGGTTTAAACCAGGCCACTGTTTGGATCAAGAGTTGGAGCAAACAGAGATTGCAAGTCAAGATATGGCCTTTCACCTGGAAAACCAGTGGGCCAAAATGAACTTACTGAGTGAGTTTGGGAGCTCACGAAGGAAGACTGGAATTCTCCAAGAGGTAGGGGAAGCTCTGCCAGTGTTGTACTGAGTTCCGAGCTGGAGTAATGGTGTTCAGCTCTGGGTACTAAACCTCACAGAATCAGATTCCCTAAAGTACAGGGAAGGCCATTCAGCCCATCAAGTCCACACCCATCCTATACTCATAATCCCACATTTATCACACCTACCCTACACATCCATGGACACTATGGGGTAATTTAGCATCATCAATCCACCTAACCTACACACCTTCGGACCAAGGGACAAAACCACAGCTCCCAGAGGAAACCCGCACAGACACAGGGAGCACATGCACACTCCTCTCAGGCAGTCGCCCAAGACTGGAACTGAACCCAGGTCCCTGCTGCTGTGAGACAGCACAGATAACCACTGAGGCACCATGTCATCCACTAAGGGAAGAGATAGTGCTTCTCCTGCACAGGGTGCAGAGCAGGTTTACGAGAATGATATTGAGCCAGAACAGTTAGATTAGCATTGGTTTGCATTCTGAGTACTAATCATTATGTTGATATTCTTCCTGATGTGTCCGAGGTTGATTACTGAGTTAGGACGGGCTGACAGAAGGGAACACTGATGAAGAGTGGTGTAATCTTAAAATGAGAGTATGGCATTCACACAAAGGGTCATGGAAATTCACAGCTCTCCCCACAAAAAAACTGAAGGCCACAACTCTTTGAAACTGTAATATCAACAGGTTTTTATAAAAGCAAAACACTGCACCTGTTGGGCTACTGAAATTTTAAAAAATGGAAGATACTCAGAAGGTCAATAGATTTTAATTGGATAAAGAGGTTAAAGGTTATAGAACTAGTGCAAGTAAACAGTCAAGATACAAACAAGATTTAACTGGACAGCAGAAGAGGCTGAATGGCCTCCTGTTCATGGATTTCATGGATGTTCACCTTATCCTCAAAGATGCTTATCTAGCTCCTTGAACTTTCATAACACTTAACTTTGTGGGAGGCAAACTAAAAACGTAGTTACTTTCAGAAAGATGCTGTGGAAGAATTCCTTTCCAACTCCCTCAGGCAACGGAGTAAATCTAGGAGACCAGCTATCCAATGACATGTCATCAGACATACTGAAATAAACCCCCCACGATGGCTCCCAACATTCTTACAAACAACGGACCAACATTTCTGGTTTGTTATGGCTCCAACGAAACGGAATCTGGAAGCTGAAACGTTATTTCTTTCCAGAAAGGATGATCTACACCACAACTGTGGTTTGTTTCCTGTTAGCTTCACTTGTTGAGGAGGCTCTTCAATTTAATCTCCTGCAGCAAATATTTGGAATTTGCTGTGAATGCTCAGTCTAGTGAATACAGTCAACGCTCAGATCGATGGACTTTTGGCTCTTAAAGGAATCAAGGCATACGGTGAACAGTCAAGGAAGTGGGTTTGTGACCAAGGATCAGGCCATGATTGTACTCCATGATGCGGCAGTCTCAAAAGACCACTCTTGTTCCTATTACTTAAGTTTTTTTTAATGTAAAGGGGTCGGGTGGCTGGGCAGCTGGTTCATGATGCAGAGTGATGCCAACAGGACAAATTCAATTCTTATACAGACTGAGGTCACCATGGTACCTTCAGGTTAAACCATCACCAGTTATCCATGAATCTAGGACCATAGCAACTTCACCTGTTATTAAAGAAAGGGCATATAATTCATTGAGAGGGGAACCAAATAGTTAAGAATAATGTAATGCTAAGTTAATGTGTGCAGGGTGTTTACAGTCTACAATCAGCAAGACCCTTTGTCAGGTCCTCCAGCAATATGGAAGTAGTTAAAAGTATGTAAAACCACAAATGGCTTGTGCTCTAATGCAAAGGAGTCATATGACCAAAGGATTCAAACTTTCCACATAACTGCCCAGAGAATACAGTACAGACTTTTTAGCGGTAGCACAGTGGTTAGCATTGCTGCCTCACAGCGCCAGGGACCCAGGTTCAATTCCACCTTCAGGCTGTGTGGTGTTTGCACATTCTCCATTCTCCCTGTGTCTGTGTGGGATTCCTCCGGGTGCTCCAGTTTCCTCCCACAGTCCAAAGATTTGCAGGTTAGGGTGGATTGGCCACACTAAATTGCCCATAGTGACTAGGGATGTGCAGATTAGGTGGATTGGCCATGAGAAATACAGAGTTACAGGGATAGCGAAGAGGCCTGGTGCTAGGACTAGGTGGGAATGATCTTTGATGGGTCAGTGTGGGCTCAATGGCCTGCTTCCCCACTGTAGGGATTTTAAAATAATCGACTAAAGAAACAGAATTTCAGCAACTGCCTCTAGAAACCTGACCATAATTTACATTTCCTCAGATCATCTCTTTCAAGGTTGCCTGTGAATTCTTTCCTGCTTTTTCATCTCAATCCAAACAGATAAACCTTATCTGATAGATGTTTTGATCTGTTGTTACAGAATCACTCTGAAGAGTGTGTAAACCATTCTAATGTGCTTTACCCACAATGAAAAGACTGACCTTCAAGTTCAAAACCAATCCTTACATCGAATACAGCATGGGACCAAGAGAGAGCCACTCCAAACGGTTCTGTAGACCCATCGCTGAGTCTGCCTTATCAAGGGCTCAGCTGATGAGTTCCAGCCATTGCCTGTTACCAAGGTAACTCATACTCAACAAGCTCCACAAGGAGGTTAGTCAGTGATTCACCATGGGCCTTGCAGGGGATTATCCGAGTCTGAGGGCTCCCCCTTTCTCCTGTGACAATGAGGCCTCTTGCACTGTTTTGCCCTTGGGCCCATTCCTGTTGCTTTCTGGGTCTGGTTGGGGGCTACATAATAAGGTAGGTGAACGTCGCTTCTGTGAAGACTATCAAAAAGCCACTGCAGGGAGCTCAGCCCTGGTGGTGAACTCCGACTGATCTTCCACCGTCTCTGTCTCCATCTCCAAGACCGAGCTATCGTAGTCCTGAAAATGCTCTTGAGCTTTCATTGTGTGGAGCTTCCCATTAGCAAGTTGGTGTGAAGGATGCCAATGGTGGTGTGTCTGTCAAAACAATCATCTCCATGGAGGGTTCCTGCTGTCTGCGATTGTTGACAGTTTTTTCCGTGTAGTCTTCTCCCAGTGTTAACCATGCATGATACCAGTCGCTTTATTTTTTGAAAGGATAACTCCCAGAATCCATTGAAAGCCATCACCCTCATGAGGACCATATCTCCCAGTTTAAAATCTCCGTCTGATTTTGCCCCTTTCCTTAGGCTTCTCGGTTTAATTCAAACTTGTCCCCCCCCCACCCCAAGTCTGGGGAAGTCAGGCTAAGCCTAGTCCAAAGGTGTCAGCCCATCAATGATTCTCCGGGACAATTCCTGTCGTCATATGTGGCTTTGTCCTGAAGTTGAAGTGAGAATGTCTAAGTTTCATTCCCAAAGACCCTGTAGTTTGCTTTCTCATGTTATTTTTGCACGACTAGACAGGCTGCTCAGCTGGACCATTTGGAGATGCCGTGTGGATGTGCCTTACCTTGTTTGTCTTCATAAAGGTCTGAAACTCCCCACTGGCAAATGAAGTGCCATTGTCTGTTACAATGACCTCAGTATACCATGCATACCAAAGGATTGGTGGAGCTTTCCTACGATCTTGTAAGAGGCAGTAGAGGCCATTCAGTGCACATCGGTCCAGTTTGAATGGGCAGTGATAAGGATTCAAAACATAGACCCCATAAATAGCCGTGCAAAATCTGCATGTACTCACCCCCAGGGTCCCCACAGCCAATCCTGTGGCTGCAGTGAAGCTGATGGTGGGGGGCTCTGGTTTTCCTGGTAAGTTTCGCACCAATTAGCCAGGTTTTCAATGACTGTGTCTGTGTCTACGTCAGGCGACTGAACACAGCTCCTGCGAGCATTTTGACTTTAGAAATTCCTGGGCGGCCACTGTGCAAGTCTTTGAAATACTGGTCGCTGGCCTGGACATGGGACAGACACCCTGGCTCCCCACAAGATAATCCTCTTGGTTCAACCCCTGATATTCTGAGATACATGGTTTCAACTCTTCTGTAGGGCATTCTTGTGATCCACTGTTTAGCATATGGCGTAGCTTTGCCACGCAGGGACCTTTTGGGTCCAAGCCTGGATTGGTTGGCAGATAGTGTCCAAGAAGTTCAAAGTCATGAAGACTTCATCCATCTTCCGAGGTGAAGGTAGGCTGGTGGGTAGTGGCGACTGCCTCTCTCCCTGGATTACATTCCGCAGTACATTCATAGGCACCTAATGGCAGTGCCCAGTGTTGGATCCCAGCTGATGAGATGGGAGCAATGGCTTTGGTCTCCCTGAAGAGGCCCAGCAGAGATTGGAGATCAATTACTATGGTAAAATACCGACCATAGACATTCCAGTGCAACTATTTCACCATGAAGGCCTCAGCCAAACCATCTTTCCAGACTTGGACATTCTTCCTATCTCCATTGTCTAGAATTCATGAAGCATGCACAATTGGATTTCTGTCCCAACAGTGGGATGATACTCTGCCCACCCCGGGGGGAGGGGGTGTTGCAGGTTACAGTAAGTGGTCTCCGGGTTCATAATTGGCTGATATATTTGTGGACAGTACTTGTTGTTTGATGTTTGTTAAGGTTTTTGCTTGTGGCATTTGCTGTGGCCATTTCGGATTTCTTCTTAAATAGGACATGATCGGGTGCCAAGTTGGGTACAAATTACTGTGGGAAATTCATGAGACTTAGGAAAGGCTTCAACTGTTGTTGTGCCTTGGAGTCGGAGCGCTTTAGAGGCCTTCACCTTCTCTTTGACAGGGTGTAATCCATCCTTATCAACCCTGTACCGTACAGAAGACACCTCTTTCACTTGGAACACACATTTTTCCCTTTTCACCCACAGAAAAACACTACAATACCTCCTCCAACTGTTCCTCTGCAATAGCTCCTGAGTTTAAAATATCATCCAGATAAACTCCAGGCACCCTCTGTAGGATATTCCCCATCACACTTCGAAAGATGGTGCAAGCTGACGACACCCCAAAGGAGGCGTGAGTGTTCTCATACCATCGTTTGAGAGTACTGAGAGGGATGTACTTCCTGAATGAGCCCTCAGGCTCCAGTTGGTGGTAGGTGTGGCTCATATTCGATTTGGAAAGTATGTGACCCCCAGCCAGCTGCCATTCAAGTCTTCTCTACGCATTGCGTAGGGTCTCTCTGTAAGCGGGAAGCTCTGTGATGGACAGTTTATAATCCCCACAGAAACAGACTGAGTTGTTGGGTTTTAAAACTGGCATTTCTGATGTTTCAATTCAGACTTTAATTTGGCACGTAGGGCAGACGGGATTGGCTGTACCTTATAGCATTTAGGTTGGGCCTCTGGGTCTACATTGATCTTGGTCCTGGCGCCTTTTATTTTCCCAAGGCCCTCTGGGACCACGTTGGGATACTTCCCAATGACTTCATATAGATCATCACAATCCACTTTAAAGATCTGCTGCCAATCCTTCCCCAAAAGGCTAGGACCTGGCCCTTATACTACCTTTAAGGGGAATCAGACGGACTGCTGTCCACGGTAACTGGGGTTACAGTGATCCCAATAATACTTCAGGGCTTCCCACTGCACATGGCCAATCTAGCCTTGGGGTCTCACAGGCTGAAAGGCAAAATGCCCATTAGAGTTTCCTAAAGGTTCACTCCTCAACAATAGACACAGCAATCCCTGTATCGACCTCCTAAGTTTCATCTGAATTGGGGCCACTTTGAGGGCAGTGATGCAGTTTAACTGTATCAATTCCTCATCCTCTGACAAAGCCCTGTTTTGAAGTGGCTTTGCCCCTTGACCTGGGCATTTCACCTGTAGTCTTGTCTGGGGTGAACTCTATGACAACAAGTGTGGCATGGACGTTCTTGCTGCTCACTGTATTATGGACAAATGTCCTGTCTAGTTCTGGAATCTTGCAGCCTCTGACTCCAATCATCCTTCCTTAGCAACCAATAAGAGTCACAAGTTATTATCCACTGGGGACTTGGCTCTGTGGTACGCAGGTTGCCCAAGGCTGAGGTTGGTACTGTCAACAGATCCCTCGAGCTCATGAGCCACTTCTTCCATGTTCTCATGGGAAACAGCCAGTTCAATGGCTTTCTTGAGATCCAGATCTGGATCAGTCAGTAAGAAGTCACACGATATCTAAACCCGTTAGACTATAACCTGGTGTCGTGTGTCTCATGTCTTTGTCCAGCCCAGTCCAACACCAGCACCTCCACATCACGGCTCACTTAGCAGCTTCCTATGAGTCGCAATATTATTAATTCCACAAACTACGTGACCCCTTAACATTTCCCCAAACTGCTGACCTGTACTCACAGCGTTCCCACAGCCTCACCCAGAATTCTATAACTGGTTCCCCAGGAAGTCTCTCTGCAGTGTTAAACCCACCTCACCGCTTTGGGATCACTGTAGTCCATTACTACATCTATCAGTTTGTAAAACGATTTTGCCTACAGGGCCGATGGGTCAGTTAAACTCTTTATGATGCTGGAAGGCAGAGCCCCACAAGTGGTCAGGAGGATGACATTTTGGCGATGATCTGTTTCCATCCCATTGGGTGGGAGAAGTATCTCATTCTTCTGGTGTACTGAGGCCAGTCCTCCACACCTGTATCGTAATGTTCCAGTTTCACATACAGTCGCATTGCTAACATTTCCCTGTTATGATCTAACCTGGTTCATCAAAAGGAAAGACTATCTGAAACTTTTCTTCACGCTCATGGCCAATGTAATAATTCAGAAAGCCTGACTGGAAAGGAATATCATTTACTCTTGAACCCTAAACACAAGCCACTGGCTTATGTAGGCTAGTCGCAGCCCAGGACAGACAGCTCCACTGACCCATCTCTACGTCTGCTTTATACTTTTTTCCATTGAACAAAAAAGCACATCTGACATTTGAAATCATCTTGTTTAATTTTTTTGCTGTTCTCCAAGAGACAAATTTTATACAAAAACAGGTTATCAACTTCCCATCACTGTTGCTTTTCAAAAAGACAAAATTCACCAGGCCTGAGAGGCAGGTTTTTTAATTCCTTTATCATATAAAATGACTTTTTGATTTAAAAAAACAAAAAACTGCGTACGGTGATTATTAGAATTCATGATTGCTCACTGATCGTCAAGCTAACACATACTCTTACAACTTCCTTCAGATGATACAAAGAAAAATGGACCTTTTTTTTAAAAATAAGGGTACAATCTGGGTAAAGTAACAAGGTGTGGAGGTGGATGAACACAGCAGGCCAAGCAGCATCATAGGAGCAGGAAAACTTGATGTTTCGGGCCTCGACCCTTCATCAGAAATGGGGGAGGGGAAGAGGGTTCTGAAATAAATAGGGAGAGGGGGAGGCGGATAGAAGATGGATAGAGGAGAGAATAGGTGGAGAGGAGACAGACAAGTCAAACAGGTGGGGATGGACCCAGTAAAGGTGAGTGTAGGTGGCGGGGTAGGGAGGAGATAGGTCAGTGCAGGGAGGACGGACAGGTCAAGGGGGCGGGATGAGGTTAGTAGATAGGAGATGGGGGTGGGGCTTGAGGTGGTAGGAGGGGATAGGTCAGTCCTAGGCCCGAAACGTCAAGCTTTCCTGCTCCTCTGATGCTGCTCGGCCTGCTGTGTTCGTCCAGCTCCACACCTTGTTATCTCGGATTCTCCAGCATCTGCATTTCCTATTATCTCTGATACAATCTAGGTGGTTTGGGTTTATTACTTAAAAGTCACAACAGATGAAAATCTCAGCTGAACAATAGTGATGGGGCTAGAGCCGTCCAATATAATAGGACCTGGGACAAGCAGAGATTGGGCAACAGCTGTTGGCCTCTCAAACTAGCACATGCAGGGGGCAAAATGGCCAATTATATTCAAATTGGGAAATTAATAGCATTGCATCCCTGCCCTAAACAAAACCAGGAAAACCGAAAGGAAGGAGCTTGGACCTTGGAATCAGACTAAAACTAGTGTCAGAGGTTGGAGGAGCCATGTCCTCCATACTGTTGTCCCCAGCCCTGGGAATAGCCATACTCCCTCGAGTTGTTCCACCAGAACCACAGCTGCCCCCTACTTGTTCACATCTGAAGCTATCTCCTTCTGACTTCTCTTTGGCATGGTCCAGCCAGATCTGCCACCCATCAATGGCGATTTTCCAATGGATCCCCACCTGCAGCATGTCCCTCTTGTCCTTCATCAAAACTGAAGTAGTCAAATCCATGGGAAGCTACGGTGTCTATGTCCTTAATCACTTTCACCTTACAGATCTGGCCGCACTTGGAGAAAACTCTCTCGGAGGGACTGTCACCTGTGTCAAAGTCCAGCTGCCAATGAATAACCTTCCTTCCTCAGACATGTTTCTGCAGTGAACAGGATCAGTCCCTCAGCTCCTGCACATACTGACTCTGACTGGGTCTGCTTTATTTCTTCATACCCTAAAGTGCAATCACACACAACCAGATGGTTGTCTTCCCTCCCCATCACCAAATCACCATGTTCTTTTTTCTTAAAAACAATTAGCCAGCATCAGTAAATCACCCATGTCGATATTTACGTGCAAAGCCTGTTGCAAGCAATGCAAACCATCAGGTGGTGACGGGCAGGTAGGGAGAGGGGGAGAGGACATGTCTGCTTTTTTTTAGATACAGCTAGAAGTATTCTTACTCTTACGCTCAAAATGAATCTGCTCTTTTTATTTTACTTGTGCTTCTTTTTTCCGCCTCTTATATCTAGAAGTGCTCTTAAACACAACTGAATGTTTCTTTCCTCCATCACTAAATCATTGTGAATTATTCATTTGTTTTTAACTCTTAACCTGCCACCAGTCACCCATGTAGTCAACTGGACATTTACAAGTCTATAAATGTTTTATTACGGGTCTGCTTTATGAAGGAGTCAGGTGATGAGTTGCAGTTGGGTTCATACTCAATGAGCTTGAGGACCATAATTAGCGATGCCCCAAGGACCTTGCAGGGGTTATCAGAGGGGATAGTATAATGAGGCCATTCAGTTCTCTTCGAAGTGTTATTTCACCTGTCTTCATGCTTGGCTGATAGCCCAGATCTATGAAAGGATTTTTTAACCCCTCTCAATAGGCATTCAGGCTTGACAACCGGAGGCGGCTGCTGCTAAATTTGCCCGATTGATATTTTTAATTGACTTTTGGAAGTTGTTCTTTCTTTGATATCTTTTGTCGATGGCTCATTGCTGATTTGCATAAGAATAAGGATAAGGATGCGAGTGTTTGAAGCCTCTGTTGTTGACACTTTAAAGTGTTATGATTGTTAGATACCATGGTGGGTAGTCACAGAGTTATTCATACAAGGCTGCAGGTTTTCATTCACAGCACAGCAGAAACTTATTATTAAGAAAAAAGCTACCTAAATTTGAAAAATAAGTAGGATGATCTCACAACACATAATAAGTTTCAACCTGTTTCCCAACACTATTTATTATAGAGATTCAATGCAAGAAAACTCTCACCCACATCTCAACTAATCACAGAATCGTTACAGTGTGGAACCAGGTCATTTTAGCCCTGCATTTCCCATGGCTAATCCATCCAGCCTGCACACGCCTGGACAACTTCGCATGGCAAATCCACCTAACCGACACATCTTTGGTCTGTGGGAGGAAACCAGAGCACCCTGACGAAACCCACGCAGGCCAGGAGAGAACGTGCAAACTCCACACAGACATTCACCTGAGGGTGGAACTGAACCCAGGTCCCTGGCGCTGTGAGGCAGCAGTGCTACCCACTGAGCCACTGTGCCATCCCCACTGCCCGTTGTCTGAGGAGATAATTTAGTAAGTCCGTTCCAAACCTACTGCTATGAACATTTTTCGATTCGGAGAACATGAACTTTCTTAGTTCCAATAACCTGAACATTTCTAACCAAACTCTGCTGATTTGGAAGTTTTGCAAACTAAACCCTATTTCTGAGGAAACTGGAATCTACCTTTAGGAGAGAAATTAAACATGCTTCTGAATTCAAGCCTGGTGTCTTCTGGACTGAACTGAAAACAAAGCTAATGGCTTTACATGTTTACTGTACTTTTCGGAAAGCCAACATCTTTCCACTAACAACACAGGGATCTGCAGTCACCTGCAGTATGATAAATGCAGCATTTAATCACTGTTCCAAAAGAACTCTCTGAATTTGTATCTTTTTAAAAGAAAATCCTTCATAGAAATAATCAGCATCACCTGACTCAATCCAGAAATTGGAAATTTTGTACTTTCTTACTTTTCTGTATTTTTGACTGTGGACTGAATTCTGAAAACGTAAAGACACAGGAACAGGAGTAGGTCATTCAGCCCATCGTGTCTGTTCTGCCATTCAATGAAATGTTCTTGGCTAATCTGATAATCTTCAACTCCACTTTCCTGCCTTTTTCCCATGACTCCTGATTCACTCACTGATTAAAATTCTACCTGCGTCAGCCTCGAACGTACTTAATGCCCCAGCCTCAGCAGCCCTTTGCAGAAAAGAATTCTACAGATTCACTCCCCTCAGGGAAAAAATTCTTCTCCATCTCTCCAACTCAGTAGCCCTAACTGTGGACTCTCTCAAGAAGGGAAACAACCTCTTATATCTACCCTGTTAAGTCCCCAAACAATCTTGTATTTATTTCTATTCATTTGTGGAATGTGGGCATCGCTGGCCAGGCCAGCATTATTTGCCCATCCCTAGTTGCCCCTTGAGAAGCTGCCTTCTTGAACCACTGCAGTCCTCCTGCTGTAGGTCGACGCACAATGCCATTAGGGACGGAATTTCTGCAGGGCATCTTGTAAATGGTACACACGGCTGCTACTGAGCGTCAGTGGTGGAGGGAGTGGATGCTTGTAGATGTGGTGTCAATCAAGCGGCTGCTTTGTCCTGGATGGTGTCAAGCTTCATGAGTCTTGTTGGGGCTGCCCCCATCCAGGCAAGTGGGGAGTATTCCATCACACTCCTGACTTGGAGATGGAGGAGAGGCTTTGGGGAGTCAGGAGATAAATCACTTGCCGCAGTATTCCCAGCTTCCGGCCTGCTCTCGCAGCCACTGTGTTCATGCAGTGAGTCCAGTTGAGTTTCTGGTCAATAGTAACCCCCAGGATGTTGACAGTGGGGCATTCAGTGATGATAACACCATTGAATGTCGAGGGGTGGTGGTTAGATTGTCTCTTGTTGCTGGTGGCCATAGCCTGGCATTTGTGTGGCGCGAACGTCACTTGCCACTTGTCAGCCCAAGCCTAGATATTGTCCAGACCTTTTTGCATTTGGGCACAGGCTGTTTCAGTGTCCGAGGAACTGGAAATGGTGCTGAACATTGTGCACGCATCGGCGAACATCCCCACTTCTGACCTTATGATGGAGGGAAGGTCATTCATAAAGCAGAAGATGGTTAGGCCCAGGACACTAGTCTGAGGAACTCCTGTCCTAGAGCAGAGATGATTGACGTCCAACAACCACAACCATCTTCCTATGTGTCAGGTATGACTCCAACCACCAGAGAGTTTGCTCCCTGATTCCAATTGATTCCCGTTTTGCTAGGGCTCCGTGATGCCATTCCCAGTCAAATGTAGTCTTGATGTCAAAGGCTGTCACTCTCACCTCACCTCACCTCTGGAATTCAGCTCTTTTGTCCATGTTTGAACCAAGGCTGGAATGAGGTCAGGAGCTGGGTGGCCCTGGCGGAACCCAAACTGGGCGTCACTGAGCAGGTGCTGCTTGATAGCACTGTTACTGACACTTTCCATCACTTGCCTGGTGATCGAGGGTAGACTGATAGGGCGGTAATTGGCCGGGTTGGATTTGTCCTACTTTTTACATATAGGACGTACTTGGGCAATTTTCTATGTTGTCAGGTAGATAGCAGTGCTATAACTGTACTGGAAGAGCTTGGCTAGGGGAGTGGCAAGTTCTGGAGCACAAATCTTCAGTACTATTGCTGGAATGTTGTCAGAGCCCGCAGCCTTTGCAGTATCCAGTGTCTCCAACCGTTTCTTGATATCACGTGGAGTGAATCGAATTGGCTGAAGACTGGAATCTGTGATGCTGGGGACCACTGGAGGAGGCAGAGATGGATCATCCACTCGGCACTTCTGGCTGAAGGTTGCTGCGAATGCTTCAGCCTTATCTTTTGTACTGAAGTGCTTGGCTCATCCATCATTGAGGATGGGGATATTTGTGGAGCCTCCTCCTCCTCCAGCGAGTTGTTTAATTGTCCACCACCATTCTCGACTGGATGTGGCAGGACTGCAGAGCTTAGATCTGATCTGTTGGTTGTGGGATCACTCAGCTCTGTCTATCCCTTGCTGTTTGGTGTGCAAGCAGCCCTGTTTGATACCTTATTTTCAGGTATGCCTGGCATGCCCTCCTGCACTCTCCATTGAACCAGGGTTGATCCCCTGGCTTGATGGTCATGCTTGAGTGGGGGGATATGCCGGGTCATGAGGTTACAGATGATGCTGGAGTACAATTCTGCTGCTGTTGATGGCCCACAGCACCTCATGGATGTCGAGTCTTGAGTTGCTAGATCTGTTCAAAGCCACTCTGCATGGTGATGGTGCCACACAACACCATGGAGGTTATTCTCAATATGAAGGCGGGACTTTCGTCTCCACAAGGACTGTACAATGTTTGCTCTTACCGATGCTGTCACTGTATAACTCTACCAGTTGAAATTCTATTCCCTTTACAGAAAAGGACGACCCTTAAAACTGAGATTCGTGGCATTTTTAAGAAGCATGTTACTAAAACTCATCGCAAGTGTTGCTTGCACTGCTGCTTTGTTAGCCAGGGAGGAGAAAAGAGGGACCACAGCTAGCACCAGGGAGTGTGCACAAAGTGAGATTCGGTCAGAAACCAGTAGGTGATTGGTTTGTGAAGCTCGAACCAGCTGAGGATGACCAAGGGCATCTGCCAGTCAACAATATGATTGGCTGCGATGGAGGTAAACAGCTTCTGGGCATGGATAATGCTGCGAGAAGCCTTCAGTCCCCAGGGAGGGGAAGTCCTGTCTCTCTGCAGTGGAAAATGCCTGAAGAAAGCCACACTTTCTCTGAGCACTTGCTGCAAACTGTTATTTTTAAACCAGTCAGACAGCCAGACAGCCAATCACTTTTTGCCTCCTATAAACAAGTGAAAAATACCTGGAGAGAGAGATGAAGGAGCAGCAAGGCCTGACGAACAGAACCACAACCTCAGGTAGGGGGTGACTGAACTGCTGTCCCAGTTTTTCCTAGCATCCATGACACCATTTTTTTTTGCCCGTTTGCATGTACAAATGGGGAGGGGGTGCTTTATAAAGGAAATACAATTTCAACTGGTACACTTACACAGTGACAGTTTATAATTCTGTATTTGTAGTTATAATCCACCTTTTTAAAAATTCATTAATGGGATGAGGGCATCACTGGCCAGGCAGCATTTATTGTCCGTCCCTAATTGCCCAAAGGGCAGTTAAGAGTCAACCACATTGCTGTGGATCTGGAGTCACATGCAAACCAGACCGGATATGGATGGCAGTTTCCCTGTCTCAAGGACATTAATGAAACACACGGGCTTTTCCAGCCCTCAACAATGGTCACCATTCGACTCCTAATTCTAGACTTTTTAGCAAGAGTGCGACCCAGGCCCCCAAAACATTATCTGGGGCCCTTGGTTAACAGCCCACGATAATACCCACTAGGCCATTACCTCCCCTTATTTGTAATAAACAGGGCTTCTGGTTAAATACCAAAATCTGGCCCATGGTTTCAGTTTGCTGAGGTCAGAAGAGAGACGAATTTAGGAATTTTTGTACACTTTGATAAAATCTAACTTTTGTGATTACTTTGGTA
The DNA here is from genome assembly GCA_024137785.1 of Ginglymostoma cirratum. Classification (NCBI taxonomy): domain Eukaryota; kingdom Metazoa; phylum Chordata; class Chondrichthyes; order Orectolobiformes; family Ginglymostomatidae; genus Ginglymostoma; species Ginglymostoma cirratum. The sequence goes on from JAHRHZ010000020.1 coordinate 2,181,302, forward strand.
ATAGCAAAGTTCAATTCCCAAATTCAAAACAAAAATTACACAAATTCCACACCCTTTGTCACAAACAGACTGTTTGCCACGTTAATAGCATTATAGGAACAGCAGTGTATTCTTCAAAGGAAAATTCCAGAGTGGGTGATTTGCTTTTCCCCCCCCCCCCCCCACCCCGAGTAATTCCTCATATACAGACACTATCATAACTACAGAGTTGTGTGTGTACTGAGTGAAGGGGTAGGAAAGGGTTATGTTTGTTTCAAATAGGAGGTAGTCACATTTTTGTTAGGTAAAACTATTAAGGGATATGGGCCAAAGGCAGATGATTGGCGTTAAACCACAGATTAGCCACAATCTCAATGAATAGCAGAACAGGCTCAAGGGGCTGAATGGCCTACTCCTGTTCCCAAGTGTTATTTAAGGAGCAAAACGGTTTGGATACGGGGGAACAAGCTGGTACTGACTTGAAATAGAGGGGACAAGGCTAACTCAGTTTGCACTGATCCAGCCTGCAACTGATGACACTGTTAAAGAGCCATGAATGACCAGGGGCCTGGCCTGACTCCAAAGACTGCAGGGATGCAGTTAAAACATGTTCTTTCCACACGCGCAACCCCCACCTCCCCCAACCAGTGAGAACAGGTCAGCAATGCAGGGTGTGGGTAATGAGCCCATGCCCTTATCCTACTCAAGCGAAAACATTGGGACATGGGGAATGGGAGCAGTAAGGACACTACAGTCAGTCATTCAGTTGGAAATTGGATAGATGCCTGAATGGGGAGCAGCATTAGAGTGGGATTATTTGGAAAGCTCCTGCAGTTGGCATTGGCATGATGGGCCAAACAGCCACCTATTGCGCTATATAATTCCAGTGAATGGAAATATGCCACCAAAACAGGGAAATAACGATCGTTCCGAACCAAGGGGAATTTTGATACACAAGACATGGTTTAGCCTCATCACAGAACAAAGAATCAGAGACATATTCATGGCACAAAGCCATGGAAAATTCAATGCAAGAGAAAGCCTCCAACTGGAGAAGATTGGGAGGCCAGCAACAACCCACTTTAACTTTATGTTGTGCATGCTGACAATTGGCACACAGCCAAGCTTTACGAAATGTTTGTTTTATTCATTCACAAGGTGTAGGCATTGCTGGCCAGGCTAATACTTATTGACCATCCTAACTGCCCACATTGCTGTGGGTCTGGAGTCACATGTCGGCCAGAACAGGTAAGGATGGCAGTTTCCTTCCCTACAGAATGTTCATGATGCAGATGGTTTTTATATGCAATTCGCAATGGATTCATGGCCATTATTAGACTCTTAATTCCAGAGGCCTTTTCCCCCTTGAATTCAAACTCCACGATTTGAATTCAAGGAAAAAAATTCGAGAATTGAGTCTAATGATGACTACGAATCCATTGTTGATTGCAAGGTTAGCCCATGATCTATCATGACAAGATTTGAACCCAGGGCCGCTGGGTCTCTAGATTAACAATCCAGTGATAAATGCATTAGGTCAGCACTGTCTTTGGAATGTGATAGGAATCCGAAGGTCCTGCCTATCTGAATCTCCAGGAGTAATCTGTCAGTTCAGCTGACGTGTCGTCACTCCCTTTCCCTGTTCGGAATGTTATCAGGGCTTGGCACATTGCCCTGCGTCTCAGCCTCAACTCCCCGGTTTACCTGATAGTCTATTAAGCGCTTGCAGCACTATCAGAAAGATCCTGACAAACTTTCTCTTGGTCAGATCGGCTCCATTGCACCAACAAGCTAATAAGTTGGTACAGGAGAGGAAACAATCGTAAACTGAAAACCAGCAGAGAGAAAGTGTAAACCTTTGGTCTGTGGTAGGTGGCATAAACCACAAAATAACACACAGAACAGGGACAAGGCATTGTGCTTATTCCCAGGAACTGGGCGGAGGACCGTGAATGGTAGATCTGTGAGTGCAACGCAGAACTTGTACAACCTCCTTAATAGCTCAGACATTGTTGGCCATTAATTATTCTTGCTTTACCAGTGAGTAGTTCTCGTTTGCAGAATGCAGCCAAAACAAACTTGTGTTCAAACCCCTTCCGTGGAATCTCCTCCAGCTCCACATCCCTCTGAGAACTCTCCCACTCCTTGTAGTTAGCTTAACCAACCTGCTCAGATACACACTTGGGACTTGAATTTACCTCTGGGACCTGGCCCAGAGGTAGGGGCATTACCACTGCAGCATAACAGACACCCTTGCTCTCTGGCCTTATGGTATCTGCAATCCCAATCATCCCGTGATTGGTGGTATCGCCACAATGTGGAATTGCCCGAGACCTCTCTCCCTCTTGCGGCTCAGTAACAGGTAGTGAGAGAAGTAAGGGCTTGCAAAGTGTGCGCAGACTTTGTACTATGTGAATGTGCAATGGAAGGTTGCTTTTTTTTCTGGAAAATTAGACAAAGACACACCCTCTCCCACATCTGTACCAGCAATCTTGGCCTCATTACACACAAAAGCCAAAACCCACTGATGTTTCACTTTTCACAGATAAATAATGCAATAGATTCACAGAGTATGATCCACAGAATTTTAAGAAAATCCTGAAAAACCATAACAAGGAATTGTGGATCGTGAAAGTCAGAAACGAAGACAGAAATAGCTGGTAAACGTGGCAGGTTTGGTAGGCACAGACCACAGAACAAGCTGCCAGACCTGTTGAGTTTCTCTGGATTGTTTTTGGCCATGGCCAGGCAGCAGAAACAAGATGAACAGGATTGCCTGGGTGATATGGAAAGTGGGAGTTGCTGCTGAGTTTGGAAGTGGTCCAAACCAGGTCCTAACGAGGAGACGACGGAACAAAGAAAGATCGCATCATCCCTCCCAGGCAGGTGCCCCACAGTGTACTGCCATCTTTCACAATACATCGTTTCCCATGAACATCCTCGGCTACTGCACCTCACACAGTTTACGACCTCAAAACAGGCCATTAAGCCCAGCTGGTCCGCCGTAGTGTCACTGGGAGAAAAGATAGCAGCATTCGCTAATGTCACCGGATGAGTAATGTAGAGGTCAAGGTTAATCGTCCAGGTTTAAATCCCAGCATGGTGACTGGTAGAGTTTAAAATCAATGAACAAATCCGGGATCAAAAGCTGCTAACAACAATCACTGCTTATGTCCTTTAGGGAGGGAAATCTGCCATCCTTACCAGGTCTGGTATAAATATGACTCCAGGCCCACAGCAATGCGTCCCAGTCTGAACTTCCTTCTGAAATGGTCGAGCAAGACACCCCGTTAAAGGGCAATGAGGAACGGCAATAAATACTAGCCTTGGCCAATGGAGGGCAGGTTTCTTGCTCGTTTTAACATGGTGACCTTGACTGTCTGCACCAACTTGTCTAAAGCTGAGACTGACACCAATTTTTAATCAGGAAGGGAATCGAGGGTTGTAGGCAAAAGCAGGAGTGGGGAGTTGAGGGTTATCAGGTCAGCCGTGGTCTCACTGAGTGGCAGAGCAGTGGCAATGGGCTGAATGGCCTACTCCGACTCTTATGTCTTGGGAGGGGGACAGGCAGGGTGTCAGTTTACTACTTCATTTGGAATGAGCAGGTCTGCAAGCCATCAGCACGGAAGAGAGGGTGCCAGACGGGTTTCTGTCTCCGGTCTCCAGATGAGACCTGTGACTCCACCAGTGACTCTCAGACAGGTTCACTAGGCTGTAGGCACAGCCGAAACCTGTCCCCCCCGGCAACCTCGCAGGTTTCCTGACAACAATCAAGGAGAAAGAGATACAGGCCCGAGTACAAGGCGCTACAGCCAACAATCTGGAAAATATCTGTTTAAAACAAAGGACTGATATACAATCACTAATTGAAAAATCTGATTGTTAACAGAAGCACTAAGAACTGGGAAGGCCACTCAACGCTTCCCCCAGGTTGGAGTGTGAAGAGGAAATGTCATTCAAGAAGTTTACGATGGCATGACACTTCCAGTTTACAGTCGGACATAATCAGGCCAGCAAGATATGTTTCTTCACCCACCCACATCACAGACAGTGCAAACACAAGGCTGGCTCAGAGCTGCTACACAAAGACAACATTTATATAATACCAGTTTCACAGGAATGTTATAGAACACAATTAGATAACGAGCCACAGATAGGGACAAGTCACCCAAAGGTTGTTCAAAGAGTTAGGTTTAAAGGAGCAGTTTTTGGGCAGTGGGGAGATTAAAGGTTTCGGAGCCGGTTGGTAATCCCACTGGACTCAAAATCCTGAGGCCTGGGTGCCTTTCAACTACATAACGGGGCACTAGGTCAGTGCAGTGAGAAAAAAAAATAAAGTGGATAGTCAGCCATGATCATGTACAATGGCGGGACAGAGTGGATGGGCCGAATGTCGTCCTCCGGCTCCTACACTCCCACTACACGGGAAACAGCGGTTCAAATCCGACCGCGACAGTTGATGGAAATAAAATGCAATTCATACATCTGGAATAGAAAGTTAAAATTAGCAGCAATAACGACACCATTGTTCATCGTTGAAAAGGCCCACCTGGGTCACTAATGTCTCTCAGATAAGGAAATCTGCTGTCTTTACCAGATCTGACCCACATGTGGCCTACACAAGAATGTGCTTGACTCTTAGCTGCCCTTTGAAATAGCCTAACAGCCACACAATTGTATCAAACTATCTGACAAACCACTTAACACCAACCTGAACACTGGAAATTACAGCAACAAAACGGCCACGTTGACCCTGCAAAGTCCTCTTACGAATGTAGGGGTTGGTGCCAAAATTGGGAGAACTGCCTCACAGACTTGTCAAGCAAAAGCCTCACAGAATCATACCTTACCATGTCCCAGACACCACCATCACCATCCCTGGGTATGTCTTGTTCCAGAGGCAGGAGAGACCCAGCAGAGATGGTGGCACATAGTGATATACGGTCAGAGGGCATCAACATCGAACAGCACAGTACAGGCACTTTGGCTCACGACGTTATGCCGACCTATTATCCTACTATGTGGGCTGTGGATCCCAGCAAGTCACATGGCATAAAGTCGAACACGTTAGGAACTTTCCTGCTCATTACCATCTCTTGACCACTTCCCATCCCACCCCTGGGCTGACAAATCAGTGACTCTTTGTGTTGAACTCCTCCTCAGGGGGTGGTAGTGGTAACGTCACTGGAATTGTTACCCAGAGCTCCAAGCCAATGCTCTGTGGTCAACAAACGTGGATCTGGAAAAGCACAGCAAGTCAGACGGCATCCGGGTTTCACAGGTCGGCGCAACATCAAGAGCCGAAGGGCCTGTACTGCGCTGTAATGTTCCGTGAGGAGCAAGAAAGTCAACGTTTCAGGTCAGGACCCTTCGTCAGGACTTTCAGCCCGAAACACTGACTTCCCTGCTCCTCAGATGCTGTCTGACTTACTGTCCTTTTCCAGCTCCACATTTATTGACATTAGCTTCCAGCATCTGCAGCTCCTATTGTCTCCAATGTTCTGGGGTCATGGGTTCAAATCCCACCAATGGCATGGTGAGTTCAATAAAACTCTTAAATAATCACGTGACCTAATGGTAACCATGTAACTCACATCTCTTGTTGTAAAGACTTGGTCTGGCCTACACATGACTCCAGACCCACAGAAACGTGGTCAGCTCTTCACAGCATTGGTTTCAGGTCCTGTTAACATTCGGCCCATCAGCCCTGCACCAGCTCTTCAGATCAGAGCCAATGCCCTGTCTTTTCCCCACACCCACTTGCACCATGTTTCTCCACATAACCATCCCATGCCCCTCTTGAATGCCTCACAACAGAACCTGCCTCCCACCACATTTCCAGGCAGTGCTAACCACTCGCTGGGTGAAAAGGTTTTCTTTTGTCATATCACCCTGGCTTGTTTTGCACATCGCTTGGACTCCAGTGGCTGAAGTTCCTTGTACGAACTCTCAGCCACTTTGGAGCGATTAGGAAAGGGCAATGAATTTCATGAACAAATAAAACAAACAGCACTTGGATGAAGCACAGAGGGTGGCAAGGCCAAAGAAGGTTCTCTGGGTGGGGGATTTCAATGTGCTTCTCAGAGCGGCTCGGCAGCAGCGGTACTACTGATCGAGCTGGTCATTACCTTCTCAGGGCAAATAAACTTGGACAGTTAGCACTGGCACAGCCAGTATCACCCACACTGAATCCCTACAGTGTGGAAGCAGGCCATTTGGCCCATCAAGTCTACACCAACCGTCCAAACAGCATCCCACCCAAACCCACCCCATCCCTGTAACCCTGCATTTCTCGTGGCTAACCCTCCCAACCTGCACAGCTTTGGACTGTGGGAGGAAACTCATGCAGACTCTAGGAGAATGTGCAAACTCCAAACAGACAGTTGCCTGAGGCTGGAATCGAACCCAGGTTCCTGGCGCTGAGGCAGCAGTGCTAACCACTGAGCCACCTTGCCACCCCAAATCTCAGAAAAAAATAAAGGCATAAAAACACAATTTTCAAACCTCAAATACAGCTCTTGATATGATTTGGACACAGCTCAGGGATGGTGCAGCTGAGTTTCACATGAATTAAAATGAACAGGGGACAGTGGGAATGAGGGGCACTGGGACAGTGCTAAAAAAAATATAAATGTTAGGGGAGATTTTGGATTCCATCTCACTGGATTTCTAAAAGGCTTTCATGCATGGTCTATCAGGGCAGGGCAAGTGTGATCTTGTGGCAACTCTCCATCTGTTAGTCCCATGCCAAATTTCTGTTGTCATTTCTCTGCAATGTGGTTGAGCGGGTGTTTTTTTTGAGTCTACGTGAATACTTTTCCAAGCTTTTGAATACCTTATTCAAAACCTTGAAACAGTCGTCTCTTTTTGGTTGCCGAACCTGACTCTGAAATTTCCAGGGTTCAATTTCAAGGTGTAACTTCTTCCTTTAAAGTTCACACTGCCTTGAGTTTATTCAGAGAAGCGGTAAATAGTGTCCAAACTAAAGTTATCAATCCAAACCCCTACACACGGTCTCTGCAACTCCTCTCTCACTCACAAGTGCACTGTGAACAGAGGTCAGAATCCAAAGAAATGTAAAAAATAGGAATAGGCCATGCAGCCCTGTACTGTAATCATGGCTGATCACCCAACTCAGCCCCCTGTTCCTGCTTTCTCACCCTATCCTTTCATCTCTAACCCTAAAAACTATATTAACTCCTTCGTGAAAACATTTTTAGCCTCAACCACTTTCTGTGGGAGAGAATGCCACAGGTTCCCCACTCTCTGGGTGAAGGCATTTCTCCTCATCGCAGTCCTAAATGGCCTAAATTTCATCCTGAATTGAGCTGTAGGGCAGCGACCACTCTGTTATGGAGACTGTACAAAACCATCAGGGAATATGATCCTTTGAGAGATTGTCAGGGTTACCTTAATCCTAAGCCATTTGAAAACAGACATCGCCTTGAGTAGCCTTCATCCAGCAGGTCTCTTTACCCCTCACATATTCCACATTACCATCACTATCTGCTGGATCTGCACTTCCAATGTTACAGCTCACTCCTGTCGAGGTCCAGTCTCCTCAATCCCTGCTCACATTTCTACCCCCCAGCCCAGGAATCGGATCAGTTCAGTTTGGCTTCGCTAAATAGCTTCCAAGGGGAGTCCACCCTTCCTAGCTCTAGAACCCAAAGCTATCAACTCAAGTACTTCAAAGAAGGGCATAGATAAGGTAGATAGCCAAGGTTGTTTCCTCAGGGTAGGGGAGTCTAAAACTAGATGGTACAGGTTTAAGGTGAGAGGGGAGAGACACCAAAAGGTCCAGGAGGGGCAATTTCTTTCACCCCACACACAGCAAGTGCAGAGTGTCTGCAACAGGCTGCCGTAGGTAGTGGTGGAAGAAAGTACAGTTTTTTTCATTTAAGAAACATTTGGACAGGTACATGAGTGGGATAGATAATGTAGGGATATGGACCAAACACAAGCAAATGGGACTAGTTTAATTGTGAAAACTGGGTGGCATGGATAAGCTGGGCCAAAGGGCCTGTTTCCATATCTCTAAGGTTTATTCAAACCAGCTTCACTGACACCAGTCCCCAGCTGCTGAAAAATTCATGCTGAAAACTTCTATCACATCCCCGAGTTTTACTAAAATCACCGACAAAGGCCCTCTCCCTCTGCATCTTGCCCCTTCTTAATAATCCTTCTGAGGTAACTACAGGATGGACGAGCTACAAATCTTCAGGATTTTATGGTTTACCCTCACCTTTCCTTCAGATTCACAAGCATCGATAAAGAGATTTGAATCCGGTCATAGTCACAAGACAGATCACATTATTTAAAAATCAGTGATGTTCAAACAATCCACTTTAATAATCAACACTTGTGCCAGGCCTAATTATCCTCTGGGTCAACACCCTAGATAACTATTTCCCGACCAGTTCCTTTCAGACAACTTAATCACAAGCCAAACATTTCCTCTCGTGGTCGGCCATCAGATAGCTTCATTGTTCCGAAAAAATTAACGTTTACATTTGCAGGTCACTTCAATCTGAAGAGCCTGTATGATGTAAAATTTGACAGCACAAAAACTGACCATCCAGGTCATCTGGGCAACATTTCTCAACAGCCTCACTCATGTTACTCCATCTCAGCCGTTCAACAAAATCTTCTTTTCCCTTCTAAACCACATGCGTTATCAGACTTCCCTGAAATCACATCCATGTTATTCAGGCATGATTGAACAGGAGTGCAGACTCGATGGGCCGAATGGCCTTATTCATCTCAATCACTCCCCGTGGGACTCACTTCCTCACACTCCCACTCTTTAGGGAATGAGGTTTCTCCTGATTGGATTAAATGGGATGTGAGGTTTATAGCTCGAGTTTTTGTCTCATCAGGAATTGCACAAAGAAACATTTTCTCTACGCCTACTCAAACAAGCAATTGCAAAATTTTAAAGTCTTCATTTCAGTCACCTTTCAGTCTTTTCTTTCTACAAGTACCATGCACAGGACAGACAGGAAAACATTACAAATCCAACAATGTGCAAAATTGCACATAAAAAGCAGGAAAAATCCAACCTGGCCAATTACCGCCCCATCATTCTATTCTCGATCATCAGTAAAGTGATGGAAGGTGTCACTAACAGGGTTATCAAGCAGCACCTGGTCAGTGACGCCCAGTTTGGGTTCTGCCAGGGCCACTCAGCTCCTGATCTCATTACAGCCTTGGTTCAAACATGGACAAAACAGCTGAATTCCAGAGGTGAGGTGAGAGTCACAGCCCTTGACATTAAGGACCACATCAAGGAGCCACAGCAAAATTAGAATCAATGGGAATCGGCAGAAAGCTGGGTGGGGGTTTGGGGAAAGAGACCCTCTGCTGGCAAAAAGGAAGGTAGTCATGGCTAGATAACAAGGTGTGGGGCTGGATGAACACAGCAGGCCGTTGGAGGTCAGTCATCACAACCTCAGGACATCTCAGCAGACATTGTGTCCTAGGCCCAACCACCTTCAGCTGCTTCAATGGCCTTTCCTCCATCATAACGTCAGAAGCAGGGATGTTCACTGATGACTGTGCAACGTTCAGCACCATCCGTGACAACTCAGATACTGAAGCATTCCGTGTTCAAATGTAGCTAGACCTGGACAACATCCAAGCTTGGGCTGACAAGTGGCAAATAGCATTACTGCCACACAAATGCCAGGCAATGGCCAACTCCAACATGAGAGAATTTAACCATCATTCCCTTCACAATCAACGGCAATACCATCACGGAATCCCCCACAATCAACATGCTGGGGATTACCATTGACCAGAAACTCAACTGGACTTGCCCTACAGTAATAGAGTATAGTATTGTGGACCAGCCTCCACATTAGATCAAAGGCTAGCAATACTGCGGCAAAGAATTCTCCTCCTGACTCCGCAAAGCCTGTCCATTATCTACAAGGCACAACTCAGGAGTGTGATGGAATACTCCCCACTTGCCTGGATGGGTGCAGCTCCAACAACACTCAACAAGCTTGACACCATCCAGGACAAAGCATGTCACCACACCCACCGCTTCCACAGCTAACAGTCAGTAGCAGCAGTGTTTACCGTCGACAAGGTGCATTGTAACAATGTTCCTGAAATATCACTTTCCAAACCCACTACCTCTGCTAGCCAGAAAGGCAAGAGCAGTAGGTACATCGGAACACACCTCACAATCCTGGTTTGGAAATATATCATTGTCCCTTCAGTGTCACTGAATCAGCACCCTGGAATTCCCTCCCTAATGGTCCAGAGTCCCTACACCACATGGACTGCAGCAGTTCAAGAAGGCAGCTCACTCACTACCTTGTCCTGGGCAATTAGGGATGGGCAATAAATGCTGGTCTAAGTCAGTGACACTCACATCCCATGAACAAATGAAAAAATACATTCCTACGGCGCTGTTTTGAAGTGCAGAGGAATTAGCCTCACTTTCCCAGTCAATACTCATACCTAACCCTACAAACCTAGCCAATGATCTCATTGTTGTTTGTGGGATTGACACAAATGTAAATTAGCTGCTCAGTTACACTCAGTGTTCAATTATGAAGAAACCACACCCTGTCTAAACTAGACAGAGCATGCCTGAATGGAGGCTAGCTGCATTAAGTATGGGAACTACCATTTTCCAAGCACTGTGAATAAAGTTGCTGCAGAAACAGAACCTAGAACTGGTGTATTACCTCTGCATTATCTCCAGAAAATACACCTTGGATCCAATGACTTCATGGGGAAAGCATGGGGTAATAGAGTGAAGCTGCTCTTGTAAAGAGTTGGCATGAATAGAGACGGGCCAAATGGCCTCCTGTGTCACAACTTTTGAGTTTCATAAGGAACGTACACAATTTACTGCAAAGTATTTTGGAAAATCCTGGGAGCACATAGAATGTTTTACATATACATTCTTCAACTGTGGTAATATGTTTACTTTTTGATCTGTTCACAAAGCACAAAGTGTAGAACAACTGCAGAGAATGTTCACAATGTTAGTTTTGAAGTGGAGATGTCAGCAAAGAACACAGAGACACTAACCGTCAGACCAGAGAAGAAACATGATGTTTTTGTAAACTTAAGTCAAAAATCACACCACACCAGCTTACACTCCAACTGGTTTATTTGATAATGCAAGCTTTCGTTGCTCAGCTCCTTCCTCAGGCATAAACTTAAGTCAGTGACAAAGATTGCTCCCTCATAAAAGGCAGCAAAAAATCCCATCTGTGTTGAAATTCTAGCCACTTCTGGAATTATTGAGTCAAAGTTCCCATTAATATGAGCATTACTGAGGCTCAATTATTTCCCGTCAGAAGAATGCAAAATATGGAAAATTCAATCCTTTTATCCACAGCTATTTGAGAAGCACCATTGCAGATGCACACCCTTCATTTCAGGGCTAGGAATGACATGCGAGAGGTCAAGACAGAACCTCTCGTGGCACACGCACATACCCTTGAGTGCATCTACTTAAAATTCCTCCACAGTTACTCCCACAGGGTCCTTATGAACACAGAGATATTCCCTGCTGCTGGAGCTCAGTTGCTGCAGTTTTCACTAACAATCTGCAGTGCGCTGCCTGCAAATAGATCGAAGGATATGTCTGAGCCAATATCACAATCCAATCTATCTGGATATTTTTCATCTTTGTCAGTGGGAGCTTGCTGCGCACAAATTAGCTGCTGCAATTCCTACATTACAATGTTCACAACACTTGAAGTACTGCACTGTTTGTCAAGTGCTTCTGGACATCCTGAGGATATGAAAGATGCTACATTAATCCAAGTTTCTTCTTTCTTCTTGTCTTTTCATTCTATATTCCACTTCATTCACCTGGCTCGTGGCTTCCACAGTTCCTCATCAAAGGGTGATCCTGAGGCAGCTGGCTAATAGTCCAAATGTCACGTGGTGATGAACCTTCAGGAGGAACACAGTCCTGGGTCTGGCCTCACGCAAACAGGTGGCAGCACTGCAGTTCTCAGCCCACAGTCTAAGAATATGAGGTTGGTCATTGAGGACTGAGATGAGGAGAACCATCTTCACCCAAAGAGTGGGGAGCCTGTGGAATTCTCTGTCATTGAAAGGGGCTGGGTCCAAAACATTGAATGTTTTCAAAGAGTTAGATATAGTTCTTTGGGCTAAAGGGATCAGAAAGTATGGCCGGGGGCGGGAAAAAAAAAACGGGAACAAGGCACTGAGCTGGATTGATCATATCTATTGGTACAGCAGGCTGTAGGGGTCGAATGACCTACTCCTGTTTTCAATATGTCTCTCTTGGTGTTGCTGAGACTTCCAGACATAAACTGGATCTGGTTTAGCTCAAACGTGTGGAGAAAGAGACGGTCTCCTGAAGTTGGAGGTTAAGAAATATCTGACAAGATATCGGTGAGTCAGAGCTGTCCGCACAACTATTGGAACTGTGTTTGTAAATATTTACGGGTACGCCAATGAATTGACTAACTTGCTCAGCCATTTCAGAGAGCAATTTAAGAGTCAACCACATTGCTGTGGGTCTGGAGTCACATGGAGGCTGGAGCAGGTAAGGACAGCAGATTTCCTTTCCCAAAGAATATTAGTGAACCAGATGGGCATTTACAAGTAATCTTTCACAGTTACCAATTCTGACCGGTTTTGATTCAAGATTTATAAAACTGAATTAATTGAAATTCCCCAGCTGCACAGTGGAATTTGACCTTGTATCTGTGAGTCATTAATCCAGGCCACTGGATTTTCAGACCAGTAATATTATTACTGCATCCGAGACTGTCTCTGCCTCAACCCACATACAGCCCAAAATACAGGGAGAAACAGACAGGAATAAACTTTTTTCCCTGGAGGGATCAATGACCATAGAATGGGCTCTCTAACTTCAAGTAATGTTGATCTTGCTTTGTGCACCTCCTGTGCAGTGTAACCTGTACACCTCACACTGTCTGAGCATCCTCTGATCTGTATGTCCTTGCTTACTATGATCTGTCTGGACTATTCGCAAAAGCTTTTCACTGTACTTATGTACATACGACTACAATAAATCAAATCAAATTTAAGGGAAGGGGCAGGAGGTTTAGAGGTAATGTGAAGAAAACCGTTTTCTCACCCTTGAAGTGATGGGAATCTGGAACTCACTGCCTGGCCAGCACGGCGTCTCAGCGGTTGGCACTGCTGGCTCACCGCGCCAGAGACCCAGGTTCAATCCCACCCTCGGGTAACTGTCTGTGTGGAGTTTGCACGTTCTCCCTGTGTCTGCATGGGTTTCCTCCAGGTGCTCCGGTTTCCTCCCACAGTCCAAAAGATGTGCAGGTTAGGTGGATTGGCCATGCTAAAGTACCCACAGTGCTCGGGGATGTTAAGGTTAGGTGTGTTAGGTATGGGAAATACAGAGTTAGGGATGGGTCTGGGTGGGAAGGCCTTCAAAGGTCAGTGCGGACTTGTTGGGCTGAATGGCCTGTTTCCACACTGTGGGGTTCTATGAACACTGATCACATTGAAGTAGTATTTAGATGCGCACTTGCAACACCAACTCATAAAAGGCCATGGGCCAAGTGCTGGGAAATGAGATTAGAAAAGTAAGATGGCTGACTTTGACTGGCACAAACAAGATAGCCCGGAGCGTCTTTTTCTGTGCTGTAGAGTATTTCTCTAACAAAATAATTATTTATTGGTCATCAACCCAGAAGGTTTTTGATTGGATCCCCTGAAAGGAAGTGGCAGCCAGTGGTTTCATCTGATTGGTAAATAAATAATGACTAATAGTCATTGTCACGTAAACTCAATTGCCAACCTCTCTTTCATGCCCAAACAAACTCATAACCTTTGTGTGTGTTTGTTAGGAACTCAATACGTGGAGGATAAGAGTTTATTACTTGATTGCAAGGGTTTTGTTTCCTTGGTTACCAGATGATATGAAGTTGCTATTAGCATGCAAAGTACATCTCTTGTAGAATTGTTCAAAACAGGAAGCAGGACATTTGGTCTATCAGATCTGTACTAGCCCTTTGAAAGGGCTATCCAATAACTCTGCAAATTATTGCTTTTATCTTAACTCATTCCAGACCCACAGCAATGTGGTTGACTCTTGAGTTGCTCTCTGAAATAGCCGAGCAAGCTACTCAGTTCAAGGGCATGCCTGTAAATACTGACACACACAATTCCCATAACTGCATGGACAATCCCAGCTCACCAACACTGTGTCACCAACTAGGCCTGCATTTCTTTCCCATCCACTAGTTGCCCAGAAGAAGGTGGTGGTGAGCTGCCTTCTTAAACCGCTGCTGTCCATGTGCTGTAGGTTAACCCCCAATGCCATTAGGGAGGAAATTCCAGGATTTTGACCCGGCAACAGTGAAGGAACAGCAATATATTTCCAAGACAGGATGGTGAGTGGCTTGGAGGAAAACTTGTAGGGGGTGGTGCTCCGATGTATCTGCTGCCCTTGTCCTTCTAGATGGAAGTGGCCGTGGGTTTGGAAGGTGCTGTCTGAGGATCTTGGGTGAATTTCTGCAACACATCTTGTAGATAGTACACACTGCTGCTACTGAGCGTCGGTGGTGGAGGGAGTGGATTTGGTGCCACTTCAGCAGGCTGCTTTGTCATGCATCATAGATAAAAGGTACTGCAGATGCTGGAGAATCCGAGATAACAAGGTGTGGGGCTGGATGAACACAGCAGGTCAAGCAGCATCATAGGAGCAGGAAAACTTGACGTTTCGGGCCTAAACCCTTCATCAGAAATGGGGGAGGGGAAGAGGGTTCTGAAATAAATAGGGAGAGAGGGGGAGGCGGATAGAGGATGGATAGAGGAGAGGATAGGTGGAGAGGAGGCAGACAAGTTGAAGAGGCGGGGATGGAGTCAGTAAAGGTGAGTGTAGGTAGGGGGGTAGG
>JAHRHZ010000020.1:2196568-2212381 GCA_024137785.1 Ginglymostoma cirratum
CAGGTGTTCTGCAAAGCGGTCCCCAAGCCTCCGCTTGGTTTCCCCGATGTAGAGGAAGCCACAACGGGTACAGCGGATGCAGTATACCACATTGGCAGATGTGCAGGTGTCGTGCATCATGTTGAGCTTTGAGTGTTATTGGAGCTGCCCCCATCCAAGGAAGCGGGGAATTTTCCATCACACTCCTGACTTGTGCCTTGTAGATGGTGGACATGCTCATTACGTCTGTCCAAGGAGGCAATATGGAAATCCCTCAGTTATGCTCCGTGGCCTGGACTTTCTGTACAAGTTGGTGCAGTGGGTTTAAATCCATGAGCCTGGTGAGGTGAGAGATAACATGCCCAAACAGGAACATGAAAGAGTTAAAAGCTCCATTGTTTGACCTGCAGATCATACTCGGCACTGGAACCCAGGCAGAGTTAGACAAGCACTCTTAACCCCAGAAACAGTGATCTATTTGCAAGGGTGCCTTCATTGTCACATTTTATATTCCACTGTGACTGATCTATCAGGGCTCCCCCGTGTTACCAGTGCAGGGTATGTAAAAGTGTTCAGATTACAGCTGAAGCCACATGGTCATTGGGTTTGATCCTACGGCTTTTTTAATTTTACCACACTGGCTCTCGGTATCATCACAAGGGAGGTGTCTCACCCATCTATTTCGCAACCTGCTCAGGTCCCAGCTCTCAGTGTCTCAGCATAACCCACACTCACCCACCATCCACCCTGAAACACCCCAGGCCACTGCATCCCCACTCACCCTGAGATGGAAAGCAGTGAGTTTACTGTGCTGCCTCTTGGAGGGGCACACCTGCCGTCTGGAGAGAGACGGATCAGTCAGAACCATATTCGCTGGGGTTTAGAAGAATGAAGGGGGGGGTCTCATAAAAACCTATAACATTCCAACAGGACTAGGCTAAGATTAATACAGGAAGGATGTTGCCGATGACCAGGGAGTCCACAACTGGGGGGTCACTGCCTAAGAATACGGGGCAGGCCATTGAGGACTGAGATGAGGATAATGTCTTCACCCAAAGAGTGGGGAGCCTGCAGAATTCTCTGCAACAGAAAGCAATTGAGGCTGAAACACTGAATGATTTCAAGAAGGAGTTTGATATAGTTCTTAGGGATTAAGGGATTAAAGGGTATGGGGGAGAAAGCAGAAACAGGGGATTGAGTTGGATGATTAGCCATGATCATACTGAATGGAGGAGAAGGCTCGAAGGCCGAATGGCCTATTCCTGCTCCAATTCTCTATGTTTCTGTATAAAATCTGCTTCCCCACACCCACCCCAAAACCTGCATCCATCCTCCCCAAAACCCACATTGCCCCATCAACCCCGACATCCCCTCCCCCCTCCAAAACCACCTCCACCCGATGGCTCTGTCAAACAAGGAAGAAAAGTGCCTGGAATTAAATATTCCCACCGCACTCAGAGAAGCAGCTACTATTCAAATTAGCAGACTTTGCAAAACCACAAAGCACCCTGAACCAGTTTTTAAGCAAACATTAACAGAAGTGGCGAAGAAATTAATGACAGTAATTAAAACAAAGGAAATCCAGAAGGATGAGCTGAGATGAGATTCAAAAGCTCTGAAGAACTGAGGTAAATTTACCAAAGAACTTTCCTTTTCTTCTAATTTGAAGCACAAAATGATTCCGCAAAATAACGACCAATGGTATTTTCTGATTTGTTGTTCTCACGTCTCTGTTTCGAAGAGAACAGATGACCCACTGCCCAATAGCATTCTTGACCTTTCACCCCACACAAAGGACCAGCAGCAGCAATTCTGGGACAATTGAGTGGAGTTGGTCACAATTACAATGGGCGACTGCTTTCAGGAAGGACAATGAGGGTTTCAAGTGGTTTGCTGTCAAAGGACTGGACAACTATTCAAATGGGTTACAATAGTGATTTTCCCCAAGTGATCAGAGATGGGCCACATTAGACAGCAGGTTATCATCCTTAGTTAAAGCAAAAGGGAAATTCAAGAATGTTTTTTAGGATTTCAACATTTTACGAATCATGACAAAGAACACAACATACAAACACTCATCCCTAAATTAAAATCAAACCACTGCAGATAACAGAAATTGGAAACAAACAAACAAACAAACAAACAAACACAGTCCACTGGCGAGACTTAGCAGTTCTGGCAGTGGACAGAGAAACATAGTTAACGGTTTGAATCTGATACAAATTCTTCAGAACAATGATCTGTATGTCCTATGTTATGATCTGCCTGTACCGCTCGCAAAATAGGACTTTTCTCCGTACTCAGGCACATGTGGCAACAATAAATCAAATCAAGAAAAGTCTCTTGAACAGAAAGTTCTGAACGAAAAGTCATTTTCACCTCAGAACGCTAACTCTGCTTTGCTGTCCAAAGACACTGCCAGACCTACACCGCAGCACGTTATCAATTATAGGGCATTCAGCCGAGGGCCCATTGCCTCCAGAACACCTCTCCTCCATTTCCAACACGACCCCCAACCCCCAACTTGCCCTGCAACTGCAGAATGTCACACCTGCCCATTTACTTCCTCCCTCCCGAGTATCCAAGCCCCCCCACACACCTTCCAGGCAAAGTAGCACTTCACACAATCCAGTCTACTGCAGTCGCTGCCCACAGTGCGGTCCCCTCTACACTGGGGAAATGAAGCACAGACTGGGTGACTGCTTCACAGTACACCTATGCTCTGTCCGCAAAAATGACCCTGACCTCCCTCTCATCTGCTCCCTGGCAGTGTCTCGGGCTCACTGCATTGCTCCAACAAAACTCTGTTTCAGTTTCTGCTTGGGGACCCAACAGCCTTCTGGGTCCTCTTCTATTTATGATTTTTGTGGATGATCAGGATGTAGGAGTGGAAGGGTGGATTAGTAAGTTCACGGACGATATGAAGGTGGGTCATGTTGTGGACGGTGCGGAGGGCTGTTCTAGGTTACAAAGGGGGCATTGACAAGATGCAGAGCTGTGCTGAGAAGTGGCAGATGGAGTTTAACCCTGGAAAGTGTGAGGGTGATTCATTTTGGAAAGACAAACTTGAAAGCAGAATACAGCGTTAATGGAAAGATTCTTGGCAGTGTGGAGGAGCAGAGGGATCTTGGGGTTCATGTCCACAGTTCCCTGAAAGCAGCGACCCAGGTGAATAGAGTTGTTCAGAAGGTGTATGGTGTGTTAGCTTTCATCAATAGAGGGATTGAGTTCAAGAGCCACGAAGTTATGCTCTAGCTATACAAAAGCCTGGTTCGGCCACATCTGGAGTATTGTGTCCAGTTCTGGCCACCTCATTACAAGAAAGATGTGGAAGCATTAGAAAAGGTGCAGAGGAGATTTATCAGGATGTTGCCTGGAATGGAGGGAAGGTCTCACGAGGAAAGGTTGAGAGAGCTTGGGCTGTTCTCTTTAGAACGACGAAGGATGAGAGGTGACTTGATAGAAGTGTACAAAATGATCGGAGGTATAGACAGCCAGAGACTTTTTCCTAGGGTGGAGGTTGCTATTACGAGGGAGCATAGTATTAAAAAGTGAGTGGAGGTAAATATAGGAGAGACATCAGAGATAGATTCTTTACTCAGAGAGTGGTAGGGGCATGGAATGCATTGCCGGAGAGGGTAGTGGAGTCGGCCTCATGAGGGGCATTTAAGCGGCTATTAGATATGCATATGGATGATGGTATCAGGTAGGGGTGGAGGTTAGATAGACCTAAGGATTAGGGTAAAAGTTCAGCACAACATCGTGGGCCGAAGGGCCTGTACTGTGCTTTTCTATGTTCTATGATATAATATCAACAATTTTAGGGCGTGAACATCTTCTCCCAGGTCCTTAACCCCAAACCCACACACCAGACCTTGTAATCATATGGGCCGCTCCCAAACACAACACATTGTCAGCTATTGATGGTCTCCATTTGTACCTATATTCATTCTCCCAGGGTGACCTTTACTAATTACACACAGACTCACTGTTTTTATTGAACTTCACTAATTCCTTTATCTGCCCAATTGTTTCTCTCTCTCCCCCTCCAAAGTCCATCTCTACCCATTGTTTACTGCCTCACCTTCCCTGACCCCATCTTCAGCATACAACTTTTCCTGAGCTACAATCAATTCTGAGGGTCACTGGACCCGAAACGCTAACTGTGCTTTCTCTCCACAGATGCTGCCAGACTTAGTGAGCTTGTTCAGCAGTTTCTGCTTTTGATTCAGCCAAACCAGATTGCGTTCCACGAGTCTTCCTCCCTTCCCCCCCACAAACCATGCCCCCTCATCTCACCCTTGCAGCATTTCCTTGTATTCCTTTCCCCTCTCATGCGCTTATCCAGCATTCCCTTACCATCCCCCTCAACTGCTCCCTGGTTCCACATTCTCACCACTCTCGGAAGCTTCTCCCGAATTGCTGATTTAACTTAGTGTGTACCTCTCATATTTCTGACCTCCAGAACCTGTCCCCTGAACCCCCCGACAAATGGAATGCCTCCTCTTTGTCAACCTTACCCTGTTCTGAAGAGAGAATTCAGGCTTTTTCTGCAAGTAACCCTACACTTCCCAGAGAACCTGATGAAAATCAAACACAAAAGCTCTGCCTTTTCAACTCTCGCGGGGGTGGGGATATCAGCAGAAAAGCAATTGAGACGTACTCTTTAAAGGACGCTTAGAGCAAATAATCTAAAAGACAACAAAACAATTTCTGGTGTATCAGTCAAACATCTGTTATGCTGAACGGTCCAACTAAATGTGTGACCTTCATCATTCATAGCTAAAGTTTGAAAAGTACAAAATTCCTTCAAATACAGTTTACAAGGGACAATGAAACCTGGTGGGTTTTGATGACTAATTTCAGAAAAACCGGTAGAAGTTATTCAAAGTAAAAATTAATTCATCAGCCACGGCATAGGCTCAGAACAACAAACAGGATGAATCCCTAAGGCTACTTTCACTTTGGAAAGGCAGGGTTAAGGATAATCCAATTATTCTGGCCCATCACCCAGAACCAAGACACACACTACGTGCCTCCTCCACCAGCTCCCACCCCAACCCTGAGAGCAGAAGGAGCTGTCTGCATTTGTGTACGATCCTCCGAACTTGCTCCAGTTTCACTTCACCATTCCCTCCCCCACCACCCCCAGGAAAAAACAAGAACAAATCCGTTTCAAAGGAAAGCTCGGACGGGAAATAAATAGCTAAGTTGCTGACATCTGCCAGTAAATATTTCCATCCATCAGTGTGTGATAACAATTTGGCATCAACAAACATTCCAGAGGCACATGCCAAAGGGGATTTAAATTAAGTTGCAAAGTTAACCCCCTGCCCAGTCACCTATCACATTCAGACACCCGAGTCTCAGTCTTGTCTTACTCTATCCACGACTCACTTGTGTGCCAAACGGTAGATTGTGGAGGACACTTTTTAAAATTATTTTCTTTTTATTATTTTCCCATGTTATAACAAATATCCATCCAACCACAAACCAGGTGACTTGAACGTATCGTGCACATTTGCATTTATGTAGCACCTCCCCACTTGTGGGACATGGCAAGGAGTGTGTAGAGCCAGTTACATATGTTAGAACGTAGTCACTGCTGTAGCATCAGGAAACATGATATCAATGCCCTGCACAACAAGCTCCCACACACATGCATTGTTTGAGCTGATGTGAGCTGAGGGGTGAATACTGGCCCAAGCACCAGAGTGAATTCCCCTGCTCCTTTTCAAAACACTGGCCATGGCACCCTACACTACCACCCAAGGGGGCAAGTGGAACCTCATTTAAACATCTGCAGATACCCCTTGAGACTTGGTGCACCACCTCATTAGTGACATCACAGCGAGGTGAGGGGGTAATAACCACGGCAAGGTATTGTGCAGTGGCACAGCATTTGCCCTGTCAGCTGCCACTGCCTCCGGGGGGCCTGGGCTCCAAACAGCCGCTGAGAGCCACAGCACCAGCAACAAGTCCCTGGTAACGCTGTGGCTGGTGCCAGGACACCAAGAGGGGCTCCAGGATGTTTCAGGCTCACGGCTTCCCTCTCCAACGTGCAGCTTCAGAGGAAGGCAATGGAGTAGGGGAAATATCATTGGGCTAATCTAGAGCTTCAGGTAATAGTCTGAAGACCTGGGTTCAAATCCCACCAAGGTAGATGGTGGAATATGAATTCAACAAAATATGGAATAAAAAAATCTAACAATGACCATTGTTAATTACCATGGAGTCATAGAGCACAGAAACAGACCCCTCAGTCCAACCAGTCCATGCTGACCATACTTCCAAACCAAACTAGTCCCACCTGCTTGCTCCTGGCTCATATCCCTCCAAACACTTGTCAATCATGCACGTATCCAAATGTCTTTTAAACAGTGTAACTGTACCTGTATCCACCACTTCCTCAGGACAAACCACCCTCTGTGGAAAAATAAAAGTTGCCCCTTATGTCTTTTTAAAATCTTTCTACTCACACCTTAAAAATACGCCCCTCGTCTTCAAATCCCCTGCCCGAGGGAAAAGACACCTGCCATTCACCTTACCTATACCCCTCATGATTTTATAAACCTCTAAGGTCACCCCTCAACCTCCAGTGAAAAAAAAATCCCAGCCTATCCAGCCTCTCCTTATACCTCAAACCCTCCATTCCTGGCAACATCCTTGGAAATCTCTTCTGAGCCCTCTCCAGCTTCATAAAATCCTTCCTATAACAGGGAGACCAGAAACTGGACACAGTACTCCAGAAGAGGCCTCACCCACTTGATACATAATCTCAAAACAATATCCCAATTCTTATATTTGAAGGTCTGAACCATGAAGGCAAGTGTGCTAAACATCTTCTTAATCTTAATCATTAAAAACAAACCCATCTGATTCGCTAATCCCCTTTAGGGACAGAAATCTACCATCCTTACCTGATCTGGCCTACATGACCCACAGCAATATGGTTGACTCTGAACTGCCCACTGGCCAATTAGGGACAAGTACAGTAAATGCTCGTCCATCACATTTCTGCGTGAGGATAAAAAACCATCCACCTGACTTCGAGGTGAGACCACAGCAGCACATTCAGGCTATGTGAAATGCTGCGGGAAAATGGCACAAAAAGCAAGTAGAAAAAAATGCATTCTCAAGAAAGAGCTCACATGACTTAGCAGAACATATATTAAATGTACTATGTGCTGTTATGAGACACACTAATGCACAAGGACAGCCCCAGACAAAGTGTTGAACACACACAAAATGTCACTAATTGACAATCTATACTGAACAAGACACTGAAAAATCCCAATACTGCTAGTTCATTATTCCGAAAATATTTTAACATGATAATCCACACATTTTTAAGGATTTAAAAGGCAGAAGCTGCAACAGGGCTGATGGAGATGAGTAAAATGGTTGAGCGCACAGCACAGTTAAGAATGTTCTCAATTTTTACATATAGATAAACTGAGTCTGGTGGAATTCTTCACATTCTTTTACCATTTAAGTCACTGAATATTTTCTGTTGCTCTGACCCAAACACTTGGAGCTCGTTAGTGTGTTGATTCAACAACAAAAACCTGAATTTATATAGCACCTCCAACCAAGCCAAATATTCCTAAGCATTTCACAGCAAAAGTTACCAAAGTTTAATACAAAGCCATATAAGGTGGTGTCAGGACAGGTGATGGAGAAAGTAGTCAGTTTTAAGAATGATATTTAAAAAAATGATAAAAGGGAGAGAGTGAGAAGAGAAGGGAGTGTGAGGAATAGAGAGAGAGGTAGCGAAGTGGAAGAGAAAAAGGCAGAGAGAGATGGGTAGAGAGAAAGGTAGATAGTGAGAGGTAGACAGGGGAAGAGAAAGAGGCTGACACAGAGAAAGAGGCTGACACAGAGAAAGAGGCTGACACAGAGAAAGAGAGAGAGACAGCATGAGAGGGGGAGAGGGAGAGAGGTAGAGAGGGGTAGAAAATTCAGGAGAGTAGTCCGGAACCAAGGACACTGGCAGCTGAAAATATGGTCTCCAATGAAGAAAGGATGACTGGGCAGTCCAAAATAAGAGAAGGGCAGAGATCTGGAACAGTTGTGGGGCTGAACAAGGTAAACAGGTTTGGAAATTGGCAAGGTCAGGGATGGATTTCAGCACAAAGATGGACTCCTCAAATCTGTACCATTTCACGTAAAGTACAAGTGAGGAGAGTCGGTGGGAAAGGAATTCAAAATAAAACCACAACCACTGTTTTCCTTGGTCTGATTTACACAGCAGTTTCATACCTCTTGGAACAAGCCCAACTTCGACTGGCCCTCATTGAGTTGCATGTATGTCAAGCAGCAATTTGTATTCTGGTGAAGATGTAATTTTAGCTCACAGCAATGGCTGCTTTATCCTATCACCAATACCCCTCCTGTTTCAACAGAACTTATTTCCCTCTCCCCAAGTTGGTCCCTGCTCTTTCAGCTGCCACACCTATCTGCAGGAACCTTGCACTGAGGTAGCCCCAACCCTTCCTTGAAAGATCTCTATGGGTGCACTTGCCTTCCACCCTGGTTTGCAGACAATACAAAGATAGGTGGAGGGACAGGTAGTATTGAGGAGGTGGGGAGGGTGCAGAAGGATTTGGACAGGTTAGGAGATTGGGCAAAGAAGTGGCAGATGGAGTACAACATGGGAAAGTGTGAGGTCATGCACTTTAGTAAGAAGAATAAAAGCATGGACTATTTTCTAAATGGGGTCCAAGTTCAGAAGTCTGAAGTGCAAAGAGACTTGGGAGTTCTACTCCAGGATTCTCTCAAGGTAAACTTGCAGGTTGAGTCAGTAGTCAGGAAAGCAAATGCAATGTTGGCATTTATTTTGAAAGGACTTGAATACAAAAGCAGGGGTGTACTACTGAGGCTCTGGTCAGGCCACATGTGCAGTCTTGGGCCCCATATCTCAGGAAGGATGTACTGGCCCTGGAGTGGGTTCACAGGAGTTCACGAGTCTGGTCCCAGGAATGGAAAGCTTAACATAGGAGGAACATTTGAGGATTCTGGGACTATACTCATTGGAGTTTAGAAAGACAAGGGGGGATCAAATTGAAACTTACAGAATACGGAATGGCCTGGACAGAGACGATGTTGGGAAGATGCTTCCATTGGTAGGAGAGACGAGGACCCGAGGGGACAACCTCAGAGTAAAGGGAAGACCTTTTAGAACAGACATAAGGAGAAACTTCTTCAACCAGAGACTGGTGAATCTATGGAATTCACTGCCACAGAAGGCTGTGGAGGCCAGGTCATTGAGTACATTTAAGACTGAGATAGATAGGTTCTTGATTATCAAGGGTTACAGGGAGAAAGCGGGAGATTGGGGTTGAGGAACTTATCAGCCATGATTGAATGGCGGAGCAGACTTGATGGGCCGAATGACCTAACTTCTGCTCCTGGGTCTTATGCTCTTTTATGCTCAATGTTCTACCTACTCCCCTGTTCCTGCTGGGGTTTCCTCATTGCTGGACAAAGTCGGATACTAAGGCATTTCTTGCTGTAGGCACAACGTTTCAGTCCTGGGGGATGGTGGACCATGAGGCAGGAGACAACTGGCACTGAAAACAGCAAAGAGAAAGAGTAGGCCATTAGGCCCTTCAAGTCTGCTCCAACATTCAATTTGATTGTGGCTGATTGTCCCAACTCAGATCCTTGTTCCTGCTTTCTCCCCCATACCCTTTGATCCCTATATCCCCAAGAACTATATCTAACTCCCTGATAACATTTGAAGTTTTGCCCTCAACTACTTTCTGTGACAGAGAATTGCACAGGGTCCCCACTCTCTGGGTGAAGGCATTTCACCTCATCTCAGTCCTAAATGGCGTATGTCACATCCTGAGACTGTGGCCCTGGTTATGGCCTCCCCAGTCACTGGGGTGAAGTGTGACCCCCTTCCCTCCCACCTCAAAACAAGCCATCATAGAACATAGACCAATACAGCACAGAATAGGCCCCCGATGTTGCGCCGACCTGTGAACTAATCTAAGCCCACACCCTACACTATCCCAACATCATCCACTCAGGTCAGCTCTGGGTGAGGTAGCCCTCATTGTATCCAGCCCTTCTCCATTCACTCGTCTCCCCCGGCCAACAAACTTGACCATCCTGTGCTCACCCAACCCCACAGATGCCCACTCCCACCCATCTGCACTGAGACAAAGGCCCTCCAGGTGGCACTGTGGAGTGCAAGAGCTGCCAGTATCTGATTGGTCAGGAGCTGCTCTTGGGGGTGGGGGGAGTTGGCTGAATTGGGGGGCATTCCTCCCCACCCCAATGAATGGATTTCAGAGGAAAGGTCTGACAGGAGGAAGATCCATCAGGCCTCTCCCTGAAGACTCAGCTCAGGAATTTCTGCTGAAGAGCAAGAAAATTGAATCAGTGATACCGAGTGAAAACTGATCATTCTGTCCAACACTCCTGAGGGGTCACACCGCACTCTGGTATCCCGCTGCTGGGTGTCAGAACTTGTGCGTGATTTGGTGAAGAGCTAAACAGGTCAATGAAATAATATAAACACGAGAGCCACTGCTTAAAAGTCAGAATCACTCAATTAAAACGAAGGGGAGGTGAATTTCTCCGAGGGTCATGAGTCTATGCAAGTCTTTTCCTGAAAAAGGGGGAGAAGCAGAGTATTAAACATTGAATACAGTGGGAAGCACTGGGGGGGGGGCGGGGGGGGGGTAGGTTAAACCCCTGTTTTCTGACTAAAATACAAGAGAATGTGAGTCACAGAGTGAGGCCAGGACTGATTTCAAATTTGACCCAACAAGCTCAGCTCAGCTCCCAGCTAATAGGAACATGGCTTCCCCATGGCAAGGATAAACCTGACTGTTCAGAACCAGAAGTATTACACATTAAGAAAATAGAGCTCTGGGAGTCCACCAAAACATTCAAAACTGCTCTCGACAATTACGGGTCAGACATTTAGGCTGAAGGGTGGTTGATATAAATTAGAGATGGGGAGGAATTAATTCTCTCAAAGGGTCATGAGTCTGTGGAATTCACTCCCCCCAAAGTTGGGGGTGGGGGAAGAGAGAGAGACATTAAGTAAATTTGAGGAGGAGATGGGTTGGAGGATTAGAGAGAGTGGGCAGGAAAGTGTTGAGGCCGAGGTATCGATCAGCATATTGAATGGTGGAGAAGGCTAGAGGGGCTGAATGGTCTTCTCCTGCTCCTCGTATTTTTATTCTCACGCTGCTTGGTTCCCATTCGAAGAAAGGAACAGGAGAGGCAGAGGTTGTTCCCCTTATAGCAAAAAACGGTCAACAGTAGAAATCAAAACCAAGTGCTGGAGAAACTCAGCAGGTCTGGCAGCATCTGGGGAGAAACAGAGTTCACGCCCAATTAAAGATAAAGTCCCTACTGTCCCACCAGACCACAGTTTCTGCTCTCTCATTAGGGAGGGACACAATCAGTGGAGGTTTAATCTGAGGGTCACTATATCTCAGGTGAAGGGAGAGGTTGAGAGAGAGTCCTTCATGATAACCTCAACGAGTTTGGCAATTAAACCCACACTGTTGGCATCATTCTGTATTGCACACCAGCCATCCATGAGCTAACTGCTAAGTCTGGTTACTCTTTTTCGCTAACAGTTTTGTACTGGACTTGAGACATGAACTCTATCTCGCTTGCTCACGCTCTCTGTCTGTCTGTCTCTCTTTCTCTCTCCACTGATGTTGCCAGACTTACTGAGTTTCTCCAGGGTTCTGTTTTGATTTCAGATTTCCACAGTATTTTGCTTTGAGTTGCATGCAATTATAAGTTTCTGTTCAGTCCAAATACATTTAATACCATACATAGAGATGTGGTTGCTGACATTCCATTTACACTGGAACGGACTACAGAGAACACATCTTCAAATCATTTTCCGACATGGATTAATGCCCAGGTGTCAAGAAATGCACTCCCACCTATTAGAAATGCAGACACGAGTCTCAGCCAATGATTCTGCAACATTCAAAAATATTTTGGTGGTGGAAGTTTTTATTTTGCGAAAACTGAAATTCTTGCGTCAATTTTCATTATTGAGTCACGACAGATTTAACCTTGCACTCCGCCAAGGTTAAATATCATGTTGGACTCAGCCCATCATTGTTACAGGAATTCTGCCTTTGTACTGGTTATCTGCGATGTGGACATGCTAATGTTGGACTGGTGTGGAAAAGGTCAGAAGTCAGACAAAACCAAGTTATAGTCCAACAGGTTTATTTGAAATCACAAGCTTGTAATTTCAAATAAACCTGTTGGACTAGACCCTGGTGTTGTCTGAGTTCTGACCTTGTCATCTACAGCAAAATTGCGATCGTTAATGAAAACGCTAATCTTGGAGTGATTCAGAGACTTAAAACTCCCCTCCCCCACTGGGATCTGCTGCTGTCCACATAATCAGAATTATCTCAAGAACAATTTCTGACCAAGAAGTATGTTTGAAATTCCCCAAAACACAAAGTTATTTGAGATATGAGATGATGCTAATTTATGTGACAAATTAGCAGCTTGTAATGAAAGGTCATTGCAGAACAAAGTGTGTAATCAGACAAGGATGCAGGGAGCAAGTTTGCAGTAATTAATTACAATGAGGCTCCCCATGCATCCAATGTCCTGCAGCCGAGTGCAAGTTTCAGGCAGCCGTGCACCTCCACACAGCGCGTAACAACAGTTTAGCTTCAACACAAATCACTATTGAATTGTGAACGAGGCTATTTTAAGCATCTGCCGAGAAAGGTAAGGATTTTTCTGGTATCCAACTGAAAACTTTGATCAAACACCAACAAACAAAAGCAAACGTTCATTTGCACTGACAACTGAGGTTGGAGGGAGCCTCCTAGCTCAGGTGGCTGGATGGCCCTTTTGTGGTGCACAGCGATGCTAACAATGTGGGTTCAAGTCCCACACTGGCTGAGGTTACCATGAAGAACCCTCCTTCTCAATCTCTTCTCTGATGAGGCATGGTGGCCCTCGGGTTAAACCCCCACCAGTCGCCTCTCTCTAATGACAGAGAAACCACTATTTTCTCGCAAGACGATGGCAACTTATCTTGAAAGTAAAAGAACGAGACTGCATCATGCAACAATTTATATTGCCACTTGAAAAATGATATAATGTCTCCCAGCGTATCAGTCATTATTAAACAGGAAGGTTTCGGTTTCTTAACTACCTAATGTCTCCAAGCACTCTGCAGCCAATGCATGCGACTTTGGGAAGGTTGCAATGTTGGAAACGCAGCAGCCACATTGTGCATAGCAAGCTCCCACCAACAGCAACGTGATAATGTTTTTTGGACGTTAAGGAAGGGATTCACATCGGATACGACACCAGAGAGAACTCTGCTACTCCTTTTCGAAATGTTATGTGATTGTTTGTACCCAGCCACAGAAGGAGAAGGGATAGCACCGCAGGGCTTCCTCGGTACTCTACGGCCGCCAACCTCAAGCTGTGATTGAACAGTCTCATGATTCAGATGAAAAAGTTCTGCCAACTGAATCACAACCAACACTAAACTACATAGAATGCAGAACCACACAGGATGATATTAGGCCAGGTGAGCAGAAGCATGGTTAATAAGCAATGGATTTAAAGTACAGAGATAAAAGGTACTGCAGATGCTGGAGAATCCGAGATAACAAGCATGGGGCTGGATGAACACAGCAGGTCAAGCAGCATCATAGGTGCAGGAAAACTTGACGTTTCGGGCCTAAACCCTTCATCAGAAATGGGGGTGGGGAAGAGGTTTCTGAAATAAATAGGGAGAGAGGGGGAGGCGGATAGAGGATGGATAGAGGAGAGGATAGGTGGAGAGGAGGCAGACAAGTCGAAGAGGCTTTACTGGAGCCAGCAAAGCCTCTTCGACTTGTCTGCCTACTCCCCACTTATCCTCTCCTCTATCCATCCTCTATCCGCCTCCCCCTCTCTCCCTATTTAT
Organism: Ginglymostoma cirratum; assembly: GCA_024137785.1. NCBI lineage: Eukaryota > Metazoa > Chordata > Chondrichthyes > Orectolobiformes > Ginglymostomatidae > Ginglymostoma > Ginglymostoma cirratum. The sequence goes on from JAHRHZ010000020.1 coordinate 2,210,484, forward strand.
TTCAGAACCCTCTTCCCCTCCCCCATTTCTGATGAAGGGTTTAGGCCCGAAACGTCAAGTTTTTCTGCTCCTATGATGCTGCTTGACCTGCTGGATTTAAAGTACACCTGAGGCAAAGAGGTTAGGGGGTAAGAGATCCCAGAGCTCAGGGCCCAGGTCACTGAAGACAGAATCCAAATGTTGCAGCAATTAAAATTCAGGAGCTCACAGAGCAGGAATCAGAGGATCACATATCTCCAAGGGTGGTAAGGGCAAGAGGCAATTACAGAGGCAGGGAGGAATGAGGGAATTAAAAACCACAGAGAGAAGTTACTTAACTGACAACAAAGATACACACACACACACAGGATTCAGTGAGAGTTGGAGAAACAGGCAGCACCGTTCTGAATGACCAGGAGTTTTCAGGGAGGGGAGAATGTGGGATGCTGGCGAAGATTGCTTGGAATAATCCAATGGAAACAATGGCATGGATGAGGGTTTCAGACGAGCTGAAAGTTATGTATATTACAATGGTGCAAGCAGGCCTCAACAGATGACACGGCCATGTGGCTGTCAGCAATCATTGTAAGCGACAGTAAGGTGAGGGTGAGTCTGATCCAGCCTGAAAGGCAGATGCCAGACAGCAGGGTTGCACTCAGGGACGACAGTAGAGTTGAGCTTTAGTTGGATGTTGTCTTCAGGCTGTCATTGAGATCTACAGTACAGATAAAGGCCTTTGGCCCATTGCATCCACACTGGTCAAAAACAATCACCTCACCATTCCAATCCCATTGCCCAGGACTTGGCCCAGATAAGGCTTTCTGCCTCTCCCACCAGTGAGTTCTAGATTCCCACCACCCTCTGGGTAAAGAGGTTTTTCCTTACATTGCTCAAAATCTTCTGCCCCGAGTCACTGATTCCCTACCCAAAGGGGAAAAGTTTCTTCCTATCTATGCTGCTCAATTTTATACATCCCATCACATTCCCTGCCAAGGAAAACAACGCCAGTTTGTCCAAATTCCCTTCATCACAAACTCTCCAGCCCAGGCAAAAATCCTGGTAAATCTCCTCTGCACCACTATCACATGCCTGTTGTTACAGGGATTCCAGAACTGCACACAATACTCCAGCTGTGGCCTAACCAACATATTATACACATCCAGCATCACCTCGTGGCTCTTAAGCTCTCTCTCTCAGCTAGTAAAAGCAAATGTACCATCTGTCTTCTTAACCACTTTATCCACCTCTGACAACTTAAGGGACCAGTATACATACATACCAAAGTCCCTCTGATCTTCAATGCTTCGCAAGGTCCCACTGGGAATTTGAAGGGGGTGGTGTTCCCATGTATCTGCAGCCCTTCTCCTTCGAGATGGAAGTGATCACGAGTTTAAGGAGGTGCTAAGGAGCCTTGGCAAATTTCTGCAGTCCATCTTGTAGATGGAACACAGTGCCCAACGTGAAGACAGTGAATGCTCATGGAATTGATGCTAATCAAGCAGGCTGCTTTGTTCTTGATGGTGTAGAGCTTAGACTGTGGTTGGAGCTGCACCCATCCAGGCAAGTGAGGGGTATTCCATCACACTCCTGATTTGTGCCTTGTATCAGTGGACAGGCTTTGGGGAGTCAAGAGGTGACTGACTCGCCACAGAACTCCCTCCTCAATCCCTCTGGGCCCACATAACCAAATGGATCACATGAGGTCAGCTTATCACAGGCTTCTCAAGGGAAAATGGACATGGACACAGACAATAAATACTGATGCAGTCAGTGAAGCCCACATTGTACGAATAAATAAAAACAAACTGCCAACTCTAACCTGAGATAACAAGGTGTGGGGCTGGATGAACACAGCAGGCCAAGCAGCATCAGAGGAGCAGGAAAGCTTGACGTTTCGGGCCTAGACCCTTCATCAGAAA
>JAHRHZ010000020.1:2212781-2242404 GCA_024137785.1 Ginglymostoma cirratum
ATTTCTGATGAAGGGTCTAGGCCCGAAACGTCAAGCTTTCCTGCTCCTCTGATGCTGCTTGGCCTGCTGTGTTCATCCAACCCCACGCCTTGTTATCTCGGATTCTCCAGCATCTGCAGTACCTTTTATCTCTGATGCAAACTCTAACCTGCCCTTATAGCCACTCCATTCAGACAAATAGCCCAGTTCAGTTTCTGGTCAATGGTAACTACAGGGTATTGAAAGAGGGGGATTCAATGATGGTGACGCCACTAAATGTCAAGGGGAGATTGTTAGATGATCTCTTGTTGCAGATGGTAATTGCCAGGCATTTTTGTGGTACAAATGTTATACAAAGAACAAAGAAAACTTACAGCCCAGGAACAGGCCCTTCGGCCCTCCAAGCCTGTGCCGATCCAAATCCACTGTCTAAACCTATCGCCCAATTCCTAAGGATCTGTATCCCTCTGCTCCCCACCTACTCATGCATCTGTCCAGACGCACCTTAAATGAATCTACCGTGCCTGCCTCTACACAGAGGGTGGTAGGTGCCTGGAACGCGTTGCCAGCAGAGGTAGTAAAGTACTTTCCGCATGTATCCCCCTTAAACTTTTCTCCTCGCACCTTGAACGCGTGACCCCTCGTTATTGAATCCCTCACCCTGGGAAAAAGCTTATCTCTATCAACCCTGTCTATACCCTTCATGATTTTGAAGACCTCAATCAGGTCCCCCCTCAATCTCCTTTTTTCTAATGAAAACAATCCTAACCTACTCAACCTCTCTTTATAGCTAGGTTATGTTCTACTTGTCAGCCCAAACGCAGTTGTTGTCCAAGTCTTGTTGCAGATGGACGTAGGCTGCTTCAACACTGGTTCTGTTAACATTGTGTAATCATCAGAGAACAGCTTCAACTCTGACCTTGTGGTGGGCCGGGTGGTGCAGAGAATTAAGTTATGGACATGAGGGATTTGACTGATTTGGAGAACAGAATACAGGAGACCAGTCTGGAGTGGACTGGAATCATCACATGAAAAGGTAATGAAGTTATGAATGAGGGTCACAGTTTAGCAGGGTAAATGTGAGTGATGAGAATTATCGAGCTATCTAGAGATAGCCCAAAATCAATGTTCTTGGTCTACAACAAGCTTTTCTCAGCAATTTCACTGGTGTATAAGATTACAATTTAATGCGAATGCAAGATTCGAATTACAATCTACTGCATGTGCTGCAAATACGCAGCATTTCTGATTCATTTTTCAATCAAAGTATTGTTCATGTAGACTCATGGGTCACTTTCGAACAGAATATATTCTAATTTAGAGGAAAACAGTGTATGTATTCTCTTTACTTTGTAAGAGCAGGGAACTTTCTGACTCTGGATAAATAGCAGACGTTGTGCAACCAACACACCAATTTGTCCAGCTTTATGTGGAAAACCATCTTTGCCACACACCCAAACTAACAATTAAAGTTGGGCATTGTGGGGCTTTTAATGGTCACTGACTGACATGGACTGACCACAATTTTTTTTCAAAACTGACATCAGGAGGATAGCAGAATCCAGCCCGATAAATGACTTCAGAGAGTTGAGGGTTTTTACACAGTTGAAGGAAACTCTTCAGCCCATTGTGTATCCAGTCATCCAGCATTGATCCATCCCAATCCCATTTTCCAGCTTCTGGATGCTCAGCAAGACCCTGGTATGCGCTGATGCTCATCTAAATACTTGTATGTTGAGAGCGGCGAGTTCTAAGAAAGGTCGTTGGGCACGAAATGTTAACTCTGCTTTTTCTCCACAGACACTGCTAAACCTCCAGAGTTTCTCCAGTAATTTCTGTTTTTCTGATTTAAAAGTGATGGCTCCTGCCTCTTCTACCATTTCCAGCAGTGAATTCCAGATACCCACTCCCTCCGAGTGAAAACATTTTTCTTCAAGTCCCCTCTAGCCTTCCGGCCCTTTATCTGAAAACTGTCGACCTGGTTACAGACTCCTCGACCAACGGGACAGAGTTCTCCCTAACTCTCATGTCTATGCCACTCAGAACTTTGCACACCTCAATCAGGTCTCCCTCAGCCTTCTCCTCTCCAAGGAAACCCTATAAACCCTCTCTATTGCAATCACAACCTTATCATAACGTGGTGACCAGACTGCACACAGTACTCTAGCTGTGGCCCAACTAATGTTATATACAGCTCCTTCATAACCTCTCTAGTCTTGTATTCAATGCTTTGATTAATAAAGGCAAGTATCCCACATGCTTTCTTAACCACCTTATCTACCTGTCCAGGTGCTTTCAAAAGACGTGTTGGCATGCACACAGCATACAAAGGTCTCTCTGATCACCTGTACTTCCAAGCATCATGCCATTCATTATGTCAGTTCTCCCATCACCTCACATTTCTCTGAATTAAATTCCATTTGTCACTGTTCACCCCACATGACTGGCCCAAATACATCGCACTGTAGTCGACAGCTTTCCCGCTTGCTGTTTCCCACAGCCCGATGTTTGTGTCACCTGCGAACTGACCGATCAAACCTCCTCCATTATGTACATGGCAAACAGCAAGGGGGCCAGCATCAAACCCAGTGGTACACCACAAGACATAGCATTCCACAGACAAAAACCATCTTTGACCATCACCCTCTGCTTCCTGCCATCAGGCCGATTTCGAATCCCATTTGTCATATTTTCTTCGAACCCATTAGCTCTTACAGCAGTGTGCCTTGTCAAATCTTGCCAAAAGTCTTAGCGAAGTCCATGTAGAACACATGCATTGCACTACCCTCATCCACACAGCCAGGCACCCCCTCAAAAAATTCAATCAAATCTGTTTTGACATGAACCTCCTCCTTACAAAGACATGCTAGCTACTCCTTGCCTCTCCAATTGCAGATTCATTTTCTCCCTCAGAGGTTTTTCTAAAAGGTTCCCTCCCACTGATGTCGGACTCACTGACCCATTGTTTACTGGGGCACACACTCCTGCTTGAGTAGCAGTGTCACATCAGCTGACCTCCAGTCCTCTGGCAGCCCTCCTGTGGCCAAGGTCCCTGCAATCTCTTCCCTTGCCTCACAGCAGCCTGGAATACAGCTATTCTGGAAAGGACGCCATTATCTTTTTCTTCTGTGCACGAACTGATGCAAAAGATTTTCATAAACAATGAGTAAGCACACATCTATTCACCTCCTGAACAGTGGGAGAAGATAAATGATAGAAGAGTTAATGCAATCTCTGCAATTATTTTACACCTTTTACCTGGTAATGTGTATCACAAGGTGCTTTCCTAAGGCAAAGAACAAAGAAAATTACAGCACAGGAACAGGCCCTTCAGCCCTCCAAGCCTGCGCCGATCCAGATGCTCTATCTAAACCTGTCGCCTATTTTCCAAGGATCTGTATCCCTCTGCTCCCTGCCCATTCATGTATCTGTCTAGATACATCTCAAATGACGCTATCGTGCCCACCTCTACCGGCAACGCGTTCCAGGCACCCACCACCCTCTGCGTAAAGAACTTTCCACACATATCTCCCTTCAACACTTCCCCTCTCACCTTGAAATCGTGACCCCTAGTAATTGAGTCCCCCACTCTGGGAAAAAGCTTCTTGCTATCCACCCTGTCTATACCCCTCATGATTTTGTAGACCTCAATCAGGTCCTCCCTCAACCTCCATCTTTCTAATACAAATAATCCTAATCTACTCAACCTCTCTTCATAGCTAGCGCCCTCCATACCAGGCAACATCCTGCTGAACCTCCTCTGCACCCTCTCCAAAGCATCCACATCCTTTTGGTAATGTGGTTACCAGGGCTGTACGCAGTATTCCAAACGTGGTCGAAACAAAGTCCTATACAACTGTAACATGACCTGCCAACTCTTGTACTCGATACCCCATCCGATGAAAGAAAGCATGCCGTATGCCTTCTTGACCACTCTACTGACCTGCATTGCCACCTTCAGGGTACAATGGACCTGAACACCCAGATCTCTCTCTGCATCAATTTTCCCCAGGGCTTTTCCATTTACCGTATAGTTCGCCCTTGAATTCTTCCAAAATGCACCACCTCACATTCGCCTGGATTGAACTCCATCTGCCATTTCTCCGCCCAACTCTCCAATCGATCTATGTTCTGCTGCATTCTCTCGGTCCTCTTCACTATCTGCTACTCCACCAATCTTAGTGTCATCTGCAAACTTGCTAGTCAGACCATCTATACCTTCGTCCAGATCATTTACGTATATCACAAACAACAGTGGTGCCAACACGGATCCCTGTGGGACACCACTGGTCACACTTCTCCATTTTGAGGAACTCCCTTCCACTACAACTCTCTGCCTCCTGTTGCCCAACCAGTTCCCTATCCATCTAGTTAGTAGACCCTAGACCCCATGTGACTTCACTTTTTCTATCATCCTACCATGGGGAACCTGATCAAATGCCTTACTGAAGTCCATGTACATGACATCCACAGCCCTTCCCTCATCTATCAACTTTGTCACTTGCTCAAAGAATTTTATCAAGTTGGTAAGACATAACCTTCCCTGCCCAAAACCATGCTGCATATCACTAAAAAGCCCATTTTCTTCCAAATGTAAATAGATCCTATCCCTCACTATCTTCTCCAGCAGCTTCCCCACCACTGATGTCAGGCTCACCGGTCTATAATTACCTGGATTATCCTCGCTACCCTTCTTAAACAAGAGGACAACAGTAGCAATTCTCCAGTCCTCCGGGACCTCACCCGTGCTCAACGATGCTGCAAAGATATTTGTTAAGGCCCCAGCTATTTCCTCTCTCACTTTCCTCAGTAATCTGGGATGGATCCCATCCGCACCTCAGGATTTGTCCATCCTAATGCCTTCTAGAATACCCAACACTTCCCCCCTTCCTTATGCCGACTTGACCACGAGTAATCAAACATCTATCCCAGAGCTTCCAGCAGTTGAAGACATGGCTGCCGTGGGGAAGAAAAATTAAACTTAGGAGGGTGGGTTCAGATCTCAGGAGGGTCATACTGACATACAAATCAGAAGGCAGAGGGTATTCGACCCCTAGAGCCTGCTCCACCATTCAGTGAGTTCATAGTTGATCTGACTGTAGTCTCAACTCCACTTTGCTGCCTGTCCCTGGTGCTTTTCATTCAAAAACGTATCGAACTTGGCTTTAAAAATACTTAATGAGCCAGCCTCCATTGCTCTCGGGGTGACAGTGCTCCAGAGACTGTCAATACACTGACAGAAAACATATGTTACCATCGTCTTTGATTTAAACTGTGTTCCCTGGGTCTAGTCTTTCCCACAAGGGGAAACATCCTATTTGAGGAAGTTACAGAGGTAGAGAAAACTGAAGTCTGGAGGGATCTGAAATTTAAAATTCAAACCACAACTTAAGACAACCCAAGTGACAGAAGCAGAAGCCTGGCAAAGCATAACTCTATAACTTGACAAACTGACTGCAGCTTCAAGGAAAATGCTTTCAGGAAATAAGGTGGGGGGGGCATTAGAAGATGGAGAATGAGACTAAACTAAGTAGCAAAAGAACAAGAGGCAAGGCAGAAAAAAAAAGTACTGACTGTCCTCTAAAACTGTCAAATGACACTCAGTTGCGTAAGAAATCCCAAAGGAACAAAACAGGACTAAGAGCTCTTGGAAAGAGCTGACACAGGCACAATGGGCTGAAGGTCCTCCTTCTATGTCAGAGCTTCCCATTTTCATTGGGACCCTGTTTGGAGGGGTGGAAGTTGTTGGAATCCCAGCTCCGAGTTGGGCAGGGGTTGGTTTCAATATGTGAGCAGGGACTGATGAAGTATAATGCATTCTTAGTCATCCTGCCCCTCACTCTCTCACACACAGTCACACACACACACAAACTCACTTCCTCACAATCATCCATACTCCCCTCTCTCTACAGTCTTTCGTACATATCTGCTGACTCAAATTCTCTCACTCACCATCTGTCACTCAATTAATCACACCGACCATGCTCATTCACTCACACTCAGTTACTCCGTTACGTATACACTTTCTCATACACACACACACCAGAGATATTCACTCTCGCTGTCACACACACACACATTTATTCTCGCGCACTTGTATACTCATTCTCTCACTCACAGAGGCAAGCAACTATTTGCAGCCAGACTGCGATAGGGAGTGGACATTGGCAGGGTGAGATGGTGGGGTTTGGGAGTAGGGGACTGGAATTGTAGACCTATTTGCAGTCACATTAAACTGTCAGAGTACAACAGCTCCAGTACACTCCACAAAACAGCCCAAGACATGAGACAGGCAAGGCATGAGACCAACAGAGGAACATCACAGACTTTTGGAGAAAACTAACGGGCCAGGGATAGATATTGTTCAGAACCACAGTAAATCACCAGCTGCTTGGCCTGTCAATGGGGAAGGCCTACTTGAGGTAGAACAGTTATTACCCTGAGCAGCCAGATTGAGGAGAATTGGTCAAAAGAGCGTGATGTTTAGCATGTTGCAGCCATTCGTCCGAGACCTGCTGCAGACTACAGTCAATGACACAGGCTTCATGAACCCCAACACCCACTCACCCCAAGTTTCCTTCACCTACCCCACTGAGGGTTGCAGCCCAGGTTGTGAAAGCCTGCTCAATGTTGTACAATACTGTGATTGAATTGGGAACACCCTCCTTCACCTGACCGCCAAGACATTTATCCTATTTTAAGCATAATAAAAGTGTAGACACACCCTTTTTTACCCCACTTGCTGCAATTCAGAAACCAAATCATCTAAGCTTCACTGAAACCACTGGCCTTAAGATGCATTTGTCATTCGATTCTTCAACCTTTGATATCAATGCACGTTCTCAGATTAACAATAACGTTATCCATGTTTCAGTAAATGCACTCGTGCAACAAGCTTTAGATTTTAAACACTTTTTAGCAACTTTATGGTAGAATGATGCCACAGTTCTTCCTCAATTATAATCCATTAAAAATGAAAGATCATCATTTTCGGATTAGAAAGACAAGTCTGGCTCAATGGTGAGCTGCAGGCTTAAAACTCACATTCAGAAAAAAATGTGCCCCCAGTCTGCACAAGTGAACAGAAAGTAAGTGCTCTCTGACTTTGGGATGTGTTCGTTTATGGTGGTTACTGTTCAGATTCTAACAGGTCATTTGACCTTAATCCAACCATATCACAGCAGGACTGGAAAATGTTCTTCAATTACTGCATCGGTTTGATTCAACTAGCCATCAGCATCATCTCCACAGGTTGACAACATTGAAAGGAATTCCTAGATTCGTCATGCGGTCATTAAAAGCATCCACCTACTCCATCCACATTTCCCAGCACCTGGCCTGTGGCCCTGTATGCTATGGCATGTCAAGTGCTCATCTGAATGCTTTTTAAACGTCTGGAGGGTTTCCAAATCTGCCACACTTTCAGGCAGTCAATTCCAGATATCCACCATCCTCTGCGTGAAACTTTTCCTCAAATCTCTTCTAAACCGCCTGCTATTTACCTTCAAACCATGCCCTCTATTTATAGATCCCTCTACTAAAAGCGAAAGGTTTCTCCCTGCCTATGCCCCTCAGAGCTTTGCATACCTGAATCAGATCTCCCTCAGTCTTCTCTGCTTTATGCAAAACAGCCCAAGCCTATCTAGTCTCTCTCTTCACAGGTCGAATCACCTCAGATAACATTCTGATCTATCTCCTCTGCATCCTTTCTCATGCATTCACATGCTTTCTTCATGCTGCTCATCTGTAGAAATGTTCAACATCTGCAGCATTACATCCGTGCATCACTGAGCAACATATTCAGGTCGGTGTTTATATAAACATGTCAGATTCCGTGAGCAGCACTCCAGCCCTGAAGCTTCAAGTCTCACTCCAATTATTTGAGAACAAAATCAAAGCTGACACTCTCAGTATTCTCCTCTTAAGCAGTCCTTCAAGATAACGAATAAACTTACTTCCATTCTGGCTTGATGTATTTCCAATGCTGCAGGAGCCTCAGTTGGATGGGACACTAAACACATGTCCATCTGCTCTCTCAGATGGATGTTAAGGATATCATGGTATTATTTTGCAGAATAGGGAGGAGTTCCAGGCCAATATTTCTCCCTCAACCAATATGACTAAAACAGATTATTGAGTCATTATAACATAGCTATTTAGGGGAGTCTGTGCACAAATTTCTGACATAACAACGATGACACTTCCAAAATCACTTTGCAGCAAAGTGTTTTGTTAATGGTGTGAAAGGTGCTGCCGAGATGAAAGTCTTGCAAGTTCATCGGTTTTGGAGGGAGAAACCGCAAGGCATGATCTTCAGTCTAGATCCTTACCCAGTGAACAGCTCTGGCGCAATTGGAGAATTTGGCACGCATATATTCCAAGGCAATGGAAGACATGTTTGGAATAAACCAATGTATAACACTGTGTAGGAACAATGCTGTACAGGAACAAATCTTCAAGATTTTATAATATCGCAGGAAAAAAGTTTCTTTTTGTTTTGAAACATGTACAGCTGTAATGACCAAGTTATGTTGTAAACCTCGTATCATTTTACATTTTCCAGGTGAGACATATTAAGGGGGGGTTTTAGCTGGAAACCAGCCCCATGTTAATAAAGTAAGTAACCTCTGATTCTATAAATACTTCTAAACACTTCTCACAGCTGGAACAACATGCACCATTTTAGATAATTAGACTACTGCTGTAAGTGGAGGCTGCAGAACTCCAAGGTTCTGGTCTTCTGCATGATGGGGAAAGTTAGGGACATTTGACCATTTCTTTACATACTGAGCAAAACACTCCGAAGTCTGCTCAAAATTCTTTAGCAGGCTTTAAAACAAAGTTTTAATGGACTATTTCCTCATCCACTAGTTGTCCTGTCGACCTGATATCATTCTGCAGTTAGAGTTACTGCCTGAACAGTCAATTTTGAGTTCAGATGACCCAGCACGTTAACAATTACATAACGGCAGGAAATACTGAACAACATGCATGACCTATAAATGTGTAATCAACCTGTTCAGACATGTTATGACGGTCTCAGGATATGGGGGGGGCAGCATTTTAAGACTGAGATACGGAAAGATTATCACTTAATGGGTAGCAAACTTAGGGGAGGCAATGGCCTAGTGGTATTATCACTGGACTGTTAATCCAGACACCCATGTCATGTTCTGGGGACCCAGGTTTGAATCCTGCCATGGCAGATGATGGCATTTGAATTCAATAAATATCTGGAATTAAGACTCTAATGATGACCATGAATCCATTGTCGATTGTTGGAAAAACCCATCTGGTTCACTAATGTCCTTTAGGGAAGGAAACTGCCTTCCTTAGCTGGTCTGGTCTACACGTGACTTCAGACCCACAGCAATGTGGTTGACTCTTAACTGCCCTCTGGGCAATTAGGGATGGACAACAAATGCTGCCTCACCAGCAACGTCCTCATCCCATGAATGAAGAAAGAAAAAAAACCATGAAATTCTCTACTGCAGTAGGATGGGGAGGCCACGTCACTGAATATATTTGAGAAAGAGACGAGATAAATTTTTGGCTTTTAAAGACATCAAGGGGCAGGGGGACAAAAATGGGATTTTTGTTTTAAATTCACTCATGAGATTTGGGTGTCAATGGCTGGGCCAGCATTTACTGCCCAATCCTAGACGCCCTTCTCTGTTTTCTTGAACTATTGCAGTAGAACCATGTGCATTGAGTAGACCCATAATGCGCCTAGGGAGGGAATTCCAAGATGTTTATCCAGCAATACCAAGGGAACAGCAAAATATTTCCAAGTCAGGATGGTAACCAGCCTGGAGGGGAACTTGCAGGGGTTAGTGGTCCCACGTATCTGCTGCCCTTGTCCTTTGAGATGGAAGTAGTCGTGCGTATGGAAGGTGCTTTTTAAGAATTTTTGATGAATTTCTGGAGTGCATCTCGTGTACTGCTATTGAGCATCGGTGGTGTTGGAAGTGGATGCGGTGCCAATCAAGTGGGCTATTGTTTCCTGGATGGTGTCAAGCTTCTTGAGTGTTGTTGGAGCTGAACTCAAACAGGGATAGACAACTAAAGTTGGTCCAGCCAGTGAGAACCAAATTCCATGAAGGGAGTACATTAAAAAAAATGAATAGGAAGATGTAGTCGCAGCTAGATCTCTCTGTACCTTTTTGTAATGGAGTGGTGGAGAAATTTGATGTGGCAGTTAATGGACAGTTCAGTAGAAATCAATTTCCGATCAGAAGAAATGACTAGAGTTTCTCAGTCACAGGTTTCACAAAACATACGCACAAGATTCTGACTGGATCACCAGGAAACCATTCAACGACCAAATTACAGGTTTCTGACTGTATCCATCCCTACGCTTACATAAAGCCAATGAACCAAAGACCTCTTCAGAAAACAGCAAGGCAGTAGGGGGAAACTGATAACCCTACAGGCAGGGCAGGTGAACGCTCTCCTAGCTCACTGTATGATTGTGCAAATATAGTTTTCTGAATCCTACACTCTTCCCATGGAAGCACTGAGTTTTTCAATGTGATAAAAGCTCTCGAAATTTTTTTTGACCATATTTATACTCATCCATTCCACTGAATCCTGTTTGTGATGCTGCTGGTGGTGAGTTTGCTTTCTGGCACAGAAAATTCAAATGAAGCAAGATTCAACACCTCGGACAGGCTGAGTCAAGATAAGATTGCTCAAGAAGAAACATCAAAATGCTCATTAACAGAAACCTTAGGGACTGCTGCAATGTCAACATGTGCTGTCTTTTGGATGAGATGTTAAACTGAGGCCCATCTGACTTCCCTCAGGTGGATTCAGAGAGAGTCCTATGGCACCATTTCACAGACAAGTTGGGGGTGGGGGGGTCCTTTTGGTGTCCAGGCCAATGTCTACTTCTCAACCAACATCACAAAAACAGACTGTTGGTCATCAACGCACTTTATTAATGGGATCTCACAGCATGCAAATTAGCAGCCATACACCTTTTGCAAAATGGTAACTACTTTTTGAAACACATTTGAACTCTAAAGCCCTTTGAAACATCCTGAGATCATGAAAGATGCTCTATTAATACATGTCCTCCTATACCTCAGAGAAAAATAGGAATGAACAGGATAAATGGCTGGACACAATGAGATGGAATCCTATAAGATAAAACAGGTCAGGAACAGAATCAATCAAGCACGAGCCTACATATCTCGAACAGTGGAGAGAGAGAAAAGAAAGAGACGGCGACAGGAATTCTGGTTAAAGTGCCTTTTCCTGTCATTTTAACATTTGGGAACAAGTTTGCTTGCTTTGTTTGGAATAATCTAACACAGTAAAACAGGAACATATTGCTTCTTGCTCAATGCAAATTGAAATTTTTTGGAAGAACGGTGATTTCAAAACATAAGTTACACATAACGAAATAATGTGAAATAATTCCAACTTCCTATCAATGGCTTTGGCATAGATCATAAGAACTTGCCAAGGAACACAACAGTCCTAATAAGGAAATAATTTCACAGACTAGGCTCTTTAACTATTCTAATACTGGATGTTCTCTGCAATTTTGAAACCACATGCACATTCAGTACATACCTAGTTACCAGATCCCAGTACTGACAGACTCAAGATGCTAATGCTCAAAACTGCAAGGAATTATCTCCTTGGTTTTTGATTCTGAAAACCCTTTTTTTTACGCTTTCAGGAAACCACTTCCCAGAATGATGCCACAGTAATGCTGCACACACCAAAGTCCACCAATCAGGTAAACCATCTGTTTATAACAAATTGATCCAAGGCCAAAAACGAGTGGTCTGCTTTTAGATGAGGAACACTTACCGAACAATCCCAATTGTGCACAGAGCTACATTAACAGCTGATTGAAAATAATCAGTCAACCCCAAACTCTCATACTTGGGGACTATTCTCTGTGAAAAGGAAAATGCTCAACACTTGCACCTTTTTAACCTCAGGAGTTTAGCAAGTTCCCCAATGCTTTCTCCATGGTATAGTTCTGGCCAATCAGAATTGACTTGCCAGCCAAGGAGCAGCATTTTCTCGTGCACTATAAAGTGTTGTGATGGTCTGAAAGCTGGCGTTCCTACACTTGGCCAAATGAAACGTTTCAGCAGCATGTCTCCATTTCCAGTGTTAATCAGTTAAATGTTTCAGTGATGCTGGTTGAGAATATCAGGAGAAAAGGTGTTGGCAGTAGGACAGCAGTAATTCACCACACCAGTAATGCAGAATTCCAGGTTAATGCTCTACAGACATGGGTTCAAATCCTACCATGACTGATGACTAGATTTTAATTCAAAGAATTCTGGAATAAAAAGCTCATCTAACAGTAACCAATATTACCACAAAGTCAGAAGTCACACGACAGCAGGTTGTGTCAAACAGGCTTATTTGAAATTAGAAGCTTTCGGAGCACTACTTCTTCGTCAGGTGAAGTGGAGGCAAGTGCACAGGCACAGAATTTATATGCAGAGAGAATGGCAAGATAATTAAGAGCGTCAACAGATAAGTACAAGTAGCGAGAGTGGAGTGTCACAGGCTGAACAACTACTCTTGGCAGTTGATCAAAAGTGAGAGCGTTGTCATTAAAGTATTGACAGCTGGATAGCAAGAGAGGGAATGACGTATGATCTGATTAATTAAAGCAGAGAGAAAATTACAAAAAAAAAAGATAAGATGGTGCCAAAGCTAAAGCAAATGGCTGGAATAAGATGATAGGTATAAGAGTCACACGGCAACCCAATCCAACACCAGCACCTCCACATCATGATTTTCACTAAACCCCATCTGGTTTACTCATGTCCTTTAGGGAAGCAAATCTGCCATCCTCACCTGGTCTGGTCGACATGTGACTCCAGACCCACAGCAACGTAGGTGACTCTTAATTATGCTGAGTAATTAAGGATGGGCATAAACACATGCCGAGCTAATGATAGCATCCATAAAAGAAAAGAAAACTTAAGGAGAATTCTCTGCTTTTCACTGAACAACTATTTCCATGAAGCAGAGAGGGTTGGAGCCTCAAAGTGAGGGGAAAAGTTCCCAGATCAATCTGAATATCCCGGAACTCTATGGTCAGCAAGAATTATTAGAATCTCATTGTTTTTAAATATTTGCATGACTTTAACTAAATTTACAATGCTTGAGCTTTGAATACAAGCATTGGCACTATTAGATTTACAGATACGCTGTCCAATCTTGCCAAACACAATTTTCACTGTTATAAATCACAACTGAACATGTACACAAACATAGATGGGGCATTTCCTCATTTACACTGGTGACAACATTTTGAAATCCGTGAAGTGCTTGGGGACATTGAGAAAAGGTTTGAGAGATGCGTCATTTGGATGGAAGCCTTTCTTAATTTAAAACAAAGCAAAAAAGTGAGACAGATTGAGCAGTTATCATTTTTTTAATCTGTGTATTTATGGGATGGAATCAGAAAAATTCACATGATTATGCTATCCTGTGATCAGTCGGATAGCTTTAAAGCTCTGTCTGGTGCCATGTGACCAAGCATCCACACAACCTTCAGAGGTTAAGGATGATAAAAACAGCACTAAGTGGCTCCAGCTGTCTCAGGATCACAGCACAAAGCCAGCCTTCTCCCAGCTGCCGCTATCGGGGCGCACAGTAGCAGCAACGCTTTCAGACATCTCACGTGCAGTAGGGCTCTGCTGAGAAACTTCACGGGGGGGAAGGAGATAGCAAATTCAAACCAAATTCCTCCACCCCCTCCCAATAGACAACCAGAGTAGGCCATTCTTCCATAAGAGGCTGCACTGCCGTTCAATAGGATCCTGGTTGATGCTCTAACTTAATTCAATAGCTAAACTCATGGCCACCATGAACCCACTGTAAGTTATAATAAAAGTCAGCCAGAGGGCCACTCAATTAGCTTTGTGAACTCCAACCACCTCAAGTTGAATCTGTAATCCTCAGACACTCCTTCAACGAAAAGCAATCAAACTCAGTTTTGAAATTTTTGATTGATCCCCAGTGTCAACATTTCTCGGAGAGAGAACTCCAGATTTTCACAACCTTACGTGCAAAGAATTGCTTCAATTACAGTACAACAGATCCATTTCCACTACACCATAAACTTGGGAAACGTCCCAATAGTACTGCACAGATTAAAGAAAAGTGAATTAAAGGAGGTGACTTGCAGACAGGTGACCAAAAAGGATTTGCTAAAGGATTTGATGTAATTCCAGAGTTTAAGTCCTAGGCAACTAAAGCCACTGATCTGAATAACAGGGGCCGAGATCGAAGCCAAAAATGGAGGCCAACAGGTCTGGAGGAGACTATGGCCATTAGAACACCAAATTTCAATTGGAGCTGGCCATGAATTACATGCAAGTTGCTTCCTTTCGCTGAGGCCTGCTATCCTAAACCAGTCATAGGGGCCTACCAGGCAAGTTTCAGGTTCGATTCTACACTTCCAATAACCTAATCTACCTCAAGCAGAAGTGATCCTGAAGTTTAGGGTTTCATTCATCACTGAGTCAATGAAACTACTCAAATAAAAGCCTTGTCCTACTGCCCACCTCAAAAAATACAAGCAGAATAGACAGGAGACTCCTCTGAGATTAATGTGTCAAAATTTTGAGGCATATTTGTGCTCAACATTATACATTCTAACCAAGTGCAGTAATTGTAGTGATAAATCAACATCAAAACATACAGAATCGTAATGCACACAGCAATCAGAATCAACTCTCTCAGACTCTTGGTAAGAGTTTTCCAATTCATCAGAGTAGGAGCACAGCATGGAGACAAAGCAAGGAGGAACGTGAATGGAAACCAGGGCTAACACAACTGCTTGGTCCAGGTGGGAATTCCAGTCAGAGGGGCTGCTTTATGTAAGCTTTTACAGTCCCCAGGAGTTGGTGATTCTTCTGTTTTCGTTGGTGAACGTTGTTTTCTCTCCAAGCCAGGAAGCTTGCTGTTGCTTTAGCTGGGCAAATTAGTGACTGATTGACAAATGAATCAAATGGCACTGCATGGATGGTGGCATACCAAGACTGAAAAATGTGGGAATCTATGCAATGCAGCGCAGTCCTAGACAAGCAGAGCTATGATAAACACTTGCAGCTTGAGCAACTTCAGGGCAGAGTGCCTGAGCTACAGCGTCAGTTGGGGAGCATCAGGGAGTGGTTCAGTTCTTCAGACAGTTTGTTCCAGGAGGCAGTCACAGCCCAGAAACAGGTTGAACTTTAGCCTTAGTCAATGCTGAGGAACAGGAGAATGTGACAGACTGTCAGGCAGGCAGGGATGGGAAAGCAGGATGTAGCAGTGAATGAGACACAGCCCGACTCTGACCAACAAGGTACGTGTTAATGTGAGAGTAAGGAAATGGACTGAGAGATGGATGTGCAGAGTATCCTTAGTGGAGGATGGTATTCAAGCAGAGAGTGTGAAGAGGAATGTGGTGTGATATGAGACAATATAAGCATGGGGGATTACACCTTGCAGCAGGTGTCTAGGAACTCCAAAGATTTGCTCTGCCCTCCTGGTGCCAGGGTGAGGGGTCGGGTTGTGCAGTGAGAAGGGAGGATCAAACTGTCAGAGAAACAGAGTCAGTGCTGGCAAGTAGCCATTTGGCCCTTCAAGCCTGTTCCACCATTCAGTCTGATCACAGCTGATCCTCTATCTGAGTACCATATTCCCACGTTCTTCCCATACCTTAGCTCCATGGGAGATAGTGATATGATGAGGAGCATTCTCTGCTAAAAGTATTTGAAGAGTCAGGACCCAAATGAAAATGCACAATACTAAAGATAATTACATGTGGATTGTTAACTGGGCCACATGCCACATGGCAAAGGGTCAGGAAAAATAGAGAGCGAAGCAGATCTGATCCGAATAACAGGCAAAGTCACCATGGTCCTACCAGACCATCGGGCTGCTCTCTCATTAGAGAAAGATGGCTGGTGATGGTTTAACCAGGGGGTCACCAAAGCTTCGGCAAGGGGAAAGAGGTTGAGGAGGAGACTAACCTCATCTGGTGTAGGAATCGAATCCACATTGTTAGCGTCACTAACCAGCCATCCAGCCAAGGGAAGTGACCCCAGCTGAGAGCACAGAAATGGCATTTCAGCCTCAGAACAGAGTCAACAATTTAAGATTGAGATGAGGAGACATGCCTTCACTCAGAGGTAACAAGGCGTGGAGCTGGAGGTACACAGCAGGCCCAGCAGCATCAGAGGAGGGTCCAGACCCGAAACATCAGCCTTCCTGCTCCTCTAATGCTGCTTGGCTCGCTGTGTTCATCCAGCTCCACACCTTGTTATCTCAGACTCCAGCATCGGCAGTTCCCACTATCTGAGTGAGTTATAACCTTCACTCAGAGGGCTGTGAATCTTTAGAATTTTCTGCCCCACAAAACTGCAGATGCTCAAAATGTTCAGTTATTCAACAAAGAATTCCTATAAACTTTTGGGTACCAGGGAAATGAGGAATTTTAGCAGAGTGGAGTTGAGGCAACAGATCAGTCACGATTTTATTAGGATTGAGGAGATAAATGTATGTTAACTTCCAGTGACATTTGTCATTCCAAATACGAGCCACTGTATTCAGAAAAGAAACTGCTCCTGTAAATCTATGGCACTGTAATGTAACTCTTTCCCACCATCAGCCTGACTGTTAGTGGGAAGACGTTACACAAAATTTTTCAGGGTCACTTTTATTAAATGAGGTTACCAATATTTAGAATCTAAATTTAAAAGCAGGGATAGAATGTACGAGTCCAAAATGGGGACTGATTAGATCCACATGGCCTAATTGCTGTTCCTCAGTCCGCAGCCTGACTGTAACCAGAAAACCACACTTGGTCCCAGAATTAGATCTTGACTTTGTGAGATACTATTAAATAGCCAGCAGCTCAGTTAACAGCTCATTATTAATACATCTGAAGTCAATTGAGAGAAATGTAAAACCAGCTGCTGATTCAATTCTCACCCCTTCAGATCTCTATCTCACATAGACAAGCTCCATGACATCCCTGCAGGAGTTGCTCAGGGTAGTGTCCGAGGCCCAACCATCATCAGCTGCTTCATCAATGACCTTCCCTCCATCATAAGGTCAGAAGTGGGGATATTCGTCGATGATTGTACAATGTTCAGCACCATTCATAATTCCTTAGATACTGAAGCAGTCTGTGTTCGAATGCAATAAGATCTGGATAATATCCAGACTTGGGCGAACAAGTGGCAAGTAAGATTCGCGCCACACAAATGCTAAGCAACAGAGAATCTAACTATCATTCTTTCACATTTGATGACAGTACCATCATTGAAACCCCTGCTATCAACATCCTAGCAGTTACCATTGATCAGAAACTCAACTCAACTGGTCAAACAAATATAGTGGTTACAACAGCAAGCAAAAGGCTAGGAATCTTTCAGTGAGTAATTCATCTCCTGACTCCCCAAAGCCTGTCCACCATCTACAAGGCAGATATGAGGAGTGTGATGGAATACTCCCCACTTACCTGGATGGGTGCAGCCCCAACAACACTTGACACAATCCAGGACAAAGCAGCCGCTTGATTGGCACCACAGCCACAAACATCCCACTCCCTCCACCACCAAAACTCAGTACAGACTGCTTCTACTGTACACTGAAACAACTCATTGAAACATAGATACACAGAAAATAGGGGCAGCAGTAAGACCTTGAACTGCCTCTACCATTCTTGGCTGATCAGCTATCTCAACACCACACTCCCACTTTCTCCCCATAGTGCTTGATGTATCGAAAAATCTAAAAACGTATCCCTCTCTTTGTTGAATGTTCATCAAGTTGGCCTCCATAGCCTTTTGTGGTAAAGAACTCTACAGCTTCTCTACCTTCTGAGTGATGGAATCTTTCATCCCAGTCCTAATTAGTCAATACATGCAGATCCAGCCAGGAACACCCATAAACACACAAGTGAACCAAGAAAAAACATCAACCCCATATCCTGAGGCTCTGTCCCTTGGTTCTAGACTCCCCATGCAGGGAAAACATCTTCCCTGCAACTCGAGATAAAAGGTACTGCAGATGCTGGAGAATCCGAGATAACAAGCATGGGGCTGGATGAACACCCAACTGGTCTGTCAACATTTTAGAATTTCTTAAGTTCCTCAGACTGCACTTTCTAAACTCATGTCCACTTCCATCTAGAAAGATCAGGGCAGCAGATACATGAGAACGCCACCCCTGCAAATTCCCCACGCCCCTCACCATCCTGACTTGGAAATATATTGCCATTCCTTCACTGTCACTGGGTCAAAATGCTGGAATCCCCTCCCTAAGGGCATTGTGGGTCAACCTACAGCAGGTGGACTGCAGTGGTTCAAGAAGACAGCTCACCACCACCTTCTCAAGGAATGTGCAAAGACATTCCGATAACCTGAACAAATTGTTAACAATGTCAAAATAAAGCCCTCACTTGTGAGAGGTGGTGAAGGAACGCACACGAGTTGTGTCAGCACATCCTCCATACACTTACTCAGCCCTAGTCAATACATACAATGTCCATAAAAATGGACCACTGTCGACTGACACTACTTTCTCTCGGTATATCTTTAAGCTCAACTATATTCCCTTGTCAATTAGTGGATCCTTTATTCCTGAGCCAAATGATTAAAACACGCTTTTGTTAAAATCCTCCACCAGCAATCCTTTGGGAAAATTTCTTGCTCGGCTTCACAGAACCTTTAAGGCAGCAGATCCTGCTCTAACTGAACAACCATCTTATCCCAGAAGCGACAGTTCTGGTGAACAAACACAATATTACACAAATTGCATCTGGGCCACAGTTGGTCACACTGGCATGACAGCAATGTTTAGCTATGCAAATATGGCGCTATTTCAACAACACAACAGAATAACCAACGTGCTAACATCACATCACTCCTCGGGTTACCTTTTGTTGCTAAGGGCGGTGACTCTGCAAATAGTTTAAGGAGAGGGCGGTGGCTATAAACCATATTATCAGGACAGGAGACTGCTTCAGTTGCACTGTTTCTGTATCTGGTGATTACATTTCAGCTAGACGCCACATTAATCCAGACACACTTCAAAGATGAAAAGCATCAAGTTGCTTGCACTACCAGCAGTCCGAGTGCTCTTCCATTCCAAATCCCTCCCACAGTAACAAGGTGGAGCTCCTGGGGAAACCTGGCACTTTATACTCACTTCAGAAGAGAATGGGGGTGGATGAGATGCAGAGGGTGGGACAGGAGGGCAGGGTGGAGAGCAGCACAGCAGGAGGGGTTTAGGGAGTGAATTCCAAAGCTGAGGACTGCGGCTGAAGTGGAGAATAAATTTAAACAACTTCGTTCAGTGCATGTCACAACATCAGAAGAACGGGCACTTTATGTCCAAGGTTGTAACAGATGTAGTTGCTTAACGATCCAATAACTCAATCCAAACATAAGGCAGTGAAAAGGTTCTCAGTATTTCCCACGTTAACATGCCGTCCTAACACAGGGAATGATGTGACAGCAGTTTCAATGATTGTGTAATTGACGATGCTGGAAATCTAAGATAAAACCAAATTTCTGGAGAAACTCAGCAGGCCTGACAGCACCTTTGGAGAGAACAGAGTGCTAATGTCTCAGGTACACTCTCTGAAGGGTCATCAGACTCAAAACGTCAACTCTGCTTTTCTCTCCACACAAGCTGCTAGACCTGCAGAGTCCATCCAGCAAATTCTGCCTTTTCTATAACAGTGGCACTGGAATGGGGGGTGGGGTTTTGGGGAAGTGGGGGCTCGGTTATTTCAACTGGCTGGAAAAGCATTTGGGATGGACAGTGATGTCAAGAGCATGGGTTCAATTCCTGCACCAGCTGAGTTTACCATGAAGGACTCTCCTTCTCAACCTCTCCCTTTGCCCGAAGCATGGCGACTCTCAGATTAAACCACAACCAGTTGTGTCTAATGAGAGGATGGGGCAATGGTGACTTTTACATCAAGCTGCACGCATAAATAGTAACCTTTGACCCCTTAGGAGGACGACTGGAGCTGACAGAACCAATCACACTCCAATATGAATAACAGTTGGGGGGAGGTAATAGCCCAGTGGTATTATCACTGGACTGTTAATCCAGAGACACAGATAACATTCTGGGAACCTGGGTTCAAATCCATGGCAGATGGTGGAATTTGAATTCAACAGAATATCTGTAATTAATAATCTATTGATGACCGTGAATCCATTGTCGATTGTGAGGAAAATCCCATCTGGGTCATGAATATCTTTAAGGGAAGGAAACTGCCATTTTACCTGGTCTGGCCGAAATGTGACTCCAGATCCACACCCTCTGGGCAATTAGGGATGGGCAATACAAACTGGCCTAGTCAATGACACCCAGGAAAGAATTATAAAAACAGTGCAGCCATTTCATCAGGAAGAGATTGAGGAGACGGGTTTCAAAAAATTATAGGTTGAATGTGTTCCTTGGATGGCGACTCGAGAACCAAGAGACAGTCCCAGGAAACAGGGCTGGCCATTTAAGACTGAGATGAGGAGGGATTTTTTTCCCCCCCAACTCAGAACATACTGAATTTTTAGAAGTGTCTACCAGAGAAGGTTCTAGAACCTCGATCATTGAGAGGTTCAAGGCAGGGATTGATAGCTTTTTGGAGACAAATGAAGGAGGAATATTGGAATATGGTGGGAGGGACAAAGTGCTGCAGAGATTTACGACCAGCCATGATCTGTCTGAAGGTAGAGCTGGTCAAGGGACCGAATGGCCTTCTGCTCTCATTTCCATGTTCTATGGACTAGGTACAGTTTTGGTCTCCTTACCCAAGGAAGAATGAACTTGCCATCAAAGGAGTACAATCAGGTTTTATAAGACAAATTCCTGGACTGAAGAGACTGCCCCATCAGTGGAGAGTAATCAAGTCCATGCCTATATTTCTTGCAGTTTAGAAGAATAAGATGTGATCTTGTTGAAACATATCAGACTCAAGACATTTGCAGCACAAAAGGAGGTCATTTGACCCATCGTGTCAATGCTGGTCAACAAAGATTTGACCACAGTAATCCCATTTTCCAGTTCTTGGCCCTTAGCCTTGGAGGCTGTGGCAAGGCAAGTAAATATGTGCTGAAATGTTACAAGAGTTTCTGACTCAATCACCCTTTCACGCAGTGCGTTCCATATTCCCACCACCCTCTGGGTGAACAAAATTGTCAGCTCTTCTCAGTCCCCATCTCTTATCCTCAGTCAATGCCCCTGGTTATTGATCCCTTTCCTAACAAAGAGAAGGGCCTTACTATCACCCTGTCCGTGTCCCTTGTAATCTCTCACACCTCTCAGGTCTGCCTTCAACCCTCACTGCTCCAAGGGTGACAACCCCAGCCTATCTGCTATTTCCTCACACCCTCAGACCCTTCAGCCCATGCTACATCCTGGTAAACTTCCTTTGAACCCCCTCCAGAGCAATCACACCTTTACTATAATGTGGTGACCAGAGCTGCACACAGTACTCCAGCTGTTGATGAACTAATGTTATGTACAGCACCATCATAAACTCCTCGCTATTGTATTCTATGACTCATCCAATCAAGACAAGTATCCTGTTTTCCTTCTTAACCACCTTATCTACCTGCACTGTGAGCTTCAGGGATCTGTTGATATGCAACACCAAGATCCCTTTGATCTGTAGTACTTCCTTGCGTTTCACCAGTCACACCATAATCCTTCATCTAAAGGAGGGTCCCAACACGAAACGTCAGCTTTTCTGCTCCTCCGATGCTGCCTGGCCTGCTGTGTTCCTCCAGCTCCACATTGTAATCCTTTGCCTTGTTAGTTCTCCCGAGTGCATTGCCTCTCACTTTTGTCTCAAGTCCCACGGGCTCTTACTTTCTTGACCAGTTTACCAGAAGGGATCTTATAAAAAGTTCCGCCGAATTCCATGTAGTCACTTCATCTGACAAAGGAGTAGCACTTGGAAAGCTTGTGATTTCAAGTAAACCTTTGGGACTAGAACCCGGTGTCATGTGACTTCTGACTGAATTCCATATAGACCACATTAAATACATTACCCTCAACCACACTCCTGTTACCTCTTCAGAATAGTTGTTCAAATTCTTGAAACACTACCTTCCCTTACCAAGTCCATGCTGAACTTCCATGATTAATGCGTTTTTCTCCAACTTCTGACATAGTCTGTCCCTCAGAATTCTAATAACTTACCCACCACCAAGGTTAGAATGATTGGTCTGTAATTTCCTGGTCTATTTTTATCTCCCTTTTTTGAATTATGAGATGATGTGAGCAGTTTCCAGTCCACTGGCACATCTGTGGCCAGAGTGGATGTCAAAATTATTGCCTGGTTCCCTTGTATCTTTCTCTGTTGAATCCAACAGCCTGGGATACATCACATCCGGACCTGTGGGTTTATCCATAGTGAAGGCTCCTGAACCCACGAGTATCTCCTCGCTCTCTCCATGTTCATTTCTTCTAATCTCTCTCTGTCCCCCTTCCCCATTACTATCCCTGTGTCCACTCTGAAGACTCCAACACAGTATTCATTGAGGGCTGTGCCCACATCTTCCAGGTCCACACAGAGTACAGTCCATTAGGGACCACTGAGAGAATCTCTCCTTCCCCATTCTCTTACTCTTTATATATTTAAAATACCCCTTTGGGTTTTTCTTGATTGTATCCATGGATGTTTTCTCCTGCCCTCTTTCCTTTCTAGTATTTCCCCTACACTTTTATACTCCTCTAGGGACCCTGCTGCACTGAGCCCTCTGTATCTGCCAGAAGCTTTACTTCAATTATTCCTCACCTCTATGCCCCTTGGCACCAGGGTTCTGTGCTTTTGGTCTCACCCTTTGCCCTGTACTCTTGGTATTTCCTCCTGGAATGCCTCTCCCCACTCTGACACAGTTTTATTCGCAAGTAGCTGCTCCCAGTCTACTTCAGTCAAATCATCTTATCTTAGTCACATTAGCCTTTCCCCAGTTTAGACAGTTTGCTCCCACTCCATCGTCACCCTTTCCTATAAGGATCCGAAATGGGACAGAGTTATGGCCACTATCTCCAGAAGGCACCTCTCCTGATATGCTTTCAAGCTGCCCATGCTCATTTCTGAATGTTGGATTCATAACTGCCTCTTCACTTATCGGGCTTTCTGATTAAACGCTCTCCTGGATGCAATTTAAGAACACTGTTTCCTCCTCAACTTACACACCAAAAATATTCCAGTTAATATGTGGGTAGCTAAATGCACAGGCTACTACTGGTTTACTATTGTCTGAAATTTGATCACATTTTTAGGGAATGTGGTTGACTCTTGACTGCCCTCTGGGCAATTAGAGATGGGCAATAAATGCTGGCCTGGCCAGTGATGCCCACATCCTGTAAGTGAATGAAAAAAGATATTTGATCACCTGCATCTCCCTGACTGTTTGGGAATCTGTCACCCATAGCGTGTTTGCCCCTTTTGTGTTTCTGATTTCTATTTGTACATGCTTCAAAGTCATCTTCTCTCCTTGCTGCTATAATATTTCAGGCCCCATTCTTTATTCCTCTCTATCGCATCTGAATACTCTTTAACCAGGACTAACAAACGACTAGTCCTGCCCAGTTTTCAGTTGATTATAGCTATGATACCATAGTCCCACATGACTATCTATGCCCTCAGCTCGTCTGATTTATTCTTTGGGCTCCCTGCATTAAAATATACCGCATTTAACTTTGCTGACCTCACCTCTCCCATGTTTCCCTCCTCCCAGACTCACGACTGATGATGAGAAAGCTTAACAGGGTAGATGCCAGAGAAATCTTGAACATTGGATCACACACTCTCAAGTTAAAACCATTCGGGACTGTGATAAGGAGAAATACCTTCACGCAATGCTGCGAAACTTTGGAATTTCTGCCTCAGAGAGCTGGTCATGTCCAGTCCTCGAGCTTATTCAAAGCAAATCTCTCTGTACGTTCAGAAACTAAGCAAATTGAGAGATATGTGAATAATACAGGAAAGTGGAGGAGAGATCAGTCATGATCTTTTGAATAGCATGAGCACGCTTGATGGGCCAAATGGCCTACTCTTGCTTCTAAAGTCTTATTCTTTATCCAAGCATAGGAGATGGACCTTCCTGCTAAGGTTAGCATTCATCACCATCCCCGACTGCCCTTCAACTTAGTGTTTGTGAAAAGGGCAGTTAAGAGTTAATCAAATTGCTGTGGTTCTGTCGTTAGATGGAGGCCAGATCAAGCCAAGGACAGCAGATATATTCCCCAAAGGGCATTGCTGAACCAGTAATTGCTTGGAAACAGGACATCAGATGATAGAAATAAACATTTTGATGAGGTGACGAAAGTAACAAACAGGGGAACATTAAGCCCATTAATATCACCTGAACAGGCTGTTAAGATAAAGATTCCGTGGAATGGTTTCAGCAGTGACTGGGTGGGAGGCTCTTCCATTTTCCTGCCAATACTTATCCTCAAATAATCCCATATGAACAGATTATCTGCTCACCACTGCATTTTTTTTCCGGAGCTTGCTCAGCACAACATGACTATTCTTTGTCCAGTTCATGTGTCCTGGTTTTATTGTCACCTCACAGTGGGCTATCCAGGGGCAGGGAAATGTGGTAAGGAGACACTGTTGGTCAGATGAGGAGGAGAAAGCAAAAGAATCACAGTTCTTCCTTGGGATGACCAAGTGTCCGTAGCCTCCAGCTATGAGGTCTCACAATACCCTGACTGTGCGCAGGCAACGCACAACTCCCAGACAAGAGAGCCAGAAGGGCTACACACTTACACAGATCACCACGCACTCGAAATGAAATGTAATGGTTGGTGCCAGTCCCATGACTATCACAGTTCAAAATGTAGACCCCTCCCAGGGTCAACCAGGGCAGTTAACTGAGAGCAGTTAATGTTGACTGGAGTTTGTGCTTAACAGCTGGAGTTTTCCAGGGACTGGAGTGCATTATCTCCCCATCCAGGTGAATGTTAAGAAGAAAGGCCCCCGGTGGGCAGTGCCTCATTTGTTCATTAGTGAATGGAGTGAGTTGGTGGTGGGTTTAAAGAGAGAGGATCCCAACCCACTGAGTCAACAAATTGGTTTCTGGAAATGTAAAGAATCAAGAGGGGAAAGATACAACTTGATGCTTGCACCGAACTATACATTTACAATAAAAGAGTCGTAAATCTCTGCTCTTGCCTGACTCAGCACACAGATATCTGCTTATCAAACAATTCGAACATCGACAATCTGTTGCTCCCAGAACTCAGTTAATGCAGCTTTGTATAGGGTGCTCAGTAATACACAATGCCAGATAAGAACTACCACCACACAATCCCTTTAAAACCTGGACATGAGGAACTGCTGGCTTTAATCACTCATTCTGTGTCAAAATTGGAATTAAAATTTGCAGGTACCTAGTCAGGGGGAACTTGAATCAGAAACTGGGATACAAGTTACTGAGTGCTGGGAGACTTCCGAAGGATACGAGTGAGCAAGGACCAGGATTATCCAATTTGCTGAATTCAAATTCCTCTGTTTGATTTTACATGCTAACCTGCCTCTGGCCAAATCCAGATGTTTGGAATCCTACATGTAAATCTCCAACAGGAGTTTTAAACAGCCAGAGTTTAAACGTTAAAATTTGGCAGTTTTGTAGGGGAACACAGTTACTGTAAGAAAGTTGCAGCAAAATGAAACCATCCTAAGAGTTTCAATAACAAGGAACACAAGAATTGTAAAAGGCGGCGAATGGGAGATTTCATTTCCGCATCCGAGGGCAGATAATGAATCAGGACACGCCCAAAATATAAAGGTCAGTCGAACTACAAATTGAAACTGAGAACTTACAACAGAAGGTATTTGACAAGAAAGTTAGCTTCTTCCCTCTCCTTCACACTGATGAAAACATTACGGTCAGAGAAAAATCCAAGTTATTAAAAAAAAGTCTCGAGCACAAACGAGGATTTGACTTTTTGCATTTCTCATTTCCCTCAATTACTGAACATTCCTTTCAGCCAAAATACCAAAGTAGCAATTCTTCAAAAGACTTCAGATCCACTTGATTCAATACAACCTATTAGCTGCTGTTAAAAGAATGATTCATTCCTCTAAAGATGCTGGTCACATACAGAATGTGTTCTTTACACAGGGAAGACAGTGGCTTAGTGGGAATGTCACTTGGTTAGTAACCCAGAACCCAAGGCTACATTTCTGGTGAGACAGCTTTGAATCCTGCCAAGGGAGATGGTGAAATCATTACTGAAAAATCCTGGAATAAAACTAACCAAATGCTGAGTATGCAACCAATGTCGACTGTTGTAAAAACTTATCTAATTCACTGACGTCCATTAGGGAGAGTAATCTGCCATCCTTACCTGGTCTGAACGACATGTGACTTCAGAACCACAGTGACATGACGTGGCTCAGTGGGCCGAAGGGCCTGCTCCTGTGCTGTATTGTATAACTCTGAACGGCCCCCCTGGGCAATTAGAGATGGACAATAAGCGCTGGCCCAGTCAGCAACATCTTCAACCCACAAAGGAGTCCTACCAGGATCTCGGAGTGTTTTCCGAGAGGGGCAGTGGCAAGAGTGGTAACGTCACTCATAATCCAAAGGCCAGGACTAATGCTCTGGAGATGTGGGTCCAAATCCCACAACAGCTGATGGAGTTTAGGTACAATTAATAAATCTGGAAGTGAAAGCAAGTCCCAGTGATGGCGACTCTGCATCTAATGTCAATTGTTATAAAAACCCATCAGGTTCACAAACGTCCTTTAAGGAAGGAAACTGCCATCCTTACCCGGTCTGGCCTACGTGTGACGCCAGACCCACAGCAATGTTGTCAACACTTGGACCAAAGAAAGTCACTAAATTCAAGGGCAATTAGAGAGGGGCAATAAATGGGTTGTCAGCAGGGCCCGCACCACAGCAAGGAACAACAGAAATGTTTCCACTCGACAATGCTGGATTTCATGTTTTGAACCTAATTCAGGGATCTTTAACAGCACAAATCAACCTCTTTGAAAGGGGATGTGACCGAACACCTGCAAAAGAAACATCTGTAGATGCAAGGCTACACTGCCATGACTTAAACCTATATAATCTGAGTGGGTGGCTGGCTGTCCTAATCATTAACCCCTGAAATGCTCATCCCTACAGCACAAAGAGCAGCAGGGATCAGCTCTGATTGTGCTGTCATACAATTTTCATGTCTTTAGCAAAAAAGAGGGAGAGCAGAAGAGGACTTTGGTTTTATACAATGAGTTGCAACGTGGAATACGCTGCCTGAAAGGGCAAGAGAAAACAACTTTGAAAAAGGAACTGGATAAACTATTGAAGGGAAGAATCCACAGGGCTATGGGGGAATAAAACTTATTGAACAGTTTTTTTTTTAAATTGCTAGCAATGATATAATGGATCAAACGGCTTCCCTTTGAGCTTTATGACTGAACTTCAACTGAACTAAAGACCATGAGGTCAAAGTAGAGAAAGGGAAATGGTTCATTTTGTTGGCAGGATCAAGAATGAGGTGGCACAGATTTAAAGGCTGGCAGAAGAAGCAACGGTGACATGTTTTATTCAAACCATGGTATCTCAGACAGTGCAGCAGTCCTCCGTCGTGCAATGGGATTGTCAACAGGATCACACATTCAAATCTTTGCAATGTAATTCAGCATCCTCTTACACCCACTGAACCAAGACCGACACCGCTGTCAGACATGCACTTCACAGGTAGGGTGCCAGGGTCTGGTTAACATTCAATCAAGGGGGGTGAATCTGTACTGGATGGGCATCTGGGCAAAGAAGATGGGTACTCACCAAGACAGAACTCCAACGAATTCTGAGGAGATAGAGCATTTGGTGAAAATTAGACTTTCGGAGCAGCAGATGATTGCAGAGTTCTCTCTACTGGCTCTGTATAATGGAATAACCAACTGGGAACAATTGAACAGAATGAACTTGGAGAACAGCCCATTTGGAAATGAGACAGGGTAATCAAGTCTGTAGCAAGTTCAACAAATCATGTTTTTCTTTTGTTTAAAAATATATGCCCTACACAGAGTATTAGAGGCTCAGCTCCAAGTCAGTAGTTGCCAAATTCTGATGAAAACACACAGGCCTTTCTTGTTTGACACTATACCTCGGAGAAAGTAACACAGCAATAGGAGGCCATTCAGTCCCTCAACCCTGCCTCAACGTTCAATAAGATCATGGCAAAATTGGACATCAAGCCTATTGAACCATTTCTTCTCTACATTCCTTGATTGCCTTTTCTAGCACAGTCCCAATAAAAATGCACTGATCTCAGTCTGTAAATTCCAACATTTCCCCAGTCTCACCAGGCCATGTGATGGTAAAGCAGTGGTTTTTGGATTTTCGGGGGATGGGGGGGTTGAGAAATCAATTTTTCAATAGTCATAGCGCTCAGAAACAGACCCTTCGGTCCAACCAGTCCATGTAGACCATAATCTCAAACCGAACTCGTGTCACCTACCTGCTCCTGGCCCACGTTCTTCCAAACCTTTCCTACTCATGTCTTATATCAGAGTGTCTTTTCAAGGTTATAACTGTGCTTGCATCTGGCCGAACATGGAAATAGCCAGTTAAGTGCCTAACATCATTCACACCAAAGCCAATATCTTGTTAAAGACAATCGAAATATCCCACCTTGATATTTAATGCCATTATTATCATCGAATTCCCAGCTACCAATATCCTGGAGGTAACCTGGAGACTGAACTGTACCTGTACTGCCCAGAAAATATTGGGTGCAACTCCAACAACACTCAAGGAACTTGACACCGTTCAGGAAATGCAGCACCACATCCACAACCATCCACTCCCTCACGGCAGTGTGCACTACAAGATGCACTGCAGAAATTCAAAGATCCTCATACAGCATCTTCCAAACCCACGACCACTTCCACCTAGAAGGACAAGGGCAGCAGATGCATGGGGACACCCAACCCCTGCAAATTCCCCTCCAAGCCACTCACCATCCTGACCTGGAAGTATATTCATCAGTGTCGCTGGGTCATAATCCTGGAATTCCCTCCCCAAGGGCATTGAGCTACATGCCAAACACTGTTCACCACCACATTCCCCAGAACTGTTAGGGAAGGGAGTTGTGAAGTAGTAATGTCTCTGGGTGAGTAATCCAGAACCCCGAATCCCAGGCCAATGTTGTGGGGATAACAAGCATGGGGCTGGATGAACACAGCAGGTCAAGCAGCATCATAGGAGCAGGAAAACTTGACGTTTCGGGCCTAAACCCTTCATCAGAAATGTTATCTCGGATTCTCCAGCATCTGCAGTACCTTTTATCTCTGATACAATGTTGTGGGGACACGAGTTCAAATCCCACCACGGCAGCAGGTGGTGAAATTTGAATCCATTAGAAATCTGGAATAAAATGCTAGCCCAGTATCAACCATGTGACCACTGCTGAATGCCCAACAACCTACAGGGTGCACTAATGTCCTTTGGATGCAGGAACTGCCATCCCCACCTGGTCTGGCCTATACGTGACTCCAGACGCACAGCAATGTGGTTGATTCTGAATTTAGAGATGACCCAGCTGGCAAAACCCACATCTCATGAATGAATGGGGTTAAAATTGTTTCAGAGATAGTAGGAACTGCAGATGTTGGAGA
>JAHRHZ010000020.1:2260126-2290118 GCA_024137785.1 Ginglymostoma cirratum
GCTTGTTATCTCGGATTCTCCAGCATCTGCAGTACCTTATATCACAGATGCTTTTGATTCCTGGATTTTAAAGAAAAAGGTACAGTCCTTGCAAACGTCCGAGCTATAATCCTCCGAAGTTTAATTCGGTAAACATTGCTTTGGGTTGCAAAATTGGGTGCAATCACTTGATTATTTTAAAAGCAGAGGGGAGCAACCATGGAATTCTAGATCGATGGGCTAACATCTTTTGACAGGAAATGAAGAGATTAAGGATGGCTTGGTGAACACCATAACATTTCAGCTGATCAAAGAGACTCTATTTGTAGAGGGCTGGTCAGGTCTGACACACACACATTGGAATTTCTTCACAGAGGTGCCTACAGGTGTGAACGGAACGTCTGTGGATTTGTTATCGGAACTTCCAGGAGGCATTTGATTAATTCCCTCAACAGCTGTGAACTAAACGAGAACCTCACAATCTACAGTAAATGAAGAAATTGCCTGGATAACAGGAAACCAAGATTTGGACAATGGCCAGCCACTCTAATTGTCAGGCACTTGACTAAGTGTCCCACAATGATCTGTGTCGACAACTAATCACCCAATTAATTACTTTAACGTGGGAAAGAAAGCCACAGAATCCAATTTGTCAATGAAATAATGAAAGGGAGAATCGGGGCAATTGTGGTGCAATGATAGTGTCCCTACCCCTAAACCGAGACACCTAGGTTCAAAGCCCACCTACTTCAGAGGTGTGTAATTACATCCCCGGACAGGTTTAGAAAAATAGGTTAATTTAGAAAAAAAGGTATCTGCACTGCATTGCAAATCTAAAGTATAAAATTACAAAGATGTATTGACAGATTGTGTCAATGAGCAACAAGGTAACACTGAATAAGCCAGATCCCAGAGTGGAACTTGCCTTGGTAGATCATTATGTTGTACTTTTACAGTTTGATTACGATGGAGGGTAATCGCTGAAAATATTCACACAGAGACTGCCACGTACTTCCAATACAAGAATATAGATATAAACACCAGTGCCACATTCACCAACATGATCCTCAAAGAATTTTACAACTGAGTTATATACAGGGATGACTGAGTTGTGTCTAAGCAAACCTCAGAAGTCCGATTCCAACATTGAACGAACTATTCAGTCAGTTATGGAGAGTTAATTCAGTCAGCAATTCACTGTCAGCCAAATTTAGGATGGATAGACAAACAGCTAGATAGACAGATACAAAATTTCCTTTTTATTTGATCAGGTCCCATGATTTGGCTTTCAAAAGCTCCCAGAGACAAGTTTAAAAAAAATACTAACACCTTACATTTGGTCCAGTGTCTGTGAATGCCTTTCTTAAAAAAAAAACAAGAACTGCAGTTGCTGGAGATCTGAAACACCAAATTGCCGGAGAAACTCAGCAAGTCTAGCAGCATCTGTGGAGAGAAAATAGAGTTAGCATTTTGAGTTCAGTGACAAAAACAAAGTTGCTGGAAAAGCTCAGCAGGTCTGGCAACACTTGTGAAGGGAAAAACAGAGTTAACGTTTCAGGTCCGGTGACCCTTCTTCAGAATAGTTCTGCAGAAGAGTCATACCAGACTTGAAATGTTAATTCTATTTCCCTTCCACAGATACTGCCAGACCTGCTGAGTTTCTCCAGCAATTTTTGTTTTTTTTCAGTTTTCCAGCATCTGCTCTTCTTTTAAAATTTTTGTTATCCATTCTTCTGTTTTGGCCTATATCCCTTAAGACTTTTGCTTAGCAAAAAATTAGCGCTCTCAGAATTAAGTTTGAACTGATGCAGCACACACCGCCTTCCGTGGAAGGGAGTTCCAAACCACTACCGCTGTACGTGTGTCCAAGTGCTGCCAGACATCTCTCCTGAACGAACTGGCCCTAATTCTCAGACTCTGTCCCCTAGTTCTGGAATTCCCCAGTGGGAATAGTTGGTTGTTATCAATCCTGCCTTTTCCGGGTCAAATAAGGGCCTAAAAGACAGAAAAATGCCCTTCAGCCCATCATATCCACACTGGTCAAAATGAACCAGGTAACTATTCTAACCCCATTTTCCAGCACTTAGCATCACAAATGCACATCCAAAATATTCCTTCAATGTCATGGAGGTTTCTGCCTCTCCCATCCTGACAGGTGGTGAGTTCCAGATTCTGACCACCCTCCGGGAGAAAGCTTTTTTCTCCCCCCTCACATCTCCTCTAAACCTTCTGCTCTTTACTGTAAACCTACACTCATGATCATCGATCCCTTCACGGAGGGGAAATGTTGCTTTGTGTCTGCGCCTGTCATCATTTTATTCATCTCAATCATGTCCCCTCTGCTCTAAGGAAAAAAACCACAGTCTGTCCGATCTCTCCATCACTGACACTCACCAGCCCAGGCAACATCCTGGTAAATCTCCTCTGCCTCCTGTCCAGTGCAATCACATGCCTCCCATCACGTGGACAATGGGGACAGCCGTGAGGGATTTATCAATTCAAAGAGCGGAGACACAGGAGAACGTCTCTTTGGTGCAGGGAGGTTAAGGGCAGATTTAATGGAGGGACTGAAAAGCAGAACAGGCTTTGATTGTGGAAATGAAGAGGAACAGTTTCCAGAAGGGTTGGTACATGGAGGTTGGACATTTAAGATCATTGACAAAAGCGCCTGAGGTTTATTTTCATATTGCAAGTTGTCCTCATCTTTTCCCAGCTGCAAACAGTTCTGAAGAAGGGTCACTGGACCTGAAATGTTAATTCTGCTTTCTCGACACAGATCTCCAGCAACTTCGACGTTTTGTTGGTGAGAACTTGCTGTACATAAAGTGGCTGTTACATCTCCTATTTTCTGTAGTGACTACACATGAAAGCACCGAATTTGTTGTAATATGCTGTAGATATTATGTTTTTGAACAGCTTTGTAAAAATGAAAATGTCTTAATGCATTATGGTCCT
The DNA here is from genome assembly GCA_024137785.1 of Ginglymostoma cirratum. Taxonomy (NCBI): domain Eukaryota; kingdom Metazoa; phylum Chordata; class Chondrichthyes; order Orectolobiformes; family Ginglymostomatidae; genus Ginglymostoma; species Ginglymostoma cirratum. The sequence continues at coordinate 2,263,061 of JAHRHZ010000020.1, forward strand.
TTAACCTCATTGTTGATGGCTTCTCTTCGATGGAATAAACAGACTGAACATCAGACTTCTGCAACTGAGTTCTTCAAAAGAATAGTTTTGTTTCACATCAATGCTGCAACTCTTTAAAAGATTCACAGTTTGAATATAATACTTGTGATCCAGACAACTGTCCTCAATCACATATTCCACAAAGTCCTCAGGGGTGACAATGCTAATGCTAACTTCCCAACAGATCTGTAGAAACACAACACATTTACTTGGTGCAAGTCATTTGAGTTGAGGGATTACAAGAGGATCAAACCCAAATTCCTTTCTTGAAACTGAGCCACACCAAATTGCTGTAATTTAGAAATAGAGCAACCTCCTCTGTGTATCTCAAGGGAAAAGCGTCAATGTTAAAACCTGAATACTAGGAAGGTTATAGCCTTCCATGGTGCGATTTGGAACAGGCAAGGCAGATCCTGTGCCATTTAAGTAACATATTTGGTGAAGAATAGGAACAAAATTAAATGGAGGCCATGCTGCTTAGTCTGTGGCTTCAAACCAAGTGACTCATGTTAAAGATACTCAGATCAGCACAAAATATTTACAGAACTGCTCACTTTTCAGTTTCATGTTGCAATTTCCCAAACCATTCCAGTTCAAATCCCTGAAAGCAGGGAGCTTCCCTGTACCTCACTCGATTTGCTCAGTTCTCAACAAAAACCAAGTCAGAACAAGCCTCAGTTACGGCTGTGTTTGTGGCTGGGTTACCTAATAAGCGATTCGGAGACAAGAGTTTTAAATTCTACCAGAGCAGCTCGAGGATTTGAGCCCTACATTCAACTTAACCCTGACATTAACAAAGGTCTCAGTAAGAGTGACCAATATTGACAGAAAATGTAAATTAGTTCAGTTATATCCACTACGGAAGGAAATAAATCACCATTACCTGATCTGAACCTGTGAAAGACTTCAACTCCACGCCTGGTTCGATTGTAACGGCCCCTGAACAAGTCAGTCAGTTGCATCCCACAATTTCAGGGATACAAATGCTAGCCCTGGCAACTCTATATTTACCTAAATGGTGTAAATTTTAAATCACTGTTATCTGGTACAACTGGCTTGGATGGATTTTACAATCTTGTCCAAGTTTTGTTCAAAACGGCTTGGAATGAACATGCTGACCATCAACTTCTTCATACAATCCCCCAGGATCAAGGGTGACTTTCATCCAACCCAGAGTCACTGAATCCAAACGTGACTCAATAGTCCACTATCAGATCCACAAACAGCGCAAAACTAGTCCCATTTTCCCACGTTTGGTCTGTATCTCTCCATACCTATTACATCCACATGCCTGTCTCAATGGGGCAGGTGGTGTTGGTAGAGGCAGATGGATGGAAAGAGATAGTAGGAACTGCAGATGCTGGAGATTCCGAGATAACAAGGTGTAGAACTGGATGAACACAGCAGGCGAAGCAGCATCAGAGGAGCAGGCTTGGGTTTTCACACAGTCCTTCCACAGTTTGGGTTCAGCCTCCACCTTGGCCTGTTGGAGATGGTCAAAACAGTTGGCATCTTCATAGATGTTTTTTCTCCAGTTTGGACAGTCTTGGGCAAGAGATTGTCACCAAGTGTTTCCTCTATTCTCACGGTAACCACTTGCCATGGTGACAGTCAGAATAGCAAGTGGTGAGATACGGTCAGTGTGCAACAACTTCCCGTGTTCAACTTTCAGCAGAATAATTCATCCCTCCTCCTCCTTTAGGGAGTCAAGCTGTGTGTGTTCTAAAATGGGAGGTGGGATGGGAAAGAAATGGGATAAATGGACCTTGGGTTAAAACTTAAAGGAATGCAGTCAACTAAACAGAATTGGTCACAAAAGGTGGCCAAAAATCCGTCATGAGATAACACAGTGTGGAGCTGGATGAACACAGCAGGCCAGGCAGCATCAGAGGAGCAGGAAGGTTGATGTTTTGAGTCTGGACCCTTCTTCAGAACTATTCTGAGGAAGGCTCACCGGACCCGAAACGTTAACCGTTTCCTCCTTCACAGATGCTGCCAGACCTATTCAGCTTTTCCGGCAACTTTGTTTTTGTTCCCGATTTACAGCATCCGCAGTTCTTTTGGTTTTTACAAAATTGTTTATGGCACTTTCAGACCATTCAATGTTCCACTGGAAATCAGTTTGATATTCAATCATGTGGGCTTGCTGTATTCCCCTCCAATGTGCATCCCTTTTGTGCGAGTGCAGAGTTTAACAAAGAACAAGTCCTGGGTCAGAGATCACAGATTCCTGCGCAGTTGACATGGACAGAATGGTCACACTTCTCACTCAAGGCAACTTGAGCAATTCTTAACGGATCTTTCGCTTTTCAAGTATTTATTGAATTCCTTTTTCAGAATAACTTCTGAATCCACTAAGGCCGCCCCTTCAAGCAGTGGGTTCCAGATGATAGAAGCAGGTACACAAATCTTCTAACAAAATAAATTACTTGCAACTTGTCCTGTACCTATGGCCTTGACGGTACATAGGAACAGAAGTAGGTCATTCAGCCCATTAAACCTTCTCTGCTTGGCAACAGGTGAGGACTGAATGGTCCTTTTATTCTCTAATCTGTCTGCTTAGTGTAACTGAGCACTCTTCACTTCCCAAAGTTAACTCATGGGGAATAATAGCATTTCATGCAAGAAACACATCTGCAGATTGAAGGATGAATTGCCGTACGATGTACATTATACACTAAGCAGTTAGGTTACAACATGAAGAATGTAACCAAGGAGTAACAAAAATAGGTAACCAAATGCAGCAGAGAAGTGATAGATAGGATATTAAACAAAGTAGACCTGAATTGAAGCATCTTAAAATTACCAACAAATAGACCATTCCTCAATAAGTTTATGTGCGCCTCCAATACTTAATTGTCCAAGAACTTCAGTGAGGACCCAGAGCACACAGGGATTAGGGATAACAAGGTGTAGAGCTGGGTGAACACAACAGGCCAAGCAGCATCAGAGGAGCAGGAAGGCTGACGTTTCGCGTCAGGACCCTTCTTCAGAAAAATGGGGATTAGGACCATGTTGGTATCTATCCATACTCTACCTCACAGGGTTGAATTTACTTGAACATATTGATTGGTCTGGGCACCAGAAATGGTGGGGTGACCCATTCTGTAACTCGGAGATTGCAGGAGGGATTTTCTGAATTTAGTATGGAGATTAACTCTCCTCTCCTGTGGCATTATGAACCTTGAAGCATGAAGTGTACTGTCACAAGGTTGATAGAGGATCGAAGGCCAATCATCTCACACGCTGAAAGTGAGGGATCTGAAAAAATACATCTGAGGAGAGATTACATAACTTTTGTTTATTCATTCACAGGATGAGGGTGTCGCTGACCAGGCAGCTTTTATTGCCTATCCCTAATTGCACTGAGGGCAGGTCAGAGTTAACCACATTGCTGTGGGTCTGGAGTCACCTGTAGACCAGATCAGGTAAGGATGACAGTTTCTGTCTCTAAAGGACATTAGTGAACCAGACGGGTTTTTGCTGACAATTGACAATGGATTCATGGTTGTCATTAATTTCCTAATTCCAGATATTTATTGAATTCAAATTCCACCATCTGCCAAGGCGGAATTTAAACCCAGGTCCCCAGAACGTTATCTGGGTCTCTGGATTAATAGTCCAGCGATAATACCACCAGATTATCATTTCCCCTGCGGGCCTAGACTCACCTCCCTTGCTGTGTAGAAAAATAGATGCTGATTTTATTGAGAATTTCATAAGGAATTAATAAGACAGACAGAGAGTAAAAATTCCCATTGGTAGGGGTGTTTTGGACAATGAGACAAACTTAAACTGAGGGACAGGCCACACAGAAGTTAGGAAACATGTCTTTACAAAGTGAGGACCTTCTTCCACAAGCATGGGCTGTTAACAGAATTAACAGCTAAAAATCCAAGGTCGACTTTGGCTAGTCTAGGCTATTAAGGGAGAAGAATCAAAGCCAAATGGATGGAGTTCTTAAACCATGATATCAAATGAATGTCAGAACACATGTGAGGAGGCTGAACAGCCCTTCCTGTTTGTGTTTGCAATTACAAACTGGTCATACCTAAGTTTCACTGGTGAGGCAGATGTGACAAATCAGAAAATCTAGCCACTTGAATCTAAATTTAGAACACAAAATTATAAAGTAAACAGGCCAAGTGGGTGTTGCACAAGCAGAATCCCAACTTCTCATTTCTGCCTTGTTCCCATATCCTGTTTTTCCCTTTAATGCAAAGATTCATTTGAGCTATTCTCAAATGTTGATACAGCCACTAAACCTGGTGGCACATCCCACAGTCCTCAGATGCCATGCAGGTTCACTTTCTCTCAGTCCTGAAGCTGTTACATGTATAATGTCTTTGATCCTTATCGTATACCCCTCAATCACCAGAAGGTGTTGTATCAGCACAGTCCCATACAAGGAGTTCTAAAAATCTCCACTGAATCACACACCCTCCTCAGTGAGGATGAAGTGTCCCACTTCTGTGGGCCAATATTAGCATTTGCAATTCCTCATCCTAGACAGGAAAGGAAAATGAGGGAGGCCATTCAGCCCCTTAATCCTGCTCCACCATTCAACTAAATAATGGCTGATCTATATCGAGACTTCATTTACCAGCCATGGTCCTGTATTTTCTAACAGCCATTCAAGCCCATCATGTCCATCTCAGTTCTCTGCAAGAACAAGTCAGTTACTTCCGTCACCACCCACTCCTGACTTTTGTCAGCCCTAAAAATCTCTCCACAGATTACCTTGTTCTACAACTGACCCTATTTCAAGCACACACAACGGCAGTACATTCCAGATTTCAGCCACTTGCTGCATTTCTACCCCACCCCACCCCACCCTCCTACCCCTTTGCCTTTGTTTCTTTTGTTAAAGAACTTTTAATTCAGTGTCCTCCAGTTCTCACAGTCGTTACCAATGGGAACAGATCTGTTCTGTTCAGAAGCCCTCAACATTTTGAGCATCTCAATAAAATTTCCTCTCAAATTCTAAGAAAAATAAGACGAGATTTTCCAAATCACTGCTTCATACAGGTTCACAAGCTGCTTGCCTTCATATCATTACGCCTCGGACCTGCGTACCTTTCTAACCACTTTCTCAACCTGCCCAGCCTTCTCCAAAAACTCTATTCATGCAGCCCTTTAGGACTGTTATTTATTTCATATTATCTTGCCTCATTCTTTCTACCAAAATATGTCACTCCACTCTCCTCTGTAGTAAATTTTGAGCGCCATTTGACTACCTATTCCACCAGTCAATATCCTGTTGAAGTCTTCAAAGTCCTCCCTTTTGAAAATTTCACAGTTGTGCCTTGTAGACCCACGGCTGGGCCAAAGAGAAACAATGGTCTGAGCAGGAACACCATGACATCCACCTCCTGCCTAAGGGTGGAACATTTGCACATCTCTAGCCGTCCGGCACCACCACATACGAGGGGAATTGGAAGATTATAGCCAGCGCTTCTGGAATTTGCATTCTTCTCTTCTTCAGCATCCTGAAATGCAACTCTCGGCAATCAAACACCAGCCTCAGCAACTTTTTGAGCACAAGAGGGAGAGAGCACGAGAGGGGGCGACAGCAAGAGCCAGACCCTTGTTCTGGACTCCTCCCCTCCACTGCCAGAGAAATAGCTTCTCTACCTACCCCTTCAAAATTCCTTTATTGCCTTAACCACCTCAATTAGTTCACCTATTAATCTTCCGTACTTGACAAAATCCAATCTAGTTCCACTAGTTCTTGGAATGTTCATAAATTAAGGTTTGAGTGTTTACAGCTAAGCAGGGACCTGAATTGATTATTACTTCTTGAACCTACAAAGAGATACATTGAGGCCATTCACAACCAGCAAAATGCTACAGGACCTGGAGTGCATGACTGAGAACGGCAATGTTATTTTTATTTACTGGAGTTTCTTTCCACAATTTCCATTGCAAGAACACGAAAGAGATTGGTAATTTGTTGAATATTGATTGTACATCAGAAGAGAGAATAATGAGACACATCTGGACACAAATGGTGGGTTGTAATTTGGAAACATATAATAATAATAATAATCTCACATTGTCTCCTTCTTTACACTGAGAAATCCTCAAGATGATCCTCTCTGATGGTGCAATATCTGCTAGAATTGAGTGTAACTGATACCTATTATAGAGGTGGTGGCCCAGTGCTCACTATGTTACTAAGCTAGTAATCCAACACTGAGGTCAAAGTTCTGGGTAGGAGTGCAAATCTCACCGTGACAAATGGCTAAATTTGAATTCAAGAAATATCTGGAATTAAAAGTTAATCTCATTGCAACCAGGAGACCATTATGAACCGTTATAATAACCTTTCTGGTTCATGAATTCCCTTTCGGGGCGGAAATTTATCCTCCTTACCTTGTCTGGCCTAAATGTGACTCCAGACCACAGTAATGGGGACAGCTCTGAACTGTCCTGTGAAATGGCCCAGATCACTCAGTTCAAGGTCAATTAGGCATCGGGGGAAAAAAAATTAGCTGGCCTTCTCAGCAATGCTGTCATCTTGCGCAATAATTTCTTTCTGGTTTTGGTAAAACCGATCGATCATTGTCAGGATCACTCCAAGGGGAATGATACGCATTTCAATTTGACAAGAGGTTAGATTGTCTAGGTCAGAAAATTCAAATCTCTCATGACTTACCCTTGGTTTTTGCACATCAGCTAAACGATGTACTTTCATTACATAAGAATCATGAAGAAAATTGTTTGGGCACATCTTCTAGACTAACATTAGAATGTTGCTGCTCTGTATCATTCTTCAATGCTGAAAAATATCATGCTTTTCTTTTCAGCCTGATTCCAACGTAGTGTTCTCAAACTGGAGGTTCCAAAGAACCAGCTGACAGAAATCAATACTTTGGAGAGGTACTTAAATTTCCCAGTATTCTTAGGATACCCAGCATGTTGACCAACACATTGTTCTACAATTGTACAGTAGAGAAGAGGACCTTCAGCCCACCAAGTCTACACTGGCAAAAACTCATCAAAAATCTATTCCAGTCCCACACTCCAGCACTTGGCCCATGGCCTCAAATGGTAAGACACTTCGAGTGCTTATCCAAGTACATTTTAAACATTGCGAGGTTTCCTGCCTCAACTACCCTCATTCCAGACTTCCATCACCTCCTGGTGGAAGTTGTTTTCCCTCAAATCCTCTTTAAACCAACTACCTTTCAAAAATTATGCCCCCCTTGTTAATGACACTTTAACTAACGGAAACATCCACTTTCTACTCACCCAGTCCATGCCGCTCATAATCTTTTACACGTCTACCTTGTCTTCTCTGCCTGAAAGAAAACTTGAGCTTATCCAGCCTCCCTTCATCGCTTAACAGCTCCATCCCAGGCAACATCCTGGTGAATCTCCTCTGCACCTGCTCCAGTACAATCACATCCTTCCTATAATGCAGTGACTGGGACTGCACAAGGTACGACAGCTTCAACATAGACTTAAGAGCAAGGAGATTACAGAACATAGAACATACATAGAACAGTACAACACAGGACAGGCCCTTCGGGCCACGACGTTGTGCCGACCTACTATCCTACTAAGATCAATCTACCCTGCATACCCTTTATTATGCTATCTTCCATGTGCCTATGCAAGAGCTGCTTAAATGTCTCTAAAGTATCTGACTCCACTACCGGCAGCGCATTCCACACGCCCACTACTCTGGGTAAAAAACCTACCTCTGACATCTTCCCCTATACCTTCCTCCAATCACCTTAAAATTATACCCCCTTGTTATGTCACAACTGATACAGGCAAGTGTTCTGTATGGCTTAGCTACACGATTAACCTGACCCACCAACTTCAGGGATCTGAGCTTCCGACAGTCTGCTATCGGGCACACCCTTGCCTTGTTCCCTCTTCCAAAGTGCATCACTTCCCATTTATCAGGGTAAAATTCCACCTGCAACTGATCTGCCCACTCGATTAATCAGTCTACATCCTCCTGTAAACCAAGACTTACCTCTTCACAAACCACCACTGGTCAATCTTCATAGCAACAGAAAACAGTCATTATCCCAACTGCATTCTCTTCTATCATTGCTCTATCATGAACAATGATGTCATTATTGAGGGAATTCCGGGATTGTGACTGAGCAACACTCAAGAAATAGTAATATATTTCTATATCAGGATGGTGAGTGGCCTGGAGGGGAAATCTACATAGGAACACTACCGCCTGTATCTCCTGCCCTTAGTTGTGGGTCCAGGAAGTTTTGTGTATTGTATTCAACCTGTGGATAGTAAACACCTGCTGCTGAACGTTGATGAAGGGACTGGATGCTTGTGATGCCAGTGAAGCAGGCTGCCATGTCCTGAATAATGTCAACCTTCTTGTGTGGTTGGAGCTGTACTCATCCAGACAGGTGGGGAGTATTCCATCACACTTCAGACTTGTGCCCTGGAGGCACAGGTAGTAACTTCCTCGATGCAGGATGCCTGGGTTCTGACCCATTTTTGTAGCCATGGTATTTATACGGCAAGTTCAGTTGAGATTCTGGTCAGTTCTAACCTCCTGGATGCTGATTGTGGGAGATTCAACTTGGATTACTGTTAAAGACCCCTTCCATACTTTGCTGACAGGTGAGTGTGGACTGATGGATTTGTAATTGGCTAGGTTGGATTTGTTCCAATTTTGCACACAGGATATACCTGAGAAATTTTGTACATTGCTGGGGAACAAAGAGAAATGCACACATAAGCTGACAGTTTTGATCGCTAGAAAGTGCCAGAAATACAAGGCACTCACCTGGCTTTTCATTTCCGTTACTGAACATAGTCAAAAAGCTCCCGATGCCAATTTTACCATGAAATTTTGCTACAAACAGAAACGACTTGAGACATTAGTGCCTGCAAAATCACAGCAAACAAAATAGAAGGAAAAGCTGTCCAAGCATTCTTATCTTGACTTGACTGGATATTCAGGCACAGATGCAGTTGACATGAATTAAAAAGGAACAAGCAATCTTCGATGTGCTTATTCCAACTCCCACTGAATAGTTAACAGCAGCAACTGTCACCCATTTGGCAACATCTCTTCCCCTTATAGTTATTTATTCATGGGACATAGGTAACACTATCGAGGACAGCATTTATTGTCCACTTGTAACTGCCCTTGATGTGGGGGTGATGATAGTCTCAAACTGCTGCAGCCTGTGTACTGTAGGGACACCCACAGGGCAGTTGAGGATTAATTTCAGAATTTTGACCCAGCGACAACGAAGGATCAGATATCTAATTCTAAGGCCGGTTGGTATGCGACATTGCCATTCATCTCAGCCTTCCAAGTGATCAGGCCCATTTGAATTTTCATTCAATCATTTGCTATTTTAGAATTCTGCACAAGACCAAGAGATGGGCTGGGGTGGGAGGGAAGAAAGATTATTTTCCAGACAGGAAGAGTTGAGGGCAATTATTTACTTTAAAATCAGTAAGAGTAGGCGACAACCCACTCTCCAATACTGGCAGCCTGCAAGGTTGTGTACTCAGCCCCCTACCTGTGTACTCCTTATACACATGACTGTGGGGGCAAATTCCAACCTAATCCATTTACAAGTTTGCTAATGACAGCACCTTTGTAGGTTGGATCTCAGACAATGACAAGACAGAGTACAGGAAAGAGTTTGAGTGCTTAGCAGCATGTTGTAAAGACAACGATCTCTCCAACGTCAGCAAATGAAGGTGCTCGTCATTAACTTTAGGAAGCAGAGTGGGGGACATGCCCCCCCCACTTGCATCTGCAGTGCAGAGATGAAAATGATTGAAAGCTTCAAGTTCCTCAGAGTGATCATCACCCAAAATCTGTCCTAGCCCATCCACATCGAAGCAGCCATGAAAGCACAACAACAGCTCTACTTCTTCAGGAGGCTACGGAAAGTCAGCATTTCTACAAAGACTCTTAGCGAGTTTTATGCACCAAAGAAAGCATTGTACCTGGATGCATCACAGCTTGGTACGGCAGCTGCTCTGCCCAGGTCTGTAAGAAACCACAGAGTTATGAACACAGCCCAGTCCATCACACAAACCAGCCTTCCCTCCATTGACTGTCTATATTTCTCAGGAAAGCAGCCAATATAATCAAAGACCCCTCCCACCCTGATTATACACTCTTCCATTGGGCAGAAGATACACAAATTTGAATATACATAAAAGAACAGGTTCCTCCCCACTGTTTTCAGACTTTTGAATGGACCTCTCAAATTTTAATTCTGATCTTTCTCTCTGCACCTTCCCTGCGGCTGTAACACTGTATTCTGCACTGTTCTGCTACCCTGATACACTTCATATGGCACCATCTGCCTGCTTAACACACAAAACAACACTTTCACTGTAACCTGGTACATGTGAAAACAATAAAGCAAAAACAAACACAATGACCCATACATTTCAAGATAAATACTAACATGCAAAGGTACTTTGTGTCTGACTGGCCCTAATCTGCTCATGTTGAGTCATCTTCACTCAAAACATTAGCTTGCTCTCTCTTCATGGATGCAGTGTGACCCGCTGTGATCTCCAGCATGTGTTGTTTACAGTACAGATTCCAGCATCTGCAGTAATTTGTTGTTCCAGGAAGAAAATCAAAATTGATTCAGTTGTGTGGAAACAAATGCAGCTGTTCTGTGTGTCACTTCCGACACGATTGAAAATTCAACATCTCACCCAATAGGACCCCCTCAAGTCCTGGAATGGTCTCCTCATACCTCTCTCTCCTCCTTTAGGACTCTCCTTAAATGCAGCCACAATGACCAATTGTTTGCTCATCTCTTTAGGCATGAATTTAATCGCATTACTTTTCAGATGGGATGTGGGCGACTGATACTTAATTGCCATTGAGAGGAGCTGATCGGGATCAACACTCCATCTGAACCAAAGCTATTCACAGCTATTTACACTCTCTTTTTCAAAACAAGGTGCCCTTTTCCAAGTGAAAACAAACTACTCCCAGACACTGGAAATCAGTGAAACTCAGTTGGTCAGTCAGAACCTGCCGAGACAGAAAATTGAGTTTTGCTCACGTTTCAGATTGACTGCTTGCGTTTAGTGGATAGAAATGTGAAAATCAAATGATCTTAAAATCTGTCCTGCAGAAGCAAACCCATATCTAATACTTTCATCAACATATTGCCTTTTGTAAAATGCTTTCCATTCGAGATAACAAAAAAAATCAAGAAAAAAAAATCAAGAACAATGACCCAAAACAAAAACAGAAGCTGCTGGAAAAGCTCAGCAGGTCTGGCAGCATCTGTGAAGAAACATAGTTAACATGTTGGGCCCAGTGACCCTTCCTCAGAACAAACGGAAAGGTGCAGAGGGAACTTTTGCAACAAGAACAGGAAGAACAGTGGCTTCAGGGAAACTTCTGAAAATGGCATGTTGACAGGAAGTGCAGTGCAAGGAGATGGAATGCAGAGGGGGCTACACATAAGATAGCAGGGCTGACTGGAACAAGATCAGTGAAGGAACTGCATACAATGTCTCTGTGCTTGAGTTCAACTAATCAGAGGAGAAGATGGCAAGAAAAGTGAAGGAGTGCTAGGCAATATCATTGTCAACTAAGGAAAGGTTAAATTGATAGTCAAACAACAATAAATAGTCCAGTGCATTAATATAATATTATACATTAAAGAAGGATGAAGAGTTGAGGAAAATCTCACTCGAGAGTGTGACGTGTTGGTAGGTGCTTACATAGAACATAACAGCGCAGTACAGGCCCTTCGGCCCTCGATGTTGCGCCAACCTGTGAAACCAATCTGAAGCCCATCTAACCTACACCATTCCATTATCATCCATATGTTTATCCAATGACCATTTAAATGCCCTTAAAGTTGGCGAGTCTACTACTGTTGCAGGCAAGGCATTCCATGCCCTGACTATTCTCTGAGTAAAGAATCTACCTCTGACATCTGTACTACATCTATCACCCCTCAATTTAAAGCTACGTCCCCTCGTGCTAGCCGTCACCATCCGAGGAAAAAGGCTCTCACTGTCCACCCTATCTAATCCTCTGATCATCTTGTCTGTCTCTATTAAGTCACCTCTTAACCTTCTTCTCTCTAATGAAAACAGACTCAAGTCCCTCAGCATTTCCTCATAAGACCTTCCCTCCATACCAGGCAACATCCTGGTAAATCTCCTCTGCACCCTTTCCAATGCTTCCACATCCTTCCTATAATGCAGCGACCAGAACTGTACGCAATACTCCAAGTGAGGCTGCACCAGAGTTTTGCCTCGCTGCAAAATGAACTCATGGCTCTGAAACTCGGCTTATGACTGCAGCGAGTAAAAGTGGATGGGAAACGTTGGCACAAGGGTGATCAAACATCACAATGAGGATTATGTTCTGCGAACAGTTGACATAAAAATCACGAGGATTAAGTTCTGCAAACAGAAACTTCCATCTTCACACATGATTAACAATAGAAATACAAGAACTTCAAGGAAAACACAACACTACAGCTATTTATGTTGAAAAGAAAGAAACTGAAAGCACAATAAATTTGGTTCTTCAATTGCTGACCTTAGCATGAAGGGTCATTATTGATCAATGTCTCCAAGTGTTCCAATTTGAAATTTCACAAGAATTCCAGAAAAAGGCTCATGCATTTATAATCCCAGTTGGAGTCACAAAGCACATTTGACATTTTCCAATAGAAAATTACGTGACAAACATATCAAACTCACCAAGTTTTGCAGGACTAAAGTTCCAGTCCTCATTATGGTTTTGATTGAAAACTCGAAGAAAAGAATGAATTTCTGGAGGCAAGCACCGTTGACAATTTTACAGCATTTGGCTGCTGGGGCATAGGGAAGCAGAAGTAAAACTCAAGTCAAGTCAATAGCAAGTCAGCAGGAAATTTCTCAATTGGTTGGAGTCATACCTGGGACAACAGAAGGTAGTTGTTGGTCAATCACCTCTGTTCCCAGGTCATCAACACAGGTTCACCAAAATACTGCAGATGCTGGAGACCTGAAACCAAAACACAAGTTGCTGGAGAAATTTAGATCTGGTAGCATCTATGGAGAAAGAAACAGTTAATATTTCACAGCCAGTAACCCTTCTTCAATTCTATGAACTCTGTTTTTCTCTCCACAGGCAATGCCAGAATGCTAGGTTTCTCGAGTACTTAGTTTTTGTTTCAGGAGTTGCCATTGTCAGTTCCAGGCCTAAACATGTTCAGCTGCTCCGTCAACAACCTTACGTCTAACATAAATGACAAGTGGAGATGTACACAGCGTTTAGTTGTATTTGTGACTCCTCAAATAACCAAAGCAATCCCTGTGCACATACACCAAGAGCTGGACGACATGCAGGTGTAGTTTCATAAGCAGCAATCGGGGCACCAAGAGACAATACCAGATTAAACTACAGTTCCAGACTTACCACACAAACACAATTGGCTGTGGCAAGACTTACACTACACAATAGGCTCAAAAGCAAAGTTAAGTAGAATTAGTGACAACAATGATCCCTTTCCAATGAGTTCAGTGCATTCTCTGGTCAGTGAAATGATGTCACCTGTCCTGACAGCCTCTGGTACATCTGTACCCAGTCTACTTTTCTTTATTCATTCAAGGGATGAGGACGTCACTGGCTAGGCTGCATTTCTTGCCCATCCCTAATTGCCCAGAAGGCAGTTACGAGTCAACCACATCACTGTGGGTCTGCAGTCACATGTAGGCCAGACCATGTAAGGATGGCAGTTTCCTTCCCTAAAGGACATTCGTGAACCAGATGGGATTTTCCAACAACCGACAATGGATTCTCAGTCTTCATTACTCTTTATTGAATTCAAATTCCACCATCTGCTGTGGCAGGATTCAAACCCAGATCCCCAGAACATCCAGGTCTCTGGATTAACAGTCCAGCGATAATACCGTTAGGCTAGCGCCTTCCCTAAATGCTACAGACATTAGATCCGCCTTCTTCAGAGTGAACCCATGGAATGTGAGTGGCCCAGATGGAGTCCCTAGCTGTGTACTCGGATCCTGCACAGACCAGTTGTTAGGAGTATTCTGAGACACCTTCAACCTCTCCTTACTACGATACGAGGTTCCCACCTGCTTCAAGGTGATCACTGGCATCCTGGTACCAAAGAAAAATCAGGCAACATGCCTTAATGACTACCTCCCGGTGGCTCTGATGTCTATTATTAGGAAGTACTTCGAGAGGTGAGTGACGCCCCACATCAATTCCAGCCTCCCAGGCTGCCTTCATCCACTGTCATTTACTAACTGTTCCAACAGGTCCACAGCAGACACCATCACCCTGGCCATACACTCATCCCTGGAACATCTGGATAACAAGGACACTTACGTCAGACTTTAGCTCCACCTTCAACACCATAATTCCAACTAAACCCATCTCCAAACTCCGAGACCCAGGACTCCGCTCCCTGCTCTGCAACTGGATCATCGACTTCCTGACCCAAAGACCACTATCAGTGAGGATAAGCGGCAACATCTCCTCCATAATAATCCTCGACATCGGTGCCCTGCAAGGCTGTATACTCAGCCGCCTACCGTACTCCTTAGACACTCAACTGTGTGGCCACATTTAGCCCCAACTCCAATTTACAAATTTGATGACGACACCACTGTAGTGGGTTGGATCTCAAGCAACGTCAAGACAGAATACGGGCAAAAGACTGAGAGCTTAGTGCCATGGTGTGAAGACAACAATCTCTCCATCAACGTCCGCAAAACAAAGGAGCTGGTCATCGACTGTAGGAAGCGGAATGGAGGACACGCCCCTCTGTATCCATGGTGCTGAGGTGGTCAGGAGTTTCAAGTTTCTGAGAGTAAATATCAAACAATCTGTCCTGGTCCATCCACATCGACACTACAGTCAAGAAAAAATTAAGAGTCATTACGCTCTTAACTTACCAATTACCAGAGAAACCATCCTATCCAGATGCATCACAGGTGCTCTTCCCAAGACCGCAAAAAATCTCAATAGTGAATGCAACCTTGTCCATCACGAAAACCAGCCTTCCGTCTACACCTCCCGCTGCATTGGGAAAGTGCCCAACACAAAGACCCCTCGCACCCAAGTTATACTCTCTTCCGCCCTCTTCCATTGCGCAAAAGATATGAAAATTTGAATACACATGCCAGGAGATTTAAAAACAGCTCCTTCCTGGCAGTTATCAGATTTATGAACAGACTTTTCATATTCGAGTTGATCTTGCTCTGCATCTTCTCTTTGGCTATAATGTTATACACTGCATTCTGTTCTATTACCTGGCATACTTACATAAGGTATGATTTGGCTGGTTAGCCTGCAATGCCCTTCACTGTATTTCAGTAGGTGACAAAAGTAAGTTCACTTAGCTGGACAAACACAGCTCCAATATAGAAGATCAGCATAATCTAATACAAAACAATGACACACCTCCTGAGGCGGCGATGGCCTAGTGGTATTTTCTCTGGACTGTAAATCCAGAGACCCAGATAGTATTCTGGGGATCCAGGTTCGAATCCTGCCGCGGCAGATGGTGGAATTTGAATTCAATAAATATCTGGAATTAAGAATTGAATGATGACTGTTCATCCATTGTTGATTGTTGGAAAAACCCATCTGGTTCCCTAAAGTCCTTCAGGGATGGAAGCTGCCATCCTTACCTGGTTTGGACTACATGCGACTCCAGACCCACAGCAACGTGGTTAACTCTGAACCGCCCTCTGCACGATTAGGGATGGACAATAAATGCTGCCTAGCCAGCGATATCCCTCATCCCATGAATGAATTTTAAAAATTTTCATGAATAAGAGAATCGCAAGTGCATTATAAACAATAAGCATATTTGATTTACTCTTCCCCATACAGAAGAGGGACCTTGTGTTTTCTTCAGTCATTCATGGACGGTGAGCAGCACTGACAGCACAGAGGCTTTGGGCATGCAGGCTTGAGTACGAAGCCATTCTTTTTCATTCATTCATGAGATGAGTGCCTTCCTGGGCTAGGTTGCTGATTCCACATCCCTAATTGCGACAGAGGTGGTGGTGCGAAGCTGTCTTCTTGGGCAGCACAGCAATATTGCTCCAAGTCAGGATGATCTGTAGCTTGGAGGAAAACATGCAAATGATAGTGTTTCAATGCATTTGCTGCCCTTGTCCTTCTAGGTGGTAGAGACTGAGCGCTTATGGAGAGCAAAGAAAGGTTTGGTCTAAGCAACTCCAAACTTGCCCTGTAAGAATACGACATCATGATGACACATAGAATACTTGTTACAAAAACATGAAGAAACCCTGTTTGAACCAAGTGCAATTATAAAAAGGTGCTAACTTGGTTCAAATGCTAGGTTAAAATACAACCAAAAGTTTTGTTTTGTGCTGCATCAGCCTTTTCCTACTTAGGATGGTTGCAAATTCTTACAGAATTTGCAGCGAGCATACGAGCTATTAGACTTGACTGCTCGATGCAAGCAAGAGTTCCAGTGCACTGGCAGCACTCCAGCATGTCGAAAGCAGATCCAAGGGAAACAGGCCGAGAACATGTCAGTCTTCATACCACTTTTGACGGCAACCAAATCTATGCAAACCCACACACTCCCATGACTCATCCATGGAAACTTGCAGGGCAGACTGGGGCTCCTCCAAAAGCAGTTGCAGATAACTTAATGCCTTAGCAGAAAGATTGCCCTGGCAGGACCAACACCAGCACTTACCATTGGCTACATGATCATCAACTCCTTGAAATCCAGCAGAACTTGTACACAAATCAAGAGGCCTTGTCAAATTGCAACCAAGCTGTCTGGGCTTGGCTGAAAGTGTATGAAAACGCAAAAATAACCAATTTTACAACCCAGTGCAGGAAATGATACACCGGAGGGTCGATATACACAGAACGCGGCTAGGCACATTCAGCAGATAGTTCAGAAGTAGAACATGGGCCCTTGGCTTTATGAGGAGAGGGAGACAGTATAAAAGCAACGTTATGTTTGTTGAACCTTCAGAAATACACTGACCCAGTCTCAGATGGAAGATTGCATTCAATTCTACGCACTGTACTTTGGAAGGATATTAAAGTCTTGGAGATTCATCAGAGCAGTATCAGGGACAAGGGGCTTTGTAAAGTGAAGAGTTTGGAGAAGGTGGGTTTGATCGCCTGAAAATAAAGAAGGTTAAAATGATTTTTAATCATGTTCCAAATCACAGATGGTTTAAATCAAGTCGATAGGAAAGATACGTTTCTAGCTGCAGCCATATCAGGAACCAACAGGTGACTGACAAAAAATTCTCTCACACAGCAAGTTCTGAGCTGGAATGCACTGCCCGAAAGAGTGACAGAAGATGATGCAACAAATTCATAAAATAACAGTACTAACACTTGAAGGGAATATTTATGGACTGATGGGAAAACGCAGGGGACCAAAAAATGCCAGCAAAGGCACAATGGACGAACTGGTATCGTTTAGCACTACATGTCCCACAATTTCATGGATCTGGCAGGTGTGCACTCCCCAAGGTAAATAAAATCTCCATCTATGGACATTCACAGTACCTTGGCTCTGGTGACTGTTAAAACATGACACTGGCTCTGTACAGCAGCCTGACTAAAAAAGGCAGCTTTATCACCAAAGACCCAAGTTCAAATCCAGCCCAGACCAAATGTAGATCAGAAATACAAACAAATGTCGGAGAAGCTCCATGGTGCTGACAGCATCTGTAAGAAACAGAGTTATGGTTTCAAGCTCAATTTACCTGCTCTTCAGAAGTGAAAACTGGTTTTAATCTCTTGGCTGTAGGCATGTTGTGTGAAATGAGGTTTGTCAACCTCAATTCCATATCAGTGAACATGGCGGGGGCACAACCAAAACAAGAAACTTACTTTTTATTTCGCAGGAATTGTATTGACACTTGAGATCTATTGATAATTGGTTCAGAAAAAGACATTTTCTGCTGCGCTTCACCACTGAGTGGCACATTGACAGAGCAGAATAAATTTCTGTTTCTACTTCATTACTGATGCTGCTCCTCTCCAGTTTGAAATCTTCCCAGTCCCACACTGGTGTAATGATTAATCACTGCCTTGCTGTGGGGTACAACTACAGCATTTAAAATGCTTCTGGATGGATACACAAAAAAGGAAGGGTCTAAAGGGATATGGACCAAATGCTGACAAATGAGACTAGATCAGTTTATGATATCTGGTTGGCATGGATGAGTTGGACAAGTTGGACCAAAGGGTCTGTTTGCATGCTGTATAACTACACCAACGCTGCTCTTCTGGTTCTGTGGAAGACGCAACTTTTGTTCTAGAGTAGCATATTTTCATATATGAAATCTAAACATGTGCGCGCACACACACACACGCAAAGTAATCCACATTGGCAGTATTCTGAAATGCATTTTGTTGTATTAATTTTTATAGTTTACTGGAAATAGACAATAACCAATAAAATGTTAAAGTGTTTTTCCTCAGAACAGATTGTTTGTTTTAAATAAAAATTTGGATGGCAGGAGCTTTTTTTTTTTTAAACACATTTGGAGAAAAGATGCAATGTGAAGAGAGTAAAAACCATGTGCATACAAAATGGTCGATGTGAACGCAGCCAGGTGATTAGTTTGTTAAATTACCCAACAGTGAGAGAACACAGTACAAAAGGTAGCTTTAGTTCACTAAAGCTAGCAGCAGTCAGCACCACCTGCTGGTTTTAAAGTAAAGCAATAATATTTTTTAAATTTTAGTACAGCTACCAGAAATCAAATGCAGTCCAAAAAAAGCTCCCTTAATCTCCTATGGACATGAACAGGGAAGGGGGGGGAAAATGAAAATAAAATTTAAAAAAAACGAAGACAGACTTCAGGCAGGATCGAAACTTACAACTGATTGCGTGCCCAGCAGGAATTGGCACTCATTTCTCAAACACCCTTCATCCCAGAGAAAAGCAGATCTATGCTTGCTGTACTTCCTTGACAATGAAACTGGTACATTTGAACATTAAGTGTACAGAAGATCAAACAGCTTAGCCAACCATATGTTTCAAGGTTCAATTAGCTCAGGTGATCAGTCTTTGGTTTCAAAACCAGTTTGAAGCTTTTCTGAGGAAGGATCACTGGAGCCAAGACGTTAACTCTGTACAACTCTATAGGAGGCGTCTGAGGGATTTCTGCCTTCAGCTTCCCAAACCTTGCGTACGCCTCTTTTATTTTTGACTAAGTTTCCAGTTTTTCCTGTTTCTTCATGGTGGCTCAACGGTTAGCATTGCAGCCTCACAGCGCCAGGGACTGGGGTTCGATTCCAACCTCAGGCGACTGTGTGTGGAGTTTGCACATTCTCCCAGTGTCTGCGTGGGTTTCCTCCGGGTGCTCCGGTTTCCTCCCACAGTCCAAAGATGCGCAGGCTAGGTGGGTTGGCCATGCTAAATTGCCCATAGTGTGGGTTATAGGGGGATGGGTCTGGGTGGGATGCTCCAATGGTCGGTGTGGACTTGTTGGGCCCAAGAGCCTGTTTCCACACTGTAGAGGTTCTACGATGATAAAAAAAAGGAGGAAATCCCTCATCCCAAGAACATGACATGCAAACTTTTTTTTTCCAGTTCCTGTCCAATGTCTTCATATCCTTCTGAAAGTGTGGTGCCAGAATTACAGACAATATTCCCATTAAGGCAGAACAAGAGTTTTTATACAAGGTTCAACATCCTTGCTTATAGACTCTAATTATTCTCTCAATCAGCTCTAATGGATACTCATTAGAAATATACATTTGATTTCCTCTCCTCATTCTTTCATCTAAAATCAATCATTTCACATTCCTGTGCTTCAAATTTCACCTAACACGTGCCTACCCATTTCATCAGACTGACTGTGCCCTCCAGATGGTTATCGCTATCCTCCCTGTTCACAATATTTGCAAGTTATGTATTCTCTGTAAAATTTGAAAAGATTTCCCACACATTGATATCAAAATCACAAAAACGTGTTTAAGGTTATATGGATAACCAAAATGAAGAAACAGGAGAAATTGAAAACTTCATCAAAAATAAAATAAGGTTTGGGAAACTGAAGACAGAGATCCCTCAAACAAGAAATTTGGAGGGCAAGAAGGGTAATGAAATGTCTTTGGCAAACAGGATAAAGGAAAATCCCAAGGCATTTTATACATAAGGAGCAAAAGGGTAACTAGGAAGAGTGTATGTCTACTCAAGGACAAAAAAGAGAATTGAGAGGAGAAAGTGGATGAGATCCTTAATGAACATATTACATCAGTACTCACAAAAGAAAACGATATGTTGGACGGTGAGCATCAGGAGGGCCATATGTTGACATTCTCAGGCATGTCAATATCGATAAGGTAGTGGTGTCGGGAGCTTTGAAAAGCATTTAGGAAGGCAATTCCCAAGAAGTTGGCTGGGATCTATCCCAGAATGGTGAGGAAGGCAGGTGAAGAAATCGCTGGGGCCTTACATGAAATCTTTTATTCTCTTCAGCCACGGGAAAGGTTCCAGATTACTGGGGAATAGCCAACGTTGTTCCTTTGTTTAAGGAAGGCAACAGGGATAACCCAGGAAATTACAGGCCGGTTGTCCTTATGTCAGTGGTAGGGAAATTATCAAAGAAGATTCTCTTCAGGATAGAATTTACTCACATTTGGAAAAATATGGACTTATTGGTCATAGGCAGTATGGCTTTGCATAGGGAAGGTCATGTCTCACAAACTTGAATAACATTTGAGGAAGAGACAAAAGGAGGGCAGTAGTTGTCGTCTGTATGGACTTAGTAAGGCCTTTGACAAGATCCCACATGGTAGGCAGATACCAAAGGTGAAGTCACATGGGTTCCAATGAGCTGGTAACAGGGATACAGAACTGGCTCAGTCAGAGAAGACAGAGCAGTGGAAGAGTGTTTCCCTGACTGGAGATCTATGACCAGTGGTGCTCCACAGGGATCAGTGTTAGAACCTCTGTTGTTTGAAGTGTATGTAAATGATTTGGAGGAGCATGCAGATGGCCTGATTACTAAGTTTCTGGACAACACAAAGATTGGGGAGCAGAACCTAATAAGGTTTGCCAGAGGATTCAGCAAGATACAGATCGGCTGGAGACTTGGACAGAAAAATGGCAGATGGGGTTTAATCTGGACAAATGTGAGGTGATGCATTTTGGAAGATCTAATGTGGGAGGGAAGTAGACAGCAAATAACAGAACCCTTAGTAACATCAACATAGAGGGATCTAGGTGTTCAGGTCCACAGTTCCCTGAAAGTGGCAACATAAGTGGATAAGGTGGTCAAGAAGGCATAATGGCATGCTTGACATCATCAGTCGGAGCAGAGTATAAAAACCGGAAAAGTACTGTTGCAGCTGTATGGAACTTAAATTAGGCCACATTTGGAATATTATGTACAGTCCTGGTTGCCACACACTAGAAGGATGTGGAGGCTTTGGAGAGGGCACAGAAAAGATTTACCAGGATGTTGCCTCATTTGGATGATATTAGCTGCAAGGAGTGATTTGACAAACTTAGCTTGTTTTCACTACAACGTCCAAGGATGAGGGGCACTCTGATAGAGGTTAACAAAATTATAAGAAGCACGGGTAATGGAAATTGGAGTCTTTTCCCCCAGGGTAGAAATGTCAAATACTAGGGAACATAGATTTAAGGTAAAAGGGGGTAAATTTAAATAAAATGGTGAGAGGCAAGTGCCTGGAATGTGCTGGATACAATAGCAATGTTCAAGCATCTTGACAGACATATGAATAGGCAGGGAATAGATGGATAAAGGGATGCGGAACCCATATAAGCAAAATGTTTTTAGCCTAAAAAGGCATCATGAGTAAGTGCATGGTGGCACAAAGGGTCTGTTCCTGTGTGAGACAGTTCTTTGGTATGAGTGGAGTTACATCTGAAAATCAATTGTTCACCACTATTCTTCTTTGTCACAGAAAACCTTGCATCCATGCTGTCATTGTCACTTTTATTCCATGAACCTAGACACTGTTGACAAGCCTTCTCCATGGCACTTTTTGAAGTCCACGTACACTTACTTCAACAACAGCAGCTGCAATTCCTCATCAAATTAGCTCACCAAATAAACTAAAGTTAGTCAAGCATTATTTGCCTCAACAAAACAGAGCTGGCTTTCTTTAATAAACCCACACATGGATAATTCTCAGTCTTCTGAACCTACCCCATATTTAAGGTGGATTGGAACATTATGACTATTGAAGCTTCAATTTCCTCCATCTTATCCCTGTGTCTTCAGATGCACCAGCCTCGTGACTTGTCAGTTTGAAATGCAGCAGCTTTTCGAATAACACTTCTTTATCAATTTCTAACCTGCTCAGTATCTCAACTACCTCATCTTTCACTGACAACACGATGACCTTGGACTTAGGAGGAGTCGAGGAGAAGAAAGAATTTCTTCCAAACATCTCGGAAGCCTATAATTCTTAACAACATGTGTAAGGGGCTTTTAACAATACACAACAATTATGAAGTTAACAAACGCAATTTTCTTGAATAAATCATCTGAAGTGGCAACCCTTGGCCTCGTAGTAGTACTAACAGGAAGTTAAGACCAGAAACCATGTGTCTGCCATACACAAAGGAGAGTCACAAAGAAGAGCTAAAGGAGAGGAAAACAGGCAAAGCCTATTTACGAAAAGCTATGCAGAATAGTTAAACAGAAGTTAAGGGAGAAGAGTACAACAGATTCTGAACTGGACAATGACAATTATGTTTCCGTGTTATCAGAGCCAACCAGCCCTTTTAACATAATTTAATTATAGTGAGATAAAGCGATGTGCCTTAAGACAGTTGTGAGCTTAGCTGAGGATGTTCTGCAAATATATGCCTTTCAGCTAACAGCCATGTATAGGGACCTTGAAACAAGGCTACTACTGCCAGTGACCCTGAGAGATCTTATGTTCGAGACACAGGGTGGGAAAGGCCACAAGATTATATCTGGTGCCACATTTGTGCAGGGAATAAAATGAATCAGAGAAACCCTACAGTGTGGGAACAGGTCCTTCGGCTCAAGAAGTCCACACCGACCCTCAGAGCATTCCACCCAGAACCATCCCCCTATAACCCACCAAATCTACACCTCCCTGAACACTATGGGCAATTTAGCACAGTCAATCCACCTAGCCTGCACATCTTTGGACTGTGGGAGGAAGCCAGAGCACCCGGAGAAAACCCACGGGGATAATGTGCAAACTCCGCACAGACAGTCGCCCAAGGGTGGAATTGAACCCAGGACCCTGGCGTTGCGAGGCTGCAGTGCTAACCACTGAGCCACTGTGCCGCCCACCCTGACACGCAGTGAGTTCCAGACTCCCATCACTATGGGTGAAAAAAGATTTTCCTCACACTACCTCTAAACTTCTTGCCCCTTCCTTTAAACTTGATTTAATTAGATTTATTGTAGTCACGTGTACCTAAATACAGTGAAAAGCTTTTGTGAGCAGTACAGACAGATCATAATAAGGACATAAAGATCATAAGATGCTTGCAAGCTTGAGAGGTGGTCTTTTTGCATCAGCTATTCCATGGGTAATTTATAGGTCTAAAATTCTTAGTTACCGATAAATATTGTTGAAATTACAATTTATGTTAAACTAAAAGCTGTAATGTTTTGGTAATTATTTTCATTTGAGGATTGTTTGTGCAATTCCTATTCACGTTTCCCTTTGGGGATTAGAATTCCAGCATCAACTTCCTTGATAAAAAGCAAATCCATCTAATAACTCTGTCACAACTTCTGTCTTCACACTAAAATCTACTTTTTGGTCCCTAATTTGCCTCACTACTTCTGCCAACATTTTACAGCAGATAAACAGCAAGTCTAGACTCTAATATTCAATTTAGAATTCAGCCGACAACGAATTAAACACGAGCACAGTGTAGCAGGAAAGATATCTTAAGGATGTTGTCCTTCCCATGTCAAAAGTCATGGTGTTGGTGATTTTGACTCAGCATGCACTTTGCAAATCTCTTCTATCAAACAATTAAATGTCATTACACTCAAACATACTTAATTCAACATTATGGGACACACCCAGGCTTTCAAAATATCATTGTTGCACAGTACAACGTTCCTGCCCGTAGAAACAGCACATGATTATTGTATTACTGCATGATATTTGCAACTCTAAAATTAGTTTGTGGGGCACATGCTCAACTGAAAATTGAGGCAAATATTTCCTGTGTGAATTCAACGCAAAATGGCACACACTTACCTCATCTGCTTCCCTGACAGTTGCTTGTATGGGATTTGTGGTATTAATTGCAATGGTGATCCTTCACAGCTCTCTGTTTCACCATGAAATGATGGATATCTTTCCTCCCGAAATCAAACAAAACAGCTAAAAGGAAACTGGGGAATAAAAGACGATACCTAAAATTGTTTTTAGCTTTGATTTTTTTTTGGACACATGATCAACATCATTTTCTAGTCATCTAGAGCAACTTAAGAAAATCTGCAGGATAAATTTACAAAGTTGCATTTAGGTGGCATGCTATCACTGGCTGATGCGGTTTTGTTGTACAAATTTCAGAAAGCAGAATGGAAGGTGGACCTGATTGTTGATTTTAATAAATCCTGGGGTGAAAAAAAAGACAACAGATTTTGCAGTTGAGTTTTGGTGGTTAGAAAATCCAAATGGTCCAATTACTAACACCAGAGACAAAAAACCCAGAAAGGACTTTGATCCAATCTACTTGTACATTTTTCTATTTATAACCTAAATTTTAATAAAACTAAACTGAAAGATAAAAGGTGCAAGTTTTTTTATTTTAAGAATATTGCATCACTAGTGGTTACACTTAGGCACAACGTAAGGTCCTTAAGATATAGGAGCAGAATTATGCCACTTGGTCCACCTAGTCTGCTCCACTTTTTGATTTGTTTCTCAACCCCATTTTGCTGCCTTCTCCTCAAAACCCTTAATCCCCTTAGCAATCGAGAACATAGCTTGCAGAACAACTTCTTCCCTGCTGTTATTAGACTGCTGAATGGACCTCCCTAATTTCAAATCGAGAGTTTATCTGGCTTTGTGCACCTCCTGTGCAATTGTAACCTTGTACGACTTGCTCTAAGCACCCTATGATCTGTACGCCCTTTTATGTTATGATCAACCTATACTGCTCGCAAAACAAAACTTTGCACTGTACTTGGGTACACGTGACTACAATAAATCAAAAATTCATTATCTCTGTCTTAATATAACTCAATGACCTGGCCTCCACAGTCTTTTGCGACAAAGAGTTCCACAGGTTCACACCTTCGGGCTGAAGAATTTCCTCTAACTTTAGTTCTAAAGAGTCATCCCTTCACTCTGAGGCTGTCCCCTCGGGTCCCAGTCTCTCCTACTAGTGGAAACATCTCCTCCACATCCAATCTATCCAGACCTCTGTGTTGACTAAGTTTCAAATTGATCTCCCCTCATCCTACTAAACTCCATTAAGTACTGAACCAGAATCAACTTCTCGTAATATGACAATCCCTTCAATCCTGGGATAATTCTTGAAAACCTCCTGTGGACCCCCTCCAAGGCCAGCACATCCTTCTTAGGTAAGGGGCCCAAAACTGCTCACAGGACACCAAATGCACTCTGACCAGAGCCTTATACTGTCCCAGTAGTACATCCCTGCTCTTGTATTCTAGTCCTCTTGAATTTAATGCTAATATTTGCCTTCCTAACTGCCAATTAAACTGCATGTTAACTTCAAGAGAATCATGAACGAGGGCTCCCAAGTGCCTTTGGGCTTCAGATTTGGAAAGCCTTTCCCCTTTTACAAAATAGTCTACAACTCTTATCTTTCTACTCAAGTGCATAAGACTCACTTTTCCCAACATTGTATTCCATCTGCCAAATCTTGTCCACTCCCCAAGCCTCTCCAAGTCCCGCTGCAGTTTCCCTGACTCATCAACACTCCCTGTGTCTCTATCTTTATTTTTAAAAAGTTGCTAAAGATGACACTGTGCTATTGACCTAGGGCTTAAAACTTACAGTTTACAGATGTCAATTAAAACTTGTTAAGTTGCTATAATTGCCTGGATTCAAACACGGCGCAACTGAACAATGATCCGAGAGAGGAAGGTCAGGTTTCAGATTTTATATGGCAGTAGTGCTCCAGATCCTAGTTGATACCAAGGAATGACTGGAAAAATCTGCAGTGTCCACTTAGAGCTTAGTGAGAAAAGAAAATCAAGTATCAAGTTCACACTTCATAGAGACGAGACTAGACCAATCAGCCCCTGAATCTATTCTGCTAATCAATGACATGATGACTTGTCTGCACTTTAATTCCATGATCCAATCTTGATTTCACATCCTTTCAGCCAAAAACAGAAGCTGAGCAAGGCGGAAGGAGATCAGACAGGATAGTAAGGTGGCAGAAAGAGAGAACAGGGAAGGCAAAGCAGGGAAACAGATGCAAAATATGCTCATTCTTTCAGGAAGGAAGAAGTAGATACACCCTATTTCCTTGTGTTTAGGAGAATGAGACATGATACAACAAAAAAGTTCTGAGCAGCTTGAAAGGGTACAGGGTGTGAACATTTTTACACCTGGACATAGAATTTAAAACAATGTAAGTCTCAGGATAAAGGAGTCAGTCATTCTGGCCTTAATTTTCTTCACAGGAATGCAAATATTTACAATTGTCTACCTTAACAAAGCTGTGGACGCTCAGTCATTTAAAGCATTCAAGACAGCAACTGACAGTTTCTTTAGTGACTAAAGGATATGCACCGTGAGGGGTAAGGTGGAATAGACCACATTGAATGAAGGACAACAGTCAAAAGGCTAAATGGTCTACTTTCAATCCTATTATGTTCTTACCGGAGAGAAAAGTTGAAACTTCCATTTCTGTACCACCTTTGGCAACCTCAGTATATCCCTGATAAAGAGATAAAAGGTACTGCAGATGCTGGAGAATCCGAGATAACAAGCATGGGGCTGGATGAACACAGCAGGTCAAGCAGCATCATAGGAGCAGGAAAACTTGACGTTTCGGGCCTAAACCCTTCATCAGAAATG
>JAHRHZ010000020.1:2290518-2302396 GCA_024137785.1 Ginglymostoma cirratum
CATTTCTGATGAAGGGTTTAGGCCCGAAACGTCAAGTTTTCCTGCTCCTATGATGCTGCTTGACCTGCTGTGTTCATCCAGCCCCATGCTGGTTATCTCAGTATATCCCTGAGCATTTTGCAACTAGTCAAGTAATATTGAGGTGCAGTTCATAGACTAATTTGTTTCTTGCTCTGGTTTGATTCACTCAAATGAATGAACATCAATATTTGGAGAGGTTTGTCAGCAATGTTGCCTCTGGTGAATTAACATCTGGGTTAAATTGAAAGGTTATCAGAACCACCAAGAGGAAATGTCATTGACCTGAATCATTTGAGTTTCTTTACACAGAGGATGCTTGAACTGCCAACATTTTCTGCATCTACATCATGGAATTAAGATACACACAAGTCATCATGTCAGCGATTAGCAGAATAAATTCACAGGCTGATTGGTCTAGTCTCGTCCCAATCAGGACCTTTACAAGGACAACAGGCTCTCTCATTGAAACATGAAAAGGTTCTGAAAAAGACAGACACATGCTCTTCAATGGGGAAACTTGAACGTAGAAACAACTCTCAAGAAGAACAGTCGACTATTTAGGACCAAGACAAGATTGTGAGCCTGGGCAATTAATAAATGTAACACGTTGAATACATTGAAAGGTGTGATGGATTTAAAGAATGGATAACAGGCAGAAGAAAGAGGTAGAAGATCAACAATGATCAAACTGAATAGTCGAGGCAGCTCGAGGGTCCTTGTGATCCATTCCTACACTCCTTCTACACTGTCCAAGGTTCTGCACAGCAGGTTGGTATTACCAATGCAATTCTGGCACAGACTTCCAGTTTCAAAAACTGCTGTCACGCATGAACCATAAGGGTACATGCAGCAGAGAAAATAACTTGAAGGAACTTGGATCTACTCCTCAGGGCATTTCTTAGGCTCTTCAGATTTACGAGAAGGACATGAATCCCAAGATATGCTACTTTGACGCCCTTTGGATCAGACACAGTAAGAGAAAAACAGAATCATTCAAGTTTTCTACACCACTTAATTTTCTCATTCACAAATCTTACCTTGGACATATTTCGCTGCAGGGTACAATCAAAACGTGTCCTCTTCCCAGCCAAGATACATTCTTAAATACTGAAGGCTGTAGTAATAATTTCAAAGTTAAGGGTACACTGTATTTTAATATTCAGCTTGTGGACAAATAAATATGGCACTAAGTCAATGTTTTAAATTTTATTTGTATATGTCAAAATACAATTTTCAGAAAATAATTGGAAGCTTTTGTAATCAGTTTCTGCAGATGCACTGTCTGCTCAATACTACCAATAAAACTGAAACAGCACACTGGCTACATCATGGAATCTGATATAAAGAATAAATAACCTAAATATAAAACACTAAAATATTAGAAACATCTACGGTAATTTTGCACATGCACTCAACACAATCTGTTTGCCAGTCAGTCAAACACTCGGAGCACTGTGGTGAACTAACGTTCAAAACCTGTCATCACTGTTTCTGTCAACGTCAAACCACAGTAAGATGTCACACATCTCTGGCAATTTCGATCCAACAATCACTTAGTCCAAATACTATTTGAATGTGAAAATCTAGTTTTCTTGGTACCTTTATAAAATCAATCTCCTGAGATTAGTAGTAAGAGTATGAATTCACACCTGCAGAAAACCAATAAACAGAAAATGTCACGCCCAAAAAGAAAGAGGCATTACGCCCCAATTACTAGAAGACTACAATAAGCAATGTAACACAAGAACCGTGTTTATGTATGAAGGGGTATAAATTCACATTTAATACAATATATTTAAGGATAATACAACAGCTACTGCAAGCTTAATGTACAACGACTCTGCACGTTGGAACTCTTCAGTGGTTTTATTTAACATACAATATGTGCCGTAAGAAGTTGTATTGACATTTAAATATATATTCAAAATAAACTAGGGGTGTTGCACAATATTGGTCTAATGGTAAGAGTGTTCACTGCAACTTTTCATTGAAAAAGACCACCACAATATAAGAAGTGCATTTCAATTTCTGGGGACCGACATGAAAATGCTTTTCCAACTTGCCACGATTCTTCCCATCAGCCCCATGTGAAGACCATGAAATGAGTTTCCCTCAATAAACGTCCACTTCAATGATATTACTTCAGCAGAGAATAAAATGGTCGCGATGTGACTCACAGAATGTAAGAGAGTGAGAAACCTCTCATTAACCTTCGATGCACATTTTTACATCTGTGAACATTGGAATCCCAAATTAAATGTACCACTTACCATTCAAGACACCGCACTTATCAAAAAAAACATGTATATAAGCACTTTTTAAGCCATAAAACCTCATTTAAAAGACACATCTTTGAATAATCTGTTTGTGTAACCATTATGCCTACATGGTGCATTGAAACTTAAAACAGTAATTGTGTACCTATATTGTATGAACATAAAATATACATACACAGTACCTGCTAAAATGAATGTGAAGGTTACAGACTCCTTAAGATCTTGCACTACTGGCTTAAAAATTGTGACAGACGTAAGTCAAGAAAACATTTTGTAAAATAAATCTACTTCAACGGATTTGTTAAAGCAGCTTATAAAGAAATGCATATTGCACAAACAGTGAAAGCAAATGTTTCACCAACTGTATTGATCACTGTGGGGGGGGGGGGTACAAAAATAAAAAAAAAGAGTCAGGATTCGCAGCTACCTCCTTGTTCGGCCTTAGTTAAATCTCTTCCAAAACAGGATGGTTGTGAATGCTGTCCCAACTTGAACTGGCACATAGGTGGTTAAGCACATATTAAACAATTTTTTAAGCATGTGAAAAAGGAAAATAATTCTGTGGCACAGTAACATTTAGATGTATTCTTAACTGTCTTCATTGTGACAATGAAAACAGTTTGTTGACGCAAGTGTTTTATATACAAGTAAGGCTTATTGGTTTAACATCGAGGCGCTTCTGCCTTTAAACACTTTCCTCATTACTGTAAACAAGATTTTCAGTCATCCACTTCTTCAGCAGTTTTAGTATCTGTTAAAATGGCTATATATATACACACACACAACATCTTTTATATATATCCATATATAAAGACATTAAACAGGTTCATAAAAGAGGATGCTTTTCAAGGTGGGAGGCTGGTCGGTCACTTCCATCTCTTTTTGATCACTTTGCTGAAATGAGTGTGATATAATTCAGAGTGGATCAGTTTTCACGCAATGGCATCAACAGCAATCAGAATCCTGTTTACTTGGAAAGTTTGCTGATGACTCTGATCAAAGCCCCATTTTCATCTTTCAGCCTCTGGTTGTCTGCTTTCAAGTCTGGTAGCATCTACAGTGGAAACAAAGATTATATTAAGCCATTGTTAAATACTAACCTTCACCCTGTACACAATGTTGACAGCAAAGATTCTAAACAAAATTTTCTGACAGAGAATCTGTAAATGGGAACATGAACAATTTTTAAGAGCAGAGCATGACAACTACAGTGTGTGCTTGCAAAGGATTACTGCAGTCTTGAAGCTTTAAACCTGTTACTTCTTGAAGCCACGCTCAAGCATCTTAAATAGACAGCTTATATTAACACATTCTGGTGGGTGAGGTATAATCGGCTAAGATGCAACATCTTTCTGCTCTTCCAGATGAATGTGCAAATCCTCCGAGTATATTCGAAGGGCAACAGGAAAGGGTTTCCTAACATCCTGGCCAGTATTATTCTTTAAACACAACGTAACCAGAAAATCTGGTCATCACGTTACAGTTTCTTGGAGTTTGCTCTACACAAACTGGCTGCAGCTCTGTCAACACAAACTACAACTGCACTGCAAAATTGACGCAGGATGGGGTGGCTCTGTAAACCAAGGACAATATTAGTACACTGTTGAAAGATGACCTGAACTAGAGATACAGAACCTGGATAGAAATACGGCATAAAATAAGAGGTCACTTGGGAGATAAGTTCAGTAGCCCCTTAGCAGTGGTTATGCTATACAACATCAGAAAAGAAGGAGTAAAAGTGATATCTAAGAAACATCCTACAATCATGGATAACTTTCTACTCAGCAAATTGTAGCCTGAAGAGAGTCTTGTCTTGTGCATTTGGGGTAATTTCTTGAATTCTAATGCTGACCAGGGAGCCAGTTACTCTAGACCTAAGAATAGGCAAACAGGCAAGATTAATCATTAATCTTGCAGTAAAGGAGTCTCTAGGTAAGAGCATCACATGATAACTTCAAAACAAATGTAAAATCTGAGCAGTGTGGTTTGAAATTTCTATTTCAAATCTAAATAAAAGTGATTATAAAGGGTATGAATGCAGTCAAAGTAAACTGGGAAACAAGATTAAAAAGGTAGGGAAGAGATATAGTAGCTAAAGAGATATTTAATAATTCTCAGTTCTTGTTCATTCTGATAAATCTTTATTTGAGATGAGTGCATCATCTGCGGCTAAGTGAGGAAAATTAGGATTGTATCAAGCTGAAAGGAGAGCTAAAATCCCGCAAAGATATAACTGCAAGTCAGAAGATTTGAACAATTTAACGAGAAGAAAGCAAGCTAGAAACACCAGCATGACCAGTGTTTAAAAAGAAGTGTCAGTCTTCCAGAGAGAAAGTCTGGGGAATTAACCATAGAAGTCAATTGAAATAGCAGAACAGGTATTGTGTGCACGCGTCTAGTCCATCGAAGTTTTTTAAATTTCCCAAGAGACTTGGAAGTCAAAATGCAAGATAGAGGGGGTTGCCTAAAACCATCATAACCAGTAAAAAGGTACTAGGAAAATTATTAGATTTAAAGGCTGTCAAGTGCCCCAGTCTTGAAAGACGTCACTGCAGAGACAGTGGATGTATTGGCTGTTATTTGCCAAAGTAACTTAAGAGTCTGGAAGGGTGTCAATGGTTTGGAAAACAGCAAATGTTAAACATTTGTACAAGAAAGGCTGTAGGCAAAGCAGGAAACAACAAGCCAATTAGCCTCGCACTTGTCGTAGTCAAATGGCTAGAATTCATTATTAAGGAAGTTACAGGGTACTTTGAAAATCACAATGTGATCTGGCAGAGCCAACATGACTTTGCAAAAGGAAATAATGTCTAATTAACTGGTTAGCGTTCTTTGGGGAAGGAACAAGCAAGTTGGTTAAAAGAAGGACCTCTAAGTGTGGCATACTGGATTTCCAAAAGAGGTTGATTAAGGGCCACATGAACTAGTACAACACCAAATAAGAGCTCACAGTGTAGGGGGCAATGTAATGATAAAGGACAATGACTAATAGGGAGCAACAAATAGAAAAATAGGTCTTTTTGTAGTTTGCAAGCTGTAACTAAATATTTGTCACAGGGATCAATGCTGTGGTTTCATCTATTTAATATCTATGTCAATAAAGTAGATTTTTCTTTATTAATTCACAGGATAAGGGTGCTGTTGGCTAGGCCAGCATTTATTGCCACCCGTAATCGGCAACCACATTGCTGTGGGTCGAGAATCACACGTAGGCCAGACCAGGTAAGAATGGCAGTTTCCTTCCTGAAAAGGACATTAGTAAGGATGAACGAACTGAATTTATGACAACAAAATTTGCCCATGGCATCAAGGAGGGGAAGTTCCATGTCAACAGGAGACAACAGGTTACACAGGGATATAGATAGAATAAGCAAGTGGGCAAAAAGGTTACTGTTTGAGTGCAATGTGGGAACTTGCTCAAATTGGCGGGAACAACAGAACACTATCAAATAGAGAGAGACCGTGTGCGCAAGAACAATCTCAGAACCTCACAGGTCAGGGAACCTGGACACCCAAGTACATGAATCATAAAAACATATACGACGTAGGTACAGGGAGTCACCAGGAAGGCAAACAGTAGGTTGGGGATTCATTGCAATGGAAATAGAGTAAAAGAACAAAGATGATTCACTGCAGCTGTGCAGAACTTTAGTGAGACCACATCAGGAGTACTGCGTACAGTTTTGATCCTACTTGAGAAAAAAAAACAGTATTAGAACTGGTTCTGCGAAGTTTACTTAACTCATTTCTGGGACAAAGAGTTTATTTTATGAAGCAAAGCTGAACAGTTTAAGTTTGTAGCCACTGAAATTTGCAAGAATAAGAGGAGAAATTAATGAAACAGACAAGATCTTCAGGGAGCTTAGGGTGATTACTAGGAAGATGCTTTCTCTTATGGGGGGAGTTTAGAAAGTAGGGGTTATGGTTTTTAAATAACAGGTCTTGCTCTTAAGACTAAGGAAAAAAAGAGAACTTTTTTTGGGGTTGGTCTGTGGAATGCTCTTCCCAGAAGCAGGGAGGTTGGGTCACTAAATTTATTCAAGTCTGAGTTAGATAGATTTTTGATAACCAAGGGTGTAAACAGTTATTTGAGACCACAACTTGACACCCATCATCTTATCAAATAGCATGAAGCCAGAAGGGTCAAAAGGTCTCCACCTGCTCCAGAGTCCTTAAGGCTTCATTAATAAAGGCAGACAGAGGAACAGGAAAGTTACCGTGAACTTACTCTGGACCACTGGTTAGCCCTTCGCTCAAGTATCGAGTGCAGTTCTGTGTTCCACATTCATCAGAAAGAGGTGAACACATCGGAGAGTGCGCAGAGTAGGTTTACGGGATGGTTTTAGGATGAGATCAGTTATGAGGAAAGATTGGAAAAGTTGGGACTGTTTTCTTTGGACAGCAAATGGTTAACAGAAAACAAGAGAGATATTTTCAAAATCCATAAAGCAATCCAGACAGATAGGGAGAAACTGCGACTAATAAAAGGAGAGAACACCAGACCGCAGGGTTTTCAAGTGCTTTGCAAAAACAAACCAAATGTTAGATCAGATAAACCTTATCACACAGCAAGTGATTTGGGTCTGAACAGCACTTGCTGGAAGTGTGTTGGAGGCAATTTGATTCAGGCATTCAAGAGGGCATTGTTTGATTATTTCAATGAAAACATTATGCAGGGCTATGGAGAAAAGGCAAGAGATTGGCACAAGATTATAATGCTCAGAGTTGGTGCAGACACAATGGACAGAAAGATCTCCTGTTGCACCGTTGCAATTCTGTGAAGTCCTACGTTCATTGCCATGAAAAGTTTGATACAAATGCAAGGTTTTTGTTTCCTCTCTCGAACACCTTAAAAGTTGAATTTCTCCTTTGGGAACGAGTTAGATTTCAACTGCAATAGCACAGTGGTGTTTCATGTGCCAGAGGGGCGTAGCAATGATGTGTTTTGTAACACATGTTCAACCACTGTCACAGTCAGGGACTCTTGAAAGATGGACATTGGCTGCATGGTCTTATATACATCATCTTAGGGATGTGGCACTGATCTTCAGTGACTGTTCAGGGATAAGGGAAAAATAAGGGATACTGTATAATACAATAATGTAAACCATTTGTACCAAGTTTTCGAGTGAATGAACTGAAAACATAAGAAATATCAGGAGTTTTGCTGTAACTTATCTAAAATACGGTCACTCATCTACATCATCCCAAACTAGGCTACAACCATGATTTGATCATTTCAGTTGTAGTTACAAGTGCTAACATCACATTGTTCTAGTTACTAGTTCCCTATCATTGTGTATAAAAGCAGGGTAAATAAGTAAACTTTTAATGTCAAGTAAATTGTTACAACCCTTTCTTCAACTAGACAGAAACTTCTTCTCAACTTTAATATCACAGCAGGAATTATTTACAGACATGATGCTGATAAGTCCATAGCGTGCAATTAATTCAGGCAGATTTGAAAAAAATCCCAATTTTCCAACTGATTATTGGGGTTCAGTCATCACAAAAAGCCATATTTACAGTCAATGGTCCCACAAAGGATATATCTCAAAAAGAATTATGTGGGATTTAGAGTCAAGGAAAGCAGAGTTACATTGCTACAGCTGTCAAGACGCTGGAAGATTCAATTCTCAATGATAGTGATTGCGAGAGTTCACAATCAGAGCAGAGACTACATGCCAACAATTAATAATTACATACAAAGATATCCAAAGGAGAGGGATGAAGCAAATATGTAGGCAAACGGAACTAGTACGAATGCCTTTATGGTGGATGAAAACTAACTATGATTGGGCAGCCCAGTCTGTTGTTGTAATTGCAAGTGTGGGTAAAGGGGCTAATTTTAAAATCTAAATTTAAAATCTGCAGAAGTCACATTGCTATAAAGATAGCATTAATGCCAGACAATTCTAACCCTCAAACATGCTAATCATCAAAACATTCATGTATGCAGCAATTTTACACCCATAACTCCACAGCAACTTTCAGAACAAACTAAGTACTGAATGAATGATTTCATTGTCACGTGCATTTTACAGTGAGATAGTAAAATGCAGTGAAAAACTTTTCCACTGTTACCTTAATTCAGTGCCATTTTGAGTAGTTCTAAGAAGAAGAAAAGTAAGGAAAGATATAGCTCAAAGGGAGTCCATTAGTCCTCAGCCAGCTCATCATCGACGTGCATGCACCACCATTCCTCCTCCTCCTCCATCTTGCCACTGTCTACGCTGGAGCCAAACAACATTGAAGTTGCCACTCTTCCAGTGTCATCTTTGGCTGCTGGGCCGCTTTTCCTCCAGGACTGT
Source organism: Ginglymostoma cirratum (assembly GCA_024137785.1). Lineage (NCBI taxonomy): Eukaryota > Metazoa > Chordata > Chondrichthyes > Orectolobiformes > Ginglymostomatidae > Ginglymostoma > Ginglymostoma cirratum. The sequence continues at coordinate 2,299,127 of JAHRHZ010000020.1, forward strand.
CTAGTCACTGCCTGCCCCGGACCCAGAGTCTTATCTCTCGCCAATGGGCCCACCTCACCGATGCCACAATGATGCCCTTCTACCACTACCGGACCCAACCAACCTCGAAGCTGCTGATCCTCAGATGCCTTTTTTTGCCATGATACTGCCTCCACTGATTCTGATCCCAGGTTCCATGCTTGCCCTGAAACAATAAGTAGGGGCCCACTCTCTGCCACAATTAGGTCTGTGCTGGGCCCACTCAAGTCAATGGTGGGCTTCCTCGTTGGTGATGGCAGTAAAAGGAAACTAAGTGTCAAGTTTAAAAAAAAATTGCAGTCCGAGCAGACAAGCCCCAGCACAGGAGTCCTACTCCACCGCCATCCTTCATGATGCAAACCTTCATTCACTTCCAAACTTGACTTCTCTCAAAATACTAAACTCATCAATTCAATATTTGACCAGGCAAAGGAATATGGATAGAACTTGAAAGCATCTTACTTCACATAGGCAGAAAATTGGAGCGCAAAGTCAGAGTCAAGACCTGATCCAATTCCAGAGTATTCTGGTATAAACATAGTTCAAATCTTACTAAACAGCTAGCCATCTTGTCACACCGAAATGAAAGGCCCACGCTGAGTGAACGTTTTCTTATGTCCGCCATGGCAAAACCATAACAATTAAACCAGAGTCAGAAGCTCCCACTCAAGAACCAAATCTGGGGATTTGGGCTCATAACCTAGGGTGTTAGTTCAGTGCAGTCTTAAGGACGTCCTGTACTGTCAGATGTGCCAAGTTTCTCTTGAGATGCTGAACAGAGTCCTGCTCCTCCCTCTCATCTCATGATACTATTTCAAAGATGATTGGAAAATTCCAGCACTAATATTTATCCCTCAACCAACGACAACGAAAAAGAAATAAAATGCAATCAATTTTATCTCTGCCCCTTGGATGTTCCTGCATGAAAACTGGCTGCTACATTTTCTACATCACAGCAGAAACTAAAATTTCAGAAGCGCAATATTAGCTCACCACTTAGAGATGCCCTGAAGTCTTAAGAGGTGTTTTACGAAAATAAGTGTCACCTCAGTCATACTTCCTCTTCCAAGTTCTACAAGAGATAGCCTTTATGTGAAGCTTTATCTTTACAGCAACTGTAAGAGACCCCCACCTAACTAGAATTGCACTGGAGCAAGAGCACAGACAAAGTAAGTGTTACTTTCATGTTAACCTCAAACGCGAACACAGTCACAAAAGTCAACATCAATTTGATTCTTGTTCACCACAATCCCCAGTGGAGTTTCAAGCCATGCAATTTACGTCAATGTTTAACAACCACCTATTGCTGGTCAACGCAAATAAACTTCTTGGAGTGCTTGTGCACAATGTTCAACCACACATTTAACTCAAAAGAGTGCAGGTCTTGAGAAACTGAAAATGAAAAGTGGGATACAGGGCAAACCAGATTAGCAGCAGCACAAATATATACATGTCACATTGATTTGCCCAACTCTCAAAAGCAGCAAGGCATTTGCACTCTACAGAATTAGATGAAGCACTGCAGCCAACAGAAGCAGTCCTTGTTCAGAACGATTGCAAACAAGTGGGACTAGAAAGTTAACTGAAGTTTAACACCTGCCTGGCTGTGAAGGGAAGCAGTAATGAAGAAAAGGGAAGGAGCTACGAGTCCGCAGCCTGGAAAAGCCTACAAGACTCAGAAAGCTTGGTAACCACTCTGGTCAGAGCCCTATTCTCAGCCAGCAGCCGCTCATTTAACTGCCTCACAGTCTGAAACTCTTTTACTTGACGCAGGCTCTGCAGGGGATCAAAACACAAGGAGAAGAAACAGAATTGGAAAGCAGAATGAAAAGCAGGCATAGGGAAGAAAAATAAAGTTAATAAAATCACAATCAGTGCCCATTTTTGCTTGACACAGAGATAGAGACTTCTACCAGGAGCTCCTCTCAGAGTTTAGCCAGTGTCAAGCAGCTCAACTTTGAAGAATTAAAATAATAGATCTTCAAATAGTTACTCATTGTAAATTTTAATACAATATAAATTATCACATACATAGCACAAGGTCTCCATGCAATTCTGGATTTGGAAATTTCAGTTTGAACAACAGAAAAAAGCTTTGATTACTTTAACGAAAATGACAATACGTCGCCTGCTTGCCAAGAAATATTAATCAGAATACATGGTAGCAATCTTTTTTAGGATGCAATTACGAGAAGGCATCAAACCACACATGCAGCTTAAGAGGACGTCAGTATCAATTGGCAGGGGAAGGTGGAAAATACAGGAGAAAGGCCAACAATGGGCTACCCAAATCACCACTACATCACTACGTATAAACTCTTGCACACGCACGCACGCAATACATTTACAACAGTTTCAGGAAGTCATTATGGTCTGAAATCAATCCTTCAGCCTTCAATTTAACTATCTTTTATTTGTTTTCAAATCCAACAACGGCCTTGCTTTCCCTTTCTCTAACTTCTTTCAGCCCTATACCAACCCGACCTCTGTACTCCTCAGAATCTGGCTTCTTAAGCAGTTCCAACTTCACCATGCCACCATTGACCATGCCTTCAGGTTCCTAAGGTCTAAATTATGGAATTCTCTCCCTAAACCTTTCTGTAACCCTACCTCCCTCATTTTCAACCACCTTAAACTATTTTTGGTCATTTGTTTGGTTATCTGTCCCAATAATTCCCTTGAAGCTCGAAGTTAAATTTTATCTGACGACAGCCCAGTAAAGTTTAGGAGCAGAAGTAGGCCATTCAGCTCATCAAGTCTTCTGTCATTCAATAACATCGTGGCTGATCTGATAATCCTCAACCATTTAATCCCATGAAGCACTTAAGGAAATTGGTGTATTGAAGGTTAATGTTGTTCGACATTAATGCAAGCAGTGATTCTATGCTCTTTGGAAGCGAGTTAGACCAAAACCCCACGAGAAAACAAAGCATACTGTTGATGCATATCCCAACGCTTCAATGCACACCTAGTTCACCTTTATTACCTGGCTGATAAATAAGTGCCAATGGTGATTCCCAGCAACAGGTGAAATGATTTACTTTATCAGAACCAGATATAGACAAATTACAACTTCTGTGCAATAAAAATACACATAAACTGTGTCAGAGTAATCACTGATCATAGGTACTGCAGATGCTGGAGAATCCGAGATAACAAGGTGTGGAGCTGGATGAACACAGCAGGCCAAGCAGCATCGGAGGAACAGGAAAGCTTGACGTTTCAGGCCTAGACCCTTCCTGCTCCTATGAT
>JAHRHZ010000020.1:2307396-2394564 GCA_024137785.1 Ginglymostoma cirratum
CCTCACCCCAATCCCAGGCCCCAAGAAGACTTTCCACATCAGGCAGAGGTTCACCTGCACATCTGCCAATGTGGTATACTGCATCCGCTGTACCCGTTGTGGCTTCCTCTACATCGGGGAAACCAAGCGGAGGCTTGGGGACCGCTTTGCAGAACACCTGCGCTCAGTTCGCAACAAACAACTGCACCTCCCAGTCGCGAACCATTTCAACTCCCCTTCCCATTCCTCAGATGACATGTCCATCCTTGGCCTCCTACAATGCCACAGTGATGCCAACCAAAGGCTGCAGGAACAGCAAATCATATTCAGCCTGGGAACCCTGCAGCCCAATGGCATCAATGTGGATTTCACAAGCATCAAAATCTCCCTTCCCCCAACCGCATCCCAAAACCAGCCCAGCTCATCTCCACCTCCCTAACCTGTTTTTCCTCTCATCCCAAGCCACACCCCCATCTCCTATCTACTAACATCATCCCGCCCCCTTGACCTGTCCGTCCTCCCTGGACTGACCTATCTCCTCCCTACCTACACTCACCTTTACTGGCTCCATCCCTGCCTCTTCGACTTGTCTGCCTCCTCTCCACTTATCCTCTCCTCTATCCATCCTCTCTCGGCCTCCCCCTCCCACCCTATTTATTTCAGAACCCTCTTCCCCTCCCCCATTTCTGATGAAGGGTTTAGGCCCGAAACGTCAAGTTTTCCTGCTCCTATGATGCTGCTTGACCTGCTGTGTTCATCCAGCCCCATGCTTGTTATCTCGGATTCTCCAGCATCTGCAGTACCTTTTATCTCACTCAATCTTCCATCAGCCTTGGCTAATTTCTTCAATTGTATCATAGTCCTTTTGCCTGATGATTTCTATCCACATCATCCCTCCAACTTGTGGATATTAACACAAAATATTCATTTAGAATCCTATCTACATCCACTGGTTCCATGTGCAAATTACCACTATGATCCTTAATGGGGCTTACTTTTTCCCTAGTTAACCTTTTACCCTTCAAGTACTTTTAAAATAACTTGGGACTTGCCTTATTTGCCATTATTCTTTTCATGTCTCCTTCTGAGTTCCCATTTGCACATTCTGTAATCATCAAGGGCGACTGCTAATTTAATCCCTCTGTATCTGCAATAAGCCCTTTTTTTCCCCTTTATCCAATCCAAAACATCTCTTAGTATCCACGACTCAAAGGATTTAGTGGTCCCGCACTTTATTGGAACATGTTGGCCCACATACTCACCCAATTTCCTTCATGAAAGCAACCCACAGGTCTGAAAAAATTTACATGAAGCATCTGCGCCCAGTCCACGCTGGCCAAATAATGTTTGGTAGCATCTTGTCGACAGTAATCAAACACTGTTACTTCAACCACTTGCCTGGCTTCAATGCCTAAAATCAAGTCAAGGGCCACCCATCTCTTGTAGGGCCTTCTACCTACTGGCTTATAAAGCTCTTCTGGATGCATTTTAAGAATTCTGTTCCCTCTAAATCTTTCATACAATGTCGACATAAACTGGGGTATTCGAAGTTAAAATCCCCTATCACTTCTACACGTCTGAGATTTGCCTGCACATCTGCTCTATTTTTCACAAGATTGTTCTGGGGGAGCCGATCATTATACTCTCAACAATGTGATTGCCCATTTTCGTTATTAGGTTCTACCCGCGTGGCTTCATTTGAGGAGCTTTCAAAACGTCAACCCTCCTTATAACTGTAATCGATTCCTAATTAATAGTGTGACAACACCACCCCGCTTACCTCCTTCCTGGTCTTGCCTGATGTAACAGTGGAATCCTTTCACCAATTTAACTATTAGAAATCTTGAACTGAACTCCACAAATCCAATCATTTGATTGCATGGAAACAGTTGTGCCAGATATGCAACAGAACCAAGGGGAAAATCTGGGCCTTTGGTTTGTTCAAGGTCATAATGATGTACATTTTAAACAAAACCTCCTTGGAGGCATCTGCCAGTGTCAAAACCAAACCAAAAAGTTTAATTCATCAAACCGAAGAATTTTGAGAAACAAATTACATTTTCATAAGCTCATTTTTACTGCTCTAGCAATGTCAAGCTGATATATTGAGAATACTGGTTGTGATGGCAATTTCATTTGGCCAGCTAAACATTTTCGTGCTAATTCCATGTTTATACATCAGAAGTTACATATAAATCTCATTTTACATTCATAACAGGAAACTTCTAATGCTTTTTAGAAGATACTCTGTGCACAAGTGAACTTTTCATGCTCGATATCAATCAGTTTAAAGTAAATGGTGTCTAAACATTTACCTTAAGCTCCTCTTCCATTTCTGCAATTTTCCTTTCCAGAGCTCTTCTTTCCTGTTAAATAATGGAAAACTGTGACAAAACTGTGTTGAAAAGCAAAAGCAAAAGCAAAGTCTAGATAAAACATGTTTGCTCTAAGTCTTCATCCACTGCTTTGTAAAGATAACGCACTTCCCAATGGTTTTCCATCATGGCTTGAAAAACAAACATTTTCCCACATCTGTAGAATACACTGCGCATGACTAACAGGAAGTCTTCCACTTTGCTCTAGTTTGCCCAATTATTGAGTGCCATGGGTTTTGAACAGCCTGAGCATCGACCTGGAGATGCCAAACCCAGAGGACACACTTACACCTTGGTACGTTGCACCCGAAAATGCGATCAATACTTCAGTGGCGTATGTTGCTTATAGATTATGCATTAAAACAGGTCAGCTTCTCCTTTGCACAGTTACTACTGCAGTTTTATTGAAGGTAATAATACTGATGCAATTTTTACAACATCTCAACTCAACGTAGGATCCAGTTGTCAATTTACCCCTCAATGTGAAATAAATAACAGCTAAAATACACAATTTTAATTTGATTACTATTTGAGAAAATAGCTTATTTTAGTCCATTGAGAAGACAGCTTATTTTCTCAATGGTCTATAATACTGGGATTTTCACCTGGCCTTAAAATGACATGCAAGTTAATAAAGTGATCACCCCAAGTTAATCGAAAGCTCACCCTTTTCTCCATCTCGATCAGCGACCGATCAGCTATCCTTTCTTGCCTCTGAAAAACAATATTGGTATTATCTCTAAGTCAGGATATTCTGGGTGAACCCAAAGCCATATGATGTCTTGCTGCAAAACTAATCAAGCTGTTTGCACGCGAACCAATTTGTATTCAACACAGCGTACTTCATTACTTGATTCCAAACAGTGGAATATCGTTTCTATTTTCCATTGTCATGCAAGATTTTAACAGTTGCACTTGCCTGTGTGGTTTTCTCTAATTGCACTTTCAACTCATTCAGTTCCAGGTTTGTGTCATGTAGACTCGCCTTCAGTTTCTCATTTTCTGCCAAGAACTGCTCATAAAGCTGTGAAAGGACAAATATCCAACCATTTTAATACATGGAATTCCACTTCTAAAATATTACAACTTAAATACCATGTTCACCAAATGTAGAATTGCCCTCTTCTATAAACTGCAAATCTTGAAGAAACTTTCAACTATGAGCCAAAAATTAATTAGCATTTACATAACACTTTGCTCAAGCCAGTGTCATCGCAAAGTGCTTCAAGCCAATTGATTGTGTTTTTCGTCACATATACAAGCTAAACACAAGCCCCAATTTGAGTCAGCCAGGTCAAATAACATGGTAAGCGATCAGAAAAGGTGGTTTGATGGTTGAGGAATTATATTGTCTCCAGGACATCAAGTCAACTCGCCTAAATTTCTAAGTATTAAGTCATGTAATCTTCCAGTCCTCAAAAGCAGGCAAACAGGATTCTTCGTTAACAGCACATCAGAAAAACAGGAACTCCGATAGTTCTGCACTGCGATCTGGAGGGAGTGCTGTGCGATCAGCATGATTACGTGTTCATGTCTTGGAGTAAGGCACTAACCCAGGACTCAAAAGCCTGCTTTGCATACTGATACAAGGAAGTCAGGAACAGGATTATTTCACAATATTAAAATGCATTTACAAAGCACAACTTCAGGCAGGACACCACTTCGGTGGTCACCTTTTTATAATCCAACGTGTCTTCCTTTTCTGCCCTGAGAGACGCTTGCTTGCTTCCTCTGTAAGTAGAGAAACCTGTTCGATTAGCGAACTGTTCAGGACCCTCATTATGTGCAGCATTAGAAAGCCCTGTGTCAAACCTGTAAAACAAGTAGACATTGTTAACTTACTTTATTCTATTGTGGTGTCATGAGCATGTTTACTGTCATCAAATAAATCTAAAGCAACATCAGAAGAGTGTGTGGTTTCTTACTAGTTTTGGCAATCTTCCCAGCAAAACACTTCTAATACAGATATGTTCATCTTCTACCCAAAGATGTAAATCTTTCTAATTTTACTTCCCCAATTATTCTCAGAACTTCAACAACACACAATCTTCCTCCAACATCCAATAACATAAATGTAAATTAATCTTCCTAAACTATTACAAATCCTGTGTGGTATTGTTTAAAATCTTGTGCATTTTGCCTAGGAATAATATAGAGGCTATAAAAATGAACAAAATCATACCTTGAAAGTCTGTCATTCTGAAAAAAGAGAAAGTTCAAAGTTTAGCACATGTTCTCATACTCCACAATAAAGATCAAATAAACTGTGAAGCACAGATTGAGCAACAGTCTTTCTGTCTTAAAAAGGAAAAATCAGAGTCAATAACACACCTGAATTTAATATGTTCTGGCATTTAAAACAGAATTTCAGGATAATCTCAACTCCGTGTGACACTTCGTATTCAAAAAAAAAACAACTGCTATGAATGGTCAAAATAGTTCCACAGCTGAAATGCTAATCTTCATTGTTAAACACCTTTAAAAACCTCCATTTCGCAAAGATGAAGGTGCTTCTTCTCAAAACAAACCATAACTACCAATTTTAATTTAAAATCATCCTCCGACACTTCCGCCATCTGCAGTCAGACCCCACCACCAAAGACATCTTTCCCTCCCCACCCTTATCTGCCTTCCGGAGGGACCACTCCCTCCGCGACTCCCTTGTCCGCTCCACACTCCCCTCCAGCCCCACCACACCCGGCACTTTTCCTTGTAACCGCAGGAAGTGCTACACCTGCCCCCACACCTACTTATCTTAATCATTGTGAAAAGAGCCCCTATTGCCAATGTGCCTTCTGCTTGTCAGCCAAACTTCTATCCATGCCAGTCCCTTGCCTCTAACACTATGGGCTTTTATCTTAGTTAGTAACTTCCTAAGAAGGACTTTGTTAAAAGTCTTCTGGAAATCCAAACAGATCACATTAAAAGATCCCATTCAATTTATTCTTAAACAGCATGAAGTTTTTTGCACAGATGTCTTAAAGTAGGTTTCACTCTATGCTGACTTTTCAGTACTACATCCCAATAATCTCATCTGGGACAGTGGTTCAAACTGTACACAGCACTAAAAATGCAAATGTATCTGTGCTTTAAATACAGTTGTCAGCATTGCCAACATTCAGGTTACTTTCCTTCAGTTCTGCCACAACTTGAGACCAATGACACAGGTTATCAACTACACAATTTATATAAACCCTCTGCTTTAAACCTGCAGAACTATTCAGATATTTTCAGTTTATTTCCCTTTCCAAATCCAATTACCATATAGACAGTCACATGGTGTGCCGTTTTGTCACTCAATAGATCCTTATCATAACCCCCAGCAAAACTAAACCAAATACATGCTATAACCTCGAAAGCCTCGACGTGAAACCTGGTGCGGTCTGGAGACAAGGCTTGGTATGGACTATTTGCTGGGGCCGGCATGGACGGGGTTAAAAGGACTGTTATTCCTAACTTTTTATTTCTTTATTTTCTAATTCTTTTCCCCCCTAAGAATTTGTACTCAAGAAACTGTAGCTAGGGACCGTTGTACCTGAGATATCACCACAGTGATGATTTCTAAACATTTCTCTGCACTCATTTGAGTACATGCAACAATAAAGCTAATTCTACCGTCAAGAATTCAAAACCGAAAACAAACAATCCCGTTCTTCTCACTGAGCTCAGCAAATGACTTCATCATGACTAATATTTACAGGCTAACAATTTCTGTGAACTAATGGAAGTCAGAAGGCAGGACACCAACAGTCGCCAAAAGCCCTTCACAATATCTTCAAAACCCGCAACTTGCATGACCGAGGAGGATACGGACAGCAGGTGCATGGGACCACCACAACCTGCACCAGAATTCTCCAAACTACTCGCCATATCTTTTGGAAATATATTGGTTGTTCCTTCAGTGTCTGGGTCAGAATCCTGGAACTCTCTTCCAAACAGCACTGTGGGTATCCTTACACCCCAGGACTGCAGTGGTTCAAGGTGACAGCTCATTATGACCTTCTCTGGGCTATTAAGGATGTGCAATAAATGCTGGCCTAGTCAACAATGCCCACTTCCCATGAAGAAATAACAAATGTAAACAAACTCCCAAGCAAGGGGGTTCTGTGGCACAGTGGTAGTGGCCCTTCCTCTGGGCCAGAAGATCTTGCTTCAAATTCCACTTGTCCAGTTGTCTCATAACACGTTGAAACAGGTTGATACGGGATAATATTCTTTTGAAATTTCTAGGCATAAACTGGGCAATAAAACCCAAATATACAGAGCTAAAACCAAGGGTTAGGGATCAATTTAGTGCCCTTGATGAAATATTCCCTTGTCAGGATATTAATCTTACTGATTTTAAACAGATCAATATAGCTGTCTCCAATTATGCAGTAATGAGCAGTTGAGAACCCAATTTTCAAAAGTATGAAGATGGAATAAAAATAACTAAGGCCAACAGTAACAAAGTTGGCAATTTACAATTATCACAATGTATGTGCCAGTTAAAGCCACACATATTAAACAAAGCACTCTCCCAATGATAGCAATAACCATAAGCACTTCCTTGCACTAATATTAATTCAGGTTATTCATTTAGGAGCACAATGTTCCTTTTAAGTATTTTCATGTAGCAATCAATATTTTAATCAAGAACAGATGTTCCTCCTTTTACTGCAACATTAAGGCTGGAACACTAGAATGGAGTTTGCGTTAAGAATTCAGTTACAATTTGACATTTCATCCAAATACAAGATGATTAATTTACACATTGAAGCTACTAACCATAAATCCAATTGGCAAAGGTCAAATATTATGCCATGAGATATTTTCAATTAAGCAACAGTCATGAAATAACAATCCACGTTTATAATTTAACCCTTAGCAGCAATTATTACTTACAAGCTTGCTCCTTTTGATCTGTAACTTTCAAATTCAATATTGCAAAGCTTTACAGGCTCTTCTGATGGCCTATGTTCGATCAGACCCATCTGTTGCACCCTGCATGGTTGGTGGAGCATCTAAGCTTACTATGACTGTAAATGTCAACTGGATTCAGAGATTCACTGCGGCTTGAAGGATTCTGAACTGGATCCTTTCAATTGTGTCACAGATTTGTTTCAAATGTCATCACCGAAACCCTTGCACCTTCGATTTAGGATTTAGGATCTTGAGCATTTGCCAGGAACTGCAGTGGCTAACTCCCCGCTGCTATCCCAATGGATCTAAACATAACTAACTTTAGAGAATGCAGAAAAGAAATAACAGCACAGGAGGCTGATGTTGAATCAATCTAGGGTTCCATTTCCTTTTCAAATGACGACTCCAGTTTTGCTTTCAAATTAAACTCAGTCACTGTGCAGTAGTGACAGCTTTCCATCCAAGTCTGAGAAATTGCTTTCCACATCCGCACTCTAGCTTTGTCGTGACCAAAATCAAACAGTAATTTAGAAATTTCAATCAAATTGCACAACTACGCTACCAAAACTAAAAAGATTAAACAATTATGATTACAAATGATGAACTAAAACATTGCTGCAACGGCCATGCTTCAAAAGTGCTTCTTTAGCGGAGAAGGATTTTTGGAAATTCTGAGATTATTAATGATCCTCTATAAATGTAATATTGGTCCAACAGCTGCATACCCTGCCTTCATAATATCTGTACAAACTCTGAAAAATATAAAGCAACTTCTCCCAAATGATATCCTACAAAACAAAGACGGTGAAACTGTTGATGTGACCACAGAACAGTAAGCATTCTGCTGCTAAAGAGTTTCCATACATAACAGAGATCGGCTTACAGTAACGTAAAGCCAATGGCATTTAAATCAATTTTCAACCAATTTGCAAGCATTAAAAAGTATATTTCCTTTGCTGGTAAACAGCGATGTGATTTATTCTCAAGCATTAATTTAATGCAAGGCCATCACTTGCTCAATGCATTTTCTCAATTCACCTGATCAGTGGTCATTTCTTCATTCCCCAGCACAGTGGTTCACTTTTGCCAAGCAAATATGTAGGTGTTAGCAAGTTACAAAAGTGCAGTCCCAACTAATGCTTGTCTAAAAGGCTGATTATATAACAGATTGTTTCAAACGTACCACATAGTTACCAATATGACAGATGGAGGCTAAGTCTGCATTATTGACAGAAGCAGATTTTAAATTAGACCAAAAAGGATGGCAATTTCCATTTAAGACTCGAAATTTGATTCAGAGTCACATCAAAGAGCCCAGATGAATTCTAAGCAAATGGGAATTGCAAGAAGTTCTCTCCAAGTTGGAGTCATACTGAACAAAGAAACATTTGTAGTCATTAAGAGTCCACTTATCGCAAGCCTGGAACATGGCTGCAAGAGTTGTTCAGGGCAACAGTCTTGAGCAGCTTCAATGACCTTCCTTCCATCATTAGATTAAATCAAGATATTTGCTGAGGACTATACAGTATCCAGTTCCATTTGGAACTTCAGATATTGAAGTAGTCAGTGTTAGCAAACGTGAGTGTCACACAACTGCAAGGCAATGACCATCTCCAACAAAAAAAATTACCCACCTCCCCACGACATTCAAAATATGACCTTTGCTCAATTCCCCACTATCATCATCTTTGGAGGTTATAATTAGCAGATACTGACGTGGACCAGACATAAATGCTTCGCCTATGAGAATGAGCCAAAGGTGGGAACTTCACATCAAGTAATTCATTTCCAACTGTCCATATACCTAGATCAGTGGAGCTCCAATACCGCCGAAGCTTGGCACCACATCAGAATCAAAAGGCCCTCGAGATCAACACCTGCCAGCTGAAACATTTTCTTCCACCATGGATATACATGGCTGAATTGTGCACAGACAAATTCACTTTAGCAACTCAAGTTTTCTACAGCATCTTTTAAATGCACAACATGTATCAACTCATAGACATGGGCAGCACATGCATGCAAACACCACCACCTGAAGACTTCCCTGCAAGCCATACACCAGCCTGATGTGGAACCATACTTCCATTCCTCCAGTCAATAGCTCCAAATCTTGGCACTCCTTCCCTGACACTGGCATGGTTCTATACAAACAGGATGGTCTCAATGAGTATCAGAGGCTCATCGCCACCTTCAAGGGCAATTAGCGAGGCACAAGATATTAATTTTTTAATATCTGATCAATTCAGCCAAGTCCACATATCCTTTGAGAAAATTAAGGAAAAGGATTGCAGCAGAAAGACTTGAAGCACAGTTGTGTAAATATTTTCAAAAAATATTAACAGTACAAAAGTCGACGAAAACTTAAATACAAAAATGACCTTGGGGTTTAGAGGTACAGAATTAGAAACAAGAATGCACCTACACAAAAATGAGGCAGGTTGAAGTTAGACAGCCATGTTCAGTTTTGGGGGAATCTTACTTTAGGAACAATAAAAAGAGCATGAAGAATGTACTGGAGAAGTTAAAGAGGCAATGGGGCGAAGAACTCTTTTCACGGAAACAAGTAACAAGGACATGCAATGGAAGTGTTCAAAATTATAACAAGTAGAAGTGGGAGAAAATGAGTTCTACTGATTATTTTGTTGATAACTTCTCCTGTCATTAACAACTCAAAGAAAGAGGGAGAATTTCATTGTTATTGAAGATTGCTGGGAGACAGAATGCCTTTCTGTAAACAGTTACGGAATCATACACTTTTCTTAAAAAATACACCAGGAAAAGACAATTGAAATTCTTAACTCCACCTGGAAGGCAGCACTCTACTCCTTGCATGTCAAGATTTAATGTTTCTAACATACTATCAAAAAAAGAGCAAGTACAAATAAGTCTGAACCAAATCTAAGACACTTTGTCCGATCAACCTTGGTTCTTGTCTGAAAACAATACACTCTTATTCATCTGAAGCACATTAAGTTTGTGAAATGAACGAACCACTTTTGTTGAATCAGGACCCCCTCTATTGGTTTAATGCTGACCCAATTAAAACATTAGACATTACAAAAAATATCAGGAGCCTTGAAATTCGTCATGTTGATTTCCAGAAAACATCAACGTTCCTTCAAAATACATTTTAATCCAAGAATTCCTCAGAAGTCCTTTTACCAAGTAACACCAAATGTCCAAATATGTGCATGTTCAACGCTGATTTATTATTACATGCAGCAGAACCCATTGTCGTAAATCTGCTGAAAGCAGAATTTGGAACATCAATGTTCTCATAAACAGAACATAGCAAATGTCACAAATATTACAACAAACAGAAAATCCATTCAGTTGAAAAGTAATTCGTTTTCAAGTGTTTCCACCAGTTCTGGCTCAAATAAAGCTGACCCTGAAATTCAAGCACATGCAAGCTCATACAGGAGAGCATGAACTTCAGTTTTTGAGCATAAATTTCTGCCACCATTCTAGGAGAAACATTTCAACATTGAGTACTTAGAGAAAGTAATTACCTGACATTTTTTGTTTGCCCCATTTTCTGTGTCAGACTGCTGTTCCTGTTCATTTTCATCACTCTGGAAATAACAGTTACAGCTGTTAGGTAAAAATCAAGTAAATTCAATCTACTTCTACACTTGGTGACTTGCTTCATGGAATTCGTCATGGGTAATCCAAGGCTTATTCTGCAATTGGTACAATCAGATCAGTTGCATACGCTGCAGTCAGCCTGCTCCTGCGCAATAAACAGCTATTAACACGAGAGTAACTCAAGGCTCAGTTTTAGAAAATGGCACGGTTACTGAAGATACAGGGCTCCAAACACACTTGTACAATGCTCGACAAATAAAATCTGTTTGAATGCAACAAGCTAGTTTCATGGGAGAAAATCTTCCCCAAAGTGTCATGTACAATATGTTTAAGGGATTCAAAGATCAACAGGTGGTTATGGCTTGCTTTTGTCTGGCCTGACCACAGCAGTCAATGTTCAAAACAGTCTTAAAAACCTTCCATTCTGTTCTCGCAGAAACAAAAAAGAAACCTCATGCTGGACATGGTGCACAGAACTTTTAATTAATACCTTCAATAAATTATGTTTCAGGGAGAAATGATACGGCTCCTCAGCAGAGAAATACAAGCTGTAAACAAATATTACCAATAAAATTGACAAATTTCAGCAAGATTTTATGTACTAAAAACATACATGTATCGAGTACCTTTAAAGAAGAAAAAGATCCCAGGGCACTTCCAAAGAGAAAGTGGAAACAGATACTGAGCCAGAGCGAGCTTGGCTCAGGTAGAGTCATAACAGAAAGGAAAGAGGTTGAGACAATGTCTGGTTTGTGAAAGAAATTCCAGACCTGAAATTACCAAGGTCACAATTTCTTTTCCCCCACTTGTTCTTAATACGATTGTTACCAGTTGACAAGCATTTGTTGCTCATACCTAATTGCCCTGAAGACATTGGTGATGAGTGACCTTATTCCTTGGGGGGTCTCTGGAGTGTACAGACGCCCACCATGCCATTCTGAAGTTTCCAGAATGGCTCAGAGGGGAGCTTACAGGTGCCAATGTTACCAGGCATCTGCTGCCTTTGCACTTTTAGGTGGCAACAGTCATAGGTTTGGAAGGAGGCTGTTGGAGTCTTGATAATTTTCTGCAGTGCATCCTATGATGGAACCCATTGCTGCCATAAAGGAAGGGAATGCATGAATGAAGGGAGTGATGCAGTGGACGTGGTGCCAATTAATTGGGCTACTTAGTCCTGGATGGTGTCAAACTTCTTGAGTAACATTGGAGCTGCAATCACCCAGGCAATGCAGAATATTCCATCACATCCTTGACTAGTCCTTTCAAGTCAGCGACAGACACTGGAGAGGCAGAAAGGGGAGGTCGTGCCTCACAAACCTTATTGAGTTCTTTGAGAAGGTGACTAAGCAGGTGGATGAGGGTAAAGCAGTTGATGTGGTGTATATGGATTTCAGTAAAGTGTTTGATAAGGTTCCCCACGGTAGGCTATTGCAGAAAATTCGGAGGCATGGGATTGAGGGTGATTTAGCGGTTTGGATCAGAAATTGGCTAGCTGTAAGAAGACAGAGGGTGGTGGTTGATGGGAAATGTTCATCCTGGAGTTCAGTTACTAGTGGTGTGCCGCAAGGATCTGTGTTGGGGCCACTGCTGTTTGTCATTTTTATAAATGACCTGGATGAGGGCGTATAAGGATGGGTTAGTAAATTTGCAGATGACACTAAAGTCGGTGGAGTTGTGAATAGTGCGAAAGGATGTTGCGGGTTACAGAGGGACATAGATAAGCTGCAGAGCTGGGCTGAGAGGTGGCAAATGGAGTTTAATGTGGAAAAGTGTGAGGTGATTCACTTTGGAAGGAGTAACAGGAACAGGGTACTGGGCTAATGGTAAGATTCTTGGTAGTGTGGACGAGCAGAGAGATCTCAGTGTCCATGTGCATAGATCCCTGAAAGTTAACAACCCTATCAACCTGGGTGGCAAGGCTGCGTACGGTGCGTTAGGTTTTATTGGTAGAGGGATTGAGTTTCGGAGCCGTGAGGTCATGTTGCAGCTGTACAAAACTCTGGTGCGGCCGCACTCGGAGTATACCTTACAGTTCTGGTCGCTGCATTATCAGAAGGATGTGGAAGCAGTGGAAAGGTGCAGAGGAGATTTACCAGGATGTTGCCTGGTATGGAGGGAAGGTCTTATGAGGAAATGCTGAGGGACTTGAGGCTGTTTTCGTTAGAGAGAAGGAGGTTAAGAGGTGACTTAATAGAGACATACAAGATGATCAGAGGATTAGATAGGGTGGACAGTGAGAGCCTTTTTCCTCGGATGGTGACGGCTAGCACGAGGGGACATAGCTTTAAATTGAGGGGTGATAGATATAGGACAGATGTCAGAGGTAGATTCTTTACTCAGAGTAGTAAGGGCATGGAATGCCTTGCCTGCAGCAGTAGTAGACTCGCCAACTTTAAGGGCATTTAAATGGTCGTTGGATAAACATACGGAGGATAATGGAATACTGTAGGTTAGATGGGCTTCAGATTGGTTTCACAGGTCAGGGCAACATCGAGGGCCGAAGGGCCTGTACTGCACTGTAATGTTCTATGTTCTATCAAGTGAATTCCTGGCCACAGAACTGCTAACTTCAATGAAACGATACTTAAAAAGTAATTCGCTCAAAAATCAGACTTTGTGGGCCAGTGGACGTTGCAAGATGCAAAATGTTCAAGTCACGGGGCAGGAGCAACTATAGACTCGACTAAACAGAGCAATGACACTAGGCAGGCAGGATTTAGTGCAGAACCATCTTCCCTTTCTCCCTCTTGCTGAATGTTAGTTGCTTCCACTGCTTAATATAGAGCATTCCTAAAACAACTTCACACAGCTCTAGGAGCGTACATCCTTACTGCTCACACTTCCAGAGTTTCTACAGACTTCTACAGACACTAGCCTCTTCCCACCTCCATCAGCCATTGAAGAATTTATGTGGAAACCTACTTTTGCTGTTTGATGTTTGTGAATACTAATTAATAAGATCACACTGTGTACAGAGCGAGCACAAGTTACCCAACAAATTAGTGGATTATTTGCGATGATACAGCCCCTGAAGAAACACTGGAACCAAACGGTTTCTGACATGTTCTTTGTAGAGCTTAAATAAACTGTATATAACAAAAGGATTAACAATCAATTGCTGAAAGACATACTATCCCAAAAGAACTAAAAAGGGTATTATTTTAAAAAAAAAGGTGAAGTTCGACTTACATCCTGCGTCCAATAAGAAACACCTGTTGATCTCCGCTTTTCCCTTGGCCGCCGACGCTCTCTTATTGATGGTTTATTTTGTGACTTGTCATCCAATTTCTCTTCTCCATCTCTCTCATCCTCCCTTTTGTCCATTTCTAGTTCAACCAAAAAAAAAAAATTTTCTTCCTTTAACCAACAAAGAAGCCATGCTCCCATCAAATTTACTAAGGCAACGTATCCATCGCACATACTGTTCCTCTACAGCTTTTAGCTTGGAAATTAAATCTAACAGAAATATTTAAATCTTACTTCATACACAAACAGATGTCCATCTAACAAGAAAAACCAAAAAGACCTGGAAAAACCAAAGAAAGATGATGGAAATCAAAAACAAAATCAGAAATTCCTGGAAAAACTCAATAGGTCAGGCAGCATCTGTGGAGAGAAAGCAGAGTTAACATTTTGTGTTCGGCAAACCTTCTTCAGGACTGAATGTTTACCTATTCTACTATTGATAGAAAATTTACACTATAACCATGGCTATTTCAGGTCTCTACATTAAGACAGCTTAAACCAGCTTACTTTTGCAAATTAGTTCGATGGACGTTTGAATATTTACTTATACCAATATGGTTCACAAACTCCTGAATTGAATCACACTGATGCAGAAGGACTCAAAAGGTAAAATACGGTCTATACCGAGCTAGTTGAGCATCTCGAACACTGAATAAGGCCTAGTGAAAAATGTATGCAAGTGAATTGTCAAATCATCCACATTTGAACAATCTCTCAACTGGGGAAACTTGGCACAATTCATTTCACAGCCACAAACAAATGTTTGATTGTTTTTGTCATTAATTAGAGTGGAAACTGATATCAAAAAACAGAAGGAAAATTAGAAAAGGTCACTTAAGAGACATAGCTTGATCAACTATATTTCTCTCTCCTCAAACACTGTTTTGAGTTACCACACATGCAGGTAATTCCCACTTCTAAGTGACAGAGATAAATGCCCAGTCTGATATTCAGAGAGGTTTGGGTGTTCATGAGGAATTCATAATGCTCTGTGTACTTGCATGCAAACAATCAGGAATGCTGGACTTTTATTTCAGGAGATTGACTTGCAGAACGAGGCAGTGGGAGGAGCTACAACAGTACAGGACTATGCTAAGTCCAGGCACAGAATTCTGTGCAGTTTTGGTTTCCATATTCAAAGCAAGATATACTTGTATCGGAGGCAGTAAAGTGAAGAGTCACCAGATTGCTCCTTGGATGAGGTGGTTGCCACATCGCAAGAGCCCAACGTAAAGACACAAGATGGAAGGAGAGCATTCAGCCCCTCGGGACTGCTCTGCCATTCAGTAAGACCACAATGGGTTTGCATTTCAAATTCCACATTCCATCTCATCAAAATAATGCTTCACTGCCTGCATTCCAAAAATTTATCTACCTCTGTCTTAAAAACAAAGAACTCACTTCAACCATGAATAATATATTGCATAGCTACACATGCTCTCACATAATTCTCTACTAGAATATCCAGGTTTTTGCCCATCATTCAACAGGATGGGATTTACTCAAATTTGGAAAAATATGGGCATGAGATAGGCTGTATGGCTTTACGCATAGAAGGTCATGCCTTTCAAACCTGATTGAGTTTTTTGAGGAAGTGACAAAGATGATTGATGAGGGCAGCACAATAGATGTTGTCTGGATGGACTTTAGCAAAGCATTTCACGAGGTTCCTCTTGGCAGGCTCATACAAAAGGTGAAGTTACTAGCTCCGCAGCGAGCTAGTTACTGAACTTGTTTAGTCAAAGAAGAGAGAGTAGCAGCGTTTTCCTGAATGGAGATCTGTAACAAGGGGTTTTGCACAGGGATCAGCAGCAGGACTTCGGTCATCTGTAACATACGTCAACGATTGGACACAGAACGTAGATGGCCGAATTCGTATGACACAAACATTGAGGGACCTGCAGTCATGAGGAGGATTTCCAGAAGATACAACAGGATACAGGAGACTTGGGAGGAGAAATGGAAAATAAAAGAAATCGAATTTAATCCAGAAAAATGCGAGTTGAAACATTTTGGAAGATCTAATGCAGGAGGCAAATTGTATGGTAATGCTAGAAACCCTAGGTATCATCAACATAGAGAGATCTCAGCATACAGGTCCACATTTCCCTCAAAATAGCAGCAGAAGTGGATAAGGTGGACAAGGTGGCATGTGACATGCGTGCCTTCATTGGTCATGGCAGAGTGTATAAAAATTGACAAGTCATGTTGTAGCCGTACAGAACTTCAGTTAGGTCATATTTGGAATTTTACTCAGTTCTGGTTGCCACACGCTTTCAACGGAGAGGAACAACCTGATAGATGTTTAAACATTTATGAAAGGCATGGATAGAATGTATAGCTGGAGTCTTTTTTGCAGGGGAGAAATGTCAATTACTAAGGGACAGAGGCTTAAGAAAGTTTAAAGGAAATCTGAGGCGCAAGTTTTTTTTCCAAAAGCACAGACAGTGGTAAGGAAATGGAATGCACTGCTGGGGCTGGAGGAGGAGGGGGATATAAAAGCAACCTTTAAGAAGCATCTTGACAGATACACGAATTGGAGGGCAACAGAGGGATACAAACAGTGAAGCAAAAGATTTTTAGTTGAGAAAGGCATCATGTGGAGGCGCAGTCTTGGTTGGCCAACCGGCCTACTGTTCTTCGTTCACTGCACTGCTGAAGCATCTATCTCAGCCTTAAATATACACACATAATTTGCGACCACAGCTCTCTGTGGCAAGGAGTTCCAAAGACACTCAACCCGCAGAAGAAATTCCTCTTCACCTCAATTTTAAATTGACACCCCTTTATTCTGAGACTATTTCCTCTGGTCCTAGACTGTTCAATGACGGACTTCAGCACTGCCATAACTACATGTTTAAATGTACTCTGAAGCTCTGCTCCCTCAAATCATCTCATATTCCCCAGAAAGTGGGCACCTGCAATGTATATGCTGGATATAAAATAACTAATGAATCACAGGACTCTGCACATATATGAAGTCAACGTACTTCAGTGCCTTGCATTCATACCACACTTTTCATGACCTCAGGATGTCTCAAAACAGAACATCCAATTCTTCCCTTTTAAACTGCCTCACTGTTGTAAATTTAAAAAAATCACTAACAATGAAGAGGCTAATGCTTGCTGTCAGGGGCTCCGGTGGTGCAACTATAACGTTCCCATGTCTGAGCCAGGAGGCCCAGGTTCAAGTCCCATCTACTCCAGAGGCGTGTAATAATCTCTGAATAGGTTGATTAGAAAATATCTAGCACTTGCTGTTTCACCTGGAGGGTGGTGCAGTTCACCTCAACGATCGAGTCCAATGCCAGCTGTTAAACAGCTAATGTCCGTGGATGCTTCAGGGGAAATGATTTTTTTTGAACGTGATATTGAATTATCTGGAGAATGATTTTGTCCAATGGTCGATAATCCACTGTCAACCAGCTTTTACTAAAATTCACTATCCACTTAGTATACTGAGTGCCAAAGTACTGCATCTGATCATGTTCCCTATAAAATTGTTCCCCAGATCAGAGAAAAAAAGTTTGCCAACGTATACAAATATACTGGATTCTGTACGTGCAAGGTGTAACATAAAAGATGCCTGTGAACTAATTTCAAGAAGAAATTAAACAAAATCATTTGATTCTGAAGCACGTATTGAGTCACAGACTCAAACTTAGTTCATGCCCAAAGATCTTGCACAAACATCGCAACTTTACCTTTATCCACTTCTCCAGAGCCTCGGTTGTACGCAGAGTAAGCAGACGTGATGCCGATAAGGCTGTTCGGTCGATTTTGTTGGGATGAAACATACGAACTATTGAAGGCAGAGATGGTGGCAGTTGAAGTTGTCGTGGTACTTGACCTCATGCGTTGATAAGGCTTTAAAAGAACATTGGAAAATTTTACAACGACGCTGAGAATGTTGATGCACCAAAAACATTTACAATGCATACTGTGAAAGCTTTTTTTTTTTAAAAATGGTAACGAGTTTTCAACAAACTACTGATGAATTATTCACCCTTCTGAGCCCCTTTCATTGGGAAACTGTCTCCAACATTCAGGCGCAGTAACTACCTAGCATGGTTTGCGGAGAAATAGTTCGCTTCACACGAACAGAGTAGGTGATAGCAGGTTGTTTTTAAAGTTAAGCTGTGTGCGTTGTCCTAAACCTACATCCAATAAAGTCTGATACATTCTGCATCAAATTATTTTAAATGGTAATTAAAATGAATCAGCAATTCCCAACACCCTAAAAGGGCCTGAAGCTTAAAAGGATGGCAAAATTTCAATAATGACAACCAGCCGAGACACTAGGCAGTCTCTTTCATTCAGCATCCTTCAGTACAGTGGGTAGGGTGCAAGGAGGAAAGATGACCACATAAAACAGTTCAGTTGAGCTGCCAAAGACTTCATGTACAACTAAAATCTAGCTATAACCCACCTACAACAATAGGGGCCCATAAATCTTTTGACCAGCTGGAGTACACCTTCACTGGGTGGAATGCACAAAATATTTCATTCATAGAAATCATTAATCTTTTTACTCATTCTTAATTTTGGGACTAATGGTTCACATGGCACC
Source organism: Ginglymostoma cirratum (assembly GCA_024137785.1). Lineage (NCBI taxonomy): Eukaryota > Metazoa > Chordata > Chondrichthyes > Orectolobiformes > Ginglymostomatidae > Ginglymostoma > Ginglymostoma cirratum. Next base: position 2,326,060 of record JAHRHZ010000020.1, read on the forward strand.
ATTTAAAGAAACCAAAGGAAGTGTAAGCTCATCAGTAAGCGTTTTATCCACATATCGTGCAGCACGGAGATTCTGAAGACACTGAGCAAGGCATCGAGGTCTCGAAGAATTTCATGGCGAATTACTTGAATGAGACTCAAAAACCTTGACAGGTTATTGCTGACATACTCTCCAACCGTGAAAGCAAATGGCTGGTTCCCAATGTTGGCATTACACTGTACGTGCTGGCAATGGACAGAACAGCAGCAATCCAAATGAAGGTGCACTGGTGAGCATCATCATCAGGTACTGAGTTTGCTTGCATGTCTTTGTAAAGAAATGTTTAAAAAACAATGTGTAAAGCTCAGCTCACGTGCTGGTCTTCAGCATACAACTTTCTAGAAAATGCAAGTCATTTGGAATTAAAGAATACCATGCTTGAACAAGAATTCAACAAATTAAGCTTCAAATGCAATCTGTTCAAATATGACTAATCAGAAAAACTTCCAGAAAAAAAAAGTCTATTGCCTGTTGGGCACTTCTTTTGAAAATCTCTATTTTTTTCACAAATGCGGTCGTTGCTGGGTAGGCCAACATTTATTGTACATCCCTAACTGCCTCAAGAACACAACCACTGGCTTCATAGCAAAAGATAGCAAAAGTTTCTATAAATATATGGAACGAAAGAGAGAGAGTGGCTAAAGTAAACGTTGGCCCTTGAAAGGATGAGAAGGGGAATTTAGTTATGGGAATATAATGAAATGGCCGAGGCATTGAACAGGTATTTTGTATCGGTCTTCACAGTGGAGGACACTAATAACATGCCAGTAATTGACGAAGAGACGAAGGTAGGTGAGGACCTGGAAACAATCATTATTACAGAAAAGGTAGTGTTGGGCAAGCTAATGGAGCTAAGGATTGACAAGTCTCCTGGCCCTGATGGAATGCATCCCAGGGTACTGAAAGAGATGGCGGGAGAAATAGCAGGTGCACTGGTGCTAATTTTCCAAAATTCGCTGGACTCTGGGGCAGTCCTAGCAGATTGGAAAACAGCAAATGTGACGCCACTGTTTAAAAAGGGAGGTAGACAAAAGATGGGGAATTATAGACTGGTTAGCTTAACCTCTGTAGTGGGGAAGATGCTCGAGTCTATTATCAAGGAAGAAATAGCAAGGCATCTGGATAGAAATTGTCCCGTTGGGCAGACGCAGCATGGGTTCGTGAAGGGCAGGTCATGCTTGACAAATCTTTTGGAATTCTATGAAGACATTACGAGCAAGGTGGACAATGGGGACCCAGTGGATGTGGTGCACCTAGATTCCCAAAAGGTCTTCGACAAGGTGCCGCACAAGAGGTTGCTGCATAAGATAAAGATGCATGGCGTTACGGGTAAAGTATTAGCATGGATAGAGGATTAGTTGACTAATAGGAAGCAAAGAGTGGGGATAAATGAGTACTATTCTGGCTGGCAATCAGTGACTAGTGGTGTGCCTCAGGGATCGGTGTTGGGACCGCAATTATTTACAATTTATATTGACGATTTGGAGTTGGGGACCAAGTGTTGGGTGTCAAAGTTTCCAGATGACACTAAGATGAGTGGCGGAGCAAAGTGTGCAGAGGACTGTGAAACTTTGCAGAGGAACATAGATACATTGAATGAATGGGCAAATGTCTGGCAGATGGAATACAATGTAAATAAATGTGAAGTCATACATTTTGGTAGGAGTAATAGTAAAACGGATTACTACTTGAATGGTAAAAAGTTACAGCATGCTGCTATGCAGAGGGACCTGGGTGTCCTTGTGCATGAATCACAGAAGGTTGGTCTGCAGGTACAACAAGTAATTAGGAAGGCAAATGGAATTTTGTCCTTCATTGCAAAAGGGATTGAATTTAAAAGCAGAGAGGTTATGTCGCAGCTGCACAAGGTGCTGGGGAGGCCACACCTGGAGTACTGTGTGCAGTTTTGGTCTCCTTATTTGAGAAAGGATGTACTGGCACTGCAGGGGGCGCAGAGGAGGTTCACTAGGTTGATTCAGGAGTTTGAGGGGGTTAGCTTATGAGGAGACACTGAGTAGATTGGGATTACATTCATTGGAATTCAGAAGATTGGAGGGGGAATCTTATAGAAGCATATAAAATTATGAAGGCAATAGATAAGATAGAAGTAGAGAGGATGTTTCCACTGGCAGGTGAAGGTAGGACAAGAGGGCATAACCTCAAGATTAGAGGGAGCAGATTTCGGACTGAATTGAGAAGGAACTTCTTCACCCAGAGTGTTGTTAATCTATGGAATTCCTTGTCAAGTGAAGTAGTTGACGCTACTTCAGTAAACGTTTTTAAAGCTAAGGTAGATTTTTTTTGAAAAATAAAGGAATTAAGGGATACGGTGAGAGCGCGGGTAAGTGGATCTGAGTCCACGAAAAGATCAGCCATGATCTTTTTGAATGGCGGAGCAGGCTTGAAGGGCCAGAAGGCCTACTCCTGCTCCCAGTTCTCATGTTCTTACCTATGTTCATAAACTGCTGCAGTCCTTGGGTGTTAGGGATAACCACAGTGCTGTTTGGAAGGAGCTCCAGGATCTTGACATATTATCACCAAAGAGCCAGCTCTGGACTTGTGACACTGATGTTTACTGTTCAGCTAGAGTACTGTGTACAGATCTGGAATCCACATTGTAGGACAAATGCCCTATTAGCAATAGTGTGGTGACCAGAACAAAACTGCACTTGTGACCCAATGCAAGTCCATCGTAACATCCCTGGCTCTTGTATGCAATGCCTTGGCTAATAAAGCCAAGTACCCCATATGCCTTCTTAACCAAGATCTAACTATTGCCTTCAAGATCAGTGAACATGAACAGCAAAGTTCTCTAAGTCCTTCTATTTCCTTGTTGTTAGTCCTCCCAAAACAAAAGTCACCTCACACTTTTCAGCAATAAAACAATATTTACCACTCTTCTGTCCACTTGACCAGCTCTTCCATAAATGCTTTATAGTTCAACGCTTTCCTCCTCACTACTGAGATCTGCAAACTCACTGATCTTATCTCTGACATTCATGTCTAGATTATTTTTGTGCAACACAAACAGCAAGGGACCCTAAACCCTTTTGTTTGCTTTTAAAACTGTACCAATTCTCTCGTTTATCAAAAATCCCTGCCACACTGTCCATGCTTTCGCCTTCAAATCTGACCCTATTCTCAACTTTGGTGGTTAACAATGGTTTGTTCATCCCGTTTAGAATTCTTCCTCCTCACTGGGATACCTCTTTGCTCTGAGTCACAAGCTATTTTCTTAAAAGTAAGACATCGCTCCTCAACCATCTTAACTGACAAACACCTTCCCTAGTGCAGTCCAGCCAACTCTGCTCTCATTGCTTTATAATAACATTTAAGTTTAGCACATTGAGAATGAGAACCTTGGGTAGAAAGCAAACTAAATGCTAGATTCTGCCATGTTGTATTCATTGTTCTCCAAGGGATCTTTTACACTGAAATAATTTATTAAAGCAACCTAATTACGCAATATTAGATCCAAAATAGCCTGATCAGTTCCACAACATATTGTTCAAAGAAACTGCCCCGAACGCACACTGCAAATTTTGCCTTGTGGCTATCTTGGCCAATTTGATTTACCCAATTTAGGTGAGAATTGGGGTCACAGAGCCCTACTTTTCCCCTAGTTTTCCTCTTGCCAAAAATGCACTATCAAATGCCTTTGCATTTTCTTTCATTTTAACCGGTTGCGTTTTCTCATGCTCCCTTTTCAATGCTTTTATTTTTGAAAACCTCGTATTAATTCTACAAGTTGAGAGTTTTTTGCTGTTTTGAGCACTTCGTGTCAGCCCTTTTCTCTCATCCAACCCGGTTTATCCCTTGAGCTTTGCTATCTCAGGTTCTCTGGACTTGTTGGTCCCACCTTCGACAGTGAAGGGAATATGTTGGCCCTGCACTTTCACTCTTCTTTCTGAATGAATCCTACTGTTCTGATGTACTTTTTGATGAAAAGTGGCTGCTTCCAGCCCACAGTCAGATCCTGTCTTTTACTAACATCAACCAATTCAGAAGTTACTCTCAATTTGTTACTGTCTTTTTCCATAATTACCTTAAATCTTATTGAGTTGTGGTGATTATCAATATAATGTTAGTGACATTTCTATCACTTGCTGGGTTTCGTTGCCTAAAATCAGATCTAGTATTGCTGCCTCTTTCCAAGACTTTCCACGTGGCTTAAAAAAAAACTCAGCTGGACGCATTTAAGTATTCCATCCCCTCTATGCCTTTCACACTTAGTCTACCCAGTCTATGTGGCATGTGTCAGTCGGGTAGAGCACTTCTTTATTAGGAATCTTGCCTTGCTATCCGATCTCAAGAAGTCTCAGCAAGTCAGTCATTCTAAGTGATGTTGCATGTTTGCATCCATGCAGCCTTGTTACAATCCATATTTCAAGCAAACACCTTAGTGGGAAGCACAAACATCCCTTCACTTTTCTGCAGAAAATAATTCTTCTTTGCTTGAAGAAACATCTTCAAAACTTGCCAAAGGCAATGCTGGGTTCATCTGTGCCAGTCTTGACTTTGATATCAATGGTTAACAGCTCTGGTTTGGGTGCTGCCAAGGTAGCTAAATTTTGGAATGCCTCAAGCCTTTGATCACTGACTGCAATAGTCAGTTTTGCAGAGTCTGTGAGATGCAGGTTGGTAATTCACATATGACGATGAGCTATCCATGATATGCTACATTTATCAATCTGAACAAGCATTGAAAACAGAGCGATCGATGAAAAGAAAGTTACAAGGCACTGCTTCATACACTTGGTTTACTGTTTGTAATCTCCTCAAATTGAGGGCCTTTCCATCTGTGCAAAATTTCGAGTCATACAACATGGTAACAGACTTTTTGGTCCAACCAGTCTCTGCTGACCATAACCCCAAACTAAACCAGGCCCCACTTTCCTGCGCTGGGCCCATATCTTTTCAAACATTTCTTAATCACGTATTTATTCAAATCTCTTTTAAACATTATAACTGTACACTTCCTCTGGAAGTTTATTCCACACCCGAACCACTGTAATAACAAAACTGCCCCTCGTCTTTCTTTTACATCTCTCTCCTCTCATCTTAAAAAAAAATGCCCCGCTAGTCTTGAAACCCCCCACTCTAGGGAAAAAAGATTTGTCTTTTACCTCACCGATATCCATCTCAACCTCCAAAGCTCTAGTGGAAACAAATCCCAGCCTCTCCTTATAACTCAAACCTTCCATACCCGGAAACATCCTGGTAAATATCTTTGGAACCCTCTCCTGCTTAATAATATCCTTCCCACAGCAGGAAGACCAGAACTGGACAGAGTACTCCACAAGAGGCCTTACCAATACACTGTTCAACCTCAACATCACGCTCCAAGTCCTGTATTCAAAGGTTTGAGCAATGAAGGCAAATGTACTAAATTTAAATAAATTTAAAGTCAAATTTAAATTTGCTGCATTTAATACAGATTGGTTCAGAATACAAAGCAGAAAATGTCACGCTCAAGAGGGGAAGTCTTATCATAGACATACTTCATTCCATTTCTAACAGCTAAGTCAACAGAAGACGATCATCCAGGCCATAGAATTGTTGTACCATCCTGAAGAGTATCCTGGACAGCTAAATTTTGCCACAATTTTCCATAGGCCCTTATGACAATTCCTCAGCATTTAGGTTGATCAACAAATTGTTGTTCTGCACTTTCCCTGGCGCTGACAGTTTGCCAACTCTCTTCCAAATATCTTCCCAGCAATACAGAGTGAGAAGATTCTGCCATTTACGTCACATTTAATGGTGGAGTGTAACACCAACTTGAAAGAGGGACCATCTTTTCAGTTAAAATAGATAGACTGATACAACAATGCTACCTTGAGGACTGAATAAGGTGAAGGAGACTGTGCATACCAAGCTACAACGGCATTCTAAGACTTGTGTACACATGAAGCACATCACTTCAACAAAACCAAAAGAATTCACGCAAATTCAGTGTGACGTATTTAACGAAAATTAAAGCACTGCATTCTTGAAATAGTCTTTACTGACTAAATCACATAATTTTCTTTTCATTAAGACTAAATACCTCTTCGGTGTTTTTACTAAACCTTTGTCTCTCGTCATCTTGAGTTTCCACTCGATTCTTATCCTCTTGCTTTTCTCTGTCTTGCTTTTCCTTTTCCTCCTTTTCTTTTTCTTCCTGTTCTCGAGTTCGACGGTCTAAACGACTTCTCCCAATCGTTTTCTCAGCTTCTTGTAGGTCTGTTAGTGTTACACCCTAAAAGACAGTATTTTTCAATATTCAGTCATCATGGTTCATCATACATCCCCCATACCACAACAGTACCTAAACCAAAGGAATATTAGTTTCATAAAATACTGCTGAGGCCTCAGCTGAAGTACTGTGCTCATCTCTGACCGCCCCACTTAGACAGAATGTCAAGTCTTTAGTGAGGGTGCAAAGGAAATTGATCAGAACAAAAACTGTCCATTTTCTGTGGAAACTAGGAGCATTCATCTTGGAGCCAAGAAAGTTTAAAGATTTAAGACAGGGTTTCAAAACTCAGACTAGATGCGGAGAAACTACTGTCAGCAGGGTCATCACCTGACAACAGTGAATCTTGTACATGGTACACTGCTGTCACAATGCATTAGTGGGACAGGCAATAAACATCAAGGTTGAGGATGGGATTCCATTCAAACAGACTGCCTTGTCCTGCAAGTCAGCAAGTTTCCTGAGCGTCATTGGAGCTACACCCCACTAGGCAAGTGCAAATGGTTCGATCACACACTGGGCTTCTGCGTTGCATGGCAGAGGCTTTTGGAAGTTAAGAGTTGAGTTACTTGCTGAATAATTCCTAGTCTCTGACCTGGTCTTACAGCCACATACAAAAGCAACATCAACATGGGAGATGGACAGTTCAAGAAAAAAGTTTTTCTGAACCAAGGAAGGGAAGACTAAAGCTTACCTGCGTTGACCTTCTCGACTGCCTAGCTTGTCTCGACCTGGCTTTTCTTTGTGACTCAGATTCTTCATCTCGAACAGGAGTTAAATACGACCTTGAAAATTATAAGTGACTTGTGTCAGGAAACAGCATGCCTTGTAATTTGTTTGAACAAAATTATCATTTACTTACTAACTTGCGCACAAGTGGATTCTCATTAATGATCGTTTACATTTGTGTCTATTCACAAAACATAAATATTTCCTTCAACTTCATTTCTCCTTACAGTTTTAGAAGCAAAGAACACATGCATATCTGCTTAAACTATTGTGAACATGTAACAGTTTCAAAGGTTAAGCACTGATCTTGCATCTATCTCAAAACTTCATTACATTGACCCGAACACTTTCAGACAGTGAACATCCCAGTTTTGAATGCAAACTAAATTGAAAGTTTCAGTATCAAACACATGAGATTCAAACTTAATCCCTTAAACTCAAGGCCAGACTGTTAATTCTGGAAGGAAGATTTATAAAAGTCATCTGTATTAGACACCACTAGCATGTGCACAACAACAACAACAACAACAACAGAATGTGCAAGCAGAGAACACAAAATCACACTGGATTCTAAAAGGAACTATTTAAAAAACACACAGCATTAAATAGAAAAGCTTGCAATATCTGGCATGCATTATAATAGCTGACAAGGACAAAATTTGGCTGTAAATATTAGAACATTATACCCATGCTACACATCAATCTTGGAATCTGACAGAACACAGATGGGCACCCCTTAACCTTTTGCTTGCATTGAACACAAGTAACGAGTCCCACAAAAAGAGCACTGACTCAAAATGATTTTACTTTCGATGTAAACACTTTCTGCAAGAAATGCAATGCTCAATTCTGCGCAATGCTATAGCCCTATCAGCAAAAGACTCAAATCATTCTGATTTCAATTACATGAAATTGCCTACAAACACAAAATTAATCAAATCTAAATTTGTGACTGAGTTGATTCTGCAATTGTTTTCTGAACTGAAGATAAACTTGACAAGACAGCAAATTGTGCTGCATTTTCTGCACTAGACTAAACAATAACCAGAGAACAGTGAATATCTTAGCTTTGGGACATGATAACAGGACCAAGGAGATGGTTGCATAGTGGACTGGTAACCCAGGAGCTCAGTCTCTCAGATCCTCAATGCCCTAGGGCCACATACCTTGAACAAATTAATAAATTACCTGGTTTCCATCACAAGCTCAGAAGTCATTACACTCACTGGTAATGACAATGCTCAGCTCCTTTCACAATTTCTCACATAATGAAGCCATCATTGTCTCCAAGCTGCAAGACCAAGACAAATTTCACTTTCAGACTGATAAAGGCTAACTCAATAATTCCATACCAATCCAAAGCAATGGCCACCTGCAACAGGAAAGGGCAACCATTTCTCAATGGTATCCAAGTTCTGTATACGGTCTTTACTTGGACCAATTCTATTCTCCTCGGATCACTGGAGCAAAATCTCACAATTTCTATGTAACAGCATGGACAAATGATCTAAGAACGTTACCCACTGTCACCTTATCAACAGCATTTACAAATGACTACTGGATGCCGCCCTTGTCAGCATTTAAATCTTTACAGTCTTCTGTGACCATAAAAATCTCCTGTTTTACTCCTAGATAACGTGAATCTTTCAGAGAAGGAAATGAGACACCCACATCTGATCTGACCTCAATGACTCCATAAAACCATAAGATACAGGAGCAGAATTAGTCCGCTCTGCCATTTGATCATGGCTGAAATGTCTCTCGTGCCTTCTCCTCTTAACCTCCTTAGTAATCCATCTGTCTTAAATGCACTCAATTACTGGCCCTCCATAGCGTTGTGCGGCAATGACTTCCACACATTAACTACACTCTGGCTGCAGAAATTCTTCCTCATCCCAGTTCTAAAAGTTCATCCCTTCATTCTCAGGCTGTGTCCTCAGGTCCTAGTGTCTCTGACTAGGGGAAACATCTTTTCCATGTCCACTCTATCAAGGCCTCTCAGTATTTTCCAATTTTAATGAGATCAGTCTTATTCTTCTAAACTCCATTGAGTCCAGACCTAGAGACCTCAACTGCTCCTCACATAACAAGCCCTTAATCGCCAGGATCATTCTTCTAAAATCCAATCTTAATGCTTCCCATTCAGTTACATGGGACCAGCAATTGGTCACTCAGCCCCTTCACCGGAGCTGAAATGTTAACCCTGATTTTTATTCACAGATGCTGCCAGACCTGCGGAGACTTTTTCAGCAATTTCTGTTTTCGTGATGAACATTTGTTGCATTCACACTGTGGCAACTAAACATTTCCATGCTAAAGGAACCAAAACTACAGTACAATACTTAAGATGCCGTCTAATCAAGGTTCTTAACAATTTAAGCAAGACTTCACTACTCTTGCATTCATCATCACTCAAGCAAGGTTAACATAGCATTAGCCTTATTCATTGTTTGCTGCAACTGCGCGTCAGCCTTCAGCGACTAATTAACAAGGACACCCAAGCTGCAGTGATCAAGGCTCACCAGTTTCTCTGGGCAACGAGTAGGATTAAACAAGGTCTTACCACTGTTTAGCATTGTTCTGCCAGGAACGAACACAAGCTAATTAAAAGCAAAACGCTATGGATGCTGGAAATTTGATATAATGGAGAAACTCAGAAGGCCTGGGAGCTCAAGGACAAAGTGTCAACTTTTTGAGTCCATTTTGACTTCCTCAGAGTCATATCAAACTCAAAACATTAACTTGGTTTTTCTCTCCACAGATGCTGCCAGACCTCCTGCTGAGTTCATACAGCATTCTGTTTGTATTTCTTAAACAAACAAACCTGGTTTTATGGAAATATGGATGCATATTCTTAAAACATGCAAGAAATATTTCACAAAATAAGACCAAGAAGCAATGACAAAAGAGATTTCTTATTAATTATATCTTTTGAATACGTATATATTTTTCACAATCCTTCCAACTATGTGTGAGAGAGCAGATATGAGGAGCAATTTCAATATTCATAAGAGATGTTTGCATCAGGTTAACTTCGCTGAAGTCAAGTCAATGGGGTTTGGAAAATCATACCATTATAAATATAGCACGTCAAATGATGAGCCCCTTTTAAGTAAATTTCATTGTGCTTGTAACGAAATGTTTGAATTTAGTACAGAAAATTAATATTCAAATTTCATAAAGATGAGATCAAAGTCTCATTTTTCTAAACTTTGTTATTCTGTTCAACCATGTTCGGGCATGCAACAGAATTTCATTGAAGAATTTAAATTGCCACTCAGTGGCACTGCACCAATCACCATCTGTCTTCTGCGATTCCTCGGTTACGTGATCACAATCTACTTCCTGAACAACTTTATCTGGTTCAAACTCGTTAACTTCAGGTGCGACACAAGGTTCAACTGTGGTCCTTCTACATCTTTCAAAGCAGCCCTTCAGTGATGTCATCTGTTGGTTTGGAGCTTCCGACAAACATTAACCTCAACCTTCAAGTCTGTGAACTGACATTGCCCCATTTCCTGTCTAATTTTAAGGTACAGTTAAAACAGAACTGATGTCATTTGCTGGGCTCCCAGTAAAAACTGAGCAAAGTTCTTTACTTGGTTCTCCTCCCGTGCTGTTGACTCAGGCTGAAGTATGTAGAGTCTAGAGCTAAATTTCAATGTAGCTAATCAAAGTCATCTGCTTCAAGTTCTACAGTCGAGCCTGTACAACACATCTGTAGCTTCATAACCTACTCTTTTCTCCAGAGTGGTCCTATTTTCCATGCTTTTCCAAACTCAACTCACATACCTATGCTATTGCTCCTATCTTACTGAATGGCAGAGAAAGCTTGAACGGGCCACATGTCCTACTCCTGCTCCGTTACACCGATCATAATTTCCGATAGCTGTCCATTTCATAAAGTCTAAGCTAACAGCTCTTCTCATTTACAGATTCTTCCTGTCTTATTTCCATCCTATCTCAAAACCACCTTGCAAGTCCCTGGACATATGCACAACCAAAACTTACTTGATTTCATCTTCCTCCATTCCACACCTTTGATTATTGTCTTCAGAAATTTGAGAGCTCATACATGGAACACTAATCTTCTTACATCTCTCAAAACCCATAATGTGAACCATGTAACAACACCTTTTCAGTTCTCTTAAAACTAGCCAGGCATTCATTTGATTCTGTAAAGCACCTTTAAACACTGTCCACATAAATGGTAGTCTACAATACATATTATCTTCTCATGATTCAGCTGGATGACATCACAAGTTCAAGACCACATGAAAACTCGTTTAACAACTCCACGGTGCAATACTCGCAATATCTGAAACAAATCCCACCTGAAAAGTTAAAGAATTTTAATATAACCAAAATCACATACGCACATTAAGGATGACAAATGACTCCTAATTTGAAGCGTTAACATATATATTTTAAATTACAATTCATTACCATAAGAGGAGGATCTTGGGAGCATATTGTTTTCAAAATAATTGCTTTAAGCTCCCCATTCAGTTCCAGTGTTCACTTTTCCAACAACATAATCGTTAACCACGTATTCCGACTTACAACTTTTAGCTGGAGTGAAGACGTTTAGTTTATGGTTGCTACCCTCCTATCCAGATGCTGCCTTCAATTTCACCCAACATCAGTAACTCAAACTGTGGCACGGCTTCACTGACACCAGCAGCCATGCTGGGTGTTCATACTCAACTTAGCTAAGGTATTAACATTAATTTTGGGCAATTATATTTTTGTGAGAAGTTCATCATTCACCATTGTTTCAATGATTCAACATCTAGAAGCAAAACAGTCCTGGACAAACTTTACCCTTACTTGAAGAAACTATTAAACTGTTAGAAAATACTATAAAAACTGCATTAGTTTTATTGTAACCTGTTCCACTGGTTCCATTAAACTGGAGAGACTGGAAAATGAGACAAAAAAAAAAAAAAAACACTGCAGATGCTGGATTCCAAAGGTAGACCAACAGAAGGCTGGAAGAACACAGCAAGCCAGACAGCATCTGGAGCAAAGGAACAGTCAGCATTTTGGGTATCACCTTTCTTCAGGTAACATCCAAAATGATGACTGCTCCTTCCCTCCAAACACTGCCTGGCTTGCTGTATTCTTCTAGCCTCCAGTTTGTCAGAATGGGAAACACTGGTCTTCAGCAAGACCAGAGTCTCCTTGCACACAAATCACGAAGGGAATGGGTAGATACAGCAAACAACCAGGAAATCAAATGGTTGCATTCCCTTTACAGTAAAGGAAAATATAATGCCCAGATGGAGGAAGTCTTAATGCTCTCATGAAAGAACTTACTTAGAAACTTGGACAGAGGTGTGGCCTCTCTTCCCAAAGACAGGATTACTAGCCTTGAAGAAAGTGCAAAGTCTCAATTGTTTGCTTTTGGGCTGAGGGGATTGTCCGAAAGGAAACGTGAATACTGTGGGCCCAAAAAATTTAGAATTACTAAGTATTAATGTGGTCTCACTGAAACATTGCTTTTAAGTTGGCTAGAACTTTTATAGGAAACAAATGGGCCACACGTAAGAAGTCGTCCCTTTGAAGATGAGATCTTACACAGAAACTTCAAGGGACCACACAGTGTAACAGACTGGCTATCAACAGCAAGGGAAATTCCATGAAACATGGGTCCTGGAAGGAATCTTGGCTGGATAATCAGCAACATGAGGTCAAAAGAAATCAGCAACTGAAGCTAGATAAGAGAAAGAAAAAAATCCTCTACATTAAGGATCATTGGCATTCTTTACCCCAGAGAACTGTAGATACTCAGAGTAAATTCAAGACAGACATAAATAAGACATTTGAACGTTAAGCAATGAGATGCAAATACTGTAGCAAGATAGATGCTCTAATCGGACTCGATGATCATGCTAATTTCTGCCATAATTAGCATGTTTGTCCCCTGGGTTTTCCAAGCCAACCCATAATTCAAGGTGTTTAATGAGAAGTTAACAGAACACACCCTGATTCTACTTCAAACTGCAAGTGCTCAATTCAAATATATCAAATATTGGTTTCACAGGTTGGCGCAACATTGAGGGCCGAAGGGCCTGTACTGTGCTGTAATGTTCTAGGTTCTATTTCATACCAATTCTGTTAAAAATGTGATAACTTAGAACGTGTCATTCTTATGGTAGTCCCCAACATCTAATCAAATCACAAATTTAATGCAATTCTCAAACTTAATGAAAAGGAAAGCTTATAATCATGCCAAATTGCTTTCCCTTCATATCAGAAGTTTTGGACAATTAAGCCTAAATTTTTGGTTACATTCTCAAAGTCCAACTCTTCAAAAATCACACACTAGTATTAATGGCTACAAAAGCATGCACGTGTTTGGCTCACCGAATCTCGAAAGGAACCAACAGTCTGATGGGAAAAAATTGAGTTTTGGTGAAAATTTAAAACAGTAAATTACTGGTTTGTAATAAACTGCAGTCTAGATTTTCAAAATGAAGAGGAGAACAAAGAAGAGCAAAGGAAGCGTGAAACAGAGGGAAAGAAAAAGGGAAAGAGAACAATTGAGAGAACAACAGGAACAAGCGGCTGAGGATCAGAGAGGGGAACTAAAACAAGAGTAAGGCAAAAATTCCAACTTGTTCATAAACTGAGGAAATGACTTCACCAATCTGCCCATTTCTCAGTTTAAACAGATAAGATAAAAATACAAATGCCAAAGTTGCTGCACTAAAGACAGAATCATGAATCAATGAAATTCTCAAATTATTTTATCCATTACGAATTAGTGACCATTGTACTGATCAACATTTAATGGATGCTTCCACAGAAATACCAAAATCATCTGTGAAGTCAGTTCATGCCAAGTGTAACCTTTTCTAAATTGTGTCAACACTAAATGTGACTAACAATCCTGGCACTGAGTCTGGCCTAACTCTTGGAAATTGCTGAAGAGTATCGATATTCTTGAAAATTCAGGTATTTACACAAAGTCGTCCGCGGCTCTGTTCTTAGAAAATAGATTAGCATTTGTATTTGTCCCTAAGGTTCCTCTAAATTTTGGCATTTGCATTGCCTTGAATTTAATGTACAAAACTTCTGAAGAACCAGACATACAAAATTCACCATATTCTTTTCCTCAAACATTGCAAATGTTGCAGAAGACGCAACTAAATTGGTCAAGCATGCCAGGGAGTTTATTCATCTCTCATTAGTCTAAGACTAAGTATTTGCTCATTTCTTTCCACAGAGGTTTAGTAGTTAACACACATGGGCGAGAATAAATCAGTCTATTGTTTCCTGGTTTATCTCCTTACCCGAACAGAACTGTAACATTTGCCACCTACAAGCACAGACACAAAATTCATTTGATAAATATGGCTAAAGCCTGTATTTCCGATAGTATTCTTGGACAGAAAGTAGTTAAATTTGCTTTTTACTGCTACCAATTAGCACGTCTCCAACTATTTTATGCATTCTCCTCAGGTATTTCTACACTCCCATTTGCACCTTCCTCTGAAAAAAGTTGAAGATAAATATAAAGAATCTCCAACATTTTTATCATAATGGCTGCTCACAGCTATTGTCAGAACAATAAATGAACAGCTAATGAATTATTCCTATCGTTGATTATCAGATCATTGTCCCACTAACTTATGGTACCTGGTCATGTGCAAATTGTTGATTACATTTTCCTACAGTGCAACAGTGAAGTGTTTTGTCACCAAGTTTGAGAAAGGGGTTAAAGAAATAAGTTTGTTTGCTTTGACTTGCTACAAGTCTATTTTGGAGGATGTCAAAAATAGAATTAACATGAAACTAAAATAGCAAAAATTACCATGGAAAGCTCAGAGCAGATCGTATTTCCTGAACTCGAGAATACCTTGACGTTTCAATAATTACAGCTGAAATTCAGGATTCTGTGCCTGCACTAATTCACAAGCGTGGCCAAATAAAACTGATTTCAGCTGTGGTCAGATATCACCACCTAACTCGGCTCAATTATTATGAAAAAGCACCACTGGCAATAGTCATCTAACCTAAGAGCAAACCAAATCCTATTTCCATAGGCAATCTTAGTCCATTAATATAATACATATTCTGAGCAGCATTTTCCCTTTCTATACTACTTTTGCTGGAGAATTAAATTCAATAGATTAAGTCAGACCTGATACCTGTCCCCAAAGCATCACCGGCTGTCTGAGTTACCCTAATTATGACACATTAAATACCTGCATAATAAATTGAACTAACATTATTCAATCCATTCTTTTTCACCAGCTGCATTTAGTAGTCTGCCCAACACACAAAGAAACAAGCAAAAAACACCAAGAGCAGTTGAATAAAAGTAGTGGAAATCTGGACAGTACACATTTAGGAACCATGGCACAACATGAGAATCTTGAAATTGACTGTTTGAAATTCATGCTGGATCCAAAGTTTAAGATTTTGAAGGTTCTAAAACAATATTAGGAGCCACCTTCCTAAAGGTGCATCAACACTATCAGGAAAACTACACACCTGCGTCTCTCCCTGACCTCTGCTGTTGAAGACACAGTGCCAGTTGTAGCAACCGTTGAAGGAACATTTTCTTTGTCTCTTTCTGCATTGTCCCCCGTCGAGAACCGATTTGAGGTACTACAGCATAATCAAGCAGCAACACAAACAAGAAATAAGCAAAGCACAACAAACATCAAAATAAAATCAGCCAAAATCAATTTAAGAAATTTTGTATGACTTAAGGATTGGTTTTACAAGTTAAAAACAACAATTCATGCCTTTGTCTAAATAGTTTTAATTTCTCGAGTCAAGTTTGTCTCTGCAGTCTAACATGCAACTCAACAATTGTTTCAGATATTGACTGACAAGAATGTTGGTGCCATCTGGGAGTCAATTTGTTTTGTTTTGGAAAGAAATAAACGAGTCTGAAGATGGGCATGATGTATTTTCAAGTTGTTGACACATTAGATTACCATCCCTTCTGGATTGGCGAGGGTAGCATGGAGCTTGCAAAACAAGTGCTGGAAATACAAAGATGTAGCAACAAAAAAAAAAAAAAAATTCTCTTTTCAGCTTCAAACTTCTCACCAGTACCACAGAAAGGTCTACATCTTACATGTGAACCCATCTTTTGTCTCTTCAACTTCAGATGGATCCACTGATCTTTTCCTAACATTTTACTGTGACATGACTCTCAAAATACTTCCAGGAATAAAGTCTAGATATGCTCAGCTTCCTGGTCTGGACTGAAATATTTGATGTTTGCACACTTGTAAGGAACAGTTAATATATTTCAGCCCTTGTGCTGTTTGTAGTGGCACTGGAACCTTGTTGCCATTGATCATGTCAGATTTTACTTGCCCTTTCTTGACAATTCACTTTTGATTTCAAGAAGATATGCAACAGCATCAGGAGAAACACAAGTATAATGTAATTTCCCATACAATTCAAAACATTTCAAATCAAGAGAATCACAACGACACTAGCATCAGGATACAAATCATTCCAACAGATAATAAAGTGCAACAAGCCTTTATCAACTGTCTCGTACTTGTGAATAAGATACCGGACCATTACACCTCAAGCTGCATCCTCATTATTCCCACTCAAGACTCCATCGACACCCTAGTTATGATCGTCAACATTCACACAATCCCCAGTGTGCCCCGGGTACAAGGTGCACTTCTGCAACTCACTAAGGATTACCTAACAGAACCTTCCAAACCTACAACTGCTGTCATCTAGAAGGCCAAACAGATAAATGGGAAAACCACCTTCACCTGCAAGTTCCCCTTCAAGCTGCACATTATCCTGACTTGGACTGGGATCTTTATTCCCATCACTGGGCCAAAATTCCAAAATTTCCTTCCCAACAGCACTTCAGGTGGGTTTCCTCTCCTTGGGCTACAAGCTAAGGCAGCAAGCTCAACTTCGCCAGCTTTGCTCATGGGAGCTAATAACGCTTCAAATAATTTTCAAAACTTGAAGAGTGAATTAGGGTCCAGAGACAAGAAAGTAATCTTTGAGTCAATGATTCCAATGTGCACCTGAAGTGACACCAGCCAATGGCCAAATATCAAAATATTGGCTAGCAAAGAGGCTATTTTGATTCTTGTTTTTTTTTTTTAAACAAATGACAATTGCATGTCTAAATTTGTTATCCTTAAGTCATACAAAAGGAAAGAAAACATACAACATAGAAGAGGAATAAAAAAAAAAAACTTTAAAAAACCACCCTGTTAAATCTCTGCAGTTAATTTGCTTTACCTGCCGGATGAAGTGGATGCAGTGCTCCTGGGAATAGGTTGCAGGCTGCTTGATGAGGTAATGGTTGCAATGGCGTTGGTTGAAATGGCACTTTGAACAGGGCTGATCAAATCCTCTTTCCTTCTACCAAAAGAACTACTGAAGGGAAAGGCAAAGTGAGGACAAGAGTTCATTAAAAGCAAATTGCAAAGTCAAATATGGATTTTAAGGATAATTATACTTTCAAGTAACATTTTGAAATTCTTCCTGACAACTAAACGTGTCAATAAACAGAACGACTGGTGAAAAGTCTACACATTATATTCCTTGCTTTAACTTTTATTAAAAAACAAAAATAGATATGAAAGGGATCACCTTGCCCCAAATGGAAAAGTCACTCTTACTTTTAAAAAAAAATGGAAGATAATAATCAGAAATCCAAAATTCTTTCTTGCCTTCCAGTTAGGCAGGGTGGTTTTAAAGGATATTGTTGGTCTCACGCACACACATGCACAATGGTACTCATCAACAATGTTTACAAGTTTCCAGAAGCACGTCAACTTAATCGACAGAATGGTACAGAAACATATTTCAAGCTGTATGCAATATTCAAGTAAATTCTGTACAACAAATTGAGCCAAGAACTGTGCCTATCTGAAGTTTTATGAAAAAGCTTGCACAATTGTGTTTCAGTCTAACCCAGTGGGAATAATTTAGTCTTTGGGAACCATTTTGAATTGGAGACAGATTCAGAAGAATTTTAATTTAAAACTTTTCCAAGCCCATACATGTTTCAGACGGGCAGTTTAAACACAGAAATCAGCAAATGAACTGATACTTTTTGTTTGTTTTCAGTTGAAGCTTTCAGTCTTCAAAGTTTGGCAAGAGTTTTTACTGCGTTCAGGTTTTAGGCTATGAGCAGTTACTGAAGTTCAACTTTCCACAACACAAGGGAAATAATTTGACCAAACAGTAAACAATGGATAGTCCGTGAGAAATAAAGACTGGGAAAGGCAGTTACGGAAAAGTTTCAGAGTCAAACACATTCAACAAAGTCACATATGGAAATGTACCAGCGTAACATTTTTGATCTTCAATATTAGACATTGTTTTCAAATGTATGTTATGGGTATTGAAATGTTATCCTTGGAACATATTCTTGTAGCTGCAGTTTGATTAATTTGCATGACACTGGAAAAGCAAGCCCTAAAACCTTTGCAATCCCAATATTTAAAACAGCAGTTGTCAGGTAGATATTAATTCCCCTTCAAGCTCTCCATTTAACAAAAGGAAAGGAAGCTGAAGTTTGGTAAACCTACAATGAAGTGGTTTTAAAATAAGCTCAAAATGGGTTTGAGCAACTTAATTTCATTCAAAATATTTTGTAACAAGGAGAGAGTATAATGAGTTCAACCATGTACTTTGTAAAACGGTCAGAAAATGCTTCTTGCTTGAAAAAGATCCAATAGAAATTGCAAGTTTCTAAAACGGTCACTCAAACATGAAAACTGAACACAGAGGAGAGCCAGCAATCCAATGTTTGGAAGACACAAGCAGATGACCAAAACCAATTGATCAAAAAGTTTGTTAATCGATTTGGAGTTTGCACTCCACAACAGTTCATATTTTTCTGCAAGCCCCTGCAGCAAATACAGTGAGAAAAGAAGTATGCAACAATGAAACTTGAAACTGAGTGTGCAACAAGGATTACCTGCACAAGAAACATCACTGGGGCAGATTTGCCTGTTCCTGTACACCATGGTATGGTAGAAAGAAAAGTAACAGGCTGAGAGCTTCGATTATCTCTAGACAGACAGACCTCCATCCCATGCATTAATTTAAAGGGGTGGAAAAAGGAGTTTCTTTGGGATACTTAAGACAATATCTTAACTAGATTTCCTTCAAGCACTGTACCAAGGAGTTTAGGTGCTAGGAATACTCAAACTCCAAAGATATAAGCACATGGACAGAAGCCACTACATGCATATTAAAATGTCTCTTATCAGCTTACACAGAATTAAAGAATGATGTAGCACAGAATGAGGCCATTTATCTCAACTTGCCTGTACTAGCTGTTTGACAGAGTGATTTTCCTGGTCCCATTCCCCTGTTGTCTGCCCACACTCAGACCTCAGTTCCTCCCTTCATGAATTAAATTAAACCATTTTCCTTTTGAAAGCAATGGTTAGCAAGAGGACAATTCAGCAGCTGTGCCAAAATTATAATATGGGCCGTAGGTGATAAAGACACACTTGTGTCAGCATACTGACCACTGTGATGACTACGATGCAAAATTGCAATAGAAATGCAAAATAAGTCAAACAAATTATTGGCAAGGTTATATCTGACTCATGGCAGCTTCTTGTACAAAAGGTCAAGACAGTTTAACAAACTGTCTTTCCCATGAATCACAACTATCAAAAGCTGCCCCCGGCAAAGATATAAATCAAGGCCATCCACAAACAAAATTTTAAAACAGATACAACAGACTATAAAACACCAGAACACTGAAAATTAATTCTCAAAAAATACAGAGTTAGAAGGCTGGGGGAGGGGGGATGGAATCAAGTCACTGTTTGGTTACAATCCCTTCAACAAAGCAGAAGGATCTACATCCGATACATTAACCATGCTTCGCAGTTTTCATATGGGGGCAAAACCTATTTCCAGGCTTTCGTTTTGAAGGCAGGACTTAAGACATTAGAATTTATGTAGTAATACTGAAGTTATCCAACCACAAACTAATGTATCCAGATTTTATTCTTAAGAGAAAGTAATACCTCAATTATAATGTGACTAAACACAATAACGTACAGACATACACACATACTAACAACATGCACCAAGGCTGAATGTGAAGCACAAAGAAAAGCATTCTCTAGCCAAACTAAGGTGATGGTCTTTTCAAATAGCTCAATGTTATACCTTTTGTAGACGCTGTAAGATGAGTACTGAGTTGAAGATGGCTGCCTAGGCTTGGTATTAGTAGAATCCAAGCTGATGGCTGAGGAAGAGCTGGTTGGGAGATCTCTGGCACTGTTACTTCTGCCTATTGCTAGCAGATACGAATTACTGCATGCATACCAAGCAAGAGAGCACATCAAAACAATTAGAAAAAATGTAATAAAAGCAATAGGAATACATGCCACATGCAAAATTTAAAAAGCAAAACGAAACATCTTAAAAATACAAACAATGTTAAATGAATGACAAAAGCTACAAAGTTGTTTGCAACATTGGGTTTGACTTGACAGCAAGAGACAAAAATTCTCTGGACAAGTATACTTTGCAATTAAAGAATGATAGAACGGTGACAGCACAAGTGAAGGCCATTTAGCATTTCATATCTCTGCTGGTTGTCTGAAGGAGCAGGTCACCTCATGCCATGCCCTTCTTTTCTCTTTTTCCCCAGTTCCTCCCTCTCTGACATGAGGAAAGCCTTTTCAGTCAGGATTACTCCTTCACCCAGTTACTAGAAATGTTTACTAGTTCTCAATTCCAGCCGCTTTTCCCTATCTGCACTATCCAGATCTGTCATGGTATTGAAAAACACGGTCAAATTTTCCTCCCCAAGTTAAAAAAGTCTGAAATTGACCAATGTTTTAAACATACTTAAAGGTCCTCATGTCTGGAACTCTTCTAGCGGTTCTTTTCTGCACCTCCTCTAACGCCTTCATATCCTAAAGCGTGGTGACAGAACGAGATGCAATATTCCAGCTCAGGCTGAACAACTGTTTGATACAGATTTAACAAAACCTTCATGCTTTTGTACTCTGTGACACCAGGACACTGCATGATTTACCTCTCTCAACTAGCCCTGCAGACTTCAATGATTAGATACATAAACACCCAGGTCCCCTGAAGGAGTACGCCCTTTATTTCGTATCATCTTGCTGCATTCTTCCAACCAATATAAATCACTTCATATTTCTTTCTATTAAATATAAGCTGTGACTCAGTCACCCATTCCAATCTACACTCTCTTGGTGGTTCACAATACTTCAATTTCCTACCATACACATGTAGCAATACTAGTCACTACACCAAGACCTGGATCAACAATTTTGATCAGGAACAGCAGGATTCTGACACCAACCCCAGTTAACTCCTCTTTTAATCTTCATCCTGTTCAAAAAAAATCACTGTTCACACTCATTTACCCCTTATCATTCTGTCAATTTCACCTATATGCACTTTTAAACAATGATTTCTAACTGTGTTCAGGTCTGTTGTTTGTGCTACTTTCGCAAATTCCTCTTGGTACATGCACACCATATCAGGGATACGTGTTCAGTCCAATTCCCTCGTCAAAAACATTAAAAATAGGAGGAGTAGGCCATCTGGCCCCTCAAGCCTGCTCTATCTTTCATTGAGATCATGGTTGATGTTTTCATGGACTTGGCTCTATTTACCCGCCTGCTCAAAGTAATCTTGAATCCCTTTACTGTTCAAACATCTACCTTTGCCTTAAAAACATTCAATGAGGTAGCCTCAATTGCTTCACTGGGCAAGGAATTCCACAGATTGATAGCCCTTTGGATGAAGTTTCTCCTCAACCAGCCCTAAATCCGCCCCCCTTATTTAGAGGTTAAGACCCCATGTTCTAGTTTCATCTGCCAATGGAAACAACCTCCCTGCTTCTGTCTTATCTATTCCCTTCATTCCCCCTCATTCTTCAAAATTCCAACGAGCATAGTCCCAGTCTACTCAGTCTCTCATGAGCCAATCCTCACAAATCCCAGAATAAACCTTGTAAACCTCCTCTGCATGCCCTCCACTGCCAGTACATCTTTTCTCAAATAATGAGACCAAAACTGCACAGTACTCCAAGTGAGGCCTCACCAATATCCTATACAGCTGCAGCATATCCTCCCTGTTTTTAAACTCCATCCCTCTAGTAATGAGGGATAATATTCTATTTGCCTTCTTAATTACCTGCTGCACCTGCAAATCAACTTTTTGTGACTCATACACAAGGACATCCAGGTCCTTCTGCACAGCAGCATGCTGCAATTTTTTCACCATTTAAATAACAGTCTATTTTGCTATTACTCACACCAAAATGGATGTCCTCATATTCACCAACATTGTTCTCCATCTGCCAGATCCTTGCTAAAGGACTAAATGGCTTATCAACACTAATATCTCACAACCATCATTCTTTCAGATGCTTGTGAGATAAATATATGGTAGCAGCAGTGATCTGTTGGTGAAGGTGGCTGCTCTGTTTTCATACACATGAACACAACAGCAGACCAAAAGGAAGAGTAAACTGTAGCACTTTTCTTTTAAAAAGTCTCAACTATAGGCAAGTTCCAAGAACAACTCTCATTTCTATTTGAAAATTGCTAACATCTCCATGTCTTATGGAAAGGCAGGTTTTCATATGCCTGCGTCTACTTTCCTATATAGCACAAGCAAAATTGCAGAAATGGGAAAAATTAACAATCAAGGACACACTATTTCTGTTCACAGTGCAAAATGCAGCACAAAACAAAGACATGCCTTTGAAGCTGACACCAAAGAAAAAAGGTGGATCACTCCTTCTCTGCCTTTTCTTTTTTTGGGAGTGTGTTGAAATTAAGGGGAAAAAGGAGAGACAAAGGAACTGTACCCAGAAACAGTGCACAAACAACTGATCTTGCACACACCACCTGTACTCAGGTACTTTGCCTGTCAACAGGGCACAAGAATGCCTGATTGCCCATACTTTGCCAGTATATAATCATAACAAGCAACCACGTCAATCAGGGAGATAACAGTAGGGCTCCAAGGTCATCTCTCTCAGTACAGCAGTAAAACTTAAAATATTTAATATACAAGGATTAAAATGGATGCATTGGGTTTTTTTTCTAATTCATTACTGGGCAAAACACCCCAAGGCCATATTTACTCACTATTAATGTATAATGGGCCAACTTGAATGCATAGGGACAATTAAACAATCAAGAAACACTGACTGTGATGAGCATGGGCTAGAGATGAATTCTTTAGTTTCTTCAAACTTGCTTCCCTAACCAACAAATACAAGTTGTCTGTAGAATTTTCATTTACCTCCTCTGATAACCAGGCACAACACTGGTGACAGCAGCATTTTGCGAACTTGATCCTTCTGTGGTGGATGTATGGTTCATTTCTTTCCTCTTCAGATCATCTTCCCAGCGTCGCCGTGTGTAAGAACCACTACGTACTAAGTTACTTGCAGAATCTCTGTGAAGCAATCAACTCAGCTGAGTACACAAAGAGAGGGAGGAAGGGCACACTGAAGAAAGATGACACTTATAAAGGAGGATTTTACCTGATTTCTCTCTCATCAACGTCAGAGGTACTGGCAAATCTTCTGGATGGGATGGTAGGTACAACATAAGCAAGCTTTGCCCCTTTCTGGTCTTTGTCCTGTTGGCATGGAGAACAAGAGCATAAACAATTCAACAAATTACTGGAAAGGTTTTCATGCTCGTCAAGCTTTCGGTTTTGCTATAGATGTTGGCAGCCCAAATATTCGCAGCATTACTTTTCAATTTCATTTGTCGAGTACATTTTGCTCATATCAAATCTATTCTTTTCAATTCATTGACTACCAGTGGCTCAAACAGAGGATATCCCCATCTTCAGTGCAAATTGTTATGCTATTCATACCCTTCAACCCTCGAATAAATAAGTTACAATGCACCATGCAAAGAACATGATTAATGAGGAAAGAAATTACAAACTACCTTTGTGCAGTTTATTCACCAGCCCTGGAGATGCACGACACAGGTCTCAAATACAAAGGAACTGATTTTAATCAAGTGCACTTTCAATCAAATATGCTAATAAGACCTTCTGACTGACACAGACAAGGTCTCAAACTGTACGATGAGGTACAGCATCTTAATGAAGATGTGGTCACTATTACAAATGGATATGAGCATCCCTTTGTTTATATTGATTTTAAACGAACACCCACATTGCAAATCAACACTACCATTGAACAGAATACACTATGAAGGCTTTAATGCTGTGATATCACACAAAAATGGCAAATTATTAACCAACTCAGGCAATAGCCATTTACCAATCTGGTACTTCATGCTGAACCACTACAGTTCTTTGCACCTACCTACACTCACAATGCTGTTCAGGATTTGACACATCGACAGTAAAGGAGCATTGATATAGTTTCATGCCAGGAGACTAAGACACGTGCAGGGAAACTTGCAAACTGTGGTGCACCCATCTACCTGCTGTCACCATCTTTCAAAGTAGTAGATGGCACGGGTTTGAAAGATACTATCAGAGGGCTCTTGAAGAGTTACTATTTGGCACAATGCCATGAGTATTCATGGTGCCTGCAGACAATGTTCAATTCTCCCAAGACAAGACTGCTGATTAATCTACGCCTGTATCAGTTCTGTTGGGTCTGCCTAGTTAATGGGACAATACACACTCCAGATTGGTGGCAGTGGTGTCAGGGATACAGTTTGCTTACACCAATTTGTGACTGGGAACCGTCCTTGATAGTGAAAGTGTTAAATCCACATCCTTGCTTGATTGCATAAAAAAAATCTATTTCCACATTCAGTGGAACACTGGCGAAGTGACAGGAAACAGTAGGGATTAATGAAACTTTTTCATGTTGTAGTACTCCAGGAATCAGCATTGGAACCCTGCCTTTTCCTGAGAGATATATAGAATATATGTAAATGAACTTGACCTGCACACAACTTCAAAATTTGCAGATAGTGGAAAACTTGGAGGTATTATAAACTGAGGACGATAGTGAAGAACTTCAAAAGGACATAAAGAAGCTGGTGGAATGGGCAGACAGGTGACAGATGAAGTTTTGTTATTCATTCACGGGACAAGTGTGTCACTGGCTAGCAAGCATTTATTGCCCGTCCTTAATTGCCCAGAAGACAGTGCAGAGTCAACCACATTGCTGTCAGTCTGGAATGACATGTAGGCCAGACCAGGTAAGGATGGCAATTTTCTTCCCTAAAGTACGTTAGTGAACCAGATGAGTGATTTCCTCCCTGATATTCAACAATTGATTTGCGGCCATCAAACATTTAAGTCCAGATTTTAACTCAATTCAAATTCCAGTATCTGCCATGGCTGGATTTCAACTCAGGTCTCCAAAACAAAGTTTAGTACAGCAAGATGTGAAGTGATTAATTTTGGTGAAGATGGAGAAGCAATTTAAAACAAGGGGACAGATCTAGAGGTAGAGAAGCCAAGGGGCCTGGGTGCACAACTGTAGAAATCATTAAAGGTGACAGGAGAAGTTGAGGGAGCAATCAAAGCACATAGTAGCTTCAGTTTTATCAGATGCACAGGACACACAGCTACAGAGATTATGCTGAACTTGCACAAGACACAGTCCAGCTTTACAGCACAGTATCTAATTCTGGGTGCTGCACTTGGAGGACGTAAAGGCATTGCAAAGGGTGAAGAGACATACAAGAATGGTTTCAGGGATAAGGAATCTCCATAATGGATGTAGACTGGAGAAATTAGGGCTGTTTCCTTTCGAGTAAAACATGCTAAGGGGACAGCTGATTCAAGTATTCAAAATCAGGTGGCATCTGGATGTCACAGATGGGAAGAAACTGCTCCTCCTCAATGGGATTGAGAACAAGAGCCACAGACTTAAAATCACTTGCAAAAGAAATATGAAAGTAACATTTTTACATGCAACAAGTTATGATCGAGAGTGCACTGCTTTAAAGTGTGGTAGAAATAGATTCAATTGACGTTTTCAAAAGGGAGATTGTGAAATTTCACAAAGTTCAGAGATATAGAAGAACACATAAGAATTAAATGAAATTCTTGTTCAAAGAGCCACTGTGCATGTGATAAGATGAATGGCCTCTACCCACGCTGTAAAATTTCTGGGACAGGGGCACAATGAACACTTACCTTCTCTTTGTTATCCAGAGTGGACGAGAGTCGGGGACTTGAGGCTGAACGCATCACACCTGTAACATCTCTCTCTTTCTGTGCCTCCTTGGAAGCACTAATTTCAGCCAATGCACCATAGCTTCCAGTCTTGCGAAGTCCGGACCTCCAAGATGCTGGGGAGGCATCTTTCTTCTCTTCTTCATCCTTCCTCTTTTTTTCTTCCTCTTTTAAAGATTTGATGAATGGAGTGGCTAACTGTAGAAGAAGACTGAAAGTAAGAATATACCTGCGTTTTTATCAAACCCCTATGCTAGGGCAGACCACGTCTAAAAGGCCACGGATTGACAAAATAGCCCTTCATTCTTTTCATACCTCACTTCTACAGTAAACCTGAACTAAGGTAACTCAATATAAACATCAAGTTATGAATCTTGGCATGATTGATATTGTACTTGACTGGAACACTGCTTTGTCTCCACATTGAGAAATTAAGATTCAAATAATTCAAACATGCCTGTAAATAACTTAAATCTTGATCACTACTAAACTTTTCCAGATCAGTCAAACAATGACTATTACCAATTACAGCTGAGTAATCAGAAATCCATGACCATCTTGCTTGAGAACTTCAAATAATTTTAGGCTCAAAATTAACAAGTGATTTCATGGACGTTGAATTACCATTATTTTGTACGGCGTCTAAAACATTTCCTCAGATTTTCTTGCACCACACCACTCAACAAGTAAGCAGACTTAGGAAAAAGTCAATTCCCTTCAAGAGACCAATAACAAGTTTATTTTCCTGAATTATGACACTAAAACAATCCACCAATACCAGTTAACAACTTTAACTTATAGCAATATGTAATTATAGCAATATTTTCATGTTTACTACAAGAGTGAAAATACAAGACTCCTAAGGTTAAAATCGCCCAAACACAGAAATATGGAGTTCGTACTAACAAACTGCAAGATTTTTCTTTACATGTGTATCCAGCTATTTGAACAAAAACAGTTACAAACCAAACCACTATTGCTATAAATGCTGTTGGGCATTATTTATTCTAACTGATTTTTATGAAACACTGGACTAGTTTATACCTTAGGGATGGATTAAGATGTCACTGTATTAACGAGGAAGTGGGAAGCATTCACTCACTCCAACTGAATTTCATACGTGGGGCATTAATTTCTAAACAGCTAAAGGTGATAACTTATAAATGGAACAAACCAGCTCGATTATGTTCTCAAATATAGTAAAGGAATCTCAACCTGAAAAACTACAAAGACTTGAAAGTCTCATCTTTTTAGACATGAGAACAAACAAACAATACAATAATGGTCAATAAGTCACACCATGAATTATTTTTGCTTGTATACAATGCCTTTGGTCCCCAAGAATTAGGAGTGGGTTGAGATGGGAACAGAGGTGAGAGGAAACCACTACTGTTAAACTAGAATGCCATGGATTATTCTATATTTACATAATAGTTGTTCATGCACTTTGAGGGCATATTAATACAAAGCAACAAAACAGATGTGAGAAACTATGTGCAAACAAACCACACAAATTCTGTATTTTTACTCAAAAGTTCAGGTTTCACAACTATTTGTTTAAAAACACAAAAATGAGTGCCATCACAACATGCACCGTGAAACCAGATACTTCTGATAAACAGGTAACTTAACACAAAACACAAACCTCTGTGCACACAAAAGGCAGCTCACCATAACTTTTTCACCCTTTTGAGGCACAAGAACAATGCCAGTTTTGCGCAACCCCTGACGCCAAGATGTCGGATCTAATGGCTCCGCCACAGGCATTAGTGGAGTAATGGATTCATACTGAAGCCAATTAAAACAAAAAGTACAATGAGAAAGCTGCAAAGATAAATATGCAAGTGTGACATCAGTTGCACGCTAACGGCGTGAACATAATCAGCAACCATCAAGGAACATCTTGACTTTTGGGTGCTCAACATCCTGCAGTATCAAATGGTGTACAGGCAAGCCTTGAATAAATCAAAGATAAATTATTTGAATACTTCTGTATTTTTAATTTATGCGTTGTTCTATTCGAGTCCACAGCAGGCCGGTTTAAATTTCAAGATCCTAACCTCACCAGCTGCACATTCAGCAAGCAGCTTCAAAATCTCTCGCAAACAGTAAACCTATTACCTCATAAATGTGTGGGGCTGGATGAACACAGCAGGCCAAGCAGCATCATAGGAGCAGGAAAGCTTCACATTTCGGACCTAGACTCTTCATCAGAAATGCGTCAAGCTTTTCTGCTCCTATGAGGCTGCTTGGCCTGCTGTGTTCATCCAGCCTCACACCTTGTTATCTCGGATTCTCCAGCATCTGCAGTTTCTATTACCTCATAAATGTAATTGGATGCTGCTGACTGGTCACAGCTAGTGACCAAAGTGGAGTACCTGATCAAAATATAGGGTTAATATACGTTTGTCAAAAATACATGCTGCCCTCACTCTGATGTGCACCTAGGTGCAACAGTAACTCAGCTTTCAAACAAATATAGGGCTCCACATGCTGAGCGAATAACTTTTACTGTTATTGAAGCTCAGAGTACCCAATTCTTCAACATCTGACTTGCAGTTAACACTTCCACACAGAGAAACAACCAACTCTCAAAATGCAGTGAGCAGCTCTCTGGGACAAGGTTTTGACTCGGACTTACAGCCAGATTGGAACACAACATCCAACTGCATTTTCCAATTAAATGCACGCAGCTTAAACTATTTTTTATAAATCTAAGTGGTGGAATAGTTGCACCAGTACAACTACTGGTTTGTATTGAAAAGTAACAAGAATCCAGAATCAGAAAACACCATTGGAGGACTGCAGAAAAACAAAGCAGCAACGTTAAAAAGGTGTGCAGGGAATATTCAGTTCAGAGAAGATTTGCTGGTCTGAGACCTGGACTGGACAGATATTTTTCCAAGGAAAGGTTGGACAGGCAACACTTGTATTTGTTGGAGAGTCTTGTCAACTTTCACTAAACTACTTGCAATTCCTCCCGAAGCAATGAGTTCCAAACTGTGCACAATACTCGAGGTGTGGTCTCACCCATGTCCCATAAAGCTGTAGCCAAGTCTAATCTACTTTTATATTCCATCTCACTCGCAGGAATTCAAGGCCCTCTTTACAATAGCATTCTGCATCTCCATTCAAAAAATATCCTGCTTTATTATTCTTCCTGTCGAAGTGAAGACCTCTAATTATACTCCATTTCCTAAATTTTATCTCACCTAACATCTTTAAATCTCTTTGCAGGCCCTATCATTTTCATACCTTTCTTCCCGACTAATCTTTGTATCACCAGAATATTAGGCCTCAATACAACAAGCCCCAAACCCTGTACAGATCGCACTGATCCTTGCAGTATTAAATCTGTTCGTTAGGCAACCAGAAGCTAAAATTTATTAGTTCACCAATCACTCCAACACAATGAGATCTTCAGTAGTAACTTTGTGTCACATTAAATGTTGATTGAAAATTCAAGCATCTATAGACTTTCCTTGATTTTTCCTTCAAGGATTTTTTCAATGCAACAAACGGTAATGCAGGGTAAAAGGACATTAAAAAGGGAACAATGGTCAGGAGTATGACTAAAGAGAGACACATTGTCAAATTTTATGAACAGGGTTAAAGCTGCCACTTTCTGCCACTTGTCCACCAGCAATTATCTGGAAGAACCAACTATCTTGAAGATTTGCGCAACAAGTGAAGTTAATCATTTCATGCAGCTATTAAGCAGTAGCAGAAGGATGGCAGGGTGCTGGGAGCGTGCTGAGCCCATAACCCAGAAGTGGATGCATCAAAACCATCCTCTGCTCTTCATGAATTTTTGAATAGATTGTAAAGTGGGAAATGTTTTCTTCAGGGAACTGAAAGCTGATCTGATTATGGGCTCCCTTGTGGCACAGTGTTTGTGTCCCTATTTCTGGGCTGGGAGGCCAGTGTTAAAAAGAGAAACACAGTCTCTCCAACACAACTGGTCAGAGCATTTAGCTGTTAACCAAAAGGTTGGTGGTTCGAGACCACCCAGGGACACAACCTCCATAGTTTCCATTCCATCAGCTTTCTAAAGGGCTCTCTTGTGGTACAGTGGTAGTATCCCTACCTAAAGACTGAGGCTTGGCTTCAAGTCCCACCTGCTCCAGAAGTATGGAAATAACATCTCTGAAAAGGTTGATTAGAAAAACAGGTTTCAAAAAAAAACTAAGCAGTAGCAAAAGGTCAGCAGAGTGGCACAGCAGGAGCATGCTGGGCCTATAACCCGTAGGTAGATGGTTTTAATACATCTTCTGCTATGAATTCATGAATAGACTAGAAAGTTGGGAAAGTTTTTGTAACAGAACTGAAAGCTGATCTGATTATGGGCCCTCTGGTGGTACAGTCATTGTGTCCCTACCCCAGACCAGGCAGCTTGGGTTCAACTGTTCCAGAGGTGGGTAACAACATATCTGAACAGGTCAATTTGAAACATCACAGGAGCAGGAAAACTTGACGTTTCGGGCCTAAACCCTTCATCAGATTTCTGGAGGGGGGTTTAGGCCCGAAACGTCAAGTTTTCCTGCTCCTGTGATGCTGCTTGACCTGCTGTGTTCATCCAGCCCCATGCTTGTTATCTCGGATTCTCCAGCATCTGCAGTACCTTTTATCTCGGAGGTCAATTAGAAAAACACATTAAATAATAAAAAATTTAAGCAGTAGCAATATGTAATTTTCCATCCCCCACCCCAACAGAATGCAGCTGTCAAGCCATAAACTTGTTCAGCCTATGAATAAGGGGCCTATTAATATTCATGCTGATGCAGTGCCATTTATGTACACCATATGTCCCTTGAACTGATGGACTGTATCAAAGTCATTTTGGCATTAACAAGCAGGGCACTGAGGAAAGGTCACCGGACCCGAAACGTTAACTGTTTTCTCCTTCACAGATGCTGCCAGACCTGAAGCTTTCCCAGCAACTTTGTTTTTGTCCCTGATTTACAGCATCCACAGTTCTTTTGGTTTTTATAGGGTACTGTCTGTACTCAACTTGCAAAACTCAGAAGTACATGTCCAACATTAGATTTAATTCCATGACTGGGCAGTAGTTTCTCAATGATGTGAAGACAGCTAATAATTAGATTAACAACCAATTTAGTATCAACTAGGCTCACAACATTGCTCGAGCATGTTTTCATACTAGGACCCAATCAACCTTCAAAATACATGCATGGCAGAAGCTTTCTGAAGCAGAAGCCTTACACTAGCGTGCCAATGGACATGCACAAAGCTTTCCAGTGGCTGCACAACTTAAAGGGAACATTGGATCCACTCATCTGCAAGCAAAAGGAACATTATCGAGGCACTGCACCTTTTCATGGAAACAAAAGGTTGGAGGACAATATCTTTTCATGCATTCCCATGGTATATCTTCATCTGTCAAGAGTTGACTGCCTTTCTGAACTTTGACTGTTCACTGGTACAGTCTCCTTGGTTGACGGATCGTGAAAGTTTAGTTGCCAATCAACATCATGTTTGTCATGCAGAAAAACTGTGGCTCCCTTTGAAATTTAGTATTCCTGCACCTGTCCTAATGAGTGCAAGATGAAAAGCTTCCACAGCAATTCAAGGCTCACGTTGTAAGTTTCTTCTGATTAGGTGACATATGGAAGAGACTTGGAGCTGGGAAGAGTGGCAGTTAGAGGAGAGGAGAACCTGTAGGATCATCACAACATATGTGCAAAGGAGAATTAGGAGGGAGAGGTTAAACAAGCGAGATCAGGGATAGGGGAGAGGGCAGGAGAGATTAAATGACAAACATGTCATTCGTGAAGTGAGTGGTAATGGTTTTGGCAAACAGCCAAAGCATTTTTCAAGAGACAGTGTACATGCCAGATTATTGAATAGCAACACTGAAAAGCAAAAACCATAAATGAAAAGATTCAAACCAGCACACAGCAGAAACAAATCAAAACAGTGCACAAAGGTCACTGCCTGAAATTATTTAACTCAAATGTCGAGACCAGAAGGCTGGAAAGTGCCCGTTCCCTCAAGTTTGGTTGGGCCTCCCTGGGCATTGCAGTAGGTTGAATACACGATACAGAGCATGAGAACAGATTGGTGAATGAAAATGACAAGCAGCCAGAAACTTGGGCCCATGGCACTTGCAGACAGAGGTGTTTTTTGGCAAAGCGGATACTAAATCAGCACTTGCTCACCCCAACAATACCATTGACATCAGCAAACACAGTACGCCAACTTGAAATATAAGTAAATCACTGCTTCATCTGGAACATGCATCCATGTTTTGGACTTGAGAAGACAGGAGGTTAAAGTGCAGATGGTGCATCTTATGAGTGCATGGGTAGATACCCTAAGGTATGAGATGTTGGGGATGGCCAGGACCAGAGTAATGTAGGTGGAGGGGTTCAGAATTCTTGCTTGAAGAGAAAGACATTCATGTTGGAAGTGCTGTTTTGAATAGCAGCATCATCGGAACAAAGGCAAGAGGAGGAAAAATTAGAAAAATAGAGCGTAGACCTGTTCGGAGGCAAGTTGTAAAAAAGGGTGCCGTTGGAGTAGCTGAAACAATCGGTGATCTTCAATTGGAGATTGGTTGTTAGTCTATCACCAGAAATGGAGTCACAATGGTCAAAAAAAAGACTAGTATTAAGAATGAAACTGGCGAAAATAACACTGGTTGACACTGGAACCAGTAAATGAAATTTTCCAGTTTTTAATAGGACTATGAATCAGCACTGATACAATCACCAATGTACTCAAAACAGATTTCAATAAATTAGCACAGCATGAGTGTCCCAAAAATTTCTGAACAACAATGACATTTCACTAAAAGCAAAGAGCAACCATTTAATGGATTACATGATACTAAAAACCATTTTTTATTCGTGTGTGCTGGCCAGCATTTATTGCCCGTCCCTAGTTGGCCTTGAAGTCGTGGCAGTGAGCTGCCTTCTCGGACCACCAAGGCCACCTGCTGTGGGTTGATCCATAATGTCATTATGAAGGGAATTACATTTAATGCATTTGTTAACCAGAAATATTGACAAAACCATAAGACTTTCTTGCTCTTTTGGCAAAAATCCACAAACTGTCCGACAAAATTTCCACCAGCCCTGAATATGTCAAAATACTGAAAACAGCAGAAACACCAAAGTTCATAATACGCTTCCTGGGAATGTCAGAGTTCTCAAAATCCTAACTGAAGCCTGAATGTGATAGCTGATGATTTGGGAAAGCTATATATTGTTTCTATGCAGTGTGGCTGTCAGTCACTTTGGTCCTACCAGTCCATGCCAAACATAATTCCAAACAAAACTAGCCCCACCTGTCTGCTCCTGACCCATATCCCTCCAAACCTTGCCTATTCATATATTCATCCAGATGTCTTTTAAACGTTGTAACTGCCACCACACCCAGCACTTCATCACAAAGTTCATTCCGCTCGCGAACGACCCTCTGTGCAAAAATTTCACCTCATGCCTTTTTTAAATATCTCTCCTCTCACCTGAAAACATGCCCCCTAGTCTTGAAATTCCCCATCTTAGGGAAAAGACAACTACCATTAAGTCTATCTATACCTCTTATTATTTTATAAACTTCCATCAGGTCACCTCTCAAACTTATACTCGGCAGTGAGAAAAGCCTCAGCCTATTCAGCCACTCTTTACAACTCAAACCTTCCATACCCAGCAACATCCCAGTAAATCTCTTCTGAACCTTCCCGAGCTTGATCATATCCTTACCATAACTGGGCTCCCAGAACTGGATACAATAGTCCAGAAGAGGGCTCATCAAAGTCTTGTACAACCTCAAAATAACGTCCCCTGTACTCAAAGGGCTGAGCAATGATGGCAAGCGTGCTAAACGCCTTTTTAATCCTGTCTGTGACGGAAATGTTAAAAAATTGCGTACCTACACACCCAGGTCTCTCTATTGTACAACACTAGCTTAGAGAGTACCCTTGTTTGTTGTACCAAAATGCAATGCCTTACATTTATCCAGATTGAATTACATCTGCCATTTTCCAGCCCATTGACCCACTTGATCAGATCCCTAACTGTAGAATACGTTCTTTACTGTCTACAACGCCATCAATTTTGGTGTCGTCTGCACACTTAGTAACAATACCTTCTATCTTCTCATCCAAATCGTTTATATGAATGATCAAAACAATCCAGAACCGATCCCTGTGGAAGACCATTGGTCACAGGTCTCCAATCTAAAAAGCAACTTTCCACCATTACTCTGTCTCTTGCCATTAAGCCAATTAAGTATCCAATTGGCAAGCTTACCCTGAATCCCAGGTCCCCTAAATTTCCTAATTAGTCTACTACGCAGAATCTTGTCAAAGGGTTGACTAAAATCCAAATAAACAACATGTACTGCTCTGCCAATATCAACCTTTTGGTAACTTCCATAAAAAACACAATTAAGTTTGAAAGGCACGATTTTCCTCTCTCATAACTACGCTGACTATCCCTAATCAATGTTTGCCTCTAAAAATGATAGGATTTATGGACGTGTAGAATCACCTCTAACAATTTACCCACAACCAAAGTCTGTACGTCTACAGTTCCCCTTTTCTCTTTATAACCTTTCATAAATAAAGATACATTAGCCAATCATCAGGCACCTCACCTGCAGTTGTAGTTGATGCAAATATTTCTGCAAGGGGTCTCATAATTTCCTCCATTAACTCCCACAACATTCTGGA
Source organism: Ginglymostoma cirratum (assembly GCA_024137785.1). Lineage (NCBI taxonomy): Eukaryota > Metazoa > Chordata > Chondrichthyes > Orectolobiformes > Ginglymostomatidae > Ginglymostoma > Ginglymostoma cirratum. The sequence continues at coordinate 2,360,931 of JAHRHZ010000020.1, forward strand.
ATACATTAGATCAGGTGCCGGAGATTTATCCACCTTTATTTTCGTAAAACCTCCCAAACTATCTCTTTTGCAATGGGAACTGTTTTTAAAACATGCCAGTTTATTTCTTCGCACTCTCTGATCTCCATTTCTTTCTCCACAGTACAAACTGGCGGATAATTTTCATTTTGGATCTCTCACATCTCTTGGGGTTCAACACAAAGATGACCTCCTGGATCTTTAAGAGGCCCGATCCCCTTCTCTAGTTACCCTCTTGCTCTTAACGCACTTGTAGAATCTCTTTCGATCATCCTTAACCTCACCTGCCAATGATCTCTCACATCTCCTCTTTGCCTTTCTGATTTCTCTCAAAACTGCCCCTACATTCTTGATATTGACAAAGAGATTCAATTGAATCAAGCTGTCTCTATCTCCAAAAAAATTCTTTTATTCTTGACTAGTACCTCAGTATTTTCATTCATCCATTGTTCCTTAATATTACCAGCTTTACCCTTCACTCTAACAGTAACAAAATGCCTCTGAACTCTCATCACACTCGAACACCTCCCACTTGTCAGACATTCTTTTACCTGCCAACAGTCTACTCCAATCAACGTGTGAACTTGTCTCATACCATTAAAATTTGCCTTTCTCCAATTAAAACTAACTTTATGGAAGGCTTATCCTTTTCCATAACCATCTTGAAACTAATAGAATTATGATTGCTCGACCCAAAATGTTCCCTCACTTTTACTTCAGTCACCCGACTTACCTTACTCCCCAAAAGGTGGCCTAGTTTTGCTCCTTTCCTAGTAGGAGCACCCACATACTGATGAAGAAAATTTTCATGAGCATATTGGACAAATTCTTCAACATCCAAGCCTTTAACACTATGGTAGTTCCAATCAATGTTTGGGAAATTAAAATCCCCCATTAGTACAACATTATGCTTAGAAATATCTGAGATTTCAGTACATATTTATTTCCCAATTTCTCTCTTACATTGGCCGGGGGGGGGGGGGTGGGGGGGAGGAGAGCGGGTGCGCTCTAGTGCAATCCCAAAGTGATCTTGGTTTTCTGATTTGTAATTCCTACCCACGTATTTTCACTGAACAGTTTTTCAGAAATATCTTCCCGAGTTACAACAGTAATGTATTCCTTACTCAAAAAAGCCAACCCCTCCTTTCTTGCCTCATTTGCTTTCCTCCGTACAGCATCTAAAACCAGCAAGAGTTGCCAATCTTTTCCAGCTCTCAGCCAAGTTTCTGCAATAGTTATGACATCCCAATCCCACGCTCTCAAACATGCCCCAAGTTCATCAGCCTTAGCTCTAAGGCCCCTTACATTGAAATACACGCAATTTAGTCTTTCAGGGTTACTACCTTCTCTGGAAAAGAAAGACGAGTGATTCAATTGACGTACTCTCCTCACAGTCAGAACCTACCCCATCAACCCTTTTGTTTACACTGGTACTACTTAGAATTTCTCCACTCTCCCTCTCTAGCAGTATAAAGTCTCCCTTAATAGAATGAGCAAATCTCCTCGCTAGGTTATTGGTTCCTTTCCAGCTTAGGTAAAACCCTTTTTCAACAAGTCTTTTCTACCCCAAGACATTCCAATTGTCCAAAAACCTGAATCCCTGAACAATACACCAGCCCTTCAGCCATTGGTTTCTATCATTTAACATTTTGCTGCTTCTGTCGATTGAGTTTGGTTGGCATTGGGAATAAACCAGAAATGACTACTTAAGGTTTTATTTTTTAACCTACTACCTAACTTCTTGAATTCATTCTGTACAGCTTTAATCTTTCCTTAAAAATATCACTCCTACCCATGTCTACAATAATTTCTGGCTTCTCAATCTGATCTTTAACAATACGCTTGAAATGTTTAATCCTAGCACTGGGAAAGCAACAAACCATCCTAAATTTACGCCCACTGACACAGAATAACCTGTCTGTGGCCCCAACAGCAGAATCCCCATAACAATATTTTTATTAAATCCTGTCAAACCCTTCCTAACACGAGAATCATTCTAACTGCCCAATAACTGACAAGCCTATATATCTCAAACATAAAAATTAAACAAGAATCAACCACAAAGCTGATTAACTGAATAAAAACGATTTCTCTTCAATAAATTCCTCAAAGAAAAAACTCATCTCTGGAGCTGCCCACGTGTAGGACTCTCCAGAACAAAAACACTACTCCTTATTTTAATAAAACCATTTGGTTTTTTCCAAAAAATCTTTGCAATCTAAAACAAAAAAACTGTCTAAAACAGACTTCTTAAATTTCTGAATACGTATAAAAATAAAACCTCAGCCTGTTCACTGCAGACCCTTAAAAAAAACATTAAAAACTGTTGTTTGAAAAAAAAATCACTTTTCTGTTGATTTCTTTTTTTGAAAGTTAACAAATAGAAAAAATCTTATTAGTAAAACTATAATGACAATAACTATAAAACTAAAAAAAGCTAATAAATCTTTAACTAAGCCTGCAATCTCAGGAGCAAGAAAGATCCACACTGCTCATTAACTTTCGACAATCACCTGGTCAGTTCATAAATAGACATTATACATGAGAGCTTGCTTTTTACAATAACTTTAATATTCAAAAATAACTGGTGATAGAAAGACAAACTGAGTCAGAGTCACAGTCACACAGCTAGGAAACAGACCTCTCATGCCAACCAGGTTTCCCAAACTGAACTAGTCCCATTTGCCTGCATTTGACCCATATCCCTCCAACTCTTCCCTATTCATGTACCTGTCCAAATCTCAAATTTTGTAACTGTACTCCCCTCCACCATTTCATTTAGCAGCTCATTCCATATACACACCACCCTGTGTGAAAAAGTTGCCCCTCACATCCCTTTTAAATCTTTCCCCTCTCACCATAAACCTGTGCCCTCCAGTTTTGAACATCCCCAACCTACGGAAAAGACCTTAGCTATTTACCTCATTGATGTCCCTTGTTATTTCATAAACTTTGAAAAGGTCACCCCTCAACCACCTCCACTGTCTTATTACAACTCAAACACTCCAGTCTCAGTAACATCCTTGAAAATCTTTTCTGCACCATTTCAAGTTTAATAACGTCTTTCCTACAGTTCTGATCGCTGTGCTGTAACATGATGTCCCAATTCCTATACTTAATGCTCTCACCAATAAAGGGAAGCATTCCAAATGCCTTAACTACCCTGTCTACCCATGGTCCCACTTTCAAGGAACTATGCCCCTGCACCCAAAGGTCTCTGGTCGACAACACTCCCCAGGATCCTACAATTAACAGTGCAAGTCCAGCCCTGGTTTGTTTCACCAAAATGCAACACTTTGCATTTATCTAAATTAAACTCAATCTGCTACTCCTCAGCCCATTGACCCAATCGATCTAGGTCCCTTTATAATCTTAGCTAACCTTGTTCACTCATAGTAGGAACTGCAGATGCTGGAGAATCTGAGATAACAAGGTGTAGAGCTGGATGAACACAGCAGGCCAAGCAGTATCAGAGGAGTAGGAAGGCTGACATTTCGGGCCTAGACCCTTGTTCAGAAATGGGGGAGCGGAAAGGGGTTCTGAAATAAATAGGGACAGAGGGTGAGGCAGATAGAAGATGGATAGAGGAGAAGATATGTGGAGAGAAGACAGACAGGTCAAAGAGGCGGGGATGGAGCCAGTAAAACTGAGTGTAGGTGGGGAGGTAGGGAGGAGATAAGTCAGTCCAGGGAGGACGGACAGGTCAAGGTGGCGGGTTGAGATTAGTAGGGAGGAGATGGGGATGAGGCTTGAGGTGGGAGGAGGGGATAGGTGGGAGGAAGGACAGGTTAGGGGAGGCAGGGATGAGCTGGGCTGATTTTGGGATGCGGTAGGGGGAGGGAAGATTTTGAAGCTTGTGAAATCCACATCGATACCAGTGGGCTGCAGGGCTCCCAAGCGGAATATGAGGTGAACATCTGCTTGATGGGGAAAGTCTTCTTGGGGCCTGGGATAGGGGTGAGCTTGAGATGGGGGGGGGGGGGGTGTAGCACTTACTGCTGTTGCAGGCAAAAGTGCTGGGTGTGGTGGGGCTGGAGGCGAGTGTGGAGCGGATAAGGGAGTCCCAGTGAGAGTGGTCCCTCCGGAAAGCAGATAAGGGTGGGGAGGGAGAAACGTCTTTGGTGGTGGGGTCGGATTGCAGATGGTGGAAGCGTTGGAGGATGATTGTCCGCTATACAATGAATTTTGCTATCTCTTGCAAACTTACTAACCGTGCCTCCTACGTACTCATCCAAATCATTTACGTGAATGACAAACAACAGTAGACCGAGCACTGCTGCTTACAGCAGACCGGTCACAGGCCTCCAGTCTGAACAACAACCTTGTACCACCACCCTGTCTCCTACCTTCAAACCAATTTTCTCTCTGTTTGGCTAGCTCTCACCAGATCCGACATGATCTAACCTTAATAGCTTGTCTACCATGTGGAACATACTTGAGCTGAATTGAAACTACTTCTTTCATTCTTTGATTTACATTGTCCAAACATTACCCTGAGGAATACCTGCAGAGATGTACTGGAGCAGAGATGACTGACTTCCAACAACTACGACCATCTTCCTACATGTCAGGTAGGGCTGTAACCACCAGAGCGTTTGCCCTGATTCCCAAAGATTGCAGTTTTGCTAGGACACCTTGATGTCACAAACATTCAAATACAGCCTTGATATAAAGGACTGTCACTCAACTCCAGAATTCAGCCCTTTTGTCCATATTTCAACCAAGACTGTAACAAGGTCAGGAGCTGGGTGGCCCTGGCAGAACCCAAACTGGGTGTCACTGAGTAGGTTATAGCACTATTAAGCGGCACTTAATCAGCAATCGATGACACCATTCATCACTTTACTGATGACAGAGGGTAGACTGATTTTGCATGTCTCCTGTGTTGTGTTCAGGACATACCTGGGCAATTTTCCACATTGTCAGGTTGTAGCTGTAATGGAACAGCTTGGGGCTCGGAGAGCAGCAAGTTCTGCGCCACGAGTCTTCACACCACAATTACCAGAAAGTTATTATTGCCCAGAGCCTTTGCAGTAATCAGTGCCTCCAACCATTTCTTGATATCACATGGAATGAACTGAATTGGCTGAAGACTGGCATCTAAATCGCTGGGGGCCAATGGAGGAGGCTGAGGTGGATCATCCACTCAGCACTTCTGGCCAAAGATTGCTGCAAATAGTTCAGCCTTGTCTTTTGCACTGATGAGTTGGTCTCTTTCATCACTGAGGATAGGGATATTTGTGGAGCCTGTTTCTCCATTGAGTTGTTTACAGGTCCATCATCATTCACGTTCATGACTGGATGTGGCAGGACTGCAGAGCTGAGATCTGATCCGTTAGTTGTGGGATCGCTTAGCTGTATCTATCACTTGTTGCTTGTACTGTTTGGCATGCAAGTACTTTGATTTGATAGCTTCACCAGGTTGACATCTCATCTTCAGGTATGCCTGATGTTGCTCCTCGAAGCCCTCCTGGACTCTCCACTGATTCAGAGTTGATCATCTGGCTTGGTGGAGTGGTCAATATGCCAGGCGAGAGAGTTTGCAGATTGTGCAGTACAATTCTGATGATGGCATGTAGCACTTCATGAATGCCCAATCTGGAGTTGCCAATTCTGTTTGAAGTCTGTCCCATTTAGCACTGCAATAGTACCACACAACATGATAAAGGGTATTCTCAATGTGAAGGCAGGACTTTGCCTCCACAATGACTGTGTGGTGGTCACTCTTTCCAATACTGTCATAGATGGCTGCACTTGCAGCCGGCAGATTGGTGAGGATGAGGTCAAGTATGTTTATCCTCTTGTTGGTTTCTTCATCACCTGCCACAGACCCAATCTAGCAGCTGCGTCCTTTAGGACCCAACCAGCTTGATCAGTAGTACTGTTGCCAAGCCACTCTGAGTGGTGGACATAGAATGTCCTCGGGTGGGGGATTTCAGTGCCCTTGCCATCCTCAGTGTTTCCTCCACATGTTATTCAATATGAAGGAGTACTGATTCATCAGCTGAGGGACAATGACGTGTGATCAAGAGGTTTCTTTGTCCATTTTTAACCTGAAGCCATAAGACTTCATTGGGTCTGGAAACAAAGTTGAGGACTCTCGGGCAACTATCTCTTGACTGTGTTAGACTCAAGCTTATTACGGCTATATAAATGTGACAGTTTGCCTTTAGACAACATCTCAAATATGACAAAAGTCTGAAGAATTGCTGCAATTCCACATTCATGTATTCAACAACATAAAACTTCAAAACACTATGCTAAATTGTTTCACCTTTACCGGTGCAGATTCCAGAAGCCATCTTTGTCTGACAGACTACAGAGAAGATTAAGTCCACATTTTCCCAAAATTGCATTGGACTACATTATTCCCATGTAGAATTTTTCCAACTTTTTCCTTATAAAGGGCATTTTGCATAATCAAAAACTGTACAGTCTGTTTCAGACAGAACCAAATGTCAACTCACAACACTCAATTGAGACCTGGCTGCTTATGCTGTCAACAGTGGAGCAGAATGAAGTAAAAGGAGACCCAAAGTGCGAGGACATGAGGAAAACAATATTGAAACTTGTCAACTTTTTCAGCCAAATGCAATGAAATTTCCTTTGTGTCTCAGTTGGAAAACTCAGGCATTCCATTATTTTGTCTACACCCATATGTCGCTAAATGAAACCCAACCCGCACTGTTACATCAATAATAATAACCTCAAGACATGGTGCTTGTGTGAATCTGCCTTTCAGAGGTAAAGACTTTAAGTGATTTAATTTTTTATCTGCCAACAGCTCTCCCCAAAACAAAGCTTTACTAAGTCGAGACATGGATTATGTTTTGTGAGATCAAGGCCACTTCCAGTGCAGAACAATGGCTGACATGGCAGCAACAGCTTGAGTAAACCCATTAAAAGAAACACATGGCTAACTGACAAGTGCATTTCTCTGTATTAGTCTTCACCTTGTCAAATTCTACCTATGAAGGCTGATTTCAGTTAAGCTTCAATACCAACCGAATCAGTACACAGTACCTGCTACATGTTTAAACGCTTTCAAGAAGAATACTTTGGGATTCAGCCTGGTCTCAAACTTCGCATTCAGCTCAAATGAATAATAAATTCAGGGAAATTTTTGGAGAAACTGGATTAACACACTTGGCTTGGAAAATTCTCTCCCTTCGCTGACCTTAAATATTAGCATTTTGGGTGCCTTTCTTAACTCATTCATGGGCATCTCTGGCTCTGCCAGTATTTATTACCCACCGCTAACTGCCCAGGTGCAGTTCAGATTCAACCACATTGCTGTGGGTCTCGAGTGACGTGTAGGCCAAACCAGCTAAGTACAGCAGTTTCCTTCCCTAAAGGGCATTAGTCTATCAGGTGGGTTTTCCTGATCATTGACAATGGTTTCATGGTTACCATTGAACCCTTTAGTTCTAGACACTTCCTGAAATCATATCCCACCATCTGCCACGTCAGAATTCAAACCTGGGGTGCCAGAACATTACGGAGGTCTCTGAACTAACAGTATGGGCGATAATATCACAAGGTTATCACTTCCCCATCTATTATATAGTTCAAACTACATATCCCAGAGGATTGCTGGATTATTCCAGAACAATCATGGTGTCAAGTTTAACCAGGGTTACTCGCTCAAATCCAACTGGATAATTTTTTCATTTTACATTCACGTTGCTACTATTTGTACCTCAATACATCAACTGTGATAAACATACATTCAAATTTTGTTGGTTTAGGGGGAGCCAATGGATGCAGTTTATTTGGACTTGAAGGCAGCTTTCAACAATGCCCCTCGAAAGACATTAGCGTGTAAAATTAAAGTACATGGATTTGGGGCCGTGCAATGAGAGGGTTTCAAAACTGGTTGGCAGACAGGAAACAACAAGTAGGAATAAAATGGTCTTTTCCAAATGGCAGGCAGTAACTCTGAGGTGCTCCAGGGATCAGTTAGCTCAGCTGACATTACAGCCAGTTTGCAATGGACATGGATACCAACAGCATGGGTTTGATTCCTCCACCAGCTGGGGTTGTCATGAAGGAATTCCTTGCTTAACCGCTCCCCTTGCCTGAGGTGTGGTGACCCTCAGGTTAAACCACCAGCAGTCATCTCTTTGCACCACCCCGCAACCCCTCAAATCAGTTGCCCAATGATCTGGAAATATTGCAGCAACTTCCATCATTCTTCCACAGGGAATCGGTGATAGGACCCTAGCCATTGACAAAATACATTTCCGGTTTGATGAGAGAACTAAATGTAATATCTCCAAATCTGCATCAGACAAAGCTGGGTGGGAGCGTAAACTGTGAGGAGGATGCAAAGATGCTTCAGTGTGATTTGGATAAGTTGAGTGGGCAAACCCATGGCGGGTGTAACATTGTGGGTAAATGAGGTTATCCACTTTAGTAGCAAAAACAGGAAGACAGATTACTATCTGAATGACAGTAGGGTGGAAACAGGGAGGTGTAATGTTACAAAGTTGTGTCAAGTGTGTGGCTCCTTTGAGACAGTGATTTTCTAAGCTTAGCGATTTATACAGAGGAAAAAAATGGTGTCTGCATGTAGCTGGAGTTTTACAGCCAGTTCTAAAATTGAAACATGTATCAATTGGCTGTGTGATTGGAAACTTGTTTTGTTGTTCTGGCAACGAGCTAGAATCAGCCAATTAATTTAAACCATGCACTTTCAGCATGGACCAGTTTGGGCCAAAGTGCATGTTTCCATGGTGTGTTACACTATAAGCACTTAGCAACTGAAAGCCAATTGAATTAAAATCTGGTGGTTTTGACAACCGCAGACCAATGCCATTGCAAGAAAATTGATGTCATCCAAGGTATACAAGGAGAGCGTTTTTGAAAAAAATCAGAGTGAGAGCGAACTGCCATCTGAGAAATAAGCACCTAGCTCTCACAAGAAATCACTCAGCTCTCTGAAAGCACCATCCTTCCGTAAAAGGTATCACGGCACTTCCAGGTAAGAGACTTCGCAGAGAAAACATCCCTGACAGCTGAAGAAGAAAGGCAGTTATTACTTGAGACACAATGGAGAAGGCAGAGCATTCCAGAAGACACATTCTGTATGGACTTTGAGAGACTAAGTTTTAATTTTTTTTTCTTACTACCTGGGTTATATAAGGGGGACTTGTGTTTATTGGAATAGCATACCAGTAGAATTTTGTTCAATTAGGGAACAGTGAGGAGTTAGGGGGAAACTGTCCTGTTTGTTAGAAGGTCTGTTAATTTGTTCACTGTGAGGGTTAAATAAATATATTGTTACTTATAAAGTTAATATCAGGCATTTTCTTTCACTTAACTGCCCCTTCTCCATTATCGTAATGTGACCAGGGCACACCTGTACAACAGCCACTGAAAGAAACCATGCAGGTGCAGCTGTCACTGAAGATGGCAAATGATAATAATTGGTTTCATAGTAATTCACGTACAGGAGCAGGGGTGTCTTGCTGCAATTGGACAGGGCCTTGATGAGACCATACCTAGAATATTGCCTGCAATTTTAGTCTCCTTATTTAAGGAAGTATGTTCTTGCTAGAGAAGGAGCGGAGCAAAGGTTTACCAGTCTGATTCTTGGGATGGCAGGACTGACGAACGAACAGAGGCTGGATCGGTTAGAACTACATTCACTGGAGTTCTTAAGAATGGAGGTGATTGCATAGAAACCTCAAATTCTAACAAGACTAATCAGGATAAATGCAGAATGTCCCCAATAAAGGGAAGAGTCCAGAAGCTGGGGTCACAGTCTAAAGATATACGGTAGACTGTTTAGCATCAGAATCACAGAAACAGACCATTTGGTCCAACTCGCCCAACTGACCAGATATCCCAATCTGACCTAGTCCTATTTGCCAACATTTGGCCTATATCCCTCTAAACCTTGCCTATTCATGCACCCAGCCAGATGCCTTTTAAATATTGTAATTGTACCAGTTTCCAACACTTCATCTAGCAACTTGTTCCATCCATGCGCCACCCTGTGCGTGAAAAGGTTGCCCCTCAGGTCCTTTTAAAATCTTTGCCTTGTAGGTTTGGACTCCCCCACCCTAGGGGAAAGACCTTGACTATTCCCTCTATCCACGCCTCTCATGATTTACGGTTGAGATGAGAAATTTCACCGAGAGCGATGAGCCTGCGGAATTCGCTAATGCAGAAAGTGGTTGAGGTCAAAACATTATGATTTCAAGAAGGAGCTGGCACAGACCTTGGGCTAAAGGGATCCAACTATACAAGTGAAAAGCAGGAGCAAGCTGAGTTGTACGATCAAACATGATCATAATGAATGGTGGAGCAAGCTCAAAAGGGCAGACTGGTCTTGGTTAATCACCTTAACTAGGAAAAGAGAATACAAAGACCAAACAATCTATATGCTGTCAAAATTATTATACAACTCAGTGGCAGATATATTTCACAAAAGCTATTTAGGGATGAACATCAGACAGCATTTATCTTACTCAAAGATGAAAGGTTGCATTTGCTCCACCTGAAAGCAACCCAGGTCACAATTAAACCCATCTACTGAAGATTTTTTTGAATTACTAGGTAAAAGCGAGATTCAAAGCTCCATCTTAGCATTCCATCACTGCTGCCAGGGTTAGTAGCCCATGCATGTCAACATAGTGTGGAGCTGGAGGAACACAGCAGATCAGGCAGCATCAGAGGGGCAGTGAAGTCGACATTTCGGCTTTACACCCTGGATGAAGGGTGTAAACCCAAACAGTCGACATTCCTGCTCTTTTGATGCTGCCTAACCTGCTGCATTCCTCCAGCTCCACGTTGCATTGGCTCTGACTTCAGCATTTGTAGTTCTTGCTTTCTCCAAGTGACTGAAAGCCCATGCATGTTGAATGATTCGGGTTTAAATAGGTTCTCTCTTACCTTTTTCACTGGCGATGTTGGCGCAACTTGATTCATGGGTACACTTGTTGGGGCTACTGCTGCAGACTGTATACTACCTCCACTGTTGATACGGTTTACACTATTTACATGTGTTGTAGGTTTGTTTTTTTCTGGAAGAAAATGTAACTTCTTAATGGAGCAATAACTGAAGAAACAGGAATAACTTATAAACCAAACATAATCACAGTATTCCACTTGTTGGAAATGTGCCATATTCCTGGAAATATTTAGTATAAAAAGATCTAAAATTGCTGCTCCAGTTCAATGTACTCAATGCAAATTAGTTCAAATTTACATTGCATGGAGAACAGGCCCTGCATATAGCATTGGAGGCAGCATGGTGCTGTCAATCAGGAAATCACCTGCCTCTGGGATCTAAGCACAAAAACGTAACTAGGTACATAATTCTTCTAAAGTTGTGCCACAGGTAAACAGGGAGTTAGGAAAGCATTCAGCATGGTTGCCTTCATTGCTCAGACATTGGTGTATAGGAGTTGGAACTCACAGGTCATTAGAGAGGCCTCTTCTGGAGTACTGTGCACAGTTCTGGTTGCCCTGCTTTAGGAAGGATACTATTAAACTAGACAGGGTTCAGAAAAGATTTACCAGGCTGTTGCCAAAGGTGATGGATTTGAGTTATAAAACAGGCTGGTTAAGGCTGGGACTTTTTTCACTGCAGTGTAGGGGGTTGGGGAGTGACCTTACAGATTTATAAAATCATGAGGGATGACATGGTGGCTCAGTGGTTAGCACTGCTGCCTCACAGCACCAGGGGCCCGGATTTGATTCCCCACAAGGTAACGGTCTGCGTGGGTTTCTTCCAGATGCTCCAGTTTCCTCCCACAGTCCAAAGATGTGCAGGCTAGGTGGACTGGCCATGCTAAATTGCCCAGTGTTCAGGGATGTGTACATTAGGTGGGTTTAGGGGGATGGGTCTGGGTGGGATGTCTGAGGGTTCGTGTGGACTTGTTGAGCTGAAGGGCCTGTTTCCACGCTCGTTGGGATTCTAAGTCTAAGTGGATTCTAAGATAAGGTGAGCAGCAAAGATATTTGCACAAACGTGGCGGAGTTCAAAATGAGGGGGCATATTTTTTAAGATAAGAGGAGAAAGATTTAAAAAGGAACGAAGGGGCAACTATTTGCTTAAAAACACAGTAGTGTGTGTGGATTGAACTGCCAGAGAAAGTGGTGGATGTAGATACAGTTCCAACAGTTAAAAACGTTTGAGTAAGGAAATGAATCTGAAAAGGTGTGGAGGGAAATGGGCACAGGCACATAGGACTAGTTTAGTTTGGGAACCTATTGGAGCGGACTGGTTGGACCGAAGGGTCAGTTTCCTTGGCGTATCTCTCGACGACTTTCCACAACAGGTGACTGGAATCAGAATTCTGTCTGCTGGCGGCAAGGATTCAACATATAAACAATGCTCGCAATCTTAGTTCCATTTTTAGTGACCAGGACCTGTTGTACAAAACTGATTAATCACCTAAGAATGGTATTGATTTATGAGATCAACACTGTAGGGATAGATGCAAGCAGAATTTTACATGGCATGCTTACATGACCTCTCAGTCACTGATACTGAAATAGGGCACATGAAATAAGAACATTCTGCATCTCAGCATTTACAGATCCCTCACTTCAACATTCAGAAAATGATCAAGCTTTACTAAGACACATCAGCATGAAAGCCAAATTTCTGAGATTAAATATTCACATGACTAACATTTGAGACATTAAAATCCATCCTCCCTCAAAAGACTTGCTATCAGAGTTGCAGGTCAGAGACTGTTCTCATTCCAAAGGCAGCATACAAGGAGCTAAACATGCATGAGCAACTGATCAGCTGACTTCCATGGTGTGCTCTGTTTACTGCAGGATGAGTTTGAGTTAAAGTGGGTGACAAGTACAAAGAGTTTGGGTATTTTGACAATAGGGGTTGACCTATACATGACGTTTATGAAAATTGAAAGTATTTTTGGAAAAAGTCAGAATTGACTTTTACACGATATCAAATACTATGAGTATATATGGTGAATAAAATTGAAGGCTTTCAAGATGATCCAATTGTTCTGCTCATGTTTATTCGAAACAACTCAAAGGTTCCTTAGAAGTTACCTGCTTCTGCTTCTGACTCTGAGTCTTCTTCTTCCTCCTCTTCACTGGAACAACTTGAATCATCTTTCTTACCCTCTTCTTCTTCATCTACTTTTTCCTGCTCAAGAGACTCTATGTGGACTGGAACCTTTTGTTCATTCAGCAGAGTTTCTTTACTGTCAGGATTATTTCAGTAAAGTTGAGAAAACATCAAAATTCTCATGGACCAATTAACAATTTGAATATTATTAACAATATATACAAGCAGACACAGGCAAAATAAAGTTTTATTTCCTACATGGTGGAACTCAAATCATTACTCATACATCTTGAATTTAACTTCTAATTACCTTTTGATGGGTTTTAATTGTTGGTTGTTCTCCATTGTTGCAGTTGACTCAATCAAAGGGGATTTATTTGCTTGTTTCTCCCTGAAAAGCTTTCAAGGGGAGAAAAAGTCAAAATGCAATTTTAAGACAGTATTAGACTATTAAACTATAACTTGGATAATTTATTTTCTATTCATGCAAATAAACTGACTAGGTTAAGATAGAATTGAGAGAGACACCCAAAGTACTTATATGATCAAAGGTGGAAGAGACTGGAGAAGACAGTTTGAAACTACTCACCGTCAAAGTCTTTAAATAGATTAAATATACTGAACAGCAAATTAATACATTTGACATTCAAGGAACAAGCTTAAATAAAGTGAGGAGCTTTTGTTATACCGACCCATCTTGACAGTCTGTCATACAATTTAAACAGAGCAGGACTAAAATTCCCAGCTGCAAGTGTACAAATTAAGAGGATCATTTGACTAATTCTTCTGAAGAAAGAACGAACAAGTCTATATCCACATAAGTAACAAAACGAGAGGTCATTTTATTGAAAAAAATCTTGAGGCAATTGGATAGTGTATATCTGGACAATGGTAGGATTAATGGAGAAGCCTAAAAGTAGGGAACATAGCTTAAATACACAGAAAATTTCTCTGTATGAAGGTCATTACTACATGAAGTTTTTTCTCTCAGGAGGTACTGGAGGCTGGGACAGAGATTTTTAATAGACAAGTTAGGTATTATGGGGGTAGATTCAGCCATGATCTTACTGAATGATGCAGCAGGTTTAAAGGAACAGAAGGCCTACCCCGGTACTAAGTTTTACATACCTGTGTTGTTGCAATCCATGTCTCCTCTAACCTTTTCACCTACTTGGATGGCCTGCAGGCACCAATCAGCTGATTAGCATGTGGCTGCATTAACTTCCTGTTCTGGAAGTTACTGCCATACGCTAGCAAGAAAAATTAGAGGGAATGCAGATTGTGACTCAACAGATCAAACTACCTACAGCTGTTTTTGGCCAGCAATACTCATCTGTACCCTGATTAATTCATGAAGCAGGAGTGGGGGAAAAAGCCATGCAGTCTTCATGACTAACCAGATATCCAGAGTACAGTAATGATGTTCAAATCAGTGAGAATGCCATGATGATGACGCAATTGATGCAATCTGACCACAACTGGTAACAGGGATAGAAGTCTGCACCCAAGGTAAATCAAGGAAGGAACGGAAAAGGGATGGCTTTGACTGTATTTGCTTAGAGGAAGGAACTTCACATTACTCTCACCTCAAAATCAGACTGGCTTTCATGGCTGCAGACAGAGTGGTAAAACTGAGTGCCATCAGTTTCACATATGCAAAAGCTTGTGAATAGTATGACCAGTAATAGCAAAATGTGAATATTCTGGAGGCAGATCATGTATTCACATGCAGAGTACAGCAGTAATCACAAGTTTATTTTAAAAAGTTGCATAGACAGAGATGCTCCCATATGAATTTTAAATTCTATACAAGCAGCTTCTGTCTGAAAACAGTGAAATCAAGTCAGCCTAATAGTGGTCGTCAATAAACAGAATTTACTACTGCATTACATATTGCCAAATTACAAGACTAAAACAAGTTGACAATGTGCCTTCCAAGGTGTGAAATTCCTTCAAGATCACAAATTCTAATTTTAATGCTATCCGCTTGAGTTCCATTAGAAAAGAGTGACTGAACATCACATGTCAGTCTTCGGGTTATGACCACAGGGTTTCTTTCCACCCATTTAACTCTGCAGACAGATTTATAAACATAAATGACGGTATAATCATGATAAAATACAACTGAAGTTAATTTCTTCAGTATGCCTTGTCTTTCACTTCAAAGGATAATCAATTTTAAAAAAGTGATGATTTGAAATAGCTTTTAAAAACTTACCATATTCTGCCTTTTTTGCAACTCTTCCAAGTACCCAAGAATGTCTTCATCAGCTACATCAAAAGCTGTCTGCCCCTATGGACAAAATTCACACATTTCAAAACAGGTCGACAGGAAAAGAAAACTCTATCTACTAACTCACATGCCAAATTGAAAAGAAAAGATACCATCAGTAAAATAGTAAATGGCCTACACAGAATTTTGGAAGTTATGGAAACATGTCAAACTTTTCACATCACTCTCTCGGGAATTACCAGGGCCAGTGATGAGGCACCACAGTAGCTGATGTTCTTCTTTGTTCACGCTCAAGTACTGCTCTCCATTTCAAACCTGCTGACATCATCCATCTTCTACAAAGAGCTTTAATAGATACCTGCATACTAATGTCCCTGCCCAAATTTCCTTGAACACTTAGTGACCTCACAAGACTCACGCCGACGTAATCAACAATTAAATATTTGATTCAGTCAAATTTCAGTCCTCCAACATATCGAAGCAGCTCTTCACAAAACACAACCCTTACGACTGTGAAGTGAAACCATCCCTCCTCACCCTTCTCAACTGGCCTGCAGCCTTCAAACGCAGTTCACTCCGGCATCCGTCCCAGTCCATGTCTCTTCCTTCATTAGACAGGCTCTTCTTTACTGAAAATAAATATTTACACTGTTCGCTCTGGAGCACCAGGCTCTCTTTAGCCTGCTTCTATTCTTCTTCAATATGTTCCTTATTGTCCAAACACATATGGTCCCATGTGTACAGCAAGAGCCCACCTCCACCTCAACACCAACTCTCTGGGCCTCTCCACCGTCTCTGATCATGCTGATTTCCCAATAACCAAAACTACAAAAGAAACTTCCAGTACAGGGGAGACTGACCATCATCATCAGCCATGATTAAATGGCGGAGTGGACTCGATGGGCCGAATGGCCTTACTTCAGTTCCACAAAGCATTTTGCTACTTGGAATGTGCTGTATCATTGAGAAGTGCTGTCACTGTCTCTTACATTGTAGGTCGTAAAGCTACACCCTTATTCCCAAAAATCCTTATTTTGTTTTCCATCATGCCAGCAGCCCTTGGTAATCGACTGACCTGCAGCCACGCCAAGAAAATATCACTTAGAGAGCAACACACAGAACTTGGTCAACTTTATGTCAGTGATTTCAAACGCAACCTATTTGGTCATAACCAGGTCCAAGTACATCAAAGGGACATTTATTGTCATAGCACTTGCACCACAACCCCTTGTCATATCAGAAGGAGGTTCCCATCCTCTTATGCTCAAAATGCGATGTCACTGTAAAACTGAGCAAGAACAAATACAGAATTTTCACTGCTCCAACAATAAGGATCAACTGTAGTTTCACTCCAACATGAGATTTATGTAACATATACACCCAGAATACAAAATGTCAAAGATGGATCAGATGAAATGGACTTTATTTTTGCTTTCAGTCTTTTATGCTCCACAATTTGGTATCTACAGGGCTCGAGTGCAAAGATGTAGACATTACGGTACAGTTATGCAAAATCTTAGTTAGGTTTACAAGGATAATACCAATTCAAGAATAATATCAGTACACTTCAGGGGTTAAGTTGGAGGAAAGATTAGATAAGTTAGATCTTTATTCTCCAGAATTTAGCATGTTAAGGGATGATCTAATTGAAATCTTCAGAATATTAACAGGCAAAGACAGGTGAGATAAAGAAAAACTGTTTTCACTGGTTTAATATTCCAGAACTGGGGCATAGTCTGAGAATTAGGGCTAAGCCATCCAGAAGAGATGTTAGAATGCACTTTTACACACAAAGAGCAGAACAGGTTTTGAACTCCTTTCCTCAAATGGTAATTGACACTAACTCAATCGTTAAATTCAAAACCATAATGGACAAATGTTTACTACACAAGGGTATCAAGAAATATGGGCCCAAGGAAGGTATATGGAGTTACGTCACAGATGAGCCATGATCTTATTGCTGAATGGCCTACCTCTGTTCTTAAGTTCCAAGGTGTCGGACGCCATGAAAACATATTAAGGTAGGCATGTCCCCAGACCCTGATGGGATCTATCCCAGGCAAAGGAGGAGATTGCTGGAACCTCAAAAGATCTTTGTATCCTTTTTAGCCACAAACAAGGTCCCAGAAGACTGAACAATAACCAACTTTGTTCCATTGTTTAAGGAGGGCAACAGAGATAATCCTGGTGAGCCTTACATCACTGGAAGGGAAGTCATTGGAGCAGATGCTTACGGACACAATTTACTCACATTTGGAGAAGAATGGAGCGTGGGAGCGTTCTTGTCTCACAGATGTGATCAAGTTCTTTTTTTTAAAGAAAGTGAGGAAAATGATTGATGAGAGTAGGGTAGTGGATGTTGCCCATATGGACTTTACTGAAGCATTTGCTAAGGTCTGTTATTATAGGCTCGTCCAAAAGATTAAGTTACACGGGAACCCGAGTTGCTAAGTTGGATATGAAATTGGCTTGGTCGTAGGAGACAAAGTAATCATGGAGGGATGCTTTTCTGACTGGAGGTCTGTAAGCAGGGGCGCTCCACAAGAATCAGTGCTGGGATCTCGTTTATAATTAATTTTAATGTATGAATGAAAATGTAGTCGGTCAATGAATAAGTTTGCAGCTGACATGAAAATTGGAAGAGTTGTGGATAGTAAGGAAGGTAGGCAAAGGATCCAGCAAGATATTGACCAGTTGCAAGTTTGGTAGAGAAATGGCAGATGGAGTTTAATCTAGACAAGTGAGAGGTGATGGAGGTTAAATGCAAGACTAAAGTCTTAAGCAAATGATGGAACCCTCAGCAGCCGTGAGGTAGAGAAGGATCTTGGCATGCAAGGCCATCACTCCCTGAAAGTGGCAGCTGAAGTGGGCAAGGTGGTAAAGGCGGCATACAAAATGCTTACATTCATCGATCAGGGGAGTGAGTATAAAAGTTGACAAGTCATGGTGCAGCTGTATAAAACTTTAGTTAGGCAACATTTGGAGTATTGTTTTCTCTACAGCTACAGAGGCTGAAGAGGGACCTGATAGAAGTATATAAAATTACGAGCAGCTTGGAAAGGATGGATTCTTGGAGGTTGTCTCCCAGCATGAAGATATCAAACACTCGGGGGTGTAGGCTTAAGGTGAAGGGGTATAAGATTAAGGGAAATGTGCAAGGCAAGTTTCTTTTTAAATGCAGACAGCAGTAGAGGTGGCTGGAACATGCTGCAGGGAAGTGGTAGAAGCAGATACAATAGCTAAGTTTAACAGCATTTGACAGACAGATGAATAAGGCAAGGAAGAGGGGCATATAGACCACATGAAAATAGATATGATTAGTTTGAAATGTCATCATGGTCAGCACAGACATGGTGGGCTGAAGGGCCTATTCCTGTGCAGTATTCTTCTATGTTGTACATGCATGGGAGCTTCATCAGTACAAATTAGCAGCAATATTTCCCAAGTTGGAATAACACTACAAAAGTACTGTAAAATATTTGGAGACAATCTGAATTCATGAAAGTGACCAAGGAAATGCAAGTTCTTATTCTTCTTGATGTTTTCCAATAATCTAAAGATCCCTTGTGATTCTTATGCTGCTATTTAAAAGCTAAACTTAATATGTGGAAGGCAATTATTCAGCTACAGACATTCTGCTCCAAATGGCACAATAGTTGGCTCCCTTTTTCAACCCACCCTCTGAGGTGATGCAGTACTGACTTCTTGGCACAATTAAACAATACCACTTCCTTCGGCAATTCACTTCACATACAAAACACCCTTTGTATAAGGCGGCTGCCCCTCAGGTCCCTGTAAAATCATTCTCCTCTCACCCACTGGCCAGCTAGCGATGCCTACGTCCCACAAGTAAAAGAAAGAAATTGTTACTTCAAACAAAATAGTCTGATCATGCAATCTTCTAACGATCTGCTTCTCTGCATTTTTGTGACTAAACAAAAAGACAGTAGTTACCAAAATCAAAAACATGTAATAGGCAACAAACCACTTTGTTGATCATCTCCATATCGCAGAAGCTTTCTACCAGGATTCGGCAGGTTTCTTCTTTTCCCCAGTGTGCTGCAGCATGTAGTGGGGTCCAGCCATCATAATCTTTGATATTTACATCATAACCTGCCTGGATTAGAAGCCTGTGGATTTTAAAGTACCAATTTAAAAATGTCAAGACTAAAACAAGAGAAACCCCTTAAAAGAAAATGTCATCTCAATGAATTATAGCTGCTTTTTGGAACTTATGTGGACGTTTTACAAAGGTAAATTAAGAGAAATAACATTTGATTCAGCTTTAATGTATCATTAATTTCTGTCTTCTGCTAAGCCAAAAGAGAGGGGCCAACACAACAGCAGCATATGAATAGAATACAGTGACCTCATAACTAGGCTCAGTCACCTAACTCCATGTGGATGCATTTTCTAACTATCTTCAATTTGTTTTGAGATCATTTATGATCATTTTGCAATAACTTAATTGCATTGAGTCTTTGGCGTTGCTTACTAAACCAATGGAACAATGTATAACCGAATAGTATGCACCTGCTTATAGCTTGCTAGCATCATGAAACGCCCCACATCTAAATACCTATGGGCTATAAAATATATAAAAAACACAACCAGCCATTTTTAGTACAATAATTACTGTTTTGAAACCCAAGTTAAACTGGTGCATCATGCAACAGAAAAAGGAAACAATTTGTTCAGAACAATCCTTTATTGACTTGCAAATACGAAGTATTGGAGTAGTTTTAGATACCTACTTTAAAACCTCTGAATAGCCTTTAGCAGCAGCTACATGAAGAGCTGTTCCCCCTGATTTGGGATGCCGATTGTCATTTATTTGCCCACTATTTAACCATTGCCTGGCATCGCGAAGCATTATTCGTTCTTCTTCTTTCCGTGCAGCTTCTATATCCACTCCTAAACAAACGAATCCAGTTCAAAAAAGCAAGTTAGCAAAACAGATTATCCACATACCTGCTATCCAATGCTAAACAAGCATCATTACATTTTAAAAAGAAATGTGCGTATTTGAGAGTCAGAGGATATATAGGACACAACCTATGTTGACAGCAAATACCCAAAACAGAATAAGTAAACTACTTGAAAACAGGGCTGTTGCTCAACAGATGAACTCCTGGTAAAACGAAAACTGAAGCACTTTTGATTACAAGTTTTTGAAGCTGCATATGCAATTGTGACAATATTACTTCCATCTTATGTTTAAATTTCCTGTACGTTCATGATTGACAGAAGAAAGGAAGTAAATTGCAATAATGAGTACCTTTGAGCAGATCAGAACATTCCAAAGTATTTCAAAGCCAAAGTACCTAGGTGTTTTGGGGAACATATACACACAGGAACAGCGCATAGGTAGAATGATTATCTGATTCAGAAATTTTGATTGAGGCCCACAACTGGCGAGGGGATCATGGAACTCTGAATAATACCATGACATCCTCTAAGTCACTTCACCATCTCCTCCATTTCACCTGTTTCTGGCTCTGTGCAATTGGTACTGACATCCTTAGTCATCTTTTTCATAGAATCCCTACAGTGCGTCAGCAGGCCATTCAGCCCTCTGAAGACCATCCCACACAAGCCCAGCCACTGACCTATCACTCTGCATTCCCCATGGTTAATGCACCTAGCCTGCATATCCCTGGACACTATGGGCAATTTAGCATGGCCAATCCACCGTAACCCACACATCTTTGGACTGTGGAAGGAAACCGGAGCACCTGGAGGAAACCCAAGCAGACATGGGAGAGAGTGTGCAAACTCTGCACAGACAGTTGCCCAAGGGTCAAAATGAATCTGGGTCCTTAGCGCTGACGTAGCAGTGCTAATTACTGAGCCACCATTTTATGTTGCTGCTCCTATTTGTCCGTTATATTCCAGCCTCCATAACACTGTATTCATCCAATACTGTTGCCCTATGTCACAACAAGTCCTGTTCACTCATCATTCTGATGTTTGCTCACCTAATCTGGCTACCTGTCCATCAATACTTGTAATTTAAACTCTCATTTTATGGTTCGAAATTCTCCTGGCTCCACAACCGAGAACACCCCACATTGTTCCAACTCCAGATTTTCTTCACTCCGCAACTGGTTGCCAGAGGTCTTGGCCCCAGGTGCTCAGAATTACCCACCAAACTACTTTTGTCCTCTCCTTCAGCTTTACAATGCTCCTGCATCGGGCCTAACATTTGGTCGCCTACCTTCTTGGAGTAGAGAGTTAATTTTGTTTCATTACACATCTATGGGGCATTATTAATAAGTCATTGCTGGTGATTCTGTTACAAACATCAATATCGAAAAGATTCCCAAAGCAATGCTTTACAGTCCGCTCACATTTCTCCTCCATCTGAAACTCTCAACCCAATTAGGGGAGGCCATAGCCCAGTTGTATTCTCGTACGACTTTTCATCCAGAGAGCCAGATAACCTTCTGGGGACCCGGGTTCGGATCCTGCCACAGCAGATGGTGGATTCTGAATTCAATAAAAATACCTGGAATTAAGAATCTAATGATGACTGTGAATCCATTGCCAATTGTCATAAAAACCCATCTGGTTCACTAATGTCCTTTAGGGAAGGAAATTGCCCTCATCCTGTTATTGAATAAAGAAATTCAAAGCCAACACTTAATGAACCACGGCCAATATTCAAATCATCTGAAATGTTTGTCAGAACACAATTTACCAATATTTCACAATAGTCCACCAACACTGGATTGGAATTAATTTCAAACTCATTACTAATTTGGACATTTTTCGACTTCACTTGAGGAGCATGTGCAATTGCTAGCTGGTCAGCATTTCCTGCTTGTGCCTAACTGTCCTTGAGAAGGCAGTGCTGAGCTGCTTTCTGGAACTGTGGTGCCGACAGGACCCACAATACTGTTAGGCAGAGGATTCCAGGATTTCAACCTAACAACAGCAAAGGAACAGCAATATATTTCCAAGTGAGGATGATGAATAGCTTGGAGGGAAAATTGCAGCTGATGGTGTTCCCATGTATTTGCTGCCCTTGTCCTTATGGATGGAAGTGGTCAGGGATTTGCAAGGTGCTGTCTAAGGATCTTGGATGAATTTCTGCAGGGCATCTTGCAGACAACAGACACTGCTACAACTGAGCATCAGTGGAGGGGGGAGTGGACGCAGTGCTAACAAGCAGTCTGCACTGTCCTGGATGGTCATCATACAGTTGCACAGCATGGAAACAGACCCTTTGGTTCAACTCATACATGCCAACCAGATATCCGAAATTAAGCTAGTCCCATTTGCCAGCATTTAGCATTGTCATTCATATACCCATCAAGATGCCTTTTGAATGTTATTATACCAGCCTCCACCCCTTCCTCTAGTAGCTCATTCCATACACACACCACCCTCAGCATGAAAATGTTGTTCCTGAGGTCCCTTTAAAATCTTTTTCTTCTCAACTTAAACTGATATCCTTTAGTTTTGGACACCCCCACCTGGGGGAAGATAGCTTGGCTACTCACCTTATCCGTGGCCCACAATTTTATAAACCTCTATTAGGTCAACTTGCAGCCTCTGACGCTCCAGGGAAAATAGCCCCAGTCTATTTGGACTGTCCTTACAGTTCAAACCCTCCAACCCCTGGCAACATCCCTGTAAATCTTTTCTGAACTATTTCAAGTTTCACAACATCGTTCCTATAGCAGCAAGGCCAGAACTGCACACAATATTCCTAAAGTGGCCAAACCAACGTTCTGTACAGCAGTAACATGACCTCCCAGCTCCTCTACTCTACGCACTGACCAATAAAGGCAAGCATATCAAATGCCTTCTTCACCATCCTATCTACCAGCAACTCCACTTTCAAGGAAGTATGAACGTGCACTCCAGGGTCTCTCTGTTCAGCAACACTCCCCAGGACCTTGCCATTCAGTGTCTTAGTCCTGCTCTGATTTGCCTTTCCAAAATGCAGCACTTCATTTATCTACATTAAACTCCATATGCCAGTCCTCAGCCACTGGCCCATGTGATCAAGATCCTGTTGTAATTTGAGGTAACCTCCTTCTGCACCTCTAATGTGAGTGTCATCTGCAAACTTACTAACAATATTTTCTATGTTCACATCCAAATATTTATATAAATGACAAAAAGCAGTGGGCCCAGCACCGATCCTGTGACACTCCACTGGTCACAGGTCTCCAGTCTGAAATGCAACCCTCCACTAGCACCCTCTGTCTTCTACCTTCAAGCCAGTACTGTATCCAAATGGCTAGTTCTCCCCATATTCCATGCAATCTAACCTTGCTAACCAATCTACCGTGAGGAACCTTGTCGAATGCCTTACTGAAGTCCATATAAACCACGGTCACCGCTCTGCGTTCATCAATCCTCTTTGTTACTTCTTCAAAAAACTCAATCAAGTTAGAGAGACAAGACTGTCCACTCACAAAGCCATGCTGACTATCCCTAATCAGTCCTTGCCTTTCTATATACTGGTAAATCTTGTCCCCCAGGATTCCCTCCAACAACTGCAGCATGGTGGCTCAGCGGTTAGCACTGCTGCCTCAGAACACCAGGGGCTCAGGTTTGCTTGCCCCTCAGGCAACTGTTTGTGTGGAGTTTCCATGCTCTCCTCGTGTCTGCGTGGGTTTCCTCTGGGTGCTCTGGTTTCCTCCCACAGTCCAAAGATGTGCAGGCTAGGTGGATTGGCCATGCTAAATTGCCCATAGTATTCAGGGGTGTGTAGATTAGGTGGGTTTACGGAATGCGTCTGGGCGGGATGCTCCGAGGATCGGTGCGGACTTGTTGGGCCGAAGGGACTGTTTCTACACTGGAGGGATTCTATGGATTCGATCAACTTGCCCACGACCAATGTCAGGCTCAACAATCCAGAGTTCCCTGGCTTTTCCTTTCTTAAATAGCGGCACCACCTTAGCCAACCTTCCAGCACCTCACCTGTGGCCATCAATGATTAAAATATCTCAGCACGGGGCCCAGCAATCACTTCCCTCACTTCCCACAGTGTTCTGGGCTACACCTGATCAGGTCCCTCAGGTTTATCCACCTTTATGCACATTACCAAGTCCAGCACCACTTCCTCTGATAAATGGAGAATTTTCAACATGTCACTATTTATTACCCCACGTTCTCTATCTTCTCTATCCTTCTCCACAGTAAACACTGATGCAAAATACTTATTATTTACTATCTCCCCCATCTACTGCGATATCACATTCAGGCGGCCTTGCTGATCTTTAAGGGGCCCTTTTCTGTCCGTAGTTGCCCTTTTGTCCTTAATGTATTTTTCGAATCCCTCTGGATTTTCCTTAACCTTATTTACAAAAGCTATGTCCCCTTTTTGCTTTCCTGATTTCCCTCAAGTATACTCCTACTGCCTGTGTACACTTCCAGGGACTTACTCAATCTCTGTTTATACCTTACAAAAACTTCCTTCTTATTCTCAACCAAAACCTCAATTTCTTTAGTCATCCAGCGTTCCCTACACCTACCAGCCTTGCCCTTCACTCTAATAGTAACATCATTTCTGGACTCGCTATCTCATTTTTGAAGGCTTCTATTTTCCAGCCGTCCTTTTACCTGCAAACATCCACTCCCAATCAACTTTTCAAAGTTCTTGCCTGATGGCATCAAAATTTGCCTTCCTCCAATTTAGAAATTTAACTTTAGATCTAGTCTATCCTTTTCTGTTATTTTAAAACGAATAGAATTATGGATACTTGCCCCTAAGTGCTCCCCACTGACACTTCAGTCACCTGCTCTGCCTTGTGTGTTTTTGGAGCTGCACCCATCCAAGCAAGTGGGAAGTTTTCCGTCACACTCGTGACTCATGCACAGTGTCCAGAGTGTCAGAATGCAAGTCACTCGCTGCAATATTCCTCGCCTGATGTGCTGTTGTAGCCAATGCATTTACATGGCAAGCCCAGTTGAGCTCCTGATCATTGATAATCGCCAGGATGTTGATAGTGGGGGAATTCAGGGATGGTAACAC
Source organism: Ginglymostoma cirratum (assembly GCA_024137785.1). NCBI lineage: Eukaryota > Metazoa > Chordata > Chondrichthyes > Orectolobiformes > Ginglymostomatidae > Ginglymostoma > Ginglymostoma cirratum. Next base: position 2,386,230 of record JAHRHZ010000020.1, read on the forward strand.
CATCGAGCGTCAAGGGGCAGTGGGAAGATTGTCTCTTACTGGAGATGGTCAATGCCTGGCATGTGGGGTGTGATACTACTTACCACCTGGAAGGCCAAGCTTGATATTGTCCAAACCTGTTGCATTTGAACATGGACTGCTTCAGTTTGAGTCATCACAAATTATGAACATCGAGGATGGTCACACATAACTGTACACTTTCACTAACGATGGAGGGAAGGTCATTGATGAAGCAGCTGAGGATGGTTGGGCTTAGAATACTACCTTAAAGAACTCCTGAAGCTGAGATGACTGATGAACAACCACAACCATCTTCCGATGTACTACGTATGATTCCAACCAGTTAAGAGTCTGCCCCAGGATTCCCATTGATTCCACTTTTCGTAGTGCTCTTTGCTGCCTCACTCAGTCACATGTGGCCTTGATATCAACAGCTGTCATTCTCAACTCACCTCTAGAATTCAGCTCTTTTGCCCATGTTTGAACCAAGGAGAATGAAGTCAGCAATTGAATAGCCCTGGCAGAACCTAAACTTGGCATCAGTATCAGGTCATTGGTGAGCAGGTGCTGCTTGATAGCTCTGCTGATGACACCTTCCATCACTTGACTGATAATCAAGAGTAGACTGACGATATCGTAATTGGTTAGGTTGAACTGGTCCTGCATTTTGTGTATAGGACATAGCTGGCAATTTTCCAGTCAGGTCGATGCCAGAGTCGTAGCTGTACTAGAACAGCTTGGCGAAGGGAGTGCCACGTTCTGGGGCACAAATCTTCACCACTATTGCTGGAATTTCCAGTGCCTCCAGCTGTTTCTTGATATCACATGGAGCGAATCCGAAGACTAGCATGTGTGATGCTAGGGATCACTGGAGGCGGCCAAGACGGTCATCCACTTGGCACTTCTGGCTGAAGATGGCTGTGAATGCTTCAGTCTGATCTTCAATACTGATGTGTTGAGTTCTTCCATCAGAGCATAGGGATATTTGTAGAGCTTTTACAGAGTTATTTCACTGTCCATCAGCATTCACATTTCAATACAATAGGTGTTACAACAGGCAATGGCCGAACCCCTCTAATAATTAAACTAAAACACTAGCCCCAATCTGAGTAGGGGTTCCCCTCTAATAATTAACCCCTAAACACGCAGAGAAGCTAACTTTCCCCCCAATCTAAAAGAATGATTGAAAGAAAAAAATCCCTGATCTCCACTTTACAAGTAACAAGAAACAGTTTGTTTAATTAACCCAACAATGAACAAATCAACAAAATTACTAATAAACCAACAATTCCCCCCCGAGCTACAAACTACTGCCTAATTGGTCTAAATTCGACTGGAATGCTGTTTAAATAAAACCAAGTCCTGCTAATATAAACCCAATAAATAAGAAGCAATAACTTAGTCTCTCCAAGTTCGCACTGTCTGTCTTCTGGAACACAGTGTCATCTCAGCTCTCTTCATAAACACCGTTCTTCTGTTAATTCTGCTGTCAGGGATATTTTACCTCTATAAATTTCTTCAATGAGGACTTTCAGCTAAAATACTATGGTACCTTTGATTAATTAGATGGGCTGAGAGAGCTGAATAGTCTAACTCTGGCAGGTGGCGGTTGGCTCTTTCCAATTTGCCAAAAGCCTTTGTGTTATCCATAATGCCAATCAAATTCTTATTACATGATTGGCTTCAGGTTGTCAACACCATCAGATTTAAACTCAATTGGCTTTAAGTTAATTGGCTGAATCCAAACTCGTTGTCACAACATCAAAACAAGTCTGCTGTTTTGCCTGTGGAGCTGGATGAACACATCATCGGAGCAGGAAAGCTTGATGTTTCGGGCCGAGACCCTTCATCAGAATTTCTGATGAAGGGTCTAGGCCCGAAACATCAAGCTTCCCTGCTTCGCCTGCTGTGTTCATCCAGCTCCACACCTTCTTATCTCGGATTCTCCAGCACCTGCAGTTCCTATTATCTCTGCTGTTTTGCCTGTCACTTCTAAGGCATTTTAGATGCACTTGTTTCACTTTTTGAGGCTCGGGACTGGCAACTTCGGACACTGATCACAGACATAGAAATTTTTTAAAATTTCTAAGGACAAACAAAGCACATAACTCTTAAAGGAACCACATATTTTAGCTTAGATAACAAGGTGTAGAGCTGGATGAACACAGCAGGCCGAGCAGGAAGGCTGACGTTTCGGGCCTAGACCCTTCTTCAGAATTCATTTCTGAAGAACGGTCTAAGCCCGAAACGTCAGCCTTCCTGCTCGGCCTGCTGTGTTCATCCAGCTCTACACCTTGTTATCTCAGATCCTCCTTCATGTGCAGTTCCTATTACCTCAAACACATTTTAGCTTCCGGCCTTCCACCTCAATTATTCTACCCAACTTCAGAACATCGAACTTGCAGAACTTGGAACTGATCCAATGGTTGTAGAATCGCTTCTCTCAATCACTTGCTGCTTGTACTGTTTAGAACACAACTAGCCCTGTTTTGGTGTCTTCACCAGGTTGACCACCTTATTTTTATAGTTATGCCTGTTACTGCTCTTGGCATGCCCTCCTGCACTCTCCATCAAAACCGTACAGAATATTATTTATGCAAACATCAAGTTCATCAATAAGCAAAATGAGAAATGGGTTTAACATATGGAGTGAACAAAAACACTGCTGGAGAGACTCAACAGGTCTGGCAGCATCTGTGGAGAGAAACAGAGTTAAAATTTCCAAGCCCAGAGACTCTCCTTCAGACCTTTTTACTTAAGGGTCACTGGACTCGATATGTTAACTATTTTCTCTCCACAGATGCTATCACAACAACTGAATTACTCTGGCAATTTCTGTTTGTGTTTATTTCATTTCTCCAGTTTAGAGTCACAGAGATGCACAGGACGGAAAACGACTTTGAAACCAACTCATCCACGCTGACCAGATATACCAAACAAATCTAGTCCCATTTGCCAACATGTGGCCCATATCGCTCTAAACCCTTCCTATTCACGTATCTGCAGATTTAAAATTAACATATGCCATGGTAACCCATCACCACAACTAGCTAAACGATCTTCAGAATTATGATTCACATAGCCTGATTTTTGATGTGCAGACACAACTGCAGTCACATACCCACACATAACAGTTACAGTTCCACAGTAATTACAAGAGTAGGCCATTCAGCCCCAGTGGTCTGTGCCATGGCTTTTTCCTCCTCCTCCTCATTTCACTTAAACACGATCCTTCTATTCCTTCTTCCACCAATCATATAGCTTAGATCGATAGAATGTAAAGCTGTATTCACCTCAACTACTCAATGTGGTACAAAAACAAAGTTGCAGGAAAAGCTCAGCAGGTCTGGCAGGGTCTGTGAAGGGAAAAACAGAGGTTAACATTTTGGGTCCGGTGATCCTTCCTCAAGTTCTGAGGAAGGATCACCGGACCCGAAACGTTAACTCCGATTTTTCTCTTCACAGATGCTGCTAGACCTGCTGAGCTTTCCAGCAACTTTGTTTTTGTTCCTGATTTACAGCATCCGCAGTTCTTTTGGTTTTTACTCGATGTGGTGGCAAGTTCCACGTTGCACAGCAAAACTGCTTTTTGAATTTTTCAGTGAACATTTTATTACATTATCGACAGTGGCATTAGTTTTCCCATGCAAATGAAAACATTTGTGTATACCCGATCATATTAAGACCTCAGACTTCTCGTGTCGAGAGCAAAGTGTAGAAAGGATATTTCCACTTGTGAAGAAACCCAAAGCTCAGGATCATAAATATTCATCAGTGATAAATCCAAGAGGGAATTTAGCAATAACCCTTTTACCTGGAGTGTGGTTGAGAACCAACTACCACAAAGTAATTGCAACAAATAGCACTGACGAATTGATATTTTTGTACTTTTCATATGAAGCTTGACAAACACACAAGAGAAAGAAATACTTGGCAAGATGATAGGCTAAGATTGAAGTAAATAAGGGAGGAGAAGACTCATGAGGAGCATAAAAACAGACTGGTTAGGCTGAATGACTTGTTTCTGTGTTACCAATGTTATGCAATTCCCCATGATAAAACCCCTCCATTGCCACTATAAAAACACAACCACACAGCAGCAACAATTCAAGGTCGAAGCTGACCACCATATTTTTGTTAACTGCTCAGGAGTAAATAGCACATGGGTTTTCTCAACCTTGCCCACATCTGAGCAATAACAGAAGAAACTGCCACAGCCACTTCCATAGAACAAAAAAGAGAACAAAACAGAAGCATGTCACAGGAACAGGCCCTTCAGCCCTCCAAACCTATGCCAACTATCATGCCCTAACTGAACTAAAAAACAAACCTTTTGCCCTTATTCAGTCCATATCACTTTGCTCGCCCCCATTCGTATAACCATCCAGATGCCTCTTAAATATTGCCAACATGCCTGCTTCCACCACCTCTTCTCGGAGTTCAGTGCAGGCTCCTATCACTCTGCGTGGATAAACTTCCCTCACACATCTCCCTTAAACTTTCCCCCTCTCACTTTGAGCCTGTGCTCCCTTGTAATTGAAACTTCAACCCTGGGGAAAATGCCTCTGACTATCCACCCTATCTATGCCCCTCAATTTTGTAAACATCTATCAGGCTCCTCTCAGCAGCCATCTTTCAAGTGAAAGCAATTCTAGTCTTTTTAACCTTTCCTCATAGCCGATGCCCTCGAGACCAGGCAACATCCTGGTGAACACACTGTACGCTCTCCAAAGCTTCCACGCCCTTCTGGTCGTGCGGCGACCAAAACTGCACACAATACTCCAAATGCAGCCCAACAACTGTTTTATATAGCTGCGACATGTTTTACCAACTCTTGTACTCCATGCCCCATATGCCTTCCTAGTCACTTTGGCCACCAGTGTTGCCACATTTAGGGAACTGTGGACCTGCACGCCCAAATCCATCTGTATGTTAATGTTCCGAAGGGTTCTACCATTTACAGGATAATTCACACCAAAATTTGATCCTCCAAAATGCATCACTTCACATTTGTCTGAATTAAACTCCATCTGCCATTTCTGTGCCCAAGTTGCCAATCTATCTATACCTCGTTGTATCCTTTCACAGTCGTCAGCACTATGAGCAACTCCACCAATCTTTTGGTCATCCACAAACTTACTAATCAGACCACCCACATTTTCCTCCAGATCATTTATATATACTATAAACAACAGAGGACACAAGATCCCTGTGGGCCATTCCTGGTTACCTGTCTCCATTCTGCAAAACCCCCTTCCACTACTGCCCTCTGTCTTGTGTGACGAAGGACAGAAATCAAATGACACCAGGTTATAGTCCAACAGGTTTATTTAAAAACACAAGCTTTTGGAGTCTTACGCCTCCTTCTGATGCCATCTGATTTCTGATCTTGTCCACCCCAGTCCAACATGGGCACCTCCACAGCACTGTATGACCAAGCCAGTTTTGTATCCATCTAGCCTCCCACCCTGAATCCCATGTGATTTTAGTTTTTGTACCAATGGCACTTCATCAAATACCTGACTCAAGTCCAGATAAATGACATCCACAACCCGTGCCTCATTAATTATCTTTGTCACCTCTTCAAAAAATTCACTCAGGTTGGTGAGACATGACTTTCCCCCGACAAAACCATGCTGCCTGTTATTAACTAGTCCATTTTCTTCCAGATGTGCATATATCTTGTCCCTCAGTATCTTCTCCAAGAGCTTTTCCACCACAGACAACAGCCTATAATTTCCTTGAGTATCCCTGCTTCCTTTCTGAAACAAAGAACAACATTGGTTAGTCTCCAGTCCTCTGGAACCTCAGCTATGTCAAAGAGGACCTAAAGGTGTCTACTAATGCCCCAGCTATTTCTTCCCTTGCCTCTCGCAGTAACCTGGGATGGGAACTTGTCTACCTTAATACAATTTAGGATTCTCACAGCTTCCTCCTTCAGTATAATGACATTATCTAGAGTATTCACACACACTCATCCCTGACCTCAACATCAGTCGTGCCCTTCTCCTTGATGAATACTGATATAAACTACTCAGTAAGGATCTCTCCCACTTCCTGTGGCTCCACATATAATTTCCCTCCTTTGTCCTTGAGGGAGCCTACTCTTTCCCTTGCTCCCCTCTTTCTTCTATACATGTGTAAAAAGCCTGGGGATTCTCCTTGACCCTGTTTGCTCGAGACATTTCACGGCCCCTTTTAGCCTTCGTAATTCTGCGTTTAAGTTCCTTCCTAATTTCTCTTGACTCCTCAAGGGCTTCATCAGTTTGTAGCTGCCGAAACCTATTGTATGCTTCCTTTTTCCTTTTGACTATTATAATTTCCCTTGTCATCCATGGCTCCTGAATCCTGCCATTCCTATCTTTTAATTTTACAGGGACATGCACGTCCTGCACTTTTGTCAGTTGGTCCTTAAAAGCTTTCCATACGCCATGCATAGACAGAAATTGGGGAATGTAGATTGGGAGCAGTTATTTGAGGGCAAATCTAATTTGGACGTAATTGGCCCTTGCCCAATTACACACACTAACCCAAGGCGACTCTTATCCTTGTCCACGATTACTCGAAATCTTATTGAGTTATGGTCACTGAGCCCAAAATGCTCTCCTACTTCAACGTCAATCACCTGTCCTAGCTCATTCCCTAGGACCAAGTCTAGTATGGCCTCCTCTCTGGTTGGATTGTCAACATGCTGCCTTAAAAAGCCTTCTTGGACACATCTAAAATTGCTCTCCATCCATGCCCCTGGCTCTAAGGGAGTCCCAGTCAATAAGAGGAAAGTTGAAGTCACCCACCACAACTACCCTGCTTTTTGCACATCCTTTCCAGCGTGTGACGATGTTTCTGCTCCTCTGTCTCCTGTGGGCTGTTGGGAGGTCGATGGAAAACTCCCAACATAATGATTCCGATTCCTGGTCTCCATCGATAATGTCTCACTGCAAGAGCCCTCTGATGTATCCTCACTCAACACAGCTGTGATGTGGTCCCTAATCAGCAATGCAACACACCCACCCCTTTCTGTCCCATCGAAAACAGCGACGTCCTGGAACGTGAAGCTACCAGTCCTGTCCCTCCTTTAACCAGGTCTCCGTAACGGCAATAACATCAGAATTCCATGCAGTAATCCATGCTCTTCGTTCATCTGCCCTACCTGTTATATTTCTTGCATTGAAGTTAATGCACTCGGACCTCCAGTCCCTCTGATTCCTGTGACTCCCCTCTGCCTGCTCTTACTCTGCTCTATGCATATCTCAGGCTCACTTTTGCCACCAGTCCCCACACTGACTGTTGCTCTGGTTCCCAGCCGCTGCCACACTAGTTTAAACCCTCCCAATGAGCTCCAGCAAACCCCCTGCTCGGATATCGGTGCCCTTCTAGGTCAGGTACAATTTGTTCTCCTTGTACGGGTCCCACCTTGCCCAGAAGGCATCTCAATGATCCATATATCTAAAGACCTCCATCCTATATCAAGTCTGTAGCCACGTGTTCAAATGTACTGTCTCTGTTCCTAGCCTTACTAGCCCATGGTACAGGTAGTCATGCTTATTAGCTGCCTCCCTAACTCCCTCAATTGTCCTCACAGGACCTCTTCTTTCTTCCTAACTATGTCATTTCTGCCAATGTGGACAATGACTTCTGTCTGTTTTCCCTCTCACTTCAGGATGTCCCGTACCCACTCAGACATCCACAACCCTGGCAGCCTTCATGCATATTTAACATGCATTTACATTCTTTAACATGAATCCAGTATACAAATTTCCTGTCAGAATTAAATCCCAAGATCGGACAAGGCAAAATGTTCAATGAAGTGAAGAGGGCAAGTAGCAACATTCTTTCAAAACTACATGGCCTGAAAATTCCTGCACAGGCCACACTCATTTTGGCCCCTTAAATTCTACAGCTCATCCACAGCAGCGCAACAAAATTTATAAGGATCATGCACTTAAAACAAATCAATGTACTCCGCAAAAATCATTAGAGGAACCATTCTAACATGTATGTGCCCAACTTAAAAGTAGGGTTAGAGATAAAAGGTACTGCAGATGCTGGAGAATCTGAGATAACAAGCATGGGGCTGGATGAGCACAGCAGGTCAAGCAGCATCATAGGAGCAGGAAAACTTGACGTTTCGGGCCTAAACCCTTCATCAGAAACGGGGGAGGGGAAGAGGGTTCTGAAATAAATAGGGAGAGAGGGGGAGGCGGATAGAGGATGGATAGAGGAGAGGATAGGTGGAGAGGAGGCAGACAGGTCGAAGAGGCGGGGATGGAGCCAGTAAAGGTGAGTGTAGGTAGGGGGGTAGGGAGGAGATAGGTCAGTCCTCCCTGGACTGACC